>BROG01000296.1:0-672500 GCA_030159075.1 Atrina japonica | reverse complement strand
TGTGTGTGTGTGTGTGTGTGTGTGTGTGTGTGTGTGTGAGACTTACTTATCTGCTACTCTCATCAAGTTTCTTACAAAGTAGAAAGAAACGTTTGAAAGAACACAAGAAATATGTCTAATTGTCAAATATATTTTAAAATATGCTGTAAATTCAAACAATTCAAATCCCTGCCGGTGTGTGTGTGTGTGTGTGTGTTTGTGTGTGTGTGTCTGTCTGTCTGTGTCTGTGTGTCTGTCTGTGTCTGTGTCTGTCTGTCTGTATGTGTGTGTCTGTGTGTGTCTGTCTGTGTGTCTGTCTGTGTGTGTGTCTGTCTGTGTCTGTGTGTCTGTGTGTCTGTCTGTCTGTGTCTGTCTGTGTCTGTGTGTGTGTCATGCAAATGTATCAACACATGAATGATCTAACAGTCGTTACATCTACATTAATACATTTCGATAAACTTCAGAAATCATTGTTGTATCAAAGATGAATAAATATGTTTTCTTGATGTCCTATAATCTTAATAGAGTCGCTGTAAAATGTAACCATTTATCAAAGTATGTTCAAACGGGGCCGTCCTTTGATGTGCCTCCTGAGAGTAAACTACCCCTCTATCAAAACAGTTATTGTTTAGCTTTTGTACTCTAAGCCTAAATAATGCATTAGGAAATAATTTCTATATAATTTACCCTCAATAGTGAATTCATTGTTTTACTAAGTTTAGATTGCATTCCCACATTTAGAGATGAAACGTACGATACGTAGTTACTTTGTGCATGGGAGAACAAAATGCTTCAAAATAGATAAAAGTTAAAATATTTGTATCCTAATAATTTGTTTACTTGTTTTAACAACATTGACGTTATTTGCGGCGGCTTTCATAGATATTACCCTTTCGTTGTTTAATGTATTTACAAAGCAAAACTTATCAAGATAACACACACACACGCGTGCGCGCGCACGCATACATACATCTATAATTGTTAAAAGTGTTTGAATTTTTTTCACGTCAAATTAATTTAGTTTACAGATTTGTATTCCTTTCAATACCCCCGCACACACATACACACGCACGCACGATCAAACGTACACACATACACATGCACGCACGCACGCACGCACACACATAAACGCATATATATATATATATATATATATATATATATATATATAATAGTATATATATATATATATATATATATATATATAAACTCTGATATAGCGAATTCCTGTGGATTATTGGATTAGTTGTAAACATAGTTTAAATGTTCTTTATTTTAAAGAATTATATTTTTTGGAAATATGCATTTTCAGAAAATTAATTATTGTAATAATGATAGAAAGCAAATGATTATCAAATGTTCTTGCATAATAAAGCATGCCTACAAATGTACACGACCTGTTGTTAAGATGTCAACAAAATGTACTCGAATGAATGCAATCGATATCGTTTTCAAATACCGTACGTGTCAATGGCAGAATATTAACTTTTGATGTTTACGCATCAGAACAAATAAAGAGTATGTTGTATTAAATTTTGGAAATCAGATATATTATTGTTTTCTAAATTTTAAAACTTTAATGTACATTTAAATTGTTTATTATTTTGAATCAACAATCCTCTTGAAAAATACGATCAGAAATTTCGTATTTCATGTAGGTCGTATGGTACATTAGATTGATTAACAATCTATGCGGTATTTATCGAAACATCTTCGTTATAAAAGTTTATTTTACATTCTATTTTAAGTCAAGAGAAACATAACTGACTTCCTTAAAAACGTAAATTCGTTATAAGCGTGTTTGCTATAGACGCAGAATGATATATATATATATCAGAATAAGCTCTGTGTGTGTGTGTGTGTGTGTGTGTGTGTGTGTGTGTGTGTGTGTGTGTGTGTGTGTGTGTGTGTGTGTGTGTGTGTGTGTGTGTGTGATAATGAGTAAGTAAAAATAAAGAAGTACAAATGGATATTCGGAACTCCAAGTCCATTGGAATACGACAAATTGGATATAAAAATTCAGTGTCTCCTGTTAGCATACCACACCTGGAGCAAATATTTCGTGGAAACCTCTCGAGTTCAGTGAAAAGGTCGAATAAGTAATGATATATGAAGTCAAAGGAAGTTCAAACTTAGTTTGATACATGATACTTACGTACATATATAGGGCCTATAATGTCAAATTACGCTAAAACAAGTTTGATACAAATCTATATAAGAATACGTTCAGTCTCTTTTCGAACAAATAAATAACGAAATACACAAATTAATTTTCGTTCTGAAATTAATACACTGAATTGGTGATATAAGATGCGTAACGTGAAACATTGACCTTTTAACTTAAAAATCCATAATTGTTTATCTTAGAATGTTTTGAAAATGTGTCACGAAACAGGTCTTGTAAGAAATAAATGTTTAACTCATTCGCCCCTAAAGACACATTTGGACTGGTCTAAGTCATTGATTTAGAAGAGTCTATTATATTCCATGGGTTGATGGGTTAAACAGTGGTCACGATATTGAAATGTCAATTGTCCATGGGTGTTCCTATTTTATTGTTTGTATCTTGTGGTACATATTTATCAGAAAGGTACATTATCACGCTTTTTCCGGGTGACATTATGTGTGTCAGTTTCAATGATCAGATAGTATGATGGAGTGGACATGGAGATAAAGTCCATTTGGTGGATGATTTTAGGTTTCAAGAGAGCTATTTATTTACCTTATCAAATGTAAATATTGGCATTAAGTGTAAAGCGATCCACCCGACGTGTACTTCTCATGTAGCACTTAACAATCTCTGAGATGCACAAACTGATCACTGGAGAAGAAACTTGAGAAACTAGAGATAAAAGTATTTGTCTCAAATCGGATATGTTTCGTTTAAATAATCTTAAACATTTGCCGTTGAATCCTCCACTTATTACCCTTTAATTCGTCTTATATTTGAAAATAAGTATCGTGTTGTGGTTTGACGGTGATTAAATACGTACATGTACATAGATGTTCTCATGTTTAAAATATAAAAAAACACAGGTACCAACGTATTAATCTTCAGGATATCTACGAAACTAATATATAGTGGACCTATGAAAATCTAGAGGCGGGGTCAGGTGCCATGGAGGAGTAAGCATCCTGTGTTGACTAGTCACATCCACATATCTAAAAATATATTATGGAAAAATTAATGATACATTGTAATATACAAAAACATTAATATAGTTTATCAACTGTATTTCAGTTTGTGTTGAAAAGGTATCAAAATATCTTTAGATTATGTAGAACACTTGTAACGATAAATAAAATAGATAATTTTGTTTTACCTAAATACTCTACATTAGAAAGGATCATGCAAAATATTATTCTAGTAGATATCAGCTGTCTTATGTGGAAGCTGGTTGACATATTTCTAATGTATTCCCTCGGCAGATTGATTCCGTAATCGTGCTCTAAAATTTGTCATACATTAACTCTAGTCAATAGGGTTCAAATCTCGCTTGGCATCTAGGTTGTATCATAGACTTATACATAAAGGGACCGCTGACTTCTTTCGGGTTTCTCTTGAATGGAAATTCAAATTTCGAATGAAAAAGTATGTTAAATTGTTGGAGCGCCCTCACCAGGAGTCATAGTAAAACTTCCGGTTTCCATTTATTTACTATTGATTATAGGTACTTGTGGGGAAAGTTAATTAGGTTTTTTGAACACATTTAAGAAAGGGTCGTCTTCGCCTAGTACTTTAATAACCTACTTACAGTGGAACCTCGCTTAAAGACCATCTCAATAAAGACTACCTCACATTTCAGATCATAAATTTCCAATCTCTTGAAGAATATTTATTAAGTACCGAGCTTCAATTAAGAATCCTCCTTACGAATCAGACCACTTTGAACCAGTCATTTAGGTGGTATTAATAGCGAGGTTCCAGTATATTTACTGACAGCAGAAATGGAACGTCAAAACCTGACTATCCACTGCATATTATACACATAAAATTCATGATGAAACACTTACCTTAACACAGAAGTTATTCAGTACCTAACCATTACCAAAGAATGTGACGAACACTTTCTTAATGTATAATTTTAAGAGTTTTAATTGTTTTATTCATTAGAAACATAGAACAAAAATATGAATTTTGATCAATTTTGTCGAAATTACTTTATTTCATACACCTAAAAAGAAATGCAAGAAACTAAAGTCCAATGGTACGGACTTGTCACATTGATCTTATACAAAGGAAAATGATAAGTTGTAGATGGTATCAGGTGTCACGGATGGGATCGTTTATACATCAAATGAGCTTAAGGTGACACTCGTCATCATACCGGCATTGAGTCTATTGTGTCACCGATCATTTTGTTATGACTTGTAAAGCCTAAGGTCAGCTCGTCATATCAATAGTTAGCCTGCCGGATATTGGGTTTGTAGTGAGGTTCGGCGTATCCACAAGTACAGAGCCTGAAGTTAGACGTGGGATGTCCATAAAAAGTCTATCATGAGCTTACAGCTAAACCGTGTTAGAACTTTGATGGGCTAGAGGAGAGGACTGTCAAGCGGATCGTAGTGGGGGACTGTTATACACACCATTGGATTGAAATGAGACCTGCCATAGCGATGGAGTTTGAAATGTCATACACATGGCCTGTAGTTAAATATGTCGTTCGTGTCTTCAATCCAAAGTCAACTGAAACGAGTGTTAGATATGTTTACCAAAAAGATAATTTCGATTTTTTTTCCTCCTTGATGTACAAGAACAAATAAGAGCTATATATAGGCATAAAAAATTCATACTCATATATTTTGTAAAAATAAGGCCATTTTGGTATCCATATACAATTAGTAAGGTTGAGTTCATCAATACAGGTTCTTTCATTTGTTTGTTTATTGTTGTTTAAGTCCCACTCACGAATCTTTCACTCATATGGAAACGTCACCAAATGCCAAATTTTTGGCCTATGCTCGACACTTACGGACATTGAGCAGTGAGGGTTCTTTAACGTGCCGACACCTACTGTGACACGGGACCTCGGCTGTCACTGTTTCATCCGAAAGACAAGAAACCAACCTGCCGCCGGCTGAACTCGAACTCACGACCTCACGATCAAGAGTCGAGCGCGCAACCGACTGAGCCAGGCAGGCCCCAGGTCCTTTCATACAATGGCAGTTATTTCAACCGTTTCACTTCTACCGAATAACCCCCCACCACCATTTAATGTGGATTAAAACACATGATTACGTTTACATTAATTGTTTTTGAAAGGGAACTGTTTCTTGACCGACAGCAAAATTACCCCCACCCCACCCTACCCCACCTCCCTGTAAAACAGTTTTCGACTAGAGATCTTGGCACCACAAGGATGATTAGTTAGTGCAACGTAGGATGAATATAAATATATGGATTGTTTTTCATTGCTTTGCCAAACATTGGTGTGTGAATGCATTTCTTTCCATGAGCAATTGCATTCACACACCAATGTTTTGTAAAAGCTGAATAAGAATCCTTATGCAAATAGTTAAGCTGAAGTTAGACATATCATGGCCATGGTGAACTTGTAGCTAAAATTGGTCTTTTCATAGTTAAGTGAGATCTGTGATATGTACCATGTACTTAGTAATTACAAGACTTTACTTACCTGGCATAAAACTTTTGGATTATGAGCTTTTAGTGAGACTATACGCAAGAGAGCTAGAAGCGAAACGTAATACCAATAATAACTTGTCTTAACCTGTCATATCCATTGAAGGAAAAAACAACTGCTAGTAAAGTGTCTAAGACAAATTCGGAAATATGTCGTTTGATAAAGATGGCAGATCTAGAGCTTGTACCGAAATATTATTTGTGGTAAATTTGAATATAAAGTGAAACGCTCTTACTCGTTCCACGGACAACTATGGTCTAATCAAAAAAGTTCTTCATATATTTAGAATGATCGATCGAGGAAATGTAAAACATATACATAAACCATAAAAGAATACCAACAGGTACAGCTGTAATCCATTTTGCTTTATTACGTATATGTTTGTGATAACATGTGAAATACCCGATAATGAATGGTGGGATAATATTGCACATGGTTTATAAGTTTGAAATAAGCTGATGTTATTGTCAATGTACTACAACCTGAATTTGTTGTTACTGTAAAGATGTTTATTAACTGATATGAGCGTTTGTCATTATCAAATAGACGCGAGTTTGGTAAATTGTTTTGTAATATAGTCCAAACTTTCGTGACAACACAATCGTGATATATTCAACACCTGCTTTCTGTGTGTGGTTTATCTCTTTTACACGCATTTGCCTATATAAAACAAATAAATGTATATAAAGTGATTCCTGGTTTGCGTCGAAAGCAAATTCAGATCATTCAATAATGAATGGAATATTTCTGAAAACTGTCCCCGATATAATCCACGTATGAAATTTTTAATATTGTATGGAGACACGCAATAAAATGCCATGTAACAGCAAACATTTAATTATAACACTTTATGACTATTTAGAAATGTGACATGTTTAACCCTTTCAACCCCACACACCATAATAGACTCGTCTGAAACAATAGAAAAAGCATACCACTAAGATATCCAGGGGTGAAACAGTTAAATTGCACTGATAATACAAAATGACAGAAAGATAAAATTATTATTGATTTCTTCACTTCTGAACAGTTTGTTTTTCGTGTGTTTATATTAAATTTTCGGTGTTGGACGTTTTTTTTTACTTTGTATAAATTATCTTTATGTCAAGAATGATGCAGGACTGATTTTGACAGCCATTAGAAATATCTAAAAATGTTAAAAAATACATACATACTTGACATGACAACGATAGAATGGGGGATAGATAGATAAGATTTCAGATCGAGGTCCACGACTGATACAAACGGAAATTAATAAATGACACCGACTTCCGTTCTGTCAGAGGATTAGAATATAAAAATCACAGATACTAAAGTATTGATCTTTATGATGTCCAAGAGACAAACAAGGTCAGTATACCGACCGAAAACTTTGCGGAATGTTGACATCAAACGCGATTCGTGTTATCTTTGAAACGATAACTTATCAGTTAGTAGTTTCCCTATGTATATGAAATGTTCATATTCAGAATATGCCCTGTCATATCGGATCATTTGTGATATATAAATGCCATATGTAGGTCTATGTGAGTCTAAGGTGAGTAAAATGTCCAAATAGAAAGCGCGTGTTTGATTCTGTTGTGTCTTTAATTTCTACTTTGTTGGGATATATCGCATTGACATATGTATGAAAAAAAATTTCATCATTAATTGACAAAACGTCCTCGATATACCTAAATGTCAAATTAAAGGCTACCGCTAGCTTTTTCTTTCTTTTTTTTTTTTTTTTTTTTTTTTTTTTTGAATCAGACGCATCTGCATGAATTCTGCTTCATATGAATAAAGGAACAGGTTAACCAATCTAGGGACACCATTGAATCCCAGACTGTTTGCTAAACTAATACCTTTCAACTTACCCGTTTCAACCAATACCCTTATACCGTCGCAACTCTCATTTCCCTCTATAAAAAGAAAAACATGTATGTTGAGTAACAAACTACCTGCTAACTAAACATTAAACAAATGATGCTCTGTAATGCATTTCTGTATTCAATTTTGAAATATTATTTCAACAAAAATGGGAACAATGACAAATGCAAATTCTTTACTGAGGTCTAAGTGAAGACAAGATATTCTTACCGTATAATTGAAATAGATGTTTATTTGTCATACTGTCTCAATATTTTTATCACAAACCAGTGGTGAATATAATAAATACGAAACAACAAAGTTATACAGAATACCTTTCCTTTAAAGCACACCTTGACAGGTAAATTGTACATTAAAAACGCTTGTACTGTGAAGTTGAGATAATTGTCTTGTCTCCAGAACGTACATAATATAAACAACAACGTCTCGTCAATATATTTATTATAAAATGCATCAAAGTACAGACGTGGTATGTATGCACATACAAAACGTATACACGTAGATCTCTAACCAGATTCACGCCAGTTTTTAACTCTCATGAATACAAATAAGGCATCCATACAACATTTGCCAGTGTAAAGTCTGTAATTTGAGATCAATGAGATAACGTACACAAAGTAGTGTTCATCTTGAGACCTCTAACGAACGTGATTCGAATCCCCCATCCAGTTTGATCTTCTGATATGCTTATTTAAATACATAAATAAAATACTACTTAATATTTGCATGTTATGCAAGGCGGAACATTACATTTATGTAATAGGATTTTGATAGGAGGGATAGATAGGATAATCTCTACATCACGGTACCGTCGTCTGTAATATGTTGAGCTGTATTAGTAATATTAATTGAACTTCATTCAAGAATGTACGAAAAAAAATTTGGTTTGAATAAATATTATATGCTGCATTGTGTCAAAGCATTTACATTTAGCGGTTGGTTTCAGTTTATTAATTTAAAAAGAGAATTTACATAAAGATAAACTGTTCATATCATATACGAGAAACCTAACAAGAGTTGCAATAATTATTATAAAGGTATAGAACATGGCGTAATGGATAAAGAAACAACTATGTTTTTTTTTTTCAATCGATTGACAATCGTTTAGCTCACCTTTTAAATAAAGATAGACACAATAGGACTTGGTAGAGTGCCAGAACTTCAACATCAAGGGTCACTGGTTCGATCCCCAATCGTGCCAGATTTTCAGAGATGAGTTTTCGTCTCTTGTAGGCACAGCTCTGTGTCTAGATGGATGGTAAATGGTCTAGGATGGGATGTTCTATGTGATGCCTTCGTCGGATTGTACAAGTGTAGTGGCACTTTAAAAGCAATTTGAAAACACGGACCACTCAGGAAGAACACAAAAACACGCTTTCGACATATCCCCCTGCCTAACAGGGACAAGTGGCAAGGGTTTTAGGTAGTCGCGCCAATTTTGTGTGTCCTGCCTTTCCTTCCTGGTCAGATGCAATCTGGAAAAATGTGACTGAAGCAAGATACCGGTGTGACGTGATCACGAGAGCCCGCGGACGTCTTGACAAGATGTAATTGTCCACACTACGCAAGTTTTCAGTTATACAAATGTAGTTAAAACAGGTTCAACAACTCGTGGGAGTTGATGGTCGTGTTTAGCTAATTCTCGGTAAACCTAGTATTTTTTTCACATTTTGAAAACTAGCTAACTTGAGTTAGATAAACATGGTATTCACCTTACAGTTGTTGTAGAACCTCTATTTCACTTTATACTTTGTATATGATAATATACAGACAATTCTACATCATGTGGGAAACGGTGGTTCATCAGTGTTAACTTTAAAATCAGCCTCATTGCTTTAACATCTTGTCATCATTTTGGCGGACGATTAATTTTAATAACATAGTATCTCTCTTATCTATAAAATGTCATTTTAAAGATATACACACATGCCCGGGCTATATTTGGTCAATTGAGCCTGTGGCTCAGGGTGAACTATTGCTATCGTTTTTTTTTCTCTGTCACTGTTCGTTGTGAACTATTTTATTTCTTTTCAAGAATTAATGTGCCATTTTTAACGAACATTGATAGGAACGATTCCCATGTGAAGCTACATAAACTTTGCGAATGAAAGATGTGTAATAGGACTGTTGCAGTATATATTGTCGCACCTGCACATTTTCGCTTGCGACAATATGTGTAATCTAACACTACACATATTGTCTCCCATCAGTACAAATTGTCGCCGGTGACATTATGTGCCAAGGGTACCACATTTTAACGTCAGTCGTTTGGCCGACAATATGTGCAGTGACACTTTGCACAAATCGTCGTCGGCGCTAGATATGTGGAATGAACGTCATCACCCGCCTACAATAGCGTTGTATCATTGTGGTTTTACATAATACACTCGCACTGATATTAGATATCCTGGATATGTGCCACCAAAATTCAGTCAGACTACAATGTGTGCCGCGGGGCGACAAAATGTACAGTGTGAGATTACATATATTGTCACCGATGACAATATGTGCTGGGGCGACAACATACGCCGCAACATAGGACCAATAGAGGTTCCAAAACTTGGCTATGCTATGCTAAACTATGATTAATAAGTCAATATCTACAACGTTTGCAAAGATATAGATGTCTAATTATATACAAACCCGCAACTTGCACATACAGGACATAGATTACAGTTATTGCCATAGCCTACAAGGTTCCCAAAAATGTTTGAAGCCCTTCTGGTAATGGGTGCTGCTAAAACGCGGAACAATAAACGAAACGAAACAGAAAATACCTAATGCATTAATTTTGAATTCGTAATTTGAACGTTACATTTCGCACCTTCGCTTGTCCAATCGTCGCTTATCGTCGAGAATGGGACTATACATATAGTAACGATTTCGTGCGTCCGTCAGTCTGCCAGTCCGATACTCAGACATGTGGGAGATACAGTGAAATTCTTTCATTCAAATGTTTTAAAAATTTTATATACTCACCTATTTTAAGGTTTGACCCTAATAATTATAAAGGTCAAAGGACAAAGTGGAGAGTACTTTTTATCGCCTTTTATTATGTTACATTTTCATTTTGAACGCTACGGAGAGGTTAAGACAAACAAATTGCTACTAAAAAGTAATACCTAAAATGTACAACCATACAAGTGTGAGGCTAACGGAATGCGTACTGGGTGTTACAGAAAAGGACAAATTTATTATTGACCTATTAAAGTAACAATACCAAAGTTACAGTTTTACAAAAATAATATTCATTCTGGCTTTGTTTGTGAATACGAATCTACGGAGCCGGCCTGGCTCATCCGGTAGCGCGCTCGACTCTTGATCGTGAGGTCGTGAGTTTGAGTCCAGTCGGCGGCAGGTTGGTTTCCTGTCCTTCGGATTAGACAGTATAAACCGAGGTCCCATGCACCCTCATTGCTCAATGGCCGTTAGTGCCGAGCATAGATCAAAATTTGAAGCCCTTCACCGGCATTTGGTGACGTCTCCATATGAGTGAAAGATTCTTGAGTTGGACGTTAAACAACAACAAACAAACCAACAAACAAACGAATATGCGCTGTAATTTGTCCCTTTGTCACCCAATTTAATTATTGTTAATCTACATATCTCTAAACGGGTCTTTGCATTCTGTCAAAATGGTAATAAAAGCAACTAAACTGGAAAACCAAAGTAGAAATACCAAAGGTCACACCAATAAAAAGAAATAAAAAGAAAATAAAAGAAATATGTTGATGTATTTTTGCACGTTTTCCAAAACTATATGAAAGAATGCATTACATATTTGTGAAGTCATTAGCCTTTTTTTCTTTGATCGCCTATTTCAGAAGCTTGAACATTACGTAATACTGTTATATCAGCCAGTGGTTCATACATATAGCATATCGTTGTTGTTGTTGAATATTAAGTGGAAGACAAAACATTTTTTCCGTCTTTTTATGTGTGACAAATGTAAAATAACAAAACAGGAAACCTTGTGGGGGTATTCCCGCTCCTCTGGGTTTCTGTAGACATTGTGACAATTTTATACACAATACCAAAGTTATAGTTTTACAAAAGAGGCCAAAACAAATGCTCAAGACGATCATTTCTGTCGATAAGACTTCATTAGTTTAGTTCAAATTTGATATAACTCATTTTACACCTTATAAGAAGAGCAAAATTTTGTATTTTGAATACATGTATTGTTTTCCGCCACACTCAACAAGTTTTAAGTTATATGGTGGAGGCCAATTTTAGTGGTGGAGGAGGGAAACCGGTAATAATGTACCCGGGAAGAGACCACCGGCATTCCTGCAAATGGATTTGCATCACTTTCTCACATAATCAGCTTGGGGTTCCAATGGGAATCGAACCCGCGCTGATTAGAGGTAAGATACTTCATGGTTAAAGCGCGATGCTCTTAACCACTAGGCACGGAGGTCTTGTGATAGAGGGATGTAGTGTTATATATTAAATGACGTTATACCTAGCCCTGCTGTTATCAGAATCCCATAGACCTAAAATTTAAACACCAACATTTAATTACCTTTTTACAAATGTTATTTGTAAAACAGCATCTTTTATTTTCTACTTCAGTGATCGCAATTGAAATATCTATAATAATCTTATTCGCCGGATGACTTTAATCTGGGAAAGGCATTACTGTGCCTCATTGAGTAATATATTTGTTATTCTAATTTCCGTTGCAATAGTATATCAGATATGTATCTGGGTCATCCGCAAACACATAGACCATACCTGAACTGTCAGAATATATAGGACGTCAATTTTGCATATAAAAGGGATTTCTTTTGACTTTTCAATAAATCAAATCTCGACAGATCTGTGAATTATATCTGTCAAAGACTTACATGTAAACGGTAAAATCATTTTTAAATCATACATGGCTAGATTTGGAAATAATATAGGATGCGACACATCAAACCAACTGAAAGTGACATCTCTTTGATGTTATTGACACGCATAAGATTTTTATGACTCTGAAATGATTCACTTTCAAATTGAGGAAACACAATTATACAGAGCTAGAAGTACAACAATGTGAAACTTGTATGGAAAGACACTACCGTATATTTTCTCTGAGACGATGATGTAGGTTACCGAGCACTATTCTAGATCAGAAATATTCTGATTCCAAATATTATAAACATAATACCAAAGATGCAATGCTCAAGACGATTGTTTCTGTCAGTTAGACTTCATCAGTTGAGCTCCAATTCTAAATATATTCTAAAGTGAAAGTGGTATCACACAAGGCCAAATAATAAATCTAAACGTATGATCAAAATCCGTCTGTTATTCAGCCCTTTAACTACGAGACTACGAACTACAAAATTACCAGTCAAACTGGAGTTTTTCTCCAGTTAAACATGCTTTTATTATATATACTGGAGACAAACTAAGTTTAGCTGAGATAAACAAGGTTTAAATCTAAAAAAAATAGCAAAAAATAAAACGGAAGAAGTATCATTGTATAATCGAAACTCCAAGTCCATTAGAGTACGACAAATATGATAAATGGTCTCAACATGAAGGAAAAATTGCTAAACCCGAACGGGATGGGGCGAAGTATCTGGAAGGCGTACTAAGCGTTCTCTGTCAGCATGTCACATTAGTCGCAAATGTTCCACGGAAACCTCTCAAGTTCGGTGAAAAGGTAAAAAATAAGTTAAGCCCAGTTCGTTTTCGAGAAAACACCAACTGACAGGAAAAAAACTAGCTTTTACTAATCAATGTGATTTTCTAAATAGGCCTAAAGTTCCCCATTTATACATTGAATTGATCCATCCATTTATTAAGATTGAATGAATATTATATTTTGAATGAAGCATAGGATTATTTATATGTAAGATGGGGCCTATGTGGCCAAGTGGTTAGGGCATCGCGCTGGAACCTAAGCTGGTTTTTGTGAGAATATTTGCCAATTTACATGCTGAAGGTCGGTGGGTTTTCTCCTTCACCAGTAAAACCTGACCTCCACCATATAACTGAAAAATAGCGACTGTGACGTAAAACACGATTCAGTTTCAAATTTAAAAATATGTAAGGTGTAATCCGCACCCACATTTCTTTAGTTTACACGATTTGACATAGCACAGACAACTCGTCTAGTTTATATCCCTCCCATGTTCCCAGTCGTAGCCTATTGTAAAATCTATATAACTTGGTGGATGGTGTCTTTTGAAGCTTTTCTTGACCTGGAGCACGAGTTTTAAAATTTAGGTAATAAGGCATAACATTGATATAACACTGACGAGAAATCGGTCACCGTATTTTTCCTTGCAACTTTCCTTTCATAACCGAAAAGTGAGTAGAATCATCTGTATGGTAATCAAAATGTTACTCCGCGCCGCCATCTTATTTGTATCGGACACTACATTCTCAACAACACTGCTCTTAGGAGGAACTAGTTCCATATTACATCATGAAAAGTAATAATAGAAATGTCAATTACTAGTAATTAAATTCGTGGATGAAATATGATATCTAATTTCATAACATCAAAGTAGTTATAAAGAGTTACATTTACAGACGGTCAATGTTCTTGAACTTAATAAAATAATTCATTTTAATGCCGTTGTCGTTGGTCCATTTCGAGTCATTTCACATAAATGAAATGGACATTGCCTGATACCTGTTCTCATCCCGTTTGGAATGTTCGATTGTTTGTTATGTTGAGACCATTTGTATATCCCATTTGTCGTATTCTAATGGACTTGGAATTTCTGTTTTGATATTTCTCAATTTTTACCATATTGAATTAATGAATTAAACTTATTTTGTCTCCAGTTATATATGTTTTCTCTTATTTGCATTACCTGGAAAACACATAGGTTTAAATGAGAAAAACAAGGATTAAGAGGAGAAAAAGTAGGTTAAACAGAAAAAAAATCAACTTTTCTCTTGAAAGCGATGTTGGCGTGGCATACGAATTTGAATTTTGAATTGTGTATAACACCACACTCAACAATTTTTCAGTTATATGGTGGAGGCCAGTTTTTAATGATGGGAGAGAGAACCCGATTAAAATGTACTCGGGAAGAAATCACCGGCCTTCCGCAAGAAAAAACTGGCAAGCTTTCTCACAAAATCAGCTTGAGGAGCTCAAACCTGCGCTGACCAGAAGTGAGAGACTTCATGGTTCAAAGCGCGATGCTCTATCCACTCGACCATGGAGGCCCCAACGTGACATACAAGACACCAAAAGCAATCCAGTGTAATTTTGACACGAAAGCAAAAATCATGTACACAGAAATTGATAACATAGGACATAAAAGCGAGTGATATTAATGCTTAACACTGACAAGGTGTATATCTCATTTAATCATTCTCTATCTGATAGAAATAAGTGATAAAATAAAAAAAAAACCATGTATTACTCAATAATCACTGAATTAAAATGTTGTTCATCTGTATCGCATTATGGCGATAAGAATGGTATTTCATCTAAATGAAAATCAGAATAATATCACTTCAAATAGCTGCAATTAACGGTTTTCACATCTGAATGTAGGGATTGGTTTTACGTTTTCAGAATTAATCTATTTCATTCGGCATTTTGAATGGTAGGTGAAAAGGCAGTAAACATACCAGTTTTTTATAAATTAACAACATAAATAGACACAGACATGCACACGTGTATGCATGCATACATACATACATGCATACATACATACATACATACATACATACATGTACATGTACATACAGACAGATAGACAGACAGACAGACAGACAGACATACATACATACATACATACATACATACATACATACATACATACATACATCCATACATCCATACATACATACATAATAGTAACAGCATCAGCCCTTTAATGGACATTTAATGTTTCTATGTTAATTCTATATTGTTTTGTTGTATGGTAAAAGGTTTACATTGAATTAATTTCTTTTTGTCTCTGAATATTGTAAATAACTACACTACACTAAATTTTCATTTTCAAATACAATATCCCCTCATAAAATTTGGAAATAGAAAGGCTAATACTCTTATATACAGTGAAACTTGTATATGACGACCTCCTTTGGAACATAAAAATCGGTCTTTATAGGAAGGTGGTCTTTATATAGAGGTTGATTTATACACAAATGGTACTATTGGGGACAGCAAAAAACAGTCTTTGTGACCAGGTGGTCTTTATACACAGGTGGTCGCTAAAGCATGTTTTACTGTAGCGGAACATCGCCAAACGACCACCTCAATTAAGAGACAACCTCGCATTTCAGACCACAATTTTTAGTCTCTTGAAAGATATTGCATAATTAGAGAACCTAACGAAGGTGTCCACATCACTTATCGGTCCACCTTGAGTCAGACATTTAGGTAGTTTTAATTGCGAGATTTTACTTCATACGTTAAATATATAAATTGAAATGGACAAAGTTTCGGTCTTTGTAATTATACCACGTGAATTACATTACCTGTTTAGGCGAACCAAGATGTGCAAATTAATTAAACATAAATCACGTCTTTGAAAGCTGAATAAATACAAATAGATGGACGGCTATAGTAACAAAATCAATTACCCATGTTCTTCAAAAATCAGCAACGTTGTAAGAAAAGAATTTAAATGTGCCCCGTGTTTACATCTGGGTAGATACTGTTTAATTTTAATCCAAAATTTAAATATTCTGTTTGTTGTCAAACATGGCTTACGTTTCTGATATACGTGAACGTAAAATTTCATAGGTTAGTTTGACCTTGGATTTAATGAATGAAACAAAATTAATATTTTACTATTCCGTACTGCTTGTTTTTTTGGCTGATTGATTGATTGATAAATAAATAATACCTGACACTTGTATTAAAACTAGGTCAATCAATCGATAAAGCATTAAAAGTGCATGACTACAATAGTACAGATATTGCTTACAAACTACGTACATGTTATGTGTTTCATGGCAGATGTACTGCTAGAAAGTCTCTACTTATATTGAGAGAGAGAGAGAGAGGCCTCCATGGCCAAGTAGTTATGGCCTCGCGATTTGAACTATGAACTATGCTTTGAACTATGAACTATGCTTTGAACTATGAACTATGCTTTGAACTATGAACTATGCTTTGAACTATGAACTATGCTTTGAACTATGAAGTCTTAACGTCCCACTCAAGAATCTTTCATTCATATGGAGACGTCATCAAATGCCGGTGAAGGGCTTCAAATTTTGGCCTATGCTCTGTACATACGACCATTGAGCAGTGAGGGTTCTTTAACGTATCGACACTTACTGTGACACGGGACCTCGGTTTTTACTGTTTCTTCCGAAGGACAGGAAACCAACCTACCGCCGGTTGGACTCGAACTCACGACCTCACGATCAAGAGTCGAGCGCGCTGCCGACTGAGCCAGGCCGGTCATGAAGTGTTACACTTCTGCTCAGCGCACGTTCGATCCCCGCGGGAGCCTAAGCAGAATTTTTTGTGAGAAAGTTTACCAGATTACTTGCGGAAGGCTGGTGGTCTCTTCTCGGGTAAGCGGGTTCTGTCTTCCGCCATTAAAAGCATTTTTGTTGTTTTTACGCAGTTAAACCTGGTTCTTCTCCGTTTAACCTTCAATTAACTGCAGAAAAAATAGGGTAACTGCACCAAAATCATACTAATCCTCATAAATGTTATTTTTGGGCAGTTAAACATAATTTTCTGCTTACTGAGAAAAACTAACTTAAAAAAAACATCAGTGAAATTGATTTGGAATTCATAATGAAACCACTAATAGTGCAAAAATCAACGATAACTTATGCAAGTAAAAAGTAACATCGCCTAGCCATTTCATTTATAATTATGTAACGTTACTTTTGCCATTAATCGTGTTATGGAAAGTGGAAGTCTGTTTTCATATTTTATTCCTGTATTATTTTTTTGTTTTATTAAGCTATTATGGAATTGTGCACGTGCATGCGATTTGTTTCTAAAACAAACGATTTAATCCATTTCATCTTTACGTTTCTAGTTAAAAAAATTAATTGTATGTTATACCGATTCAGTGAATATTTTAGGAGAAAGGTTCCGGTAATATTTTAGGAGAAAGAATATAACACGTAATTTCACTTATAATAGTTATGTTATCTGAAAGGATGAAACTGCTACACTGCGTACTCAAATTATACAATAGATATGTGTATGCTTAGAAACTGTTGGAAAAAATACATTTACACTTGATGTTGTCGGGCTCGTGATTCGTTTGATCTTGAAAATGTATCGATCAAGCCATCACGCACAGTTATAAGAACTAGGATGGCGAAATTAACTCTTTCCGTACAGATTAGTTCTTGCACCACGTCAATCGTGTTGTGAGGTTCTACTTCACTTATCAAAGACATATCATTAACGGAAAAACATAAGCTAGTTTGAAGCTTCCATGCATTGAACGAACGGTACAATTGACTGCTTCAAAGGAAGAGCGCAGTATAATTATGGGAATTATCTATAGAGCTTTTCAATCATAAATCTGTAGTGATATTCATGGCAAATGTTATTCCATGTTAGACTTTGAAAATGCAATATTCTACTGAAGATTAACCGGTATCTAAACAGCAGGGTGCTCGATATGATATAAATAAAAATGATTCTTTTTTAGAATTTTTTATTGTCCTCGACACAATAGGGATGCCAGAGGTGAGAAGCTCTGGAATCATCCTTTAACCCGAATTACATATTAATATGTCATAACGCTCATGCATCCACAATATTATGATTGCATACTGCGTGTATATATATATATATATATATATATATAATATATATATATATATATATATATATATATATATATATATATATATATATATATATATATATATAGTATATGTGTGTGTGTGTGTGTGTGTGTGTGTGTAATACTTATGTAATTATGTATTTTTAGATGGATAGTAGGTGAAAAAGGGAAAGATAGACGGACAGGGGATTAGAGTATTATAGAAATAGTTAGATCTATATTAAACAAAACTGCGGATGATTGATAAATTGTTGTATTATAAACATAACACCAAAGTTATAATGCTCAAGACGATCGTTTCTGTCAATTAGACTTCATCGGTATATAATAGTATGGCTGTGATATGAGGCGCAAACTGTCCTTGTATATACAATTATTACATATATTTTTATACCTGGACGTGAAAAATAAACTTTTCAAGGTCAAGGTGATTTTGATTGCAAAACAATCAATTAAATACGTAGAAAAATTGCTCTCCTTCCGGGCATTTTTTCCCATCCCGTTTGGGACTCGCAAAATTGTTCATGTTGAGACTATTTTCATCCAATTTATCGTCTTTAAATAAACTTGAAGTTTCGATTATACATTGGTAATTTTTTCCATTTTACCTTAGGAACTTTAGTGTCTGGATAGAGGGGAGAGAAGTGTATTTTATTTATATGTTTTGATATTGTGTTGGTTTCTTTAGATTGAGTTAAATATAAATCGATTTATATTCATGACACTGTAAACCGATTGTTCACCTGTATACCTTTGGTAAACTGATGGTTTTAGGTTAATGTTTAAAAACTAAAAGGGATCTAAGCTAAGTAGCTTTCTAGACATACCTAGTAGCAATATCTAAGATGCCTTTCGAGTGAAGACAGAAATTCCTGACATATTTCATTTAACATCATACATAATATTTTATTGATTATAAATCAGTATTTAAATATATGTAAATACATCTGCTGAATAGTAAACTTTTATACAAAAAAGTTCAATAAACACCTATCTCATATATAAGCTAATGAGGCAAAACTTTACATAGACTGATAATGTGATTAGGAACGTTTTATTTTGACTCATCCATGCTCAGTGGCTACCCGTTGTTACTAATAAAATCGTCCGACTGAACTCGAACACCGATTTTTACGCCATTAGATTTTTCAATTTCCTTATACTTAAATTTACGGTGACTAGACATGGATCTATACGAAAAGGGTCTTAATAATACTGCCTAATCTGTAATCTCATTATTTCGCTATCTTGATCCTTTTGACGACGAGGGATCCGTCGATTTATTGCTTAATACCATACAATGATGCGAGAGATGTGTGTGTGTGTGAATCACAGCATATCATACATTTTATAAACATTCACGTAGCCCACTTTAAAAGGACGAAATCCTTCGAAATCATGGATCAGTATCAATACAATCATTTAATGCACCTACAACAGATATACTGATCTGGAACTACCACATTTATATTGGGAACTTAGACTTTATAAAACTTGAACTTCATAAAACTTAAACTTCATAAAACTCCATATAAACAGGGATACGAGGCTGGATCGAGCAAAAGATACTTCAAACTTCACCCATACTCCTTACCGAGATACTAAACTCATCAACTCCTGAAAAACAATGGACTCTTCTGTAAATCAATGATATGGACTAGTCCAAATGTGTCTTTAGGGGTGAATGAGTTAAAGATGAAATTCAGTAAAAGTGTTCAGCTGTTCAGATGCGGATAATGAAAGGTCTAGACAGCTATTAAAAATTTAGAGATATCTTATTTCTTAATAATTAATTGTTATTTCTTAAATTCATAGTCTTTAAATAACGACTTCTCTACTCTTTTTTTCAACAATGTTGCATGAAAAATTAAAAGACGTTTTAGTATCATCTTTATGCATATGAAACAGACGTCATTTAGAATCACCAGAATTAAATGAATGAAAAACTAACAGTGTCTATTGATTAGACAATAAGCTAAATCAACCGTGTTTAGTCAGTTCATAATGACAATTTTCATAGTTTTGTGAATGCGATTTATCCTAATTAGACACTACAGAATCACGTACATTTCCTATTTCGCCTGCGTATGTTGTTTATGTCTCTCTCAGGTATTCCGATGAGCCAGTGCCTGTTCCACATATGATAATTTCATATTCAGAGGCAAACTATTTACTAATAATTTTTTGACACAAGGACATGAGGGATTACATTTACATTTAACATTTCGCGAATTTTGTGGTCAGTATAATGAACTTGTTTGTAATAACTATGCCTTCTGTTTCACTAACTAACTGAAATGTTGAGTTACCTGTTTGATAGTAGTTATTGAGTCATCTTTGCCCCTTGTAACGCAGATTTATTCCTCTCTTGTTTTCATATGAATTTCGATTTGCTGGAGGACCATGATTGTTTATTACTCTCCATGGTTATACTGTCTCTTGAATCCCCTCTACAGCGTTATGGAATCTGTATTAAAGATAAAGGTTTTGAAGAGATCTTGAACATAATGATAAATGAGTAAATTATAAATCTAAGATAGGCAAAACGACCTTGTTTCAAAAATAATCATTTACTAATTGTAATTTGTATTCCCTGCTAGATAGTGGTAGTATAAATATATAAAAATAACAGATACCGAATTATTAATCTTCAGGATGTCCAGGATACATCTCTGGGGAAACTTGGACAAACACGGATCTCTGCAAATCAAAAGGTGAGATCAGGTGCCATGGAGGAGTAAGCATCCCCAGTTGACAGATCACATCCGTTGCGAGTTCACCGATCGTGACTTGGATTTATGCTTCGCTTGTTTAATTCGAATTTAACTATGGAACCACGGGAAATGTGATCGATCGACTGGTTGTCATTAACTGTTTGTAGCACCTGATCCCACCTTTGAATTTGCTAGAGGTTCGTGTTTATCTATGCATCACCCCTGAACCTCCCGTCGGTACTTTGGTATGTGTGAAGTATAGTTTTGAAAAAGAATTTGAAAACACACACACACACACACACACACACACACACACACACACACACACACAACTGTGTAGACTTTCATATTTTATTATGGGAGATGTCTATTTTTTAATGCATTGGTAATACGATATCTAAATCTGAGTAATTTGATTTTTTTACATGATGATTGAGTAGTTACAGGTGATACCACAAATCAAGGTTGTTCAAACAGTGGTAAATATGAGACGAAGTACAAAAGACTATTTAAATATAGCCAATGTCCCTTTACATGTTAGGAGAGACAGCTAAATACCTATACTACACATGAGAATGCGTTGATATCTTATCTCTTTATAACAACCGAGAAGTGGGATTGAGTCTAATGCATTTGCAGTATTTAATTAAAACTTTTCATAATGCCAACACGGAACAGAAGGACAAGGTTTATGCAGGGATTACACGTTGAAATTGTATGGAAGAACGTGACAATTCTTGGATACTAGACATATTTTCGGATCGCTTCCATTTCCAATAATCGAATGGTGTCTGTTGTTGTTGCTGTCACCATAAAACACAGCATTGTATACCTACAAAAAAAAACAAGGAATTATAAAATGATTTTTTTTTATTTTCAAATTTGAAATTGTAGATGTTTCAGGGAATGGTCTGTCCCACGATGACTTCGATATCTTTTTTTTTACAGAAAGAACTACTTCATCAATAATGGAATATGCAACATTATCATCAATATATTGTAACGCACAATTATTAAGATATAAAGTAAATTCTATAACCTGGCAGGATGGAGTCTTGTGAACCCGTTCTTGGCCTGGAAGAGTTTAAGATTTAGCTAATAAAGCATGCTATTAAAATTACACGGACTAGAGTAATCGTTCCTACTTGTCACCATACATAAGATAGTATCCAGTTAGGAATAAAACGTTTTCCGGTGCAGCTTGTCATAACCGAAAATTTAGTAGAAGCAAGCGTATGATAACCAAACGGTTACTCCTCCCCGCCATCTTATGTGAATCTGACAATTGAAATTGTATTGAATTGTTTACATCCTATACAAGAAGTCGGTACTTCTACGTCATACGCAAATGATTCATAGTTGAATCCGATCAGACTCCTGGTGAATTCAATGTTGCATAGGACAGCTTGCGGTTGTCTAGTGGTACGGCGTTCGACTCGCAAGTGGACTGGACCAGGTCATACCAAATATTTTTAAAATGGTAATGAATGTTTCCTCGCCCAACGCTCGGCATACGAAGCGAAAGTCATGGGTCTCTCGGATGAAAGATAAAAGCTAGCTCCCATGTCACGGCATGCATGACACGTAAAAGAAACCTCAATGTACTGGCGTCAGTCCATAGCGGACGTCAAAATGTGATACACTTCACCTAAAGCTGGTGACATCTCAATATAAATAATGTAAAACAACAACAACAACAACAACAACAAACCAACCAAACAAAATGTTGCACAGTGAGCATACTACATAGACAGGACTTTTTTTTAGTCATTGTTCTATACCTGAGAGTTTATAAAAGCTACATATGTTTTCTATTAATAACTTTATTATTCTGATCAGACTTATTTTGATATTCTACACGGAAATATCCTTCTCGATAACAATACCAATGTACAGTAGTTCAGAATTTAAAAAAAAAAACGTTTTTCGGTACTGTCACTTTGGATATAACTAAGCTAGAAATTAAATCAATAAAACATGTTAAGGTGGTCGCTACCGTTCAAACATATATCAAAGAGTCATCGTATCTTTCTTTTTTTTTTAACCCTACAGCTACTCTCATATATTTACACACACACACACACACACACACACACACACACATATATATATATATATATATATATATATAAATATATATATATATATATATATATATATATATATATATATATATATATATATATATATATTATATATATATATTAAAAAATGAAGTGTTACCATTCGTAATATCAGCCACCTAAGTTATAAGTTCCGTGTAATTTAACCAATTAAACGGCAATATCCACGGGTTGATGGTAATTTATCTAACGTAAACACCATTGGTAACATTGTGACCGTATTGAGAGAGACCTTGAAGGGATAAAACATTGCGCTCATGAAAATATTTGAGGCATCTGTGAAATTAAAAGCAACTAAATATACATAATGCTGCAGACGAATCAGAAAAAAAGTTTCATTGTATAGAAATAATTGAGTTTAATAGACACCCAACATTAACTCTATCATGGCGTTTCAGAAGCACATAATTTTTTCGAACTGTATAATTCATTGAGTTCTTGCAAGGATATATTTCGCTTAAACATATTCCTATTCAAATATACTACAATATAAAAAATCTATCGAAATCCGTAGTTGCCACATATGAAATATATTTCATTTATCCGTTGCAAAATAATTATCTGACGGCCGCCAGTTATTTCAGTATTGGGAGATGGTCGACATTTGAAAGTCTTGATTGTTCGTAATCAAAAATGTTATTAACCTCATAGATGACACATATTTAGGGATTGGTTGAGAGCCGTCACGTGCCAGGGCGAGTTCCCCTATCATTTTCTGCTATGCGAAGCCCCTTGTAGTTTTTAGACAGTGTTGTCGTCGTGATACGAAACTCTCCGAGGTGTCCCGAACACAAACATAAGAAAAAATGTCAGATCACAGCAGACGGCGTTTTTACGTTCCTGAAGCTGATAAAATTGATGGTTGCATAGCTTAGTCTTTGTTGATTTTGTATGTCTGTATAATGAATAATCTATTGCCCTGGGTCCGCCCTCGGAAAATAACACATGCCTTGGGTAGACAATTCATCATGTCTCCTAATAAGCAGAGGCTATAAATGTATAATGTTCCATAAATTATGCATTATGTATAATTTGGTACATTTATGAAACAATTTAGGCGTTTATCGTCAAACTATACTGATAAATTATAGCTTCTTTAAAAATGTTTGCAAATACCAAATGTGCTACAATTAAGGGTGGCAATACAGACTAACTATAAAAGATTAATTTGCTCTTTTCTTCTCATTTACAGTTACTTAAACGTTTAGGAAAAGATCAGCATTGCTGCGTTTCTGTCCAGGACCCGGTGATCATGGCAAAGGAAAGGCATGCGTCTCCGATATCAGCTAAGATCAAAGTTAAATGCACTGTAAACGGAATCGTAATGTAGCAGATTAACATTACAAGTAGATGGTGTCCTGTAGAAAATTTAAAATTGTTTGACCTGAAACACAAATTGAATAGGAAAGGCAAGTCTTTGATACTTCCTGCATGGACTATTAAACAGTTTTTTTTTATAATTTGGGTTGTAAGTGGTAGATTTTCCGGATTTCCGTTTACCGAAAATGTTAAAGGGGCACTATGCGTTATTAGCCAACAAATAATTTCGTTTTTTACTACATACATTGATGTACAATAACAGAAAAGAGAGATACACAGGCATAAATATTCATATATTCCTATTTATTTTGTGAAAATAAGGTCGGTGTCATATGTATATGCAATTAGTAAGGTCGAATATATCATTTGCATTATAAAAAAATCTCAGATACCATAGGATGTCTAGGATATAGATACAAATCTGGTAAAAATGGACAAACACGGACCTCTGGGAACCAAGAAGTGTGACCCGGTGTCATAGAGGAGTAAGCATCCCCTGTCTACCAATTGCCAAACCTGGGTTTCTCAAGCAATTTTCAGGAAATTCATATAGGAATTTAAGAATTTGTATGCCTGTGTATATCTCTTTTTTTTGTTATTGTACATCAACATAGAAAAAAGAAAAACGCATGAAAATGTTTTGAAAAAAACCACAGCTAATGCCTCTTTAACAGTTTGTTATTTCAGAGTGTTTGTTGTTAATAATTGAAATTGATGCAGTGGTGAATGCAATATGTATGTTCAAAATCGCAGGTGTGTATTTGATAAAATATGTGCTCATCTCATGTTAAGGTTTGTTAACCAAGAATCACATTATACTATAGATAAATTGAAAAGCATGGTTTAATTGATCAAAGTTCTCTGTTAGATCAACAAAATCTCATTTTAATTTTGATATGATCAGTTATGACCGTGACGATATATTTATGGAGAAAATCATTGCGTGGATGTATTAACCCTTTCACCCCTGAATATCTGAGTGGTATGCTCTTTTCTATTCCTTAAGACCAGTCCATTATGGTCTGTAAGGTTGAAGGGGTTTAAAAAACAGTTAACATTTTAAATGAGACAGAATACATACATGAAGTCTTTGTCCTGGTTATCAAACAAAAAAGTTAAATAACGACATACTACAGCGCCATGTAATATCCATTACCAATAAACGCGTTCCCAGAAAGCAGCGTTATTTAATTGTTATAAGAAACAATTGTTTAATAATTGAAAACGTCGAATTTTGATATCAGTTTGTTCATAGATATACGAGATGATAAACTTTGTTTGCTAAGAATTCTTGAGTTAAAATCAGCATATGGCTAATATTGGTAACTTCATTAGCATAACTACTACAAAGGCTTAATGGCACTTTCACACGTGTATGAAAAGCGTTGACGTTAACAAGATAACGATAAAACTGATGAATTCATACACCATACCCCGAGTTTAAGTTTTTTATGCACTCTGATATTATGAACAAAAGGTGGTTAATCTGGATCTGGCTAGTGATTTCGGAAGGTAGCCTAAAATTTAAACTTAAATAATTCCTCTAGTGTATATAGACATTTAGGAAGAATCATATATTGAGCGAGAAATAGAATGGCAGTGGAGAAATCAAATTAATATATTTTGCAGGTTGTTTTTTTATAATTTACGATTGAACGTAATATTCTGGAATCCCACGACACATCGATCACGTTTTTGAAATGTTTTCTAAACGCATCTGATGCCTTAAGAATTATAATAGCTGCGCACGAGTAATTCTGTTATCATCGTATTGGGAAAATAATTAGAGTTTTTTTAGAAAATTGTGAACAAAATCATCCCGGTAGTAACTCTCATTTTATAATTAAATATATTTGATGACTACTAGAACCGCATGCTTAGATCTTCTAATGGTAAAGCGTTAGACTCGCATACAGAAGGTCCCGGGTTCGATTTAAAAAGTAGTGACTGTGCCATCCCCAAACGCTCGGCATTATAAATGAAAGCCACCCGGGCTTTTGGGGATGAGGCTTAAATCGAGTTCCCGTAAAAACACAGGCACATAACAGAACATTCTATCTGCGTGGGCGTTAGTCCATAGCACATATATAAATGAAACTGACTACTTGTACATCTAAATGAAATATTTTTTCTCTCTCCATTCGCTTTTTTTTCAATGTCCCATATTTGTTGCTTCAGTTGTAATACAGTAAACCAGGGTCCGGTACCATAAAACTTGAGAATTTACTTGAGAGTTTAAGAATATTCTCAACTTGGCCTGCTCAACCAATCAGATTTCAGGATTAAGCAAAATTGAGTAAAATTTTTAGACTGAAGTAATTCTTAAGTTTTGTGGTGCCAGACACTGGATATTTTCGCCCTTGGTTATTTTCGCCCTTTTACGACAGGAAACATATTCACCCCATCTTAAATTCGCTCTTAATCACCATAGTCTCATGAATGGTTTGCATGTTTGTGCTTTAATTATTAAGTTTGAAATTTTCGTTTTCACTTAAAATTCGCCATTTCATTTTAGGACGAAATAAGCGAAAATAAGACGAGAGCAAAAATTACTAGATATACAGTAAGTCAGTTTCGCTACTGTTTTAAAATTTACTCAGTGTCACAGATAGCCCATACTTTGTCGTTGTTCTCGGTTCTTTTATTACGTGTAGGTGATTTCAATACTTATCTATATGTACTGTATGTATATGTATTACGTGTAGGTGATTTTAATACTTATGTATATGTACCAGTCTGTATGAATACATGAATATTTCGTCTTGGTAGATAATAACATTTAAAGAGACACCCATTTTTCATCGTCGGTAACATTTCATTGAAACACTGAACATCTAACAATAATTACATTACGCATCATGACCTGAAATTTTGATAACTGAATAGAATTACCGTGCTTTTAATAGGGCACGTTTATGCAAAAAAATATAATTTGAGTTTTCCTCCGAGAATTTTCAGCATCTGCAAAAGATCATTCATGCACTGAAGTACACATTAGCGGCTTCCTCATAATGTTTCGCTTTCAGGAAAAATTTACATTTTCCAACAAAATGTAATTTCCATCCTTCTTTTTATGTGTAGTTCAGTAAAAAAAAAAATTCAAATTTGAACTTTTTCAATTTTTTATTTATTTGATGGATTTTTCATAGTGAAATGCACATTATTTCTTTTTGACTTGATTAGAATGGTACGGATCTGGACCTAAGTACACCTATACGCTAGATCAATAAAGACTAACATGAGAGTGGTGCTTGGATAAAGAAATCTCTACCCAGCAAAATAAAACTTAGGAATTGACTCAAGTCTTAGAATATTCTCAACTTGTCTACTCAGGCAATTAGATTTCAGGATTAGCCAAATTTGAGCATTTTTTTAGACTTAAGTTATTCTTCAGTTTTATGTTGCCAGGACCTGGTCGTCCAATCCGAGGGTTTCCCGAGGATTGGGCTTTTAGATTTTCACCACTTGGCTTGACATTTACCTTTCCACTCATCACACGCATTTTGTATTATTTTTCTGCCATGTTTCAAATAAATGTTTATGCACGTAAATAAAATATGACGCACTGTATTCTCAACACAAAGAATTTATATTGTGACGTCATAGCGCGTGCAGTTTGGTTACACTCTAGTGTTGTAGACAGAGAAATTCTGGCGTGGTAAATGGTAGATATGCCTCTCCAAGATGGGAGAAATATACATATTTACAGTGATACTTAAGAACCACGAAACAGGTTCATTCTTTAAAAACATGAAACCATTCAAAAGCGTTTATTTGAAATTTTGAAGTCAATTAATTGGGCATTTGCTATGTTTACCAAAACATTATTTCGATTTTTTCTACTTTTACTTGATGTACAAAAACAAATAAAGCTATACACAGGGATAAAAATCTTAAATTCCTATATATTTTATGAAAATCAGATCAGGTCCCGTGAAGTATACATATAAAAATAGTGAGATTGCATTAATCAATAATAAAATATTGGCACCCCGGGTTTCTCACGCAATTTTCACAAAATATATAGGAATTCAAGAATTTTTATGCCAGTGTATATCTGTTTTTGTTATTGTGCATCAATCTAAGAAGTAAAAAAGAAAGATTTTTTTTATGAGAATAAGATTAGCCCCAGTCCAGTATGCATATACAAATAGCAAGGTTCAATTAATCAACCTCACTATTGGTATATGCCTTTTAGTATAAACCTATTTTTGGAGAAACAAAAACACAGTTAATTCCCCTTTAAACCATAAAGTATGTGCTCCTAACACACGAAGTATTCAACAGTACTGCGGAGAGTTTCTAGTCAGTATCCTTTAGCTTTAGGAGTCTCTGAACAAGCTGTCAGCTCTAGTTCTTTATAAGAAAATGTTTACCAATGACACTGTGGGATTTCGTCGTCTAATTTAAATTGCTATCAATGTACAAACATTAATATCGAATAATTCTGACAGGTCGGACTTTATCAATGTATTCAAATATGTAAGTGCTTGAGGTCGTAAACATTCCGATCTGTGTTGATCCACTGACAAATGAAGATGCCATGTAGATAAGTAATTGCCCTGACTTCTAATGAAGGAACCTGCTTGTACAGACGGTAAATGTGTTCAATTTAGCATTGAATTTTGTATTTTCAATAGTATTTTACGCCACGCTCAACAGCTGTTCAGGTATATGGTGGCGGACAGTTTTCAATGGTGGAGGAGAAAACCCGGTAACAATGTACCCAGGAAGAGACAAACCAGCCGTCCCAAAGTAAACTAGCAAACGTCCTCACTAAAAATCAGCTGGGCTTCCAGACGGGGCTTGAACCTGCGCTGACCAGAAGTGAGAGACTTTATGGTTCAAAACGCGATGTTCTAACCACTCGGTGGCCCCTGTCAGTTCAAAGACTTTCCGCAATATATTGTAAATAAAAGAATAAAATGTGCAGATTGCTTAAAGATTAATACAGAAATGTATATGATTACAAATCATATATATATATTTTAAATCTAACTATTCAAAAGAAAATGCTCGAACGCTTTACGAGGTTTAAATTACACAAAATTAGATTTCACCATTTTAAGTAACAGATTTATCATGTATATTTGTTTTTTCCCTTAAGTCATCGTCCAGAAGATATGCATTTACAGCATAAATGCGCGAAGTACACGGTCTATTAGCAAAATAAAAAACATCAAAGGAAATGTACACGCTTATTGTTAAAGAGAAACAATGTTCTGGGATAAATGTCCGGAGAGAATTATATTTACACTTGTTGACTCGTAACTACTTTGACAGATAATCACACGAATAAGATTCAATTCCATCTACTTATCGACAGAGCCCTGATATTTATCAAACGTTTAATCATTTCACATCCGTTTTATCTTGTTTCACATGGTGGGGAAGTACTCTGACTGCCAGTCATCAGACTATACCAGAATTACCCGTACAGTAAAACCTCTTAATACTGCCACCATTTATTCAGCACAAATTTTATATTATTAAGGGGTTTGGCGATAGGTTGAGGGAAACCTTAAATGAAATTATAGAGAAAATTGGAAAAGTGGATTTTAAACATTGTGGCGTAAAGCGGGGTGGTAAATGAAACGAGGGCACTATAAAAAGGTTTTACTGTATTACAATAAATATTATAAACATAATACCAAAGTTATAATGCTCAAGACGATATCATTTCTGTCAATTAGACTTCATCAGTTGAGCTCCAATTTGAAAAGTATGTGTATTTTCTAAAGATAAAGTGGTATCCTACAAGGCCAAATAATATTTCTAAAAGTATAGCCGAAATCCGTCTAAGAGTAATCAATGTAAAAAAAAATGACTATCTTAGCTTTTGAAAATTTTCGAATTTAAATGGTGTTAACAGTGCCAAATATTACTTTAGTATAAAAGGAACAGCTGGTACCGAAATAACAGGTACTAGGTTTATGTATACCCTCGGGGACTCAAACGGTCCACAAGCAGTGGTAACGACCTAGTGGTTATAAATATTATAAACATAATACCAATGTAATATGTAAATTATTTGTAAATCAGAAGATAAAGGAAATTTTTCATATTACTTCGAAGAAGATTTGAATTTATATATGATTTGATTTGAACAGCGTTTTTAGCCATGGTCAACAATTTTTCAGTTATGGTAGTGGCCAGTCTTTATGGTGAAGGAGAGAACCTAATTACGATGTACCCGGGAATAGACCACCGGCCTTCCGCAAGTTAACTGGCAAACGTTTTCTAACGGGGCTCGATTCAGAGGTCTGACCAGAAATTAAAGACTCCATGGTTCAAAGCCAGATGCTCTAACCACTCGGCCACGAGGCCCACTTGGAAGTAGAAAAGAACGTTTATGTTGCAATATGATCTTTGTGGACTCACGCTGGATTTCCAGAGGTCAGCGTTTGCCCAATATTCACTAGAGCTGTAAATGTATCCTCAACGTCCTGATAATTTCTACTTCGGTATCTGAGATTTTTATATGATTTAACTAAAATGATTGCCATCCATCATACTTTTAAACAAGCAATAGAAAATACCACATCGCAAAATATATTTTCATTATACTTTTCTTTGATTATTTCTTTACAGATAAAAGGTGATTGTTATTTTTAAAGAAACCTGAAATAGTTATCGATAAATTGCCCAATGTTAAATATTAACTCCCTAGTAATGTAAACCCTTATGTTAACCATACTCATGTATATAGGCATAGATATTCACCATGTACTTTGATGTTTCACCTTTGATCCTCACTGGAGTTTATCGGAAACCTATGACATAATGGTAACATAATTATGCTACATGTTGATAATCATTCATTGTTTACCTTTAAACCTTATCTATATGTTGAAGATGCATCGGTTTTGTATTGTGTACAAAGACATATTGATCCAAGTATTATTTACGGTAATAGTGAGAAAAAAACTCTACTGTACCATTGTAATATCAGACATAGGAAAACAACAGAATTGACGTGTATACAGTCGATGACGTAACTTCAAAAGGTTTTGAACAACAATGGCATAGTTTCGTTTTATTGTGAGTCTAGCGCTGCAATAAATGTAAGATAAATAGAATTATAGAAATAAATTTTGAATTATGATAAAGCAACAAACCACCAATGAGAGAGTTATACCTATCGTCTATGCTTTGGTTTTTAATATGGTTTTACGCCACCTCTACAATTTTTCGGTTATAATTATGGTGGCGGTCGGTCTTTAGTGGTTGCGAAAAGAACCCGGTTACAATGTATCCGGGAAGAGACTAGCAGCTTGGTGCAAGTGAACTGGCAAACTTTCTCACAAAAATCGGCTAAGGTTCTAGTAGGGCTTGAACCTGCGCTAACCAGAAGTTAGAGACTTCATGGTTCAAGGTGCAATGCTCTGACTACTTGGCCACGTACGATGCCCCCTTTCGTCTATGTGTGCTGGTTCAAGTACTATGGCCTGAAATCGGAAACAACCAAATCAGTGTTCTGTGTGTGTGAATCCTACAATTTAAAGTTATATTTTGTGTCTTTAAAAACATAATAAATGAAGTATTAAATTTTAAAAAAATGAAAAATAAAATGGAAATCATAAGCAGCACAACGCAGGGGATCGTGATATCTATTGTAACAATTAAAAATCACAGAATCGAGTGCCGTCTGTCATATGGATACAATTTTCTGTGGAGTATCCTTGGCCGAGAGGTTAGCACAACGAGATTTGAACCATAGAGTCTTTCACTTCTGGTCGAGTCCCGCTGGAACCTAAGCTGATTTTTGTGAGAACGTTTGCCAGTTTACTTGCGGAAGGCCGATGGTCTCTTCCCGGGTACATTGTATCCGGGTTTTCTCCTCCACCAATAAAAAAAAACTGACCACCACCATATAACTGAAAAGTTGTTAAAATTTTTGAGTGTGACGTAAAAAAATATCATTAAATCCAAATAAATCAAATGTTTCCTTTGATCTATCGGCTGTGTAAATATTATATCACTGGGCAGGTCTTCCCAGAGGTACCTTTGTTCATTCTATAAAGGCAAATTACGTAATTTGGTCTGCATACAAATTCAAGGTGTAGAGGTACGTTTACCACTAATATAATGACTGTTTTATCTTATTGTGTGGAACAACTTTAACATACCATGCTTTTAAAGTGTTAACAATTGTCTGGTTCACACATCAAAGTGACCCCCATACTTAACAAAATATCAAAGAGTTTTGTAACCTTGAATATACTTTACATAGAACATATTTTCAATACAGTTATATCAATACACTAGAAGATCATAGTTAGCGGTATGTATTCAATTTGAAGTATCGATTGATAAGATCATTCGCACACGGGAATTATTTGGCATTATTCGAGTCATAGATTATTGTTGATCGGATTGTGAAGCAAATACCCGTCTATGAACTGACTGTTTCTGCCCGTCTGTCTTCGCCTATCAACTCCTGAAAAACAATGGACTCTTCTGTAAATCAATGACTTAGACCAGTCCAAATGTGTCTTCAGGGGTGAACGGGTTAAGCTGATGCTTTTGACTCTGTTGTGAATTTTGAAATACGATGGTTGGCAAGCATCAGCATATCGCTTTTAGCGGTTTCTTGGTAACTTTTTACATAAATTATTACAGATTACACAGTACACTTCCACAATCCTCTCTGCATAATTTCAGTGGACGAAACTCGTAGAAACAATGTATAAGTATTAGTTGCTTTTACTACTTATAATGAATATTCGATTTGCAATAAGACATTTGTTTCGGGTTCCCCCTAAAAGTCCCAACTAAAATTCCACTGCAAAACCTAGCGAATGTTCTACTATAACTTTATCAGCTCTCCATACCAAAATGCTCATGGAGGCCGACGAGAAACCTCAGATGTACTGTAAAAGTCCCTTTGTCGAGAAGGATGTAAATAGGATGTTACCAGTCAACTGGTAAAAACTCGGTAATAGTTGAGGAATCTGTATTTTTCAGACTGGATGATGCAGTAAATTCGGAAACGAAATTTACAACTTTTTCTCCATCAAAAATAACGGGAGATGCTTACTACTCCATGGCACCTGATCCCACCTCTAGATTTCCAGAGAGGTCTGCGTTTGTCTAATATTAACCAGATTCGTATCTGTAACCTGCACTTTCTGTACGATTGACAAAAGGTTTAAAACCCACGGGACTTTCAGATGAGACTGCATAGGAAAAGAACGGCATTGAAATACGTCCAAATACGTCAAAACTTGTATCACTTCATTTAAAACTTTTGACGTATTTATATAAATGACGGGACAAAAACAATAAAACAAAAATAACACGTAAATATAAAATGATCGACAAATGCCTGGGAAAAAGTATAAAAACGTATAGATCTTTCCACGATAACTGCGTTCCTACTAATTTTACATGCGCACTACACGTCCGATTGGCATCAAACAATTTTGTGGCCAAAATTTCTACCCATAGAAAGGCAATTGTACCCTGTACACGTTTTGTATATCATTGAATATGATTTGTATTGGGTACAAAACTTCTTGACACCACTCGAAAGTGTTAAGCGCGGAGGTGAGATTAGCAGGAACGCAGTTATCGTGAAAGGTTTTATTAAAACTAATCAATATGTAGATTGTTTGTTACAAACAATACAACCGTTCACCTGGTATTGTAGTAACGTTAATTTCTTACCATAGACCGACATTTTATGAGTAAACAATTTAGGAAATATCTTTAACATCAATGTATATCTTCCATACCGGAAAAAAATGTCTTATGATCAATGACCGTCAAATTGAATTTTTAATTAGTTATGTATGAGCACTAAGAAACATCTACAATTATTTGTTTAATTTTCTACATCAATCAAAAGTTGTTTTTTCTTTAGATTTATCAAACAATGGAAAGTAAATGAACAACAGCTACATGGGACAATTCCATATTTACAAGCATAGGTTATTTCTGTGTTTTTAAAAATAAATTTGTTATTATTATTTTTATATTACCGTATCGCTTGATCTGATTATACACGAAATTTGCACGTGTACTCGAGGAGGGCCAATAATCTTTTTATGGGCACACTGTATAAATAAAATGGAAAATTTAACGCATTCAACCCCTTCCGGTTCCTGCGTTTAATTCAGTTATAATTTGAGCTGACTATATAGAATGTTAATATTGTAGTATAGTGAACTATTGACGTCTTTTAATATGATAGGACGGAATCACAATTTATGAATCAAAATACATGATGTTCTTGTATTTTCTTGTTGATGTTGTTGTTAATGATGATGATGATGATGATGATGACGACGACGACGACGATGATGATGATGACGACGATGACGATGGAATGATAATGATGTGATGACAACGATTACGATGACGGAGGAAGAGGATGGTTGTGTAAATAAAGAATCAATTCGTGACAATATGAATGGCGATGGATCGAGATGTTTAGAATTCGAACTAGGTATATCAAAATTCCAAAGGCAATAAATCGTCTAAAATATAAGTTGAGAATAGGTGTTGAGTGTTCATACAGTTATTTTGTGTATAAATGAAGCTATTAAATCTGACATAAATACATCGCGAATAGAAAGAAAGTGATAGCAATAGTATACATCACAAAAACCATAACGCCAACTATTGATAAGAGTTCATTAGATGAATAGGCCAATCATTTCTTTACTTAGCAAGAACAAATAGCATCACTTAAAAAGTAAAAATGTTACATTTATTTATGTATCTATTTATTTATTTTTTTTTTTGCAATGTGCAAGCGGACTATATACCTGCCATGGTTTGTTGATATGGTTTCAGGCATTGTCGGAAATAGTCGATACTATTAAATCTTTAATTTACAGCATAATAAATTATGTTTAAAAACCGAATGTATTTGAGTACGAAACCCCCACATCGATCACTGTACTGATGAACCATAGAATTTATCAAATGGAATGAAGAAAACATTTTCGTGGTTCTGGCCTTAGGTTGTTTTTGTCAGTTTACTTGCGGAAGGCCGGTGGTCACTTCCTCGACACATCGTAACCGGGTTCTCTCCTCCACCAAAAAAAAAACATCGCAACCACATAACTGAATAAAATAGATGAGTGTTGCGTTAAACTCTATTCAGAACTCAAAATTCGTGGATCTGAAATGTAAAGCCGTTTGTATGTCATTTGTAGCCGATAAAATGACCGTACAAATATCGAATGAACATGTTAAATGCAGTTAAGTTTGTCTCAGCAATACTTTTTAAAACGACACAAAATGAATTTGCAATATCTTATTTGCAAATCATAAACATAAGATTTATACTCACTCGTCGTGGTCATTAAAACGTTTGATTTCAATTTCATTATCATGTGGTCTTTGAAGTATTTATCTATGGGGAATTTTTCAAATGGCTGACTGATAATAATTGACATAACACTGTTCAGACATATGCACGCTCTCGCTACATTATAAAAACACATGGGATGTTTATAAAATTCAGATAAAGTTATGGCTGTAAAATTCTGATACTAATTATTCTATGTTCTTTTATGTTACGAAAAATTGTAATTCATATGATCAAGCTGTACTTGAAAACATGCAAATTAAAACGCAGTGTACTGAAATTGTTTATTCCAACGAACGCAACGAATAGGTTTGGGGCTTTGGTTTAGATTTTTGTTAAGAACATTTCAACATACATGTATTAACATAAGATAAACAAAAAAAAGAAAAGAAAGACAGAAAAGACTAAAACAACATAAGCTTATATATTCTGAAGTATATCTATTACTTGCTAAGCAAGTATAATGCTGGAAGAGATTAAAGAATACGTCCTGATACTGTGTTTATTTTCTAAATATTTTGGTTTAACTGAAGCCCACCGATGATCAATTTTTAGTGGATTAACTGTGAAAGCACACTATGAATGCTTACATACTACAGTCAAACCTCTTCTAAAGACCACCTCCCTTAGAAGACTACCTCGCATTTCCGACCACAAGTTTACATTCTCTCGATAAATAGTTAATAAGTACAAAACCTCACCTAGGAGAAAACCCCACTGATCAGTCCACTTTGAGTCAGTTAGTTAGGTGGTGGTTAATATAAATTTGTGGAAGAAATAAATTCCTCAATAGACCCTTTAGCATTAACTGCGGTCATGTGACTTTGCTAGTCTTCCGGTTGGCAAAATGATACATAAACCCACAAAAACATAGACGTTGTTATAGTAACTGATTGTTTCTTGACGTCATTTTCCGGGAATCTGTATCATTTTGCAAACCGGAAAACTGGCAAAGTCACTGGACCGCATGGACGGCTTAAGGGTCTCTAACTACAAGTGAGTTATATTATATTTGATTTATAAACATGAAACAAATCAGGTGATGGTATACTTCGTAATCAGTTTCCCTTGTTGTGTGCCAATTGATTCATGACCATGTATATTTCACCAATTCAAAATATCAAAATACTGATATGATTAAATGGAACCTCCATGGAGGTGTGACTAGAGCCCTGCCATCTGCCATTCTAGTAAGCGAGAATTCGAACCCCGCTGGTACCCCACCTTATTTTGTGAGAAAGTTTGTCAGTTTACATACAGAAGGCGGGCGTTTGCTCCTTGGGTACATTGTAACCAGATTTTCAACGCCACTATTTAAGTCTGACCGCCACAGTTTTACTGAAACGTTGGTGCGTGTGGGGTAGAACATTACCCAAACAAACAAGATAATCAAATGAGATAAGATAAGAAAAGATAAGAAATTTTTTATTATAGTGACATGTGTTTGCTGACAATTTTCTTTTTAAACGAACACGAAATATATCCACCCGGTCACGGTGGGCCTATAAGTCATTTTAAATATAATCTTTTCAAACATGCGCATATTTTTATATTTTATATGTTATAATTAACTGTTTTAAACGAAATTGTACACACATACGAACTCGATTACAATACAAAAAAAAACCCGATTTATTTTATTCACTTAGAACGGTAGCAAACACGGAAAAGATTGCTGTGAATATTTCAGTATTGAGGGGAATACCGGAATATGAGTAATGTTTTCAAGAAAATGTTGATAGTAAAATGTCCGTTAGATAATATACAGACAAGACGGATACATTCCCCCTAGGTTGAATCAGGAGTAGCAGAAGAGTAAGCAACCTTAAGCTTCCTGGCAAATTAACACATGGAATCCAGAGAAATTCTAGATATTGGTAAGGAAATGTAAAACGAATGCTGTTAAAGCACAAGTCATATCGATTGATTGACTGTTTTGATACAAAGCAATTGTATTTCGATTGATTCTTTATAACACGAACTGTGCACACCAACACAACACTTGAATATTGTACTGCGTGATGCTGTTGTTTATTTATTTTATTTTATTTTTTTTGTCTTGTTTTGTTTTGTTTTGTTTTTGTTTTTTTGTATGATCTTTTACAATAGGTACAACTTCATCAGTTTACTTTGATGGATCTTGATCGTGTGAAAGATAAATAAAATCTTTCATGGGTGTGTGGAACAATTACGACAATCTCCGAGTGGTAAGAATCTGGTTGTCCAATCCGAGGACTTCCGAAGGATTGGACTTTTAGATTCTTACAACGAGGTCTTTGATTTCCGTTTCTACTCAACATGCCCGTGTTTGATTATTTTTCTCCCATGCTTCACATGCATGTTTGTGTATACAAATAACATTGTATTGAGACGTCATAACACGTGTAGCTTGTCAATACCCTAGGGGTTGACAAGGAAATCATTCCCGTAAAAAGAAGGAAATATTTCACCATGGGAGAAATGTCAATCTGTAGTATGCATGGTCGACATGGATAGATTGTCTGGTTACCAAGAGCAGTTCCACCCATGCAAAATGCATAATAGTGGCAACTCTGGTTATTTTAGCAAATATTTATGATTTAGCAATAGCTGTACATTGGCAAGGATCCTCATTATGTGGACTAACAGAATCTCACATGGGTTTTTGTGTAGTGGATAATGAAATCTCCGCATGAGTGGTATATATATGTCTGTCCAATCATTGAATGGACTTTCAAATTCTTATTACGAGGTTTGAGATATCCCTTTCCACTGAACTTACCCATGTTTTATTATTTTTCTCCCATGCCTTAGACACATGTTTATATACGTAAATAAAATCTGACGCAACTTTTAATGCACTGTATTCTAATCACATGGAACTCCTACGTTATAAAATTGTGTTGTGACAGAGAAACTCTGCTTGGCAAAATGGTAGATACGCCTGTCCTAGGTGGGAGAAAAATTGGTCATTAAGGGGCATGTGATGCTTCCCCTTTATAATGTTTTAAACTTATTTACTAGGCCTTCGAACAATGACAAAATGGGAAGAAGAAAAGGTTAATACAGAGAATTCCCATCATATATATATATATATATATATATATATATATATATATATATATATATATATATATATATATATATATATATATATAGACATATATATATATATATATATATATATATATATATATATATATATATATATATATATATATATATATGTATATATATATATATATGAAACAATAGAATATTACGATTGTTTTATGTGTGTGGTTGATGTAAGGATTGCTCAATAAAGTAATACTTCCTTGCTCTCTTTATAGACAAAATAATACATTCTTTACAAAGGCCTGGAATAGACTTACTTGAAAAAATTATTTCATGAAGCACAGAATCAAATTTACTAACATATTACAACCTTTTTTAAAACATTCATCGTTAATGGACTTTTTATGTAAATGTTCCCAGCATGTTCTTCTTTGAAACACGATACGTTTTAACAGATCATTAACTATGTATTTTAAGAAATCGCATAAAACTGATTTATTTATTTTTCGACAGAAACGCCTCGTAGGATAAAATTAATAATATACATTATGTACTCAAAACCTGAATAAAAATGGCCCACGATACAAGAACTCCAGGCTTTCATAAAGAGTTTGTTAGGACAGCCAATACTCTTTAATTAACAGAAATTTCAATATAGAAAATCAATGTTTGTATGCACTAACATGTGATTTATCGTCACATTCATATTTTACTTTTGATCCCATTCTCCTCTGTCAGTCGACACTGGAGCACCTCGAATGAATAATTTTGAATTATACAAACCCAAACTTGCAATACTTGTAATTATCATATCGCAATTCGGAAATATAAGTCCGAACGAGAATAGTTTGTTCCTATTATCCAGCAGATGATAACGAAAAATAAAATAAGAAATCCGTAAAGGAAAAAAATTATTATGCTATGATATTTCACCTGTGCTGTGATGGAAATATTATTTTAGGCATTGCCTATCAACGTTGTCTCAAAATGAAAATGCACTGTATGAACGGGCTCAACCTACATTTTCTAGTTTGCCCATTAAACTTAGTCTACAAAACGTTTGCTCAAACGGGATTAAATACTTTTCATCAATACATATTCAACCGTGTTTTTGTTACAGAAATAGCATGAGTTTATAATATATTGCATTTCGGGTAAAATCAAATCCTTCTGTTCGATTCACATGAATGGGTCTTTTGTCCATTTTCGAGCAAAAAGCAATGGTTGTCTTATATTGATTCATTCTCGGTAAATCAATACATCGGTTGGTATCCGAATGGACTTATGTCTAACGATAATTCAACGATATTTGTCCCCAAGCATTATACATGCGATATACTAAAGTTCTGTCAAAATCAGAGATAAACACAAAATAACAATGGACCAGAAAAGCTTCCTTCCTCCTCAGGAGATGGCGACAAATACTTTTGACGAACATATTGTAGATAAAAGGATATTTTACATAATGAATATTCACGTACATAACGAGCCTTGGAAATTTTCGTTTCCATTTAATTTTCGCTATTTCCGTTATTGTAGGAATCGGCTAATTCAAAATAAAGCAAGTATTGCATGCTAAGTAATTGACGCACTGTCATACATGCCATTCATGAAACTATGGTGATTGATTTTAGCCTGCCATCTGTCGGGAAAAGGCGAAAATAACCAGGGATGAAAATTGACAGTTATACTCTTAGACGGATTTCGGCTATACTTTTAGAGATATTATTTGGCCTTGTATGATACCACTTTATCTTTAGAAAATACACATACTTTTCAAATTGGAGCTCAACTGATGAAGTCTAATTGACAGAAACGATATCGTCTTGAGCATTATAACTTTGGTATTATGTTTATAATATTTATATATATATGCAAATGTATATATAAAGCACAAATATCACTACAACATTGTACATCTACAATGGACTTTTGATCAAAAATGATACTATTTGCGTAAACAAATCATACATAAAGCACAAATATAGAAATAACAAGGTACCTATAAACTCACCAGGCCCCTACTGGGGTTCGAACTCACGACCTACGGCTCCAATCGCCTGGCCGATGCTCGACGCCCTAACCACTTGGCCATCTAGGAATTCACTAAAATAATTGTTTCTATATCGGATAGTAGATTCCGAACATGAGAAATCGGTCATAGAGATAGAGGTGAAATGTGTTTAATCCTATTATGAATCCAAGTATCTAAGAGATACGTGTAAAATATATAGATAAACAAAATTGTGTTTTTTTTATTTTTATTTTGATATTTTTCTTCATTCATCCACAGATCATTGTAGATTTTGCGATCAATTTTGTATATATCTAATATAGCAGATGTATAGTCAATATAAGCGAGTAGAAAACTGTGGAAATCCTGCTTTCATAACTGCATTCTCGTCAGCATGCATAACAGTTCATGTGGAGACTTTTAAATTGATAGCTTTTCACCGGAATGCAAGAAATGTGTGTTTTCCTTCGCTTAATGATGGAAAAATGACCGCAATACACTTTTCTGAAATGATAATTTCACATAAATGAGCTTCTTAAGTATTTTCGCAATTGCTAGTGTATTAGCTTGTGAAAAATCGCGCAATTGTGTACTGTGATACATAGATGCGTATAAAAGCAATTCATTATCAATTGCTAGATCCCTTAGTATCAGGAAAGCAATGTCTGTATTCAACATGAATACACTTAAGGTCTGTCTGTAGTAAAAAAATTTTCGCTCTAGCATATGTCTATGGCCTTAAGTATCTCCTTGAAACAACGCATTATCAGAATTAAGATGCAATATTTTGATACCCATTAAAACTACCGCGTCACTTTTGCAACAACAGTTAATTGTAGTTGCAAAATTGAGCAGTATCAGAAATTTTGATTTAACATAATTCGGTATGGTTGTAATTTCACTGCATATTGTTGTAGATTTCTATAAAGGTCTTGTTAGTTGAAAAATATTTTATGTATTATGTATATACATGGTGCTGTTATTTCATCGTTTAAACAAAGCATATTTCAATATAAACGAAAAATAATGACCCGTCAATGTACATATTAGTTATTGGGTTTGTTAATGACCGTCCATGGAAATATGTCGACATATTTTGGTGGACGGTCAGTAACAAAACCTAATAACTGTTTTATTTTGTCGTGGACCATATTCACATTTAGGAAATATCTTCAATTTCCAATGTGCACAGAATGATGTTTTGTATCATTCGCCATTGCCGTCTTTTTTTTTTTTTTATTTTTTTTTTTGCTATTGACTGTCCATGACACCATGGGCGGCAGACACGTGACTCTTTATACACAATGAAATGGCGACATTTCAGTCCGAGGCAAAACAAAGCAATATGTATAAATACTTAGAAGAGCATTAGCTGTGTTTAAAAAAGATATTTCCAATTTTTCCACGTTTACTACTTGTATTTGATGTACAATAACAAATTTTAGCAATACACAAACATAAAAAAATCTTATATTCTTCAATATTTTGTAATAATAGTAAGTTTGTGTCAATCATTTGCAAGTGAAAAGGTGCCAAACCTGGGTTTCTGAAGCATTTTTCACAAAACATATAGGGATTTACGAATTTTTATGACTCTTTTTTTGTGATTTTATATCATTCTAAGTAGTATAAAGGAAAAACAATTTTTCGGGAAAAAAACACAGCTAATGCCCCTTTAATGTAATACAATGACAGGAACATTTACCGCCAGATTAGAAGGGTGAGTGGAAACCATATCAAGCAGTTAAAGCTACTGAAATATTATAGTTGTGTATGGGGTCACCCTAAAGGACGCATCCAAGACACTTTTTTTAAAGCACCTGTTCTTCCGTTTAGTATTGACTGTTGGTCAGAGACGACTAAATACCCGGGAATTTGGTCGGTTGAAAAAGTGTAGGAAAAGATGAACAGCTATATGTAATGTAACCCTGGTGTTTTAAAATAAAAATAATGATATACATTATAATTAAAACCAATTTCACTGCTAAACTGCTGGGTAAAAAGATACCTATGTGACACAAAAGCAAAATACATTTGCCCATGGTTTGTGTTTTTTTTTTCAGATTGAAGAAAAGACGGACGAACAAATCCATATATATTCTATAGGTTAAAACTCGCACGAAAGCTGAGATATACAGGAAAACATTAACATTGTCGCCTGGGAAACTATTCAGTTGTCTCTGACCTATTAATGAAGCCACCTTGAATATAAAATAACGTTGATACCTACACCTGTTGACGGTGTCTACCGACACTTTCCAGCTGATAACATACTTTGTTTTAGAATTCAACTATCTCTCTGCTCTAGACCCGAAGTCACCAAAATTACTGAGTAATCATGCTCCTGATTTTATGGCAAATACACACAAAGTTTATTCTGTAAATGAACACGTTTGTATATTAATGACGCACAGTTATAAATGATGGTGAAAATTATTGCTCATTTGAAGAAAATAAAAAACAATTCAGAAATATTAAAAGAATTTGAGTAGGTACTCAAATTTTGAGTACCGTACTCAACGTATTTATTCTTTTTTTTTTTACATGAAAATTATAATAAATCATAATTAATATGTGATTGATGTAAAATAAAAACGTTTCCTATTGACTGAAATTAATTAGTTTTACAAACGACTATATAGTAAAAATCATGAAATAAAAGTTGAAGTAAACTTGGTGACTTCGAGTCCTGAGCTTAGATTTAGAATCGAAGAGATAGGTCCATGGCCCTTGGCCGGACGTGTCATACGTTACGACTCTGAAGTGAGTAAATAATCTTTACAAATATAAAACCAGGTCGTCAGTTTTTGGCCTGATCCATATATTCGGAAGACACTTTTTACTAACCGTCTGTGTATGTGAAGGAAACGTGATTAGATGAAATGAATCTTCCGTACTAGTGGTATATACTCAGATTAACCTGGATATATTAAACTCGTAGTGCAATAATTTGTCTTTCAAATAAACGGCGTTTTCAAAATAATCGGGTTTTCAGAAACTTTAATATATGTAGAATTTTAAAATATAATATGAGAATGAGCGCAGGTGAAAGCAACTCTTTTTGTTTTCAGAACGAAACATCTACAAAATTATAACACGTAAGAATTGGTTATGTTGTAAGGAACCTTTACTAAACTGCTGTCTCAAATATTGCAACAGGGTTCAATATACATGTAAGTGGGTTTTCAGAAACTTTAACATATGTAGAATTAAAAAATATAATATGAGAATGAGCGCAGGTGAAAGCAACTCTTTTTGTTTTCTGAACGAAAAATCTACAAAATTATAACACGTAAGATAGAAATGCATTTAATTGGTTATGTTGTAAGGACCCTTTACTAAACTGTTGTCTCAAATAATGCAACAGGGTCCAATATACATGTAAGTGGGTTCGATTGTGTAACTTTTTCATCTTACTGTTGGCAACATTAGATAAATGTAAACAATAGTATACTCGAAACGAAATATATATTTCAAACTGTAAAGTTATCTGATAAATATGATTTTATAAAAGTGGAAAAATCATATTATGTTCAAAAACTTGTTTTACATATTGATAATAACAGTGGAAAATTGATATCAAGACCACCTAACTGACTGTCTAGATGTGGTCTGATTAGCAAGGTGGCATTTCTACTTATATATATATATATATAACTGTGTTTGTAGGCTTATATACCTGTGTATTCTGGTCTGTATATACCTGTCCAGCTATGTTTGTAGGTTTATAATACCTGTGTATTCTGGTCTGTATATACCTGTCTAACTGTGTTTGTAGGTCTATATACCTGTGTATTCTGTCTGTATATACCTATTCAACTTTGTTTGTGGGCCTATATACCTGTGTATCCTGGTCTGTATCTCTGCCCAACTGTGTTTCTAGGCATATATACCTGTGTATTCTGGTCTGTATATACTTGTCTAACTTTGTTTGTAGGCCTATATACCTGTGTATTCTGGTCTGTATATACCTGTCCAGCTGTGTCTGTACGCCTATATACCTGTGTATTCTGGTTATATATCACAAGAGACTGTAAAAAATAAAATGATAACCACTGATCTCAAAGAAGGCATTTTAAATGTATGATGGTAATACATGCATTTCTATGGCAAACCAATCTTTTACAAAAACAACTGGTAACCCTACATTATCTCCAGTTAATCTGATTTATATCAGGTAAAACGGTTATAACCCAGGGTTACCTTCCAAGATCTAATATAATCTACAATGTTAATATTTTTTTTAATTTGGTAGCCAGACATAAAAACTTGATTGAGGCCAGGGTTGGGTTGCCCTGTGTATCCTCAGTTTACAAAAGAGTGTCGTATATACAGCAAGACACATAGAATATCAAAACTTGAAACTGATATTGATCAATGTCAAATTAATCTCAAATTGTCTGGATATACCTTTTTATAAGAGAGAGAGAGGGAGAGAGAGAGACAGACAGACAGACAGACAGACAGAGAGAGAGAAAGAGATGTTACATAATTTGAATATATATTTATTTAGATACATACGATATATATATATATATATAGAGAGAGAGAGAGAGAGAGAGAGAGAGAGAGAGAGAGAGAGAGAGAGAGAGAGAGAGAGAGAGAGAGAGAATCACAAAATTTCGTGGGATCAAAATTTCATTGTTTTAAAGATAAAACAAATTTGTTGACATTAATTTTGTTGAAATTGAAAAAAGTTTGTAAAGGAACATATTTGTATTCCTAGTGTAATTTTCTGAAATTTCGCCATGGTTTTAATTTCGTTGATATATTTATATAGAATAACACATGGCAAAATCTGTATCGCATGCCATATCAACCGGAGCCCGAAGGCTGATAATGGTCGAGGGTTGATATGGCATGCGATACAGATTTTGTCATGTTTTGTTGTTTTTATCAATTATTTAAAACATTGTGTTGAAGGGAATAGCCTACGGTACCTAGTACTCCGTGTACACTCTAGAGTAGATCTAAAAATATGAAATGCACAAATTTGCGGTGTGATGAACCCACCTACGGAATATCATTACACTTGTTCCTTCACATTTTCATTCAACAATGCTCACAATCAAGCCTAATATTTCACGGAATGTGCTTAACCTGGCGTTTATGCAAGATGTAAGTTTTGTCTGAAGCGGAAAACAATCGAGGTGTTCCGAATAATAAAAATACAAGAAGATACAAGAAGCATTCCAAATGCGGTGCGATAAAGTGTTACAGGGGTGTGATAAAGGGAGGGCTGATACAGGGTATGTGATAAAGGGCACGTGCTGGCTCCTGTATCAGAGATGAAAAAAGCCTGTATTTTGTAGTAAGTATATGATAAATGACAACAACAAATTTTAAACCACAACGAAATTATGTGATTCTACAGTATATTATATGATAATTATTTTAGGGCATCTCTGCAAGAAAATTCCAGTCTACCTTCTAAATAACTCGAAAATACCTCCGTTTATTAAATACATATATCCCTACTGGTAATAAAATTGAATAAAATAAGGGAAAGGGGGTTTCAATTATCCATCCCATAGATGTAAGATAGTTTGTAAATCAGGTGTAAACTGGGCTATCCAGATTATCTTTAGGGGTAATTAATGTTTAACTATCAGATAACCCTGAGTTATGTAAAGATAAAGCAGGTTTACCTGGGTATATATATATAAACTGACTTATCCATGTTATCTCATGTATTCTACTTTCACTATTGTTTCTATATAAAATGATAAATACATGTAAATACATATACATGTATATATCATATGATAAAAAATATATCTCGCAGGTCGTCGTGTACGCTTAAACACTTGCAAGCTGTAACACCTCACTAATCCGACCACGTTGAATCAATCAGTCAGGTGGTCTTGATAGCAAGGTTCCGCTGTACTTGATTAGTTGGAAAAAATTACATTGACTTAAAAATCATATTGAAAACAAAAAGCCTATAATTCATCATTTTCTGCTTAAGTTGTATAATCTTTTTAACTAAGTAATTTGCAAAGTGTCTAGGACAACTTATATTGCTAATCTCACCTCACCCTTCCACCCCAGCCTCCTCTCTATCTATCTATCTATCTATCTATCTATCTATCTATCTATCTATCTATCTATCTATATATATATATATATATATATATATATATATATATATATATATATATATATATATATATATATATATATATATATATATATATATATATAGGTAGGTAGGTAGGTAACTTCAGTATTTGTCGATTTACATTAGTGTATGATCGTACCACTATAGGCTATGCCGATATTCATTCTCAGATTTAAGTATCACATTATCAGCTTCTTAGCCTAATGTATTCTCAGTCTTGTTAGTCGAGGATTTTTAGTTTTATTATTTTATAAAATATACATTATTAAGTATTCTTCAATTTTGTCACGTTTTGTATAGTTCTAGATGTTGTCATGCAAAGATGGAGAATATTTGTTTTATCTTGACATTTTTACTTTAGTCATCTTCATAAAAGTGAACAATTTAGATTCCAGGTATGTACCAAACAGCATATAACGTCCCTAGTTTTTTGTGCGTTTTCTTCACTTTATGCACCGCTGACCTTTATGAGCCAACTTTCAGATCGAAACTGCTTAATAAAACTGCATATGAACTTTGTCTGAATGAATTATTTTGAGGTGACAATTCTCTGTTAAAGTGTTAAAGATCGCTAGTTTGAACTCGTATTGTTAATTTTTTAATAGAAGCGTGATAAACCAAATGCATTTCAAAGTCAAATTCGGTTGAACAATAGATCTGTGTAGATTTAAATATGAAATGAGTTTGCTTTATGTGGCATTTGTCGTTTGGAGGTGATATAGTGTAAAATCATGTCACCTATCGTTCACACTGTGGTTTTCTTTAGTTTCTATACATTCTTTCCTAGGAGTTCTCAAAGTCTATATAACAGAGGTAAATATTTGCTGTGCTACAGCTACAGTTTTTGATGTCTACGTTTAAATTAAAACTCCTACATGGGGAGTGAAACAAAATTAAAACAAACAAATAAAGGGAATTTCCAACTGCATCTTTAAGAGTACAATGCAGAAGAGTACATCACATCTGGTCGGCTCATAAATAAGAGGATAAACAAACCATGTTTATTCTGCAGATTATACGAAAATATCTAACTACAATGTATATATAACGTGAAAGAGAGGATGCCCCTAGAGGACGTCTATGCGACTATTGTGTCAACTAGAGGAATTGTTTTGCGTCTTTCTAGGGATATTGTTTACGTACTGTCCAGAGGTATTGTTTTGAGTCCTGTCTAGAGGTATTGTGTTGCCTCCTGTCTAGAGGTATTATTGTGTGTCCTGTCTAGAAATATTATTTTTTCGCCCTGCCTAGAGGCATTGTTCACGTATTTTTGAGGCAATTCCAGCTACAGATAGGGTATTCAAGCCATGACGCGGGACATACATCTCATGTTTCTCCTAAAAGTAGTATGTCAATTCCTCGGCGAGGTACATGTATTAAAAATACCTTCGGTCTTGACTAATGTCGAATCTGAAATAAAAAAATGTGAATCTAGTTTACGTCTATTAGACAACCGTGAGCAGTTTGACTTCAATGTTTGTTGATGGATAAAGGATAAACGACAAATAATTTAATAATAAAAAAATAAAACTTATAACAACACCTTTGGAAACAATCTTTTGGTTTTCCTACCCCTGAAAAATTTGAACCATGAATTAACTGACACACGTTTATGATTGACAAAGATTACAAATTGCTTTAAAATATTGTTATTTTCTTGGGAAAATTGACAAGTCTATAACAATATAACGAAATTATCGATTTATTTGCATGTTTGAATAAACGAAAGCTGTTACTCATTATATCAAAATTTATCAACAATGATTTTCAAATTAATTGATAAAAAGCGAGTGAGAACTCAACCATTACTTTAACCAGAGGTTAAAAGGGCACTGACTATGCTTAATATTTTGTTGGCAATGAACTGCTCTTAAAAATTGCGTGTACTAAATTGATAAATCTTACAGTCGTACTTTCACCGAATGATTTCCATCATTTAATGTCTCTGTTTACTTACGGATAATACCATTGCACAACATAAAACAGAAAAATGTCAAATTACATGATTATAGAAAGTTCCTAAAATTTAAACTATATTAAAACAGAAAAATATCAAGTTATAGGATTGTAGTAGGACCCTTTTACATACTCGTAAACTATTAAAAAAATTGTCCATTCGCAGGATTGTAGTGGGGTTGTTAAATAAAAACTAAATAAAGCAGAATTTTTTTTTTCCATTTTCAGAATTTTAGTTATTCATATTGCTTTAAAATTAACATCTTTAATATGGTCAGTTCTTAGGAATTATATATAGTAAAACTTGTCTATAAAGGCTATTCAATGGAACAGACAAAAGAAGCCGTTATAGACAGGGGGTATTTATAAAGAGGTTTATTCATTTTGAAAAAGTTAAAAAGGGTCATTTTTGAATGGCCTTTATTCAGAGGTAGTCTTTAATGCACGTTTGTCTGTACTGTACAAGACTGTATGTTGACAACATTTCTACCTGCAAAAGTGAATATCACAGATATACATTCATGCAAATAACAGAATTAATATAAAAATCGCAGATACCAAAGTATTAATCTTTAGAATGTCCAGGAGAGAAATATACAAATCTGGTGAACACTGAACAAACACGGACCTATGGATCAGATACCATGGAAGAGAAAGCATCCTCGGTTGACCGGTCACACCCGCCGGTGAAAGAATACACAATATATTTCCGTACTAAGCATTATATAAATGCGGAATGAAATATACGGTTACGTAACGACTCCTGGGTAGGTTATTAGTCGAATAATTTCTTTTTATAATACTATGTTCACAAAAAAGTAATTAATATAGTTTTTCCTCCCAAATTTCACAGCTTTAAGTTCAAACAATATAAAATGACAAGATGTGCTACCTTTCACGTATGTTCTAAAAATTGAAAAATATTTTTGTCGTATTGGTAATAGCTCGCAATCTTTACACAATAATATTAACACTAAAACTTCCTTTTATATCTTAATGACAGAACCGTCAGTGTTAGATTTATGGTAAAAATTTTATAATTTATCCTAAAGTTTGTCATTTATATACTTATATCATCTAAATCCAGTACGTCATTGAATGCTTAATATTCTACAATGCTCTAACTTTTGTAAATAAATCACTTCAATTCATTTAGTTTGTAGCATATTGTCAAGCAAAATTTGCAACAATGCACTGAGCGACATTCTATATCTTAGCAACATAACAATGCATTGGGCTTGCTATAATTCATTAAAAAGTCGTTTAATCGCTTGTGAAATTACGTAAATACTTAACACAATGAAGACGAAAAATAAAATGCAATTTAAAAATCCGAAAGTGTATCAGATTTGTCATAGGAATGCCGGTGTCTCTGCGGCCGAGTCTTAGAGAGCATCATGATTTGAAAATGAAGTCTCTCACTTCTGGTCAACGCAGGTTTGAGTCCCACAGCCACCTAAGCTGACTTTTGTGAGAAAGTTTGCTCCTTTAATTGCGGAAGGCTGATGGTCTCTTCCCGGGTACATTGTAAACGAGTTCTCTCCTCCACCATTAAAAACTGGCCACCACCATATAACTGTGTGGCTTTTAACACTATTCAAAATTCCAAAACAAATGAAAATGTAACATTGAGATAACAGAAATGTCGAGTGTTTTTTTCCTCCGTTATCTGTAACTACTATACTTAATATTAAACTCCTGATCTTCATGTCGATAATATAAGATGGCACGGTTTAGAGTCACGTATTTCTGGATTTTGAAATTGATGTATATTTTAAATGATTGTTATCAAGTATTGTAGCTTTAACCATGTAAGATTTAAAGATCAGTATTTATATTTAAACGTTGTCATCAAAAGTGATTTATTATTGTTTACGGTCATAATTAATCTATTGTATTTATTCTACTCCATCTCCGGTTTTTGCTACTAGTTTTAGAGAAATTTTTGTAAACATCGAAAAACTTGGACAAAATCGTTAGATAAACGTTTAAATTCACATGAATATTAGAATTTATAGCAAGTTTAATAATGAAAATATAAAAATAACTACAACAAAATTACAATAATATTCCAGATAAATGGAATTGGAAAAAGGAAATTGTATTTTCAAATACCTGACTCGAACAGTCGATGTTCGAGTCAAGTGCTTGGCACCAACCATTTCGTTAAAAATTGCAATTAATTAATTTGTACAGGCGAATTTTTTGGTGAAATTTTCATCAAAAAAGTTGTATTCTACCATAACATAACTACTATAATTGTGATTGAAGCGAGGTACAGGTTTGACGCGATCATGAGAGTCCGAGCCCGATGGTGTCTAGACGTGAAGTAGGCTAATGTTCCACTAAGTAAGTTTTCAGTTATGGTAGAAACAGATTCAACAACTCGTGTAAGTTGATTATCATGTTTATCTAACTCTCGTTAGTTAATTTTCAAAATTTGAAGGACGATCGGTAAACCTCGTGCTTTTCAAATTTGAAAATTAATTAACTGGAGTTAAATAAAAATGATAATCAACTAACACTCGTTGTAGAATATCTATTTCAAATATGGTTTATAGTAAAAATTACTTCCCTAGAAAAATATACCCCCCTCCATGTCACATTAATTATTAACGCATGTTGTCTGAATCCCTTATACATTTAAAATCAGATAATTAAAAACGTCATTTACAGATTGATACAATAGTTAATCCCTTCCTTTCAGAAATCTGGTTAGAAATGGGAAAAAACTGAATATATATTTAACTATCGGATAGAGTCTTACAAATTATCGTATTATACTGTGAACATATACAGTACACATTTGGAAAATTTCGCAAAATTTCGCCATTTTTGTCCTTAGATGAGAGGAAAAATTTTAAATGAGAGCAAATTTTAAAGTGAATTAACTAAATCACTGACATACATGGCAGACTTGAGACTGTGGTAATTAAGGGCGAATTTAAGACAAGGTGAATATGTTTTTGCTGTAGTGGAAAGTTGAAAATAATCCGGGGCGAAATTTTCCAGCTACGCAGTAATTAAACTACAAGATTACCTGTAACATCCCAGTATGAAGGCAAATAGATAATAATCATCAGGCAAGTTCAGAAACTATACTATCTTAGTGTGAAGTTAATACATACGTTATGACCAGACCAGACCAGACCAGAATATACACTGTCTAAGATTGAAATGTGATCGCACGAGCTATGACAAATGGAATAAAAAATAGCTGATGAAGAAATGGAAAAGAATGAGAAAATATACTGCTTAGATACGACCAGTCCTTGTATGTAGCATGACCGGCCGGTCAGACTGGAAATTTTACTGTGTAAATATCACCTGTAACAATGACCTGTCCTTGTTTGTACTATTGCCTGGCCAGACGATAAACTATACGGTTTAGCTATGACCGGTATTCAAAGTATTCATTTGTACTATGACTGTTAGTATGACCAGTCCACGCGGGTGCTATGACCCGGTTCGATGGGAAACTAAAATGTCTAAGTATGACCAGTCCTAACGTGTGCTTTGAACCGATTTCATGACAATGTATGCTGCCTAAGTATGAGCACCTATGACCAGATCGAATCGGGAAAAAATAGTTTGAAAAAAGAACATATGTATTTCAACAAGGCCGATACAAAAACGTCAACAATTTAACGCTGTTTCATGTGCAGTAAAACCTCTCTATGATTCCCCCTCGTTTCATATGCTACCTCGCTTTAGGCCACAATTTTTTAAAGTTCCCTTTTCCAATTTCCCCTATAATTTCATTTAAGGTTTCCCCAACCTACCGCCAAACCTCTTTATAATGTCAAAATTGGGGTGTGCAGATGGTGGCGGTATAAGGCGGTTTTACTGTATTCTAATAACAACCAGCAAAACATATTATCGTTGCTGTTTGTTGTTTCTGTTTTGAGATGGAAATGATGGTATTCAATTTGTCAATCCTTGGGAGTGATACAACTGTTTATCAATACATCTCTCAAATGTAAATTACGCCATAGTTTATCTTAAATGCAAAACAGAAGGGAAATCTAATTCAGATGTGTTACGAGGTTATTAATATTTAAACGACATTCACGTTCTATTATTGAATTTTGTTTTAGGTGATAAATTTATGTAATCAATCAAAATCAGACAGTCGTCGATGACGGAAATCTAACATGAGCCTGAAGCCATTCAAAAATTGTTCATTTGCGTTTGGTAGTCAGTTTTACTTCAGATCTATCTTACATTTTGTCATTTTATGGAAATTAAGTCACTGTAAATTTTACAAAAATAATTTGATGAAAATGTTTGGCGTCACATGGATGAATAGAATATCACCATAATTATCATTAAATGGTAAGGAACAAAGAAAAAACAGAACTGTTTGTGTGGTTTTATTCATTGGTTGAATGTATAATGTTGTGTCGATATTAGTTAGGTTTATACATATTTATTTGCAAATTGTACAGCAAACGTTTTGGGAACAGGTTTTCAGCAGACTTAGTATCCCCTCTCCGTGTTGATTTTATAAAAGATAATGTACATACATGGAACAATTTGCGTAATACAGAATTATTTTCTAAATTGAGTAACAAAAAAAACCCACAAAAAACAAAAACAAACAAATACTGGAAAGTATAAAGTAAAAGTAAGAAGAATGTGAAGTGAGTTGAGCGAATTTCAAACAAATCTACCACTATTTGTTATATATTTATACACTGAAAGGAAAATGTTCTTATTGTCATATAACTAAGGCCACTATTGCCATACAGTAAAGTTCCCATATCAAATGTTGAATCAGTTCCATTCAGTTATCATTATAATTCGGTATCGATATCTAGAAAATTCGCAAACACTGAAATCTATATATCTCTCTATATATATATATATATAGAGAGAGAGAGAGAGAGAGAGAGAGAGAGAGAGAGAGAGAAAGAGAGATTTGTAAACGTTTAGCAATAGAGAAAATGTCTAATGAGGGCATGATACAACAATAACATTTCTAATTGATAGTAGGGCATTGTTTTAGAATAGCTATATCATAATTAATACAATTAATTTTAATGGTAAGTAAATTATGACAACTACTTGCATGCTAACAGGGGGACGCTGACTCCCTTTGGACACCCGATCCTATCCCGTTCGGGATTCGCAATTGTTTTTCGTGTTCAGACCGTTGTTACATCTAATTTGTCGTATTCTAATGGACTAGGTTTGTTTGTTTGTTTATTGTTGTTTAACGTCCCACTCAAGAATCTTTCACTCATATGGAGACGTCACCAAATGCCGGTGAAGGGCTTCAAATTTTGACCTACGCTCGGCACTTACGGCCATTGAGCAGTGAGGGCTCTTTAACGTGCCGACACCTACTGTGACATGGGATCTCGGTTTTACTGTCTCAATCCGAAGGACAGGAAACCGATCTGCCGCCGGCTGGACTCGAAATCACGACCTCACGATCAAGAGTCGAGCGTGCTACAGACTAAGCCAGGCCGGCTCCTAATGGACATGGGGTTTCGAATATACACTGATACGTCTTCATTATACCTATCTCTGTATTGATGGCAATTCGATTAACCATTATTATTATAATATTTTAACAACTAAAGAATGTATGTACATATTGTCTCATAGTGAAAAACGTATTGAAAAACGCGCATATATCAACGTTCCTCAAATTTTACGGTCGGTATAATGTTCTTGTTTGCGATTGTTTCACTATGAAATGTTGAGGTACCTGCGGTGGCTGCGTCGTTTGTAGCAACTGTGACGGTGATTTTATTTCTCACTTAATTCATTTGAATTCATCACGGCGGATGTGACCGGGAGTGTTTACTCCTCCATGGCACCTGATCCCACCTCTGGATTTCCAGAGGTCCGCGAGGATTGTCCAATATTCACAAGACTTTAATACTGTAAACTGGACGTCCTGAAGATTAATACTTTGGTATCTTTGATTTTCATATTTCTAGTAAAATCATATAACTGAAGTAAACATTTCAATGGAAGCCAGTAGAGATTGCTCCTGTCTAAATATTTGTTTTGTAATTAATTAGTCATACACATAGAAGCCAGTAAACATGATATGAAATGTTCAAATAAAAGCAAACTAAATGACTGAACTTTATGATGGTCGTTAAATGAGAGATGAAAAGATAAACTGTCATTGCTGCCGTAAATCAGTATTCAGATTTGTATTCCTTCGAGAAATTCTGTCTTACAATAAAACTTCATTTGTTAAGGAAACATCGATACAATTAATATGTTTGCTGACGTTAAGACATTCGTAACTATGGGATATCGCTTTCATTTTGGAGAATATACAATTGTTTACTGGCGCTCTCGTATATAAGGTAGTTTATGGGAGCTTATGTTGTTTTCCTCTGGTGGTTAACTTATCTTTAATACGAGGTTATAAAATATTACCTAGCAGACATTGCTCGATAAATATTATAGTTCCTCTGACTTTTATGCATTGATAGATTGGTATTTGATAGAAAAATGTATCGAGATTTCCGTCTTGAAAATATTTGCTGTGTACATGTCTGCGTATAAAACAGTGAAAGTATTGGACTTGGAATTGTTATAAAAATTATAGCTATCAATAATATATTGACCTTTTACTTTAACTATTAATGTTTTAGTGTGTGGCAGACGCCAAGGATGACATTTAGAGTATACTAAATAGGAATAGAATAGGAAAAATTAAGTTGTTTTGAATCCATTTAAATAAATTATTTTAAATCTAAATTATTAACTCTAGAATGCCATAGTTCGTATAAGCATCACCTTTAATAGTCTTGTCGACACTGGTGGTTGTAACAAGGTATTTCTATCAATATCCACAAATATGGATGTTATCCAATCCATCATGAAGTAATGATATATAGATATTATCATAATATAAACTTTTTATCATATATCTAAATAAAAAAAAAATAAAAAAATAAAAAAGACACGTAACAATGCCGACAAAGAATTTAGAATCCTTTCTCCACCTTTAGTTGACTTCATGACTTTAGATGACACGAGCAGACGATGAACTGTACCGGCAATGGATGACACTAGAAACTCTATTTTATTTTCATTGATCGCATTATTAATAGAGAAGTTCCGAACAGGGTTGCATTACAAGAATAATTAATGAATCGGGGAGTGACAGTGTCAAAATGTAAAATAAATACAAATAGACATAATTCTGATAAACAAATATAATCGACACGTGTTCCATGCGTTTATGTGTAATTAAAGCGCGCTATCTATGACGATTTTCAATATCAGTGCTTACTCCTCCATGGCACCTGATCCCACCTCTTGATTTCAAGAGGTCCGTGTTTGTCCATTTTTAACCAGATTTTTACCTATATCCTGGACATCCTAGTGATTTATACCTTGGTATCTGATACTTTTTATATTTTTTTAAATTCACGGAAATATTCCTTTTAGTTACAACGTTATTTTTGCACTTCAACCTTTCATATAATGACTTTTTTATTATTTGTTTTATTTATATTTATTTTAGTTTTAACAATTCTTTTATTGATAGCCAAAAACAAAATATATAATTGGTTTGCGCTAGGGTCGGGCTGCCCTAGTTTCGCCCTCCTTACAACATGTCAGCATGATATTCTTTTTTTTTCCACATAAGTAATTTTAACTCATTTTTGAAAGGCATCATTTATACATCAAACCAAAGTACATATGGCTACCAACATGCATAATTGTTACATAAAATGTTTTAATAATTGTCTAAAGGTATTGTTTTTATACTACAATACACTAAACATGTAATGTACGACCACAAAACATTCGCACCACATTCCTTCCATTTTTCATATTGGAAAATGGCCCTAAAATAAATTTCTTTTTAATGTAAAGTTTACAGTTTATTTCTTTTTTTCTGCTCTCGTGACTATAAATGTTTTCCATTTTGATTCGCAACCTTCTATATTCATATTTTATAAGTGTATTCTTCTTTATATGATATTTTATAATGTTTTTATGTCATTTTCTGGTGGAATTTATTTCTTTACTTTTTGTCTGTAAATGTACATTATACATCATATGGTTGTAAGGAGACATAAGGATTTGCTTACCCAAGGCAAGTCATATTTCCCGAGGGCGAAGACCGAGGGGAATATGATTTGTCGCGGGTAAACAAAAAGGTAAATTCAGCGACTTTTAAGCAAAGCGGCGGTGCCCCTTAACCAAAACATTATTATTTATTTATTTTATTTTTTATTTTTTTTTTTTATTTATTTATTTATTATTAGTATTGCCTTAGTGAATTAATTTGTGTTTGTTAATATCATTCTATTAATATTATAAACATAATACCAAAGTTATAATACTCAGAACAATTGTTTCTGTCAATTAGATTTCATCAGTTGAGCTAAAATTTTAAATACATTTTCTAAAGAAAAAGTGGTATCAGACAAGGCCAAATAATAAATCTAAACGTATAATCGAAATACGTCTAAGAGTAACCTTTGTAAAAAGATGGCTATCCTAGCTTTAGAAGACTTTAAAAAATGTAAATGTGCTCTCGATGCCAAATATTACCTTAGTATAAGATTATTAGCTGGTACCGAAATACCAGGTTCTAGGCTTATGTATACCATCGGGGACTCAAACAGTCCACCAGCAGTGGCAACGACCTGGTGGTTATTAAACAATATCACCCAAGGAATATCGAAATACAGTGGAACCTCGCTAATACGACCACCTAATTAACTCAAAGTGGTCTGATTAGTGAGATGATATCTTTAGCGAGTGTCTATATATAGGTAAGGTTCCCCTGTAGTTAAAATACTCATTATTTACCAATAGAATTATGATGAAGTATAATATAATTTAATTATGCATGTTTTGCTTTCATATCTCCATTTATTAACGTCGTTGTACATTTTTTTTAAATTCATTTAAAAATAAAATTCTAAAAATTTATGGATGTTCATATCGCGTCGTAGCATACTATGATACAATGAAAATTCTTCTGATCTATCTTTTATAATTGTAGTAAAATGTCAATGAAGGTATTATCATCTTCGGTCATTTTTGCAACCATTTTTATATATTTTTATAATATAGTTTCTTTCATTTACAAATTCCTCAAAATATAAAATACTTGCATAATTCTGTTTTTCGTTATATATTTGAAAATGAATCAAACCTTCACTTAGGCAATCATTGTATGGGAATACTTGCATGCATAATAATAGAAAAATTAGAAACGTATCATAAAGCCAGTGATTAAAGTTATTCATCAAAGCACAGTCCGTGATATCGGGAGTCCCGAATGCGAGATAACACTTTACTTGTAAAATAATTAAATCACAGCTTCATCTCCCATTGTAAGACGGTTTCGTCGATATTCTACTTTATTCCTTTGAAGCAAAACATGTAAAAATAACAAATTTCTGTTTCATTAATTTCTAACTATATCTTACATATGTTTTGGAAACAGCTTGTGGTCTCAATATGTTTCCACAAAAGCACAAGCCCCAAGCGTATCAAGTTTTGTAGGTGAATAACTTGAAAGCTTGATAACGCTGTGCATTCATGTCTACATCTTTCATTAGATCATAATCTAACGCAATACATCTTATGTCTTAAATGTTCGCGATAACGAGTTGCGCATACGATTATGAGAATGTCGATGAAATCCTGCCTTCATTAAAACTGAGACAAGCATGGAATACAACAAACCTATATTAAGTAATTCAATTGGCATGTATCATAGCTAAATTTCTGTACTTATACTGTAGGTTTATAATATCCAGTGTTTTAATTATACTAATAATATAAGAGTTATAGGCGTCCAGTAGAACATCTACTCTAATAACAATTATCTACTTCCTGTTGGAAAGCGGACATATGCATGACGTCACTTGTGATTGATTTTCCACTTTATGGAGCACCCGCTCGATAACTTAATGTATATTTCAGATTTACATGTACACACACACACTCACTCTCTCTCTCTCTCTCTCTCTCTCTCTCTCTCTCTCTCTCTCTCTCTCTCTCTCTCTCTCTCTCTCTCTCTCTCTCTCTCTCTCTTTTTAGGTTTACAACAAGATTATCTCAATTGTGGACTTGACTGTAAATCTTATGTATAGAATTGTAATGTACAATTCTAACATAAATTAGTATAGTGTAAGTTGATAATCTGCTATTGAAGCTATCGAGGTTTATATATATATATTTTTTTTTTGGTAAAACCTTAGATTATTGAAACATTATCGTGTTTATTATCATATTTATATTGCTCTTATTTATTCTATAAAAAATCATCTCTATCGAAGTTATATGATAAGAAATGTACATACTACGCCAAAAATGACGTAACGAAAGCAATTGCAAAAAGGAAATGTCAAATTGGCGCTCAAGTATACATTTATCTTTGACACGTATAAGAGTACTTCCGAGTAGCCTCTGTGACACGTTTGAAGTAGACTGGCGATATAGATTAGAGAATTTGTAAATTCTAAACGTCTCTCTACGTGAGTAATTCGTATGTCCTTTACACTGTTAGCATTTATAAAGACGAAATTTGATTTGGGATTTGTCAGAGATGAAGGGTGTAGGCAAATATAAAAAAGAGTATCAAAATTCATGTGAAAAGTTTCGAAACGAATAAAACGAATTCCATTCATATGTAACCAATAGGTCGTAGTTTTCATTATTTACTTTTGCGTTTTGTATTTATTTATTATTATTCTGTGGCTGAGTGGATAGAGCATCGCGCTTTGAACGATGATGTCTCTCACTTCTGGTCAGCGCAGGTTCGAATCCCGCTGGAATCTAAGCTGATATTTTGTGAGAAAGTTTGCCATTTCACTTGCAGAAGGTCGGTGGTCTGTTACCAGGTACATTGCATCCGGGTTCTCTCATCCACCAAAAAAAAAATGACCGCCACCATATAACTGAAAAATTGTAGAGGTGTGGCGTAAAACACAATTCAAATTAAAAAAAAAAACGTATACAATTTTCCTGATATTACCATTTTATATATTTTCATGTTAAACCTTCTCAATATTCTGCAATCCATTAATCTATTTCTTCCTGTAATTTTCAAAAACACACACATATATAACTGATATAAATAATATATAGTTTGCCTAGTACTTTATAAAATAAAAATGAAGAAGTATTCTGACGAGGATTCGTTCCTCACGTATTTCATTTGGATTTTGCTGTGGACTCACGGCGGGTGTGACCGGTCAACAATGGATGCTTACTCCTCCATGACACCCCATCCCATTTCTTGATTTCCAGAGGTCCGTATTTGTCCAATTTTTACCAGTTTTGTATTTGTATCCTTGACATCCTAAAGATTTATACCTTGGTATCTGATATTTTTTATATAATAACGGTCTCAACGTGTAGAACTGAAAATCCGGTTTTCCCAGGTAAATTTTGATTTATTTTGAATTTGTCATTACACATATACCATTTGAATATTAGTTTTATCCATTTACTCTTTAGAATTCAATTTTATTTACCGAAGAACGGAAAGTAACTAGAAAAGGTATTTATCATTCAAATAAAAAAAATAGAAGAACCAAAGGATAACCAAAACTCCAAGTCCATTAGGATATGACAAATTGAATATAATGGCGACTTCAACACGGAAAATAATTACAAATCTCAAACGGGATGGGAACAAGTAACCTAGTAATTTAGAAAAACTGACGTTGCCCTGACTGCCAGGATAATATTCGCAATATTCAATGGCGTCATGTTTGATTCTGAATGTATGTAAATTAAGTGATATATATCATTTGAGGGGGCATCCGTGGTCATGAAAATTTTCACTTCATGTCAGCGCAGGTTCGAATCCCGCTGAAACCTAGCTAAGCTGAATATTGTGGGAAAGTTTGCCAGTTTACTGGCTGGTGATTTCTACGTTGTAATGGGGTTTTCTCCTCCAACAAACTTCCCGTCACCATATAACTGAACAATTGTTGAGTGTGGCTATTCAAAACTCAAAATTTGTTTCATTTGATTTCATCATGTCATATAAAAAGTAAATACACCATTTTGACTTCAATACATTTCATGTTCCATGATATCACTTTAACGTCTAGCTAGACCCAATATAGCGTGATTGCGTATACCAATTAATTTAGATATTCTGGTTTGAAGAGGCGTGCAGTGTCTATTATTTATCTTAATGATATCCTCTTTCGGAACGTAATCGTCGTGATTGTGTACATTAGCTGTTTATAATCATGTTTCTATTTGTATGGTATAACTCTTGGTAAATAAAAAAATGAAAACATGATACCTTTAGCTCATCAACCCATGGAAAACGATGAACTCGTCTGTAAATCATTGAGTAGGACCAGTCCAAATGTGCCTTAAGGGGTAAATAGGTTTAGGCACCATTGCTATGGGATGAAGTATGGGATAGGACCAGGTGTCAGCATTCCCTATTAACATGCCACACTCGTCGCAAATGTTGCATGGACACCTCTCGAGCTCAATGAAAAGGCCAAATGAAATATGATGGAAGATACAAACAAACATGTCTGTGAAAATTAACCCTTTCACCCCTGAATATTTGAGTGGTATGCTCTTTTCTATTGTTTAAGACCAGTCTGTTATGGTCTATAGGGTAGAAAGGGTTACGAGGGTAGACATAAAGCTTTATCCATTTTCTTTGTGTAGATTTTCTCTCAACTACTACAGGGCTATTTAGTGCCACTAGTGTAAACTTCAAATCAGATTTCCGTCATCCATAGACCGAGGTTGCATTCTTGTTTTTATTAGAATAACCAACTCTTTGGGTAATTTAACGGTTGTAACCAAGGACAATCCAATGTAATCAGCACCAAACGCGAACTTGTGCCAGATGTTGTCATATGAAGTTTAGAAAAATTGACCTGAGAAATAACAAAAACATTTTAAACATATGTACGTAAATACGAGTCAAGCGCTATACTCGCTCCAAACTTCGTTTGCTAGGGATTAACAGAGCCCCCCCCCCCCCCCCCCCCCAACTTACTGTTAAGCCAGTCAAACGCTTTAGTCTAATGTCTTTTAAAAACTAACAAATTCAACCGGAATGCATATTCCTTATTTGAATTTTCAGATTTATTCAATGGAAATGAAAATAAATCACAGTTTGAAAAAAATTGCAAATATATTATTACTACATGGGATAGTAAGCCCAACAACCATGCGATACCATTATGTAAGTTGTACATATTTACATCATAGTCAAAAGAAAATAGAGGCAGGTGACATTGATAAATTGGCGATAATAGAGTACAACAAATACAAAATGACATGATCTTTAAACAAATTGTACCGTAGAACTTACAGTACGGATCTATCAGAAGCTTAATGGTTGGCTTGTTGTATAGGTGCCGATGATGGTCTGCAAGACGATCGAGAACGTTTGCATGTATTGTCAACGACCTCGGTCGTTATTCTAATGTGCAGTTAGTCGTGTAAAACCAGGACCACGCTGATCAATGCTTTGTCATATTTAACTTGTATTTAACCAATGTTTAACCGATATACTAAACATGAGTTAAAATTAACAGTGTCTTGTGCGACTGGGTATCCAGAGAGTCAAAGAATACAAAAAGTGCTAGTTGTGAGGGAAAATACGTTAGTTATTGTCACTCCTAGGGATAAACAAGTAATGCCCACCGCTTTTAGAAGGACATTACTGCTATCATACTTGAATACGAAGAATTATTTGTTATCATAATTTGTTATGCAAATATATATATATATATATCTGTGTGTGTGTGTGTGTGTGTGTGTGTGTGTGTGTGTGTGTGTGTGTGTGTGTGTGTGTGTGTGTGTGTGTGTGTGTGTGTTGACCGACAGAACACACATTGCAGTGAGTCATCGAAGGAGTGTAAGTGAAAATAAATCTTTTTTGGACTTTCAGTGACATTGAAAAATATCATTCGTCCTTTTACTGTGTTATATACAGATAAATTGTCACCTAATCGTAAATTTTCATTTAAGCCGTACTGTAGAATACACCACAAGAAGTAAGCTTAATAGATTAATCATGACTAAAGTGAAATTCTTTTAATGTTTAAAAGAACTATTTAGTGACACCAACAAAAGTCAATTTATAAAATTCACATAAAAATAGATGCTTAATTATGAAATCAGTTGCAATATGAAGGGTACAAAGCAGGCGACATTCGCGTGCTTTGTCCTCGTGTTATCAGTTCGGACTATTAATACATCGTTTTATCTCCCGGGTTCGTCGTTAAACTGTAACTGCTTGGCAAAATGCAAATAGGAGCATACAAAGGCTATAACCGAATGCTATTAAACTAGAGTTTGATACAGAATGTTTGTATACGGAAAACGTAGATCTTTATCGTGTCACAAACCATGACATGCGGGAGCAAAAAAAAAAAAAAAAAAAAAAAAAAAAAAAAAAACTTCAGACTTATGAATATGCAAGACGATTTCATTATTCGCAGTTATGAATGAAACAAGAAAACTAAATGAATGAGAACACTTAAAGTTTAAACCTTTTAGGACAAAGGTATACCAACTGATCTCTGTCCCATTACTTCACATACTTAATCTACATATGCAAGTAAGTTTTGTAAAGAAAATGTGTTAGATTTCCTGTATTTACTCCGTAATAGGCCTTTTTTTCGAGATTTCCATTACGTCACGGTTTGTCATATTGGTATGCAGCTTCACAGAAATTGTGTCCTGCATCATTTCCGGTTAAGGCATTAATTGTATAGACGATCAGAAATATAGATTATATACGGTAGAAAGAGCCAGGTTTGAAAAAGCAGAGTACAGGGAAGGCATGGCACTTGTCATCTCTACAGGAATAAATATTTAGCTATTTTTTTTTCTCTTTCAAATTAACCGAAACGAGATATCATTGAATGTCATAAATGTAAACATTACGAAACCGGAAGTTAACTAGGGCACATATCTGCTCACGTCACGTGATCTGAGTACAAAGTATTCCGACAATACTGAATGGAATAGGACGTAGAAAAAGGCCTATTTTTTACCTTCTACCTGTAATACCTGTGTGTGCACCAGTTTGAATAAAGACCGACAAATGTTTATGATTCGGTTTAAATCTTAAATGACCGTAAATACACATGAAGTACACGTACAAAGTTGTAAACATCAATACAACATGCAACTTTAATCATAAAACACCTATGGTTGTGTATTATTACAATTAAAAACATCACATATATTCGACCCAATATTCAAATTAAGGGGGATAAGCCCATCCAATTTGCACCAGGAAAATTATACAAACACATAAATGTTGTTGGGTAGCTTCGAGTAGCTAAGTACCATCTATATAGCGTCATTAATAATAATACAAAATCGCTATTTCTGGATTTTCAATAAATACCCCACAACGGAAAAACGTAAAAACCTTAATATTCATGGGGTAGGCGGGGTTTACGACATTTTATGGGGAAAAAACTTTTTTTATCTTAAATATACAGAATAAACGGAAATCATATAAAAACAATGTACCTATACATGTCTTTACGGTACAAAACTGACATTTGTTGTGACTGGCATTAACAATTTAGCGATACAAAGGGCTTTCGTTTATGCATATGTAAAATTCACCGGAAGCAGGAATAGAAAATAATCAAATTCCCACAAAATGCAGTTTCTTTTGATATAAATACGTAAACGCTACGATAGAACAAACAAAAGGCATATGAAAGTCATTCACATTTAACTTATACTTAGGTGCATAAAGGTGATTTCTTACTAAAATGGAAACGAGGCACTTGATATTTCCCGTCATGAACCTACTCAGAACGGAAGTAAAACTAATAAACAGAAAGGAAACGGGTAATACGACCCAGAAGGACAATTTTCAAATGACAATATACAGTGAAACTTGTATATATCGACATCCTTAGGGACAGAAGAGCTGGTCTTTATAGGGATGTGGTCTTTATATAGAGATTGATTTTTACACAAATGGTACTATTGGGGACAGCAAAAAACGGTCTTTGTGACCAGGTGGTCTTTATACACAGGTGGTCATTAAATATGGTTTTATAGTAGTACAAAAATGTGGATAGTACAATATCATTATGTTTTTTATTTCCAATAGTTTTCGTAATGAAGCCCAACTGGATAGTAGATAGATAGTTCTTTGCCATAGAAATTTACAAACGCATTTCAGATAACATTATAAACACTATCATCTGTTTAAACACGGTCAAGCTGGTATTCGTTTATAAATATGTAGTTGAAAACTGTATATGTTATTCAATGACAAAGAACCGCCATTTTAAAATCCATTAGGACGGGCATAGAAATATCTTTAACTTTTTGTAAATAATTAACGTTTCAGCAAAATGTTTAGTTATTTCTTTTTTAAACCAATCGCTTTGTGAATCATTTTCAGGAACACTTTCTTCGCGTTGCAACCACCCACTGGATTACCCAGTAAATTACACTATGAGTAATTGACTTAGTGTTGACTAACTGAGAGAGAGAGAGAGAGAGAGAGAGAGAGAGAGAGAGAGAGAGAGAGAGAGAGAGAGAGAGAGAGAGAGAGAGAGAGAGAGAGAGAGAGAGAGAGAGAGACTTGTACTTGTCAGTCAGTTATGTTTCTGCATTCACAAATCCCTTGACGTCGGTCTCTAAACCCAATTTGCCTCGGAACAAACAAAGTATGATTTATGGTCCTGTCCTTTCTCAAGTATATAAACAAATGTAAATTTTACCTTGTACATGTACGTCGCAGATCAAAGGAAAATTAGAAGCCATACTAAAGATATCTCTTAAACACTACATCCTCTTTGATATTATACAAGAGGCAGAAAGAGCTAGGCAAATAATAATCCGGTTAAAATTGTGTATGGAGAGAGAAATTGATTGCAGTTGTGCGTAAGAAATTTATTGCCTGGACTATGTATTAAATCTTAATGTATTTATACCTATTCATACTTTTACAAAGTTGAAGTATTTTATATATTTCGACAGTTTACAGGAAAGATGCGTATGATTTCATCAAGTGATAGGTCTCTCTCTCTTTCTCTCTCTCTGTCTCTCTCTCTCTCTCTCTCTTTCTTTGTCTCTCTCCCTGTCTCTCTCTCTCTCTCTCTCTCTCTCTCTCTCTCTCTCTCTCTCTCTCTCTTCTCTCTCTCTCTCTCTCTCTCTCTCTCTCTCTCTCTCTCTCTCTCTCTCTCTGAGTTATCTAGTTGACCTGGTAATATGGTGATATTGGATCATCTGTGAGATATAAACACCATATGCAGGAGATTTGACAAAAGGAAAGTCAACAGCATCAAATCTATCGTATTGGCTTGGTTGTTAATTTCCCGTCTTGTGTCTATATGACGAATACTTTGAGTATATATATGAAGACTTGTATGATGATCTGTATGATGATCTGCATGATGAACTCTATGATGAACTCTATGATGATCTGTATGATGAACTCTATCATGAACTCTTATGATAATCTGTATGATGAACTCTATGATGAACTCTATGATGAACGTCTCTCGCTCTCTTCTCCTCTCCGTCTCCCCCTGTATGATGATCTGCATGATGAACTCTATGATGAACTCTATGATGATCTGTATGATGAACTCTATCATGAACTCTATGATGATCTGTATGATGAACTCTTTGATGAACTCTATGATGATCTGTATGATAAACTCTATCATGAACTCTATGATGATCTGTATGATGAACTCTATAATGATCTCTATGATGATCTGTATGATGAACTCTATCATGAACTCTATGATGATCTGTATGATGAACTCTATCATGATCTCTATGATGAACTCTATGATGAACTGTATGATGAACTCTATAATGATCTGTTTGATGAACTCTATAATGATCTGTATGATGAACTATATAATGATCTGTTTGACGAACTCTATAATGATCTGTATGATGAACTCTATGATGAACTCTATCATGAACTCTATGATGATCTGTATGATGAACTCTATCATGAACTCTATAATGATCTGTTTGATGAACTCTATGATGATCTATATGATGAACTGTATGATAAACTCTATGATGAACTCTATGATGATCTGTATGATGAACTCTATAATGATCTGTATGATGATCTGTATGATGAACTCTATGATGAACTCTATAATGATCTGTTTGATGAACTCTATAATGATCTGTATGATGAACTCTATGATGATCTGTATGATGAACTCTATAATGATCTGTATGATGAACTCTATGATGATCTGTATGATGAACTCTATAATGATCTGTATGATGAACTCTATAATGATCTGTATGATGAACTCTATAATGATCTGTATGATGAACTCTATGATGAACTCTATGCTGATTTGTTTGATGAACTCTATAATGATCTGTATGATGACCTCTATGCTGATTTGTTTGATGAACTCTATAATGATCTGTATGATGAACTCTATAATGATCTGTATGATGAACTCTATAATGATCTGTATGATGAACTCTATAATGATCTGTATGATGAACTCTATAATGATCTGTATGATGAACTATATAATGATCTGTATGATGAACTCTATAATGATCTGTATGATGAACTCTATAATGATCTGTATCATGAACTCTATAATGATCTGTATGATGAACTCTATAATGATCTGTATGATGAACTCTATGATGAACTCTATGCTGATTTGTTTGATGAACTCTATAATGATCTGTATGATGAACTCTATGATGATCTGTATGATGAACTCTATAATGATCTGTATGATGAACTCTATGATGATCTGTATGATGAACTCTATAATAATCTGTATGATGAACTCTATGATCTGTTTGATGATCTGTGTAATGAACTCTTGGACGTTTTGTATAATTTGATCTAGAATGAGTTATATTGTCTGCAAGATGTACTCTAATATCAAGTTCCCACTTTTTGGTAAAACCCCTGGGAACATGATACTATTAACTATAGGATGATCTGTATATCTGTATAACTATAGAATTATACATGATGTACCCTATTAAAATTGAGCCGGCCTGGCTCAGTCGGTAGCGCGCTCGGCTCTTGATTGTGAGGTCGAGATTAGACAGTAAAAACCGAGGTCCCATGTCACAGTAGGTTTCGGCACGTTAAAGAACCCTCACTGCTTAATTGCCGTAAGTGTCGAGCATAGGCCAAAATTTGAAGCCCTTCACCGGCATTTGGTGACGTCTCCATATGAGTGAAATACTCTTGAGCGGGACGTTAAACAACAATAAACAAACAAACAAACAAACCAAGCCAATATACAAATAGTTGAATAGATAAACGAATCATTCAGTTTTAGAAAATCGGAATTACACTTTTTCAGACCGAAATGCAATTTAACTTAAATATATGTTTTTTGAAAATTTCTGACCATGTTATCCAGGTTGAAATTGGAGTATTACATATCTGCAAGAAGAAATAAGAAATGAGTCAAAAGACACGAAAGAAGAAATAGGCCAAAAGACAAGTACTTAACTTGTGTAAGGATACATATTTGTGATAACTGTCGTTTTTATATAAGTCTCATCGTATTTTAACACATTTAAATTATATTCAAAAGTAAAATTAAAATACCTTTATCATCGAATCTCAAGATTTATACCCATATGTAATCTAAATTACCTAATGATCAATTTCTATGGAGTTGATCTTTAAACGGCTGCTATAAATAGCCCTGAAGAGCCAATTAATAATTGCTTAAATAGAATCGACAAAAGGAATGATTTTCCAGTTTAAATTGCATGTTTAAGTGAAATTGACAAGTCTTAGCTTAAAATCTGATCACATATGCATGTGTATAGCATTCAGAACTTCCTACTTCATATGTCTTTTAAGTGTATATAAATATCATTGTTCTTTTTTATGTTATTTTTCTACGACAGTTGATTGCTTAAATTGATATTTTCTTATATAAAACGATATATAAACATGAACGTTAGCCTTTCTTTCATCTGTGCTGTAGTTACACGCAAAAAAACGTGCGCAAATTGATGGAGTAGGAATTTCTTTATATCTGCACTAAGCTTCAAATCGTATCTGGTATCGCAATTGAAACACCGAGGATTATAATCAAAAGCACAGAGCTTGTAGCGTTTATTGGTACAAGATGGTGCTTAATATGTCTGAATTGTTAATTTAAAAGAAAATCTTCAATCGAATTCTTTCTGCACTTGTTGACCTGCAGTGTGCCGGCTACAGAACAGAAAACGAAATCTTTATCAAAGGAAGAGAAGTTGATGATGTTTTGATAAAATATCGTGTAACAAGAGCGAAAAACAAATTAGAAAAATAAGATGAATAAAATTTTCTTATGAAAGTATATTTGAATGACTAAGAGAAGAAAATAAATAGTTTGTGAAACTTAAACTTAAGGTAGAAGAGTTGCAAAGAATGATTGGAATGCTACATTAATTCCATTTGTGCAACTTTAAACACAATCTAGATTGATACCCGATGTCAAAGACTTAATATGTCAAAACACTGTATTGAAATAGAGAGAACTTGATTCAGATATGTGTTTTGTGTAAACCATTCTAATGGTATATATTTCCGTAGTCAGTAGAACCTGATTCGGCCTTTATTATAGGTATAAAGAGAGAGAGAAAGAGAGAGAGAGAGAGAGTAAAATAAACAAAGGAAATGGCTGAAGACTGGCGGCCACCATAAATCAAATCTTTTCATTGTAGATTCATAATACTAAGTTTATCATGTTCTCTCTTTTTGATTTCCCAAAAGGTGATAACATGATCAAATTATCATTTATCACTTATTTGTAAAACCCCCTGGTAAATCAAAAAGTGAGAACATGATAGGTTGTCGTTCGCATGATTAGATTATCATGTTTGTTTGTTTAGCTACTATTGAACATCATAAACCAAAACTTTACTTATTGGATGGTGGTCATTGTTTTAACCTGGTAAATATATATACCTAGCTACGGAGACAACGTCCACAAGTCAATTATCGATGTTCCATACATAATTAGCTGTAAATAGTAATGTCATTTTGTAATGCGTTATTTACTCTATCCCTATTCCACGGGTTTTTGTAATTCATCACTTTCTGCAGTTACATTCAGACTAATCAAGTTCAATGGATAGTGTGGTCTACGGTCATAATTCAGGAGCGAAGAAGTCAATATGGCACGTCAAATTATCTTAAATTTTTCTTCTTAGTAAAATTGAAGAAGTACCAATCGATAATTAAAACTCAAGTCCATTATAACACGACGAATTAGATGTGTAAATGGTCTCAACATGACGAACAATTGCAAATCCCAAACGGGATAAGACCAGGTGTCCGGAAGGAGTCAGCGTCTTCTGCTGGCATGCCACACCCATCGCAAACGTTCCATGGACACCTTTCTAGTCAAATCCGGTGAAAAGGTCAAGTTTGGTGATAAGGTCGAGTTCGGTGATAAGCAAGATTGGTGAAAGAGAGTCACTGTCTGTGGCCGTGCTCCAGAATGCTATCTAATATTTCTGAGAGGGGGGACTTCATAATGTTTAACAAAATCCCCGTCAATCATATACTCATGAATACTGAAAAACGGCCTAACAATTCTTTTGAAATGTGACTTCAGGGGTGGTTCAGTTTAGCATCAGGGTATTGGTTATGCAGAAAAAAAACAACTCCCTCCTTAAGCTGGATATATTCTCTTTGATCATTACAAGTACCACTTCTACTAGTGGTTACCTTATAATGGCAGTTCTATCTACAGTGGAGTCTAAATAGCTATTGCAGTGAATTCAAGTGGTTCCATTGCAGTCGTACAATGGAAAACAAATCAATTTGATGTAGTATAGCAGCTGCTTATAACACAGTGCTAGTTTAAGTCGATCCCATGGAAATCAGAAACTGCAAGTACGTGTGAATACAATCTCTACTTTGATATTCAAGCAGAATTAAATCTTTCTGTATTAAATTCGAGCTCAACTGACGAAGTCTTATTGACAGAAACCATCGTCTTTGTAAAACTGTAACTTTGGTATTGTTAATAATATTTTAAATAACAAATGTTGCTGCATGTAGAAAAAAACACAAAGGAGACAAAATCATAATTATTAAAATGATTACATGTACATACAAACACATACACATGTGGTAACACACTCACACACAGACACACGGACACACACGCGAGTGCACAAACAGCAATCATATATATATATATATATATATATATATATATATATATATATATATATATATATATATATATATATATATATATATATATATATATATATATATATACTCACATACACATACAACACAATCACAGAGAGAGAGAGAGAGAGAGAGAGAGAGAGAGAGAGAGAGAGAGAGAGAGAGGAGTACACAGTAATCACATATACAGACATACAATCACATACACATAAACGAACATCACCATCATCCCGTAAACTGTTATATATAAAAAAAAATCTCAGATACCAAAGTATAAATCAATAGAATGTCCAGGACATAAAAACAAATCCGGTAAAAATGGACAAACACGGAAACCAAGAGGTGGGATCAGGAAGATGGAGGAGTAAGCATCCCCTGTCGACCGGTCACACCCGCCGTGAGTCCACAGTCAAGTCCAATGAAATACGTGAGGAGTGAATCCTCGTCACAATTTGTACAGACGTCTCAACAACCGCCGACGAAAAGGCAACTCAACATTTGAAACAGAGTAATCGCAAACAAGACTATTATATCGACCGTAAAATTTGCGGAACGTTGACATTAAACGCGGTTTTCGATATCCCTGTGTCAATAATTTGTCAGTGAGTAGTTTACCTCTGTATATGAAATCTTCATATGTTGTACACCCCTGGCATATCGGATCATATGTGAAATATAAACTCCATATGCGGGTGACTGAGGGATATTACTACTTAAATGTGGAAAATTTACGATGGGAAAGCCGAAATCGTCGCGTTTGTCGTATGGCTTAGTTGCCAATTTCCCGTCTGTGTCTATATTAAGTAAAATGTCTAAGTATGAAGCGTGTGTGCTTGATTCTGTTGTATCTTTAATTTCTAGTTCGCTGGGATATATCGCATATATGAAAGCATATATCAAATAATTATCATTGTCTTCATCTTTATCATCATCATCATCATCATCATCATCGTCTTCATCATCATCATCATCATCATCATCATTACGTCAACTGTTATAAAAGAAATTATAGTTATTTGTTGTTTTTTTTTTCTAAGTAAAGACGTGTTTTAAATACAACGGTTAATACAACATTTTCGTGCTGTTTCACATCAAATACTTTTCACTTGAATCTTTAATAATTTGGAGAGAGAGAGAGAGAGAGAGAGAGAGAGAGAGAGAGAGAGAGAGAAAGAGAGAGAGAGAGAGAGAGAGAGCTTAACGCCGTAGACTGGACGCTTTCTAGCATTATTAGTTTTAAATCCATAAATGTAGCCCGATTAAAGCATTTCTTTAACAAAATGATGGGATAGTGATTCAAAAGTAAAAATGAGACCATTTCATCTGAAGCTAATGCGACATTTACATTTCGATTTTCAAGAGCCTAATTCCTTTTTTATGATAGATTTTTCCCTGAAAGTGTTTGCTACCCACTGTATTTCAAAAATAGAAGTTCCCATTTTTCTTGCGGAAGGTCGGTGGTCTTTACCCGGGTAACCGGGGTTTCTCCTCCACCAATAAAAACTGGACGCCATCATATGACTGAAAAATTGTTGAGTATGGCGTAAAACAAAAAAAATCAAATCAAATCAAAAATAGAATATCAAACAAGCAAGATTTTTGTTGGGAGCGTTTCCAAGTTTGATTTTTAAAAAGCTAAATTTTTTCAAAAATTGCTAAATTAGTAATGGAGAATCACTCATCTTCTGCTTTTAAATGTATTTTAGAAAAAAAGTTCAACAGTAGTCATTTTTACAATATATAAATAATTAAATACTCCATTAGCATAATTCCACTTTATCTTTATGCACATTAGATATTGTCACAAACATGTCTGATTACTTTTAGATATACGCTACTTTATTTACCTTCAAGCTTTTAATTATATCGATTCAAGTGTAATGTTGTTTTTCTTTTTAGCTTCACTCCTGCCTTTGTAACCGCCATTTTGTTATCGGGTAGATGGTGTAATTTTATGAACTATGGACAAGTATGCTAGCATTTTGAATTCGCTTCGTCATTCTTAAGACTAAACCATAATAAACGTGATGTTGAAATACATGTATGCTGGTACTGATTTGTGCGTTGATTTGTATCTTCCATAGACCACATTGAATAACTTTCAATTCTATACGGGACATTTCATACATTTAAAATATTGTTTGAAAAAAAAATGTTTTTCTTTTGGTATACTGTGACATCAATTATCACAACCGTTCTTTACTTTTTATCCTATATGTCTAGATTATACTTACAGTGGAACCTGTCTCGAGGGACCAACCCATCTGCCACTCAAATCTGGTCTCTCGAGACAGGTGGTTCCTTGGATTGTTTGTTTGTTTATTGTTATTTAACGTCCCACTCTTTAACGTGCCGGCACCTACTATGACACGGGGCCTCGGTTTTTACTGTCTCATCCAAAAGACAGGAAACCAACCTGCCGCCGGCTGGACTCGAACTCATGACCTCAAGATCAAGAGTCGAGCGCGCTATCGACTGAGCCAGGCCGGCTCGTGGTCCCTTGGAAGAGGTTTTATCTAAAGGATTATTTAATGAGTGGTTTGACCGTATATGTTTTATCATTACGACAAAACAACAAGCAAAGACAACAACAAATATTATTAACAATACCAAAACATTTATATTTTTAGAAAAAAATAAATGCTCCGGACGATTGTTTAATGGCAACAAGACGGACAAACAACAGCCCCCTTCACCCAACCCCACCCCAGAAAAACACGTACACATACACACAAAACAGAGCGAATGGCATTAGACGAAATCAAACTTTCCAATGTGATTTTAATTTCGTTTTGAGCTGTTTGATCGAGTTCCGAATTTTCAGAAGAGATCACTGAAATGAATTAATCTTCTTCGCCGCACAGCTGAGTAACAAAAGACATTTTTAAGTTTGTTTATATTTACTTCACTCAGTGAAATTTACACAATGCCGAACAATAGCTTAAAATTCTTTAATCTGATATGCGGATATTCTTCAAGATCCATTTTAAGTTTATATCAATATTGCTTTTACTTTAAGTTATATCAAAACAATGATGAACCATTATCAATTAACCATGCAGACTTATACAGTTGAACCTTCCTTGAGAGACCTACAGTTGAACCTTCCTTGAGAGACCTACAGTTGAACCTTCCTTGAGAGACCTACAGTTGAACCTTCCTTGAGAGACCTACAGTTGGACCTTCCTTGAGAGACCTACAGTTGAACCTTCCTTGAGAGACCTACAGTTGAACCTTCCTTGAGAGACCTACAGTTGAACCTTCCTTGAGAGACCTACAGTTGAACCTTCCTTGAGAGACCTACAGTTGAACCTTCCTTGAGAGACCCTACAGTTGAACCTTCCTGAGAGACCTACAGTTGAACCTTCCTTGAGAGACCTACAGTTGAACCTTCCTTGAGAGACCTACAGTTGAACCTTCCTTGAGAGACCTACAGTTGAACCTTCCTTGAGAGACCTACAGTTGAACCTTCCTTGAGAGACCACCACCTTTCTACAACTGAAATGTGGTCTCCCAAAAGAGTTTTTGTTTGAAAGATTATTTAACTTAGTGGTGTTCAGAGTATGGTTTCGCTAGACAGGTGGTCTTTGATAAGAATTATATACAAGACAGGTTCCACTATAGTACTTGTGTATCCTTTGCCTGTTATATATTCGGAAGTTTTAGCACTGGAATATATTCCGAACGTAAATTGATTATGAAAGAACATAGTAAGATTAATGAATTTGTGTTAACTTTAGGTTCAGACCCGTGGTGAAAAGATCTGCAATGTATATATATATATATATATATAATATATATATATATATATATATATATATATATATATATATATATATATATATATATATATATATATATATTATACAAAACTACGTGCATACTCCTGTACATTTTTACAAATGTACTTATGTTGCATCGTTCAAGTATCAATCATATCTCGACAGTTTGTCATATTTTGCGTACTTTCATGCTGGTGCCCATCCTTCAGCCTCAACACACCGCAATAGATCGTGTATTACCACCTTAGTATCCCTCAGCCTCAACATGCCAGTAAAGAACGTGAACTGTCATGGTGGTACCCACCCTTCAGTCTCAATGCCACGCAATAGATCGTGTATTATCCCCAGTATCCCTCAGCATCAAGTATGCTGTCATGTATAAAAGTCTCGTGTACGCAATAGATCGTGGTTACCTATAAAATCGCACCAATCTGACATAAATAGACAGTGATTTTAGTGAAATTTTAATCTTTTTAAAAGTAAAGGTCTTTCCCAAAAATAAGATATATTATCCATTTTGTTAATAAATGTACATATTGCTATTTTGTCATGTATTAACATAAGAGTTTCCCCTTTTCCCGTTTTCATTTCCCGAAAAATATGCCAAATATAAAACTATAGTGCGAAGTGTACTTTCATTTCTTATTTGCACCATTCATTTGTATCTAGTATCCTTTTAATTTTCTACCGGAAGTGTAATTTGTTCGACTAATACACCGAGATCGAACGAACCATTTTAAGTATCTACACAGAATCGACGGGATTTCTGTGTCCGAGTGGGAAAAGCATTGCGCTATAAACCATGAAGTCTTTCACTTCTTGTCAGCGCTGCTGGAACCTAAGCTGATTTTTGTGAAAAAGTTTGCCAGTTTACTTGCTGGTGGTCTCTTTCCGGGTACATTGTAACCGGGTTCTCTTCTCAACCATTAAAATCTGGCCACCACCATATAACTGAAAAATTGTTGAGTGTGGCGTAAAAACCAAAATCAGAATATCATAGGATAAAAACGTACAAACTTGCTTAGTTTGAATTATAAATGCTATCTTTTGTACAGATGTCGCTTTAGTAGACCAAGTCCAACAGATAAGCGGTTTAAAAAAACATTAAAAGTTTTTAAGATCATATTTTGTGACGACCCCTAATAAACATCTAGATTGATTATTAGTGATATTGTTCATATTATTATTAATCAATGTATACAAAGCAGTAGGGCTTTAAGGGTCAAATATATCCTCACATTTGACCCAAAAACAAAAATCAACTCACAGTTTTGTGTTTTAGTGCAAATTATTACATGATGTAAACATTTTCAAAAATGTTTCATGTTCATGAATATGACGCTCTATGGCGGCACCATGTTGCCAAGGAAACAAGCTGAATAGTAAAATTGATTACTTTTGAGCAACTTTCAAATTTTTATATATTTTTTCAATGGCAATATATTATTTTTGTGTATGCCTGTGCAGTGTACGAATTTTTCATCAGATGCTGGATTTGAAGATTTTGCAGTTGTTTCACATTACAGAGGTAGAAAGTGATTGCTCACTTGGTTGTCGGCCAAACAAAATTATGAGGAGTTTAAATCATTTTGAAGAAATTAAATGTCAAACATCCATTTATATTTTAATTTACTGTAGACCTCTTGTACTGGACTTTTTGTATTCGCAAAAAAAAATGTGAAACTTTTTAAACTATTTTCGGTACAAATACTTAAAAGATATGTATCTAGACGTCTTACCACCTCTTTGACTGTGACTCACAGCAGGTGTTACTAGATGTCTTACCACCTCTTTGACTGTGACTCACAGCAGGTGTAACTAGATGTCTTACACCTCTTTGACAATGACTCACAGCAGGTGTAACTAGATGTCTTACCACCTCTTTGACAGTGACTCACAGCAGGTGTGACTAGACGTCTTACACCTCTTTGACAGTGACTCACAGCAGGTGTGAGTAGACGTCTTACACCTCTTTGACTGTGACTGCATCACAACAGGTGTAACTAGACGTCTTACACCTCTTTGACTGTGACTCACAGCAGGTGTGAGTAGACGTCTTACCACCTCTTTGACTGTGACTCACAGCAGGTGTAACTAGACGTCTTACACCTCTTTGACTGTGACTCACAACAGGTGTGACTAGACTTCTTACCACCTCCTTGAATGTGACTACATCACAACAGGTTAACTAAACGTCTTACCACCTCTTTGACTGTGACTCACAGCAGGTGTGACTAGACGTCTTACCACCTCTTTGACAGTGACTCACAGCAGGTGTAAGTAGACCTCTTACCACCTCTTTGACTGTAACTGCATCTCAGCAGGTGTAACTAGACGTCTTACACCTCTTAACTGTGACTCACAGAAGGTGTGACTAAATATCTTACCACCCCTTCAACCAGACGTCTCACACCTTTTTGTCTTTGACAGCAAGTGTAACTAGACGTCTTAACACCTTGTTACTCACAGCAGGTGTAACTAGACCTCTTACCACCTTTTTGACAGTGACTCACAGCACCTGTAACTAGACTATTGTCTCTTTTTTACTGCTAACGCAAGATGTAACCGTCTGCAGTGTATTCTTCTTATGCTCTGAATATTCATTGTTTTTGTTTTCTGTAAATGTCACGGTGTAGATGTAATTTAAACTGTGTATCATTTATACCGAGACTTTAACATCGACAGATTTTTTGCACAGAAAGCTTATAACTTAAGAATATTGTTGTCATCGTTGTCATTGTCTTTGTTTCTTTGGTTTTGTCCACAATCTGTTACAAGTTATTCGTTTGCCTTATTAAGATTGACTGTAAACAACAACAGGTACTTTAATGTCTTTCGAGCGTCATTGATAATACATGTTGTAAAATATCATTTGAAATAACGGTCAACTTCACACCTCCCTTTTTATGACAAACATGACGATTTCAATTTCAATATTACGACCCTCCCGTTCGTGATTAGTTTCTCTCAATTAGACTTCATTAGTTGGACTACCATTTTAAATAGTTTTTCTAAAGATTATATATCTAAACGTATAGCCAAAATCCGTCTAAGAGTAAACACTGTAAAAAGATGGCTATCTTACTTTTAGAAGGATTTAGACTTTTAAATGGTGTTATTAGTGCCAGTTTTCTCCTGCCTTCGGCGTTTTCATTCCACAACTTGTACGTTATGCCAGGGCATGCTCCTCTTATGAATGTTTTATGCTGAGACCCAAACGATTGGCCAATAAACTACTCGCACAGGGTACCGTCGTTGAACTCCTGAAATTGTCACTAAGGAAGAGTTATGGTCGATACCGTCATCTTGTTAAACAATATGAAGTCCCCCTCTCAAAATAACTAGATGAGAGTGTTCTGTTACACGACCATATAAAGTGGCTCCTTTTCGCCAATCAGGTCTTAAACGATGATGACATTTTCACAGAGCTTGACCTTTCCACCGAATTCGAGAGGTTTTCATGTAACATTTGCGACGGGTGTGGCATGCTAACAGGGGACGCTGACTACATACGTATACCTGGTCCCATCCCTTTGGGATTCACAATTGTTTGGCATGTTGAGACCATTTGAATATCTAATTTGTCATATTCTAATGGACTTTCATGTTCGATTATCTTTTTGTAATTCTTAAAACTTTATATTAAACTAATGATAGGGGTAAGGGCTATCTACAAGACCTTAAACGAGAAAATGACTAACGATAGAGGTAAGGGCTATCTACAAGACCTTAAACGAGAAAATGACTAACGATAGAGGCAAGGGCTATCTACAAGACCTTAAACGAGAAAATGACTAACGATAGAGGCAAGGGCTATCTACAAGACCTTAAACGAGAAAAAGAATAACGATAGAGGTAAGGGCTATCTACAAGACCTTAAACGAGAAAATGAATAACGATAGAGGTAAGGGCTATCTACAAGACCTTAAACGAGAAAATGACTAATGATAGAGGCAAGGGCTATCTACAAGACCTTAAACGAGAAAATGACTAATGATAGAGGCAAGGGCTATCTACAAGACCTTAAACGAGAAAATGACTAATGATAGAGGCAAGGGCTATCTACAAGACCTTAAACGAGAAAATGACTAATGATAGAGGTAAGGGCTATCTGCCACACCTTAAATCAGAAAATGAATAACGATAGAGGTAAGGGCTATCTACCACACCGTAGACAAGGAAATGACGAATTATTGAGGTAGGGGCTATATACCATACACTAACCCAGAAAATGACTAATGATATAGGTAAGGGGTATATACCATACACTAACCCAGAAAATGACTAATGATATAGGTAAGGGGTATATGCCAGACCTTAAATAAGAAAATAACGAATGATACAGGAAAGGGCTATCTGCGAGACCTTAAAGGGACATTAGCTGTTCCCCAAAAACATTTTTTTTCCTAATTTTACTTCTTGTACTTGATGTATAATAGCAAATAAGAGCTATACACAGGCATAAAAAAACCTTATATTCCTACATATTTTTTTTCAAAATAAGGTCAGGTCAGTGCGATATTTATATACAAATAGTAAGGTTGAGTTAATCAATTGCAATTGAAAAATTCTCACACTGACGTGACCTAATGGGTTTCTCAAGCAATTTTCACAAAATATATAGGAATTTAAGATTTGTCATGTCTGTGTATATCTTTTTTTGTTATTGTATGTCAATATAAGTACATTGTAGTTAAGAAAGGGAAAACAACACAACTATTGCCCCTTTAAATAAGAATATGACTAATGATAGAAGTAAGGGTTATCTGCCGCACCTTAGACTAGAATTATACTAATAATAGAGGTAAGGGTCATCTGCCCTTAAATAGAATCATAATGACTTGATGACTAATAAGTACATATACTCATGAGTATGTTAGAAAAATATTGTCAATTTTTCAGATGAGCCTATTTTTGGCCCTTAGTGCCCCTTCTCCTTTACGCAAAAAATAAATTACAGAGAGAACTGTGAAGATTTATGTGATTCCTTTATTTACCCGGATAATTGGAAGAGGGTCATCATCCGTGCGATGGAAATTGAAATATCTGACATAAGATTATGAAAGACTTAACTAGATATTATATCTTCTCTTTGTTTACACGGATTGATAACTACAGACACATTATCTCCTTTATTGATACTTAAAGCTGTTGGTCTTTACAAAGAGATATTTACTTAGAATCGATAGACAAAGTATGTCAACAATGACATGAATATATATATATATATATATATATATATATATGTATATATATATATATAGATAATATATATATATATATATATATATATGTGTGTGTGTGTGTGTGTGTGTGTGTGTGTGTGTGTGTGTGGCATTATGTATATCATTATTTAATATAACGCATTGTCTTTCAATACAAACATCAAATCACGGTTTACGTCCATTATTGTTGATACGAACAACCACTGAAAGTAAGGGGGTGTAAAAAAAAGTTTCACAAGTTTAATAGCGTGTTTGACCGCCATTTGCACGGTGCGTTCTTCACACCTACGACGCTTTGAACAAATCAGTTTATGCAGAAATACCTGGGGAAGATTCCGCCATATGCGCAATAAAGCGTCCAACGTTGCCAGGGGGGTTGGTTCTTGACGTAGACGTTGTTCTATTTCATCCCAAACATGTACTACAGGCGATAAATCCGGTGACATCGCAGGCCAGGGTAGCACATTCACGTTTCGCTGCTGTAGATAGTCACTAACAACGCATGCGGTGTGCGATCGTGAGTTGTCCTTTTGCAGAATGACATTATGCTGGCTGTTATGAATGAATGGAATCACGTGCTGACGTAAAATCTCGTCACGGTAGCGTACACCGGTTAAATTGTCCTCCAATATCACCAAAGAGGTTGGCGCTGAATAACGCAGGCGTCTCCGGCAGATGGTAAGCCCGAACACGACCCTAACTGCTGTCGAGATGAAATCTCGACTCGTCCGTAAACAGAACTTCCGCCCAATCTCTGTTATAGAAACGAAGATGCCTTCTACACCACGCTAACCTCGCAACACGATGACGCCAGAGCAGAACAGGACGGATAGCAGGACGTCGAGGACGGATTTTGGCCTCTCGCAATCTTTTCCTTAAGGTATAAGGACTTATCCGTCGATGCCCAGGGATACTTCTAGCGGTCAAAGAAGCCGACTGGAATCGATTACGCAAATATGACGTCTGTATATACGTATCTTGCCGACGTGACATCACACGCGGGCGTCCTGATCATTGGCAGCCCCGAACGGTGCCAGTGAGCTGATATCGTCTCCATAAAGCATTTACAGTGTTAATGTGAAATCCAAACTGCCTTGCCACATTTCTTTGAGACATCCCAGCTTCCAACATCCCAATAGCACACAAACGATCATTTTCAATCATGCGAAGCATCTCTCGATCGAAATTTGATTCCAAACTCCAATGTTTTTATGTTTCAGTACATTGAATACTGTCAATGAATGCAAGAAATTATAATCGATTACTAACCACGTGTCGCTTTGGCTCGAAACTCCAGAAAAGCGTACTGTGGCCATCAAAGCGAATCGAACGCGATATTTAACAAATTGAGTTTAGTATATTAAACTATGCCTTTAAGAATGAGAAGCGATGCTTTTATTTAACTTTTATGTGTACACAGTTTCTTTTTTCCGCTTATATATATATATATATATATATATATATATATATATATATATTTGGGGAATGCAAGATTTACTGAACTTGTCTTAACAACGGGACAAAAATCAAGTTTTGGGGATAAGTTTCAAGTAAAATGTCATTAATCCGTTCTCGTGTTTGACAAAATAACAATTCAAATGGGCATAAGTTGTAGTTACCAAAAAGATTATTTAATTTTTTATTTACTTTAACAACTTGTTCTTGATGTACAATAACAAAGAAAACCTATACACATTCCTATATATTTTTTGAAAGTAAGGTCTGAACCAGTGTGACATGCATATACAAATACAAATTGTTAATATATATTAAAAAAAGGGTTTTTAATGGAAAAACACAGCTCATGCCCTTTAAAGCTTGAAATAAAATAATTGGCGTATATCTAAACACAAACAAAGTGTTTCGTGCACTAGTATGAATTCGACATTTTCAACTGGCCCATTTTGGTAGGACATTGTATTGCTTGTATCATATTCACATATTGCAGACACATTGTAAAGGCGTAAGAGGGCTGGTGATTGTTATCTCCTTTATTGATACTAAAAATATGTAAATAATAATAATAATAATAATAATAATAATAATAATAATAATAATAATAATTTAAAATAATGATAACAAGAATATTCATCATGATGATGATGATGGTGATGACGAGGATAAGGAGGAGGAGGAGGAGGGGGAGAAGGAAGAGGATAATTAGTATTATCCCTGATGGAATAACTCATCGAGCATCTGATTCCAAATAATTAACCAAAAAAAAAAAATCCGAGAATAAACTGTAAACGGTGCAATATTACTCCGCATATATATGTCTATAATCACTAAGGCATATATAGAAGGTGCTGTAGGTCTATTCATCATTTCGGGACATTTAATTGCAAAGATACACTTTATTCCCGATCACTTTCTATCGATATGTTAACTATGATCTATTCAGTTCATAAAATTCAAAACGCAAACATTACAAAGATGATTTGCAAACATTTTTTTTTTTTCGACAATTAGCCAAGAATAGATATCTGTGAAGCTGGAAAATCGAGTCCCGTTTGTTCGTTTTATTCAAATCTATCTATGATTTTTGCACAATTCACTTTATATAGCTTTTACCTTGCCGCCGCTATGCAAGCGTTGTTTTTTGTGGCTCTTTGTGCATATAATTTGTGTAATAAAACCTCTCTGTTATGTCTTGCACTAACTCCTTTACTACAGCAGTTGCAACCGTTAAAACCGACCAGCTGTGAGCTATAAACTTTTATATTCATACGAAGCGTTTAAAAGTCCGAATCCTGAATTTAAAATTCGACATTAAGCCAAATTTATACAGTATCTAAGTCAGCCATAAAATGAGGTCAAAACATTAAGCAGTATTTGAAACTAGGCAACCGCAAGAATACGACAAAAATTGTAATTTATTGAAATGACAACACTTTACTTATACATTTTATACTTAAAAGCTAGTCTATTCACATGGAGTTCTATCTCATAAATATCAAACGTAAACGTCTTGTAAACGTATAATTTGGTACACGAACTTACAGAGAGAGAGAGAGAGAGAGAGAGAGACAGACAGACAGACAGAGAGAGAGACAGAGAGAGAGACAGAGAGAGAGAGAGAAAGAGAGAGTCAGTCTTTAAAACACTCGGTCCAGAAAATCCGTGTTCTAATATTTACTTCCCATATTAGCATACAATCTGTACCCAGAAATGCAATATCTAAAATTGAACAATTTATTGTGCTTACGAAATAAAAGTTTAACACGTAGTCTCCAGAAAGGCCGAGTAAGTAAAGAAATCCTTTGAAAACCTCGCTGTTTGCAAAATTATATTTCAGGGAACACCTCTTCCAATCCCGTTTGAGATTCATAATTGTATTTCATAATGAGATCGTTGCTGTACCTAGTTTGTCCTATTCTAATGGACTTGGAGTTTCACATAACCATTGACACTTCATTTGTAACTTAGCAATATTATCAGAGTACAACCTCAAGAAATACAGCAAAATCACATACCTTTTCTCCAAATCTGGATATTTACATAATTGCGTCAAATTCTTAGCTATCATTTTGCACGTCACGTGTTATATTTAAGACATGTATTACGTCACATTTGTAGCTATCATTTTGCCTGTCACGTATCATATTAAATACATAATTGCGTCACATTCGTGTTTATCATTTTGCATGTCACATGTTAAATATATAATAATACTTAATATGTACTTAACTCATCGTGTACAATATATATATATATATATATATATATATATATATATATATATATATATATATATATATATATATATATATATATATATGTATATGTATATAATCTATGGCGATTCCAAGATAAAATTCTAATTATTATTATTATTATTATTTTTATTATTATTATTATTATTATTATTATTATAAAGAATAATGAATTTAGCTTTTGAGTAGTTACACGAAATTGAAGTATTAACACAATTCAAATAAAATATTTATCGTGTAAGAGTATACTTATACATGTTTCCAATTTAAAAGAAAATAATCCGTGTGAAATCCCACTCGAATGTGAGGAAAATATCTTGGGATATGTTTCAATCATTATTAAAGATATAAATAAACACATGAATCATTAGATAAAGATAAGAAACTGAATAGGTAAATAAAGATTCACTTAGAATAGTTCTCTGGCTGCTGGTGACATGCAAAATAATCCATCAAGAAAAGAAGTCTTAAAAAAGGCATAGAGTTTTATCATGTCGAATATAATGTTACTTTTAGAATTTTGAATTATGAATTATGTTTTCGCCACACTCAATAATTTTTCTGTTATATGGAGGCTGTCACTTTTTAATGTAGAGGGGAGAACCCGGAAAGAGGCCACCGGCCTTCCGTAAGTAAACTTGCAAACTTTCTCACAAAAATCAGCTTTGGTTCCGGCTGGAGTCGATCTGCGCTGATGAGAAGTGAGAGACTTTATGATTCAAAGCCCGATGCTCTAACAACTCGGTTACGGAGGTTCCTCTTACTTTTAGAACTGGTGTTGGTGCCGGAACAATATCATTGAAAAGTTCTTGAAATGACATTAAATATCATTGGAAGAGTGCATGTATATAAATGTTTACATGGGGTAGGAAAGGGAAACTGTGGAGTTTGTTTTTTTTTTCTGTTCTTGATCGCAATATATAACTTCCGATACCCTATTCACCCAAGTGTTTGATGCTAGAAAGATCGTGATTGCAGAAAAAAGCAGTTTAGGAGTAAGAATTACTTTAATAATAAACAGTTTTCCGTTAAGTCTTATCGTACACATCCTGCCTGAGTGCGTTCTTCTTTCTGCAATCATGTCATCAACATGCCAAAATGTCGGAGAAAACATGCGAGATTACTATATCTATGTTGCAAGTGCAAATTGGTTCTAGATAAGAATGACTTTGATATTCGTTTGTAATTTACGTTTAAAATCATGAAATGTGATCACCAGTTGCGAAAACATAACGCTTCAAAGAAAAACGCAAAAAGACCGAATTGTCCAACATCAATAAACATGTTGAGAAATGTCCATGTTTTACATATCTGCGGTTAAAAGAAGTAATAAAAGTTTGTAAACACGTAGTAAATCATTATAGTAATACTTACGTCATAGAATAAATATTTTTAAAAATAAAAATAAGATATTTTATAGATTTTGTTATTTCCACATTAATATAAAATTTTTAAAATATTCCCCTTACCTGAAACCATTTTGTATCAGATGTCGGTTTAATGAAGTAGATATTTTCATTTTTACTTCATGATAGTCTTTTGCAACTTTAAATAAAAATTTAGAAACGTTCGATAGACAAGGTCATTCAATTACATGACATTTTTTTATTACCATCAAGGAAACCGAATCAGGAGTTCTAAGGCCAGTCTGCAAAACTAATTCCAAACCATTGGAATAATAGCTTAGTCGTGCCCTGTTGTTCCACAGTAAGGTTAACAATTTGATTTACGTCAAGGGTACCGAACAAATAAACCAAGAGGACTCTTTTAGCTGCTATTTTGTAATCGGAAATCCCTCTGATACTATAGAAGAAGGCAGAAAGGATCTGATAAGTATATTATTGCTCTGTACATTAAGGTTCTGAGATATAATTTGGATCCGTAGAGAAACTAATATAAAAATATCAGATACCAAGGTATGAATATTCAGGATGTCCAGGATAGATATACAAACCTAGCAAAAACTGGACAAACACGGACCTCTATAGAGGTTTGGATCAGGTGTCATGGAGGAGTAAACATCCTTTGTTGACCGGTCACACCCGCCTCATTCCACAGTCAAATTCAAATGGAATAAGTGAGGAAATGGAACAACATTATTCTATACTATAGCAGCTTGAATTGTAGCTTTCTTCTTCCTTGTCAACAACATAGCGGATTTTGATATGGTTGTCAGTTTTAATGTCGATTGAAGGTATAGATATATGGAAATTAGGGACCTTTTCCTCGTACAAAACGTTTCACTAGGTTTATTCCTTGCAATGTTAACAACAGCAAAAACTTGCAAATTATTGATTTTTTGCTGTATATATGAAATTATATTATTGATTTTTTGTGGATCCTTAATGCGAAATAAGTTGATTTGAAGCACCGTTACCCTTCTTGATTTGACTATTTTGTGTAGTTATTCATTACACATTAAGATCCTATGTTCATACACGTTGATGACGTGAAGGGACAAAGAGGATTGATATTGATGTAAAAATAATTGAAAGAACACAAAACTGTTGGAATTTAGTTGATTTAGCTGGTTGCTCTATGTAACGAAGTATCAATTGCGACAAGATGGCAATACGTACGTAACGTCCCATACATGACAATTGCAAAGTTGTACTAGTTTAAATCATACATCTAGAGTAAAAATCCATATAACCTAACGGGGTGCAGTCTTGTGAACCTTTTCTAGAGTAATCTTCCAACTTGTCACCATACGTAAGAGAGTATCCAGTGAGGAATAAAATGTTTTTTCTCATGCTACTTGTCATAAAAGTGAAAAGTGAGTAGAATCATCCGTATCATAATCAAAAGGTTACTCCGCCCCGCCATCTTATGTCAATCGGACAATAGAATTATACAAAAGAGGAAAATGTCCAGTTTCTTGACAAAGCAAAAACAGAGGTTAGACATCCCCGCCATCCGTCCTCTTTGATTTAGAGCTTCCTCCACGCAGTGATGTCACATTTATGTGTAACGCTTACAGGGATACGAAAATGCTCCTCAGATAGATCCATGATTATCCGTTAAGTAATAGTTCCATATATCTGGCCTCTAACATGGAAACTCATTTAAGATTGTGTATGCGTTTAATTGTATTTTTTTTTTTTCATCAAAATGAAAACGTAAGCGACAAATTGTCAGTGCTATTTCATACAAATAATTTAAGGGTTCTTAACAATGCTATGTCTGTCATGATATGGCACCTAAAAGTCCAATCCGAATGGACATTTGGACACCATACTTACATCTCTACATCTTATACTAAGCGCTTGGCAAACACAGTCGCCACATTTTCAAAATAAGTTTTAGGTTTTGAGTATCAGACAGAGGAACGTCCGCTTGCACTGCTTACACTGAGCAGCATGCATGCATATAAATATTCCAACATCTAAGTACCGGGTGTTGCGTGCTTCCTTACTTTTTGTTGATCAATAATTAAAGACATCTCTCTGGAAAATCAATACGTTGTCTCGAACATTTCGTATCAAAAGTATCGGCTATATGCCTAAATTATAGACATATGAAAACGTAACACATTAATTGGCCGCCATTCGGGACAATCGTGCGAAAGATGGTCTCCAAATTTGCAATGCCTCAGAATTGTAACAATTTCAGACATACAATGCTTGCGTCCGATAAACACCACAGATCAAATAAAAAATTATCCCGATGTAGCAAGTCTATTTAGCGGACATAGTAGCTCAGTTGGTAGAGCGCCCTTTCTCCAACGTACAGGTCCTTGGTTCATATTGTACAAGTAAAAGCCGTTGGAAATACGGACCACTCAAGCAAGGACATAGACGGACACTTAACATCTCTCTCCCTGCCACACGTCCTCGAAAGCAGATTCAACTTTTCAGCTAACGTATCCACTGTAGCTAGCTTCCGGCTGGTTTCACCTACCTGTTGGTTTTCTGTATTTCAGCGCATTCTGTCTTTCACTTTTATTCATCTTTTTTTTTTTTGATCTACAAGTAGATCTACATACCTACATATTCCGTATTGTATTATTTCGTCTTTATAGTTCATAATTTATTCTTATCCCACGACATAAAATTGAGTTCAAATATCTGTTCGGTATATTCGGTATTTAATAGGTGAAATTTTATTTTCTTTATGAGTAAATGATTTAACTGGAGCCGATAATTTTGTGAAGTCGTTTTAATTTTTGAAACAGTCCCTAACGATGTTAACAAGATGAATATGTTTTATTACCTATTCTCGGTCGTCCTCACTCGTATGTAAATAATCTGTATAGGCATCCAGTATATTTATTCATGTTTAACCTTAATAGTCAAGAAATATGTATTAGTTCACAATGTATTAACCACATTTACTTTATGTTTGATTTTTGTGTATGTATACATCGACATGAGCAACACGGGTATGGGAGGGGCTATCGAATAGGAATGATCAGTTCCCTATTTGTAATAATTTCCCTTCGTATTCTTCCTGACAATTGTTATGTAATATATTTAGAAATACTTTGATATACGCTATCGGGGAACATGGTTTATATTTTCTGCAAATATTCGATTTTCCTCTCTCCTATATGTACTCTCAAACACACTATATCAACGTTTTATCTACCATATCCTTCGATCGTAAATTATGAAAAGATGGCAAGTCAATTGAAAAATATTTTAAATTTATATATATATATATAAATGATCAAATGATCAGCCGCAGATATATATATATATATATATAAATATATATATATATAAATAATATATATATAATATATATATATATATATATATATATATATATATATATATATCTGCGACTGATCATTTGTTTACTGATACATGTATTAGTGCTTTATGTAGGATTTACGCATACTCTGTGATCCAAGGCCCGAAGTAAATGTTCAATGTTCTAGTAATATAACTGCTTATGCGTATGTGTGTATTCTATGTGTGTGTGTCCCAGTTTGACGGCTTTTATCACATTTAATATAATTATCAAGCTATATAATCTTCTATGTAGCATTATTTTCAGATATTTAAATACACATGTAGCATTGTTACAGATTATAAACGCTCATTAAAAGCTTGCATTTGTCAACAGTCCTTTGAAACGCCGCGCTTATCACGATGTGTTGTTATTGTCACTGAAACTTACATTTTCCTTTGATATATATACTCGTATTTATAAATGCATTACTCAGTGACTGACTTTGAAAGTAGATACTTTACCTTGTATATCTTTTCACGCTCATTGACTGCCCTCAAACCCTCACAGGCATTGTGAAACTTTACACACTCTATAAACAGCTGTCGACGACGTCGCTGTGCTTTAAATTCACCCTGATATATATATATATATATATATATATATATATATATATATATATATATATATATATATATATATATATATATATATATATATAATATATATATATATATATATATATATATATGATACAAGCTAACTGATAGATATAATTATTCTCTGTTCTTAGTAATAGCTACACATCAAGAAAGAATATATATATTATATATATATATATATATATATATATATATATATATATATATATATATATAATATATATATATATATATAATATATATATAAAAATGTTTTTTAAATAGCCCAGGAATAGAAAACATGTAGTACATATTCACATTTAATTTGTATTGTTCTCTAACATTTTTTGGATAAAACTGTATAAAAATGAACCTGTAAGACCCTTGATGCACACTTAAAGGTATAAATACTGCAAAATCAGTGAACGCTGCATTTTAACCATTAGATTAACACACACACAAACACACACACTTTATATATATATATATATATATATATATATATATATATATTTCACCCGTGCGAAATGCATTAAATTATCCTTTATAAGGAGACATTTAATACCTCACGGGCCATCTCAGAAGTTACTGCGATGAAGAGGAATGCGACAACTAAACCTTAGGAAAGCGACAACTAAACTTTAGAAAAGTGACAACTAAACCCTAAAACGACAAGTAAAGCAGAAGAGACAAGTACGCGCTTATATATATATATACTATATATATATATATATATATATATATATTATATATATATATATATATATATATATAATATATATATATATATATATCCGCGTCCTGTAATCAGACACGTCCGGTAATTAGTTGTAGAACTAACATGTCTATTACTGCTTAGTACCTAATTTACTTCTACACAAGATTGGATTTATAGATTCCAATATGTGCGCTTTGTGTAACAATTCTCCAGAATCTATTTCTCATCTGTTTATCAACTGTAACTTGTAATTTATTACTTAATATTCAAAAATCTGGTTACAAACTTCGTTAGATATTGATAACAATTTAGGTACCATAAAAATATTATTTGATACTTTTATCAGAAATTGATACAAAGTGTAACTATTTGCCTGGTTAAACAGAACCGGTATGAACAGAAAGTGTTGAAATGTATATCAACCTTTGACAGTGCAGAAAGTATATATATATCTAATTATGCTTTTATAAAACTGTATATATATATATATATATATTATATTATATATATATATATATATTATATATATATAGTATATATTATACTATATATATATATATTTAAAACACAATGAGTCTATATTGTATTATAACAAGGATGACAGACTTGTTTTCAGCAACAAAATATTAGAGCTATAGTAATACATGGAGACACATTTTACTCGTGCATTCCTTTTTGGGGGAAAATAGATGTATTGTTTTGGTTTTTAACCGATCTCATATGTGCCACTTTACCTTTTAAACCTATACCTCGCTATTAGTTTACCAGTGTTTTCTACTTAACCCTTTCAACCCTACAGACCATAATTGATAGGTGTTAAACAACAGAAACGACCATACCACTCATATATTCAGGGATCAAAAGGGTCCAAGAACGGCCCTTTTATGTACGGTGCTGAGTCCAGAGAAACTCAACTATATGGCATCATCTCTATATCAAACTGTCTGGGTCCAAAATACAAGCCTATTACACTTTCAGATATAAACAGTATTGTTACATTTTGCTTCTAAATATGCACATTTTTAAATGCACTTTTTATGATTTTGATATCACTGAAAGGGGCAATAGCTGTAAAAACCCATTAAAATAACTTTATTTATGTCTACTTTACTACTTGTGCTTGATGAACAGTAACCAATAAGATCTATACACAGGCATAAAAATCTTATATTCCTATATTATATTTTGTGATAATATGGTCGGGTCCAGTGTGGTATACATATACAAATAAGAAGGCTGAATTAATCAATTGCAAGTGAATAATTGCAAAACTGGGTTTCTCAAGCAATTTTCACGAAATATGTAGGAATTTATGAATTTTTATGCCTGTGTATATCTTTTTGTGTTATTATATATCAGTCTAAGTAGAAAAAGGACAGATTTTTAAAAAAAAAAAAAAACAAAGCTAATGTCCCTGTAAGTGAACTGAATAATTATATATATTGAACTGTTGTAAGTGAACTGAAGATGCTAACCTTTTATATGTAAACTGGATATGTTTATCAGCATTAAGTAAACTGAATACCTTTATCTGTTAATATTGTACTGAATATGCTAACCTGTTATAAGTAAACTGAATTATTTGTTTTAAATAAACTGAATATGTTGATCCATTATATGTAAAATGGATATCCGTATCCGTAAGATAAAATAAATACACATATTATAAGTTGTAAGCAAATTGAATGATTGTTATAAGTAAACTGAATATGTTTGTTATAAGTAAAACTGGATATGTTTGTTACTAAAAAACTAAATACGTTTGTTATACGTAAACTGAATATGTTTGTTAGAAGTAAACTGAATATGTATGTGATAAGTAATCTGAATATGTTTGTTATACGTAAACTGAATGTTTGTTATAAGTAAAACTGAATATGTTTGCTATAAGTAAACTGGATATGTTTGTTATAAGTAAACTGATTGTGTTTGTCATAAGTAAAACTGAATATGTTTGTTAGAAGTAAACTGAATATGTTTTTCATAAGTAAAACTGAATATGTTTGTTAGAAGTAAACTGAATACGTTTGTCATAAGTAAAACTGAATATGTTTGTTAGAAGTTAACTGAATATGCTTATGTATTATATAAATTGGATACGCGTATCTGTTTCAAGTAATGATTATCTGTTATAAGTAAACTAGGAAAAGTAAAGAGATAAACTATTACTTCTTTAAAGTAAATTCAGATATTATTTTTTCAGTTATCTCTTCAAAGAAAATCAATGTGGGTGTTTAAGTGAATAAATAATGCTATTTGTTTTGGTTTCATTCTCTGAAATGACAATAGCCCAAATTACCTTATATACCATGATGTTTTGTAATTATTATGATATATATATATATATATATATATATATATATATATATATATATATATATATATATATATATATATATATATTACACTCTCACGGGTCCATATAACATCAGCAAAGTTAGAAAAAGTACAATTTATATAAAGTGAATTATGCTTGTCGGATATTCTAGTTTGTATTGTAAACGGATAATTTTAAAAACAACAAAAACAGAAGGTTTGACATAAAGGATTTATGTAACTTCATTGTCACACTTCTCTGTTTGTACAAAATGAGCAAGGAATACAGTTTAGCTTTCTTCAAAAGTTGTCTTTCCTCTGTCACTACTTAGAGTGATATACACAAAGGCATAAACATTCTTAAATTCCTATATATTTTAAGAAAATTACTCGAAAAACCAAGTTCGACAATCATTCACTGGTATTTGATTAATTCAACTTACCATTTGTATATGCACAACACACTGGACCTGACCTTATTTTCACAAAATATATAGAAATGCAATATTGTATGCCTATGTATAACTTTTATTTGTCATTGTTCACCAAGTGCATGTAGCAAAAGTAGAAAAAATTCAGAATTGTTATTTGTTGTTGTTGTTGTTGTTGTTGTTAAATACGGCTAATGCCCCATCTAAATCATTATTTTTCATCAATGAGATTCAAAGTGTCATCATTTTCCTGTAGGCTGATTTTCAAAATCTGGCACACATCACTTGCATGAGATCCATATTCCAAGTCATGTATACAATAAAGTGATTAACCGGAAGTAAGTTAGCCCACATTTTTAACTGCATACTGATTATGACGAACCATTTTGGGACAGAACAACGCGTAAAAAGGTTGAATAGAGATGTACACGACACAATTATTGTGAATATTTGGATTGTATACAAAATAATAGAATAAAACATCACATATATTTTGTGAGAATAAGGTCAAGTCTAGAGTGGTATGCATATACAAACAGTAAGGTTGAATTGATCAATTGCAAGTGAATAATTTCCAAACTGGTTTTGTCACGCAATTTGCATAAATATATAGGAATTTGAGAAATTTCGTACCTGTGAATATGTCTTTTTGTTATTGTATATCAATTTAAATATTAAAAAAGGAAAGTTAAAAAAAATCCACATACAACAAATGCCCCTTTAACATTATGTCTCAAGTTCCTATTTCATGGACCTACTTTTGTTACATATGTTCTGAACAATTTTTTTTACAAACTTTATTCATGATGCATGTTGTTTTTTGTCGTAAAAGCATTTGATACGCTTGTTTTCTTGAAGAAAAACCCTGAGCTTACGAAACAGAAATGGGAGATAAAAAAATCACGGTCTCTAAGTAAACATCAAAATTCGGTTCTATTATGACCGATGGAAACAACTTAAAAAGATGTAAACATGCAAATTAATGACTTATTAATCTGCTTGTATGCAGCGAATGATTTAAGAGCCTTAAATGGCATACCTAACCCAATGTAATCATGTACAGGACAACGTGGTATACGCATTTACCTTTAAATGCTTTAGCTGCACTTTGAAGAAAATGACGAATGAAATATGTTATTCCATAATTAAGATAATTTGTATAATATACATCACAAAACTAAGATCGTCACACTGTTTTTAGGACTGCCGGGGTCCTTGTCAGTTGTAAAGCTGACCTCATTAACGATGCAAATCAAGGTATGTTTTGTATCAAATTAGTCCACAATTTACATAGGAATTATACTTGCATTACTAGTAAACCTTTTTATGTATAACTAAATACTTTCTACATAACGTATTCATATATCAGGAAACACACACACATTGGCATATATATATATATATATATATACATATATATATATATATATATATATAATATATATATATATATATATATATATATATATATATATATATATATATATATATATATTGGGTAGAGGTGTTTTGAAAGCTTCTTTGATGGACTATTTTTTATTTTACCGACAGAGAACAATTCGAAGTAAAACTGCAATTACTTATTAATTTTTTAATATTTATCTATTGAAACATAACATACGGTATCTTGCATATATATATATATATATATATATATATATATATATATATATATATATATATATATATATATATATATATATATATATATATATAATTGTGTGTGTATCAGTTCGCTTTCGGAGACTGCAATCGTGAAAGAATGAATCACAACATGATTAGGCATTCCGAATGGTTTTTAAAGTCAACATTTTGTTTAAGAGCAATACACAGTTTTTCAATGTAAACATTTAACTACGCAATATAAAAAAACTAGAAATAAAATGTCAACAAATATGTTTATTATGTACTGTTATGAACTATTGCAAAATACAATAACAACGACGGGAAACGGAAAACTCTTTAACAAAATTATGTGAAACATGGATCGAACTTGTCATTTTTATCACCTATTACAAAATAACAGTGAGACACAGGTGATAGAATAGTCGTATTTACTTTGTACATGAAGTAAGTATAAAACTCTGCACTCTGACAAATTCGTTTCAATTGTAGCATGATCGACCTGAAGGTTTTTTCAGATCATTTTAAAATCTAGATCTAGTACAACTCACCGTCCCTCACAAAATCATATACTGTGTACCTCTATAGTTAACATCCTCTACACACTAGTCAGATCATTTTGTAATTTCAACTTAGCATTAACACAACGTGTTGTTTACTACTTTTTTTCAAATTTCAATAGATTGAAACGAATATATATATATATATATATATATATATATATATATATATATATATATATATATATATATATATATATATATATATATATATCAAATCGGGTGCCCTTCCAATTAAGCTTAATGGGTAACTAGCAACGCTAGTAAAAACACCATATAACCATTGCTACAAAATCAAAATGGGAGAACATGATACATATATGTCTTAATTAACACTATCGTCTTAGGATCAAATAACAAGTATACTTGGGCAGAGTAAAAATTATTGGATCTTGAATAATTAAAAAAATTTAAAGAGTACACACGATTTTGCTTCAGGAAACGGAATCGAAATGTGTTAACCATCATAGAAGGAGCCATTCGTGTATATGTAGTTTATTCATTTCCAATTTTGGTAAATTGAAAATAAGTACACGACTACATAACGTCGTGTATTCACTTTCATTGCATCAAAATTGGAAATTAATAAATGACAAATGTCTTCATGACAATATATATCACCTCGGTCAATATCATGCTTCTTTGGACTGATAAATCCTTACGTCACCCTCAAACAAAGTCAATTATCGTATATAATGTCTTGCAAAAGAATTTGTGAATATTTTGAATTTTACAGAAAAACAGGACAATATTTATAAACAGTGGGCAAGAAATAAACCGTTATTCTATATCACCTTGTACGTGTAAAAAAATTCACAAAATACATAGAGCGACTGCATAGTGTAGTAAATGTTGAAATCATAAAAAGATGAAAAGGAAATAAGAAAATTAAAGTCAGCTGCGAAAGAACACCGTGGAGTCTGCAATGAGTTATACTCCCTAAGTAGCTTGGTGTTCACACAGTTTATATTTTGAAACATAGTTGCCTCTAATTTGATTTTGGTTTTATATTCGAGTCTCTAGAAAGCAAACAATAATTATAATGATAATAAAACGATATGGAACATAAAGGGAAAAGGTCCATATTCGCCTTGTGATCAACGCGAGAGAGAAAAAAACATATATTTATCTACAAACAGATTTTAAGGTTCAGCGATTCCAATAAGAAATATTCTTTGATCTCGATCCTTGTGCCAAACAATGTAATCAGGAACGACAAGGACAAACTATTGCCTTTGAAGAAAAATGTAACAATAAATTAACTGCTAAATGCATCGGTGATTGGTTTAAAAAAAGATAATTACTCTGTCGAAAGAAATTGCTCTTTAGCAATAGTTAAAAAAGCAGATAATTTTGTTGAGTAAGTCCGTCATACAATCATTAGCAATAAACCAGTTGTATTGTTGTGCGCCTATAGGTATTTTTTCTTTTGTTCGCTTTGACAATTTTGTGTATCTCGTTACAAAATTTATCCGCACTATGTACACTCGATACGTCTGTGTGAAGCAATACCGAATAAGACAGGTCTGACCTAACGTTTGTTCGAGAGAAGAACGGTAATTTTCTAATGTAATTTAAAACCACGATTAGCAATTTAAAACTACTTGAATGAAAAACCGTACCACAGGAAGAATATTAGCGACAGAATTTTGAATTATTGAAAAGTAATATTTGTACTGACAATTTCCTGTTGTAATATAGCCCGGTATCAGCTTTAATATTTCGTGACGGGTTTGATCTACATCTTCAACTGCAACATGCACGCTTACATCTCATCAAAATAACAACAATTGAGTATATATTGCAATTATGATAATATTAATAATAATATATCTACAATTTCCAATAACGTTTCTGAAAGACAAGTAGTTCGCATATTGTGACGTCAAATAATTATGGTCAACTTACACTCGTGACCCTGATCCTTTGGGAGTTAATTTGGGGCCACGTTGAGATTTTAAAACAATCACGGGAGCTTGATGGTATCCAATATTAGCACTTCCACCGAAGTTAGATTTCCGCCTGCTAAATCTATTTGTACAAAACTTTTTCCATGTATTAACTGTTTTATAACTCCATATCCACATGCTGCTCGTAATTCCCACAACAACGGACATGAACATTTTTAACATATAAACCTCAACTTGTGGAATCGATTTTTCAAGATTACAGTCTTTTTTACCCATGTCCGTAATGCCACATGGGGTAAGCATAGCTTGAGCTGTCCAAACTTTAAAGTTCACTCGCTCATAAAAGTAACAGCCGATCACGCACGTTGCTGGCACTGTATATAAAACTGAAAACACACCAATTTTAGCCATAAGTTTTTCTAATTTTCGGATATTGGTTCCGTCTTGTTTTAAATTGTTGCGTATGCGGAACAAAGCAACAAAGCCCGCTAATATAAACAGTGTTCCTACAAGTAAATACACAATTAGCGGTGCTAAAACAAATCCAGTTAATGCTTTAATGTCTTGATTTCCGACGTAACATAATCCCGTTAACTCGTCGCCATCAACTCTTCTCATGGTCAAAATCAGTATTGTTTTGATGGCCGGAATAGCCCATGCTGCTAAATGAAAATAGCTACTTAGTGACTCTATTGCCTCCTGGCCCCACTTTCGCCCGGCCGCCAAGAACCAGGTAATTGTCAATATGACCCACCATAGTTGGCTAGCCATTCCAAAAAAATACAGGATTAAGAAAACTATGATACACCACGTACTTTCAAGTCCTTCCTGAATTATAAATTCTGTTTCATCTCTAGTTTTGTCACATGAAATTGCATTAGGCCCTGTAATTGCACGAATAAAAAACGCCGTGGAATAAATAGCATAGCACATTGACAGGAAAATAATAGGCCGCTCGGGGTATTTAAATCTACTTGTATCTATAATGAAAGTTAGAAAAGTTATGACCGTTGATAAACAACAAAATGAGGCCCATACTACCATCCAAATGTCAGCGAATTTTTTATCCTCATAACGGAAAAGCACATCAATATTACATCTAGCAGCACACGTATTATTTCGGTCAACGGTATCTACGTGAACAAAACGGTCAGGACATACAAATTTATTTTTTACATCGGTATCTTCCGGGGGATGTACGATATATTTGTCCCTTCCATCACGTGTTGGGTTTTGAGTATTAAATTGTTCCAGAACTTTTAACCATTCCGAAGTATCTTTTTCTTGATCAAATACCGGATCCGTGTCATCTTTTGTCATATTCGGAGCTTCCATGCATAAATTATTTGGTGGCGGATCGTTCTTTTGTGGGAGTTTCGAACAGTCCAGCATGGGTGGCCACTTAAAATGAAATCGACTTAGAATCGGAGCACATTTTTTCTTCACTTCTAAACACATCGATCTGCATACTGGAATAATCAAAGTTTCATCACCCATTTCAGTACACATGGGTGCGAACTGTGAACATAAGAAAAATCGAAGGAGTCTAGAGCAACCAAACTGGACTAAAGGTGTGAATTCATGGACTTGGATAGCAGCATCCTTCTGGTTCGTATGTCCCACTAAATTTGGCATACGTGTAAGGTTGTACCTCATATCCAAACACATAGGTATAGTAATTCTTTCGCATCTCGCATACTGGTGTCTACTGTCCATTGACGATAAAGAAATAATTCGCTGAAATTGTCCATAAGAAACGAGAAGAATTAAAAAATAATTCCACGTGCACATTTTGTTACATTTCAAACTGAACCACGTCCAATACCTTCATGTAATACGGTGGATTCTCTGGTGATTGAGTATCATCAATATTTCACAAATAAACATACTCTATCGCATATCTAATGAATCTTCAACATGGGTTGAATAGACAGTAGTTGGTGAGTAATATACACGAATGTCAACGTGATCATCGTACCGTAAATATACAACACATGGAAATCAATCCGCACTGTTTACTTTCTGTTTCGCTCTGCTCTCGTTTATAGCGTTATCACAACTCTCGTATCTTATTCGAATGTATTATAAAATTTTCAAATAAACATCGCAAGCTACTCAGCTATTCTGACGAACAAAACTAGAACATTTCGTCTCCTCGAGATCCCGTGAACTATATCTTACCTAGCAAAGTGCAATATTAGAATTACTCCGCAGATTAGGTAGGCGGTTCTTGTTCTTTTGATGTTGCCGCGAGGATAGACTTTAAACGTCAATCATATCTTTTAAGTCTTTTCCTGACAGATTTATATGGCAAAGTATCTCCGCCCGATAATGGTTCATGTAAGTGCTTTCAACGTGAGCTTTTTTTTTCTCTTTGATATTAGCATTGTGTATCGCGTAACGTGGATTTCTATTATTTCATTTGTTTTTATTGATCTATCGACACAATATGTATTCTGGTAATTAGTACACATTGTACTTCACATTAAACATTAGTGTTAAATCAATATTTACGTTTTCCCCTCTGCATATGTATATTCATTTTGCGATACACGAATTCTTCGTAAAAACTACCTTCAGTGAAAGAGTTTTAAACATGTGAATATAACTATAATATCTTCAACAAACACAATCTTCAAACTCCGAAGTGAACAATACTAAATAAATATATTAGTGTTTTTATGACTTTAAATAATTACATTTTAACATTGTCATTTGTCCTTTTAATTTTAGTTGGAACTTTTCGCATTGATTTGTTAATATGTTGCGGTTCTTTTGAAGGTTTATTTATTTCGAACAACACTTTTTTTTCTAAGCGATTTATAGATCCAACAATAGTTACAAAATTAGTACGCACCAATAAAACTACAGTAGATAATTTAATATATTTAACGAATAGAAAGGGAGAAAAATTAATTGATTTAACAAATTATTCAAACTAATATGGTATCCGTGTTTAAAGTGTCAGTGAAAGTAAGATAGTATACTAGTAATTGATATGTACAGGTCTGAAGATATTTCGGGTATTCTTTTATTGGTGTCTTTATATTCTGCGAAAACGGAGATCCAACCAGCCGAATGTTAAGTGTTGAAAGATATTTTTATAACTCATCAACCCCTGAAAACAATGAACTCTTCTATAAATCAATGTCTTAGGCAAGTCCAAATGTTTCCTCAGGGATTAATGACTTTACCTGAAAGTGTCATCCCGAAGACCCCTAACGCCATATGTCCACAGCTTGATGACTTAAATGACTTTTAATATAAAACTTAGCTAAGGTAGCGGAGGGGAGGAACTGCGACGTAAGTGCAAATTAAGGGCGCGAAATAGGTAATGGACACATTTTCCAAACTGAAGGTTTTTTATTATATGGTTTACTGTTATCAAAAGGACACTAACATGAAATAAATAATCTATAAATAAATATTTTACAAGAAAACTAGTCTTTGAAAATACGCACAACAATAATCGCGCATTTTGGTTTTCTATCTGTGCCATTTTCCTGGTATTTTTCGCTATTTCAAGGTGATTAATTAACAATCGAAATTTAAATTTTATGATGGATAAAAGTGTGTTGATAATCAAACGTTTGAGTTTTGGGTTTGTGTTATATATATATATATATATGTGTGTGTGTGTGTGTGTGTGTGTGTGTGTGTGTGTGTGTGTGTGTGTGTGTGTGTTGCTATGGTTTATGCACCGTTTGATATAAGATATTTTTGCCGCTCTACATGAATATGTAAATTAATAGAAGTAGTTGATCAAACTAGCTACGATTTCTGACACGTTTAACGATAAAGGAGCGAACATAGAATATTTATTCATTGAAAAGGAAAAGTGACAAAAAAGATAAACATCTCCTTTAAATTATGAGTTTGTCAAATGGGCGAATGCTATCTGCCTCTCTAATGAAATGACATGAGATCGAGATCGGAATACTTGAATGCCATTAGAACTTTTACATTTCACCTGGAATTTAATTTGTAATTTATGTGCCCGATATTATCTTTTTCACACAACATTAAGCAGGGTTTGATCAACTATGGTCAATACTATTGGTTTTATAGCCTGGAGTTGTATGTAATTGAATCATCTGGGTTTTGTAATTACAAAAACGGCGCTGTTTGGTCGTTATATGTAAACTGAAACCCATTTACTTTAATTCAAGTACTGTACGAAATTTAATCAGAAATTACAAAGTAGTATTGAAAATGGATATTGGAAACAATGGAACTAGTGACCTTCCCATCTATTTTTTTGTACCTGGTTAATCTGATTTCCAGACATTTTGGAGTGTTTGAGGAATGAAGGCAAAGGTGATATCTTGGTCGCGCATTTAATTGCATTGACAATTATTGATCTGCTTCCTGTGGCAAGCCCATGTGGAATTTATTTCCCATTTCATAATATTAAAACATAATTTCTTTTTCGTTTCTAATTAACGTTTTTTTAATTAGAAAAAATCAATTCCTAAAATTAGAAAGAATCATTTATTAATATTGGAAATTGACTCGCCATCATCAGCGCTTGTCTGTGCCTAAAGTGCTCATTTTCAATTACAGCGTTTATACGACTCCAAAATAAGTGACGAGAGCGAAAGTGAATATATATATATATATATATATATACATATATTAATATATATATATATATATACGGAATATATAGATATTCATATATATATATATATATATATATATACAAATTAAATCCATGGCACGGAATTGGAGAATTCATTGATTATTTTTTCCCCCCAACCACTTGTTTGCAAGCCAAAGTGAAAATTATTCCATATTTTTAATATTAAGAAATCGATTTTTGAAATGAAAATAGGCTATATATCCCCTAACGGCTTGCTAGCGATCCAAAGTGGAATTTATTTCGTACGTTTTTAACATTAAAAAATACCGATTTTTTCTAATATTAATAAATCGACTAATGTTAATCACCTGGCGCTTGGCTATGCTTAGAGAGCTCACGGTCAATTAAAATGTTTATACGACTCGAAGCTACGTGACAAAAGCGGAAGCGATTTTCTAATATCAAAAAAATCGAATGACTATTTTCTAATATTAAAAACTATGCTTATCGTCGACGCGCTTGTTTATGCCCACAGTGATCACGTTCAATTAAAGCGTTTATACGACTCCAATATATGTGACAAAAGCGGTAGTGATATTCTATTATTCAAAAATCGGTATTTTTAATATTAAAAAATAGATGATAAATTTCGCCATGGTTTGATTATATTCAGAAATCGATTTTTTGAATTATATAAAAATAGGCAATAAATTCCACTTTGGCTTGCGAACCATTTAGGAATTTATTGCCTAATTTTGATATTAGAAAATCATTTTCTTATATTAAAAAATCTGTCTACTTCTTGATATTGAAAAATCATTTTCTAATATAAAAATTTATTTATTTATATTAAAAATTCCGACCGATTTTTAGCATTAAATTTTTTTTTTCTAACATTAAGGAAACATTTACTTATATTAAGAAATCATTTTTGGTATGAAAATAAGACTTATTTTTAATATTAAAAAAATCGATTTATTAGATTGTTTTCTAATATTAAAAATAGGCAATAAATTACCCAACGGCTTACAATATTGAAAATACAGATTTTATAATATTAGAAAATAGGGAATAAATTCACAAACGGCTTGTCATAGTTTCTAACTTCGTCTCGGTATTCATTTATTATCGATTAATAGACCATTTTCGAGTAAAATCCGTTTTTGGTTCTGGATTTTTCTTGCGCCGCTTTATCTTTGTAATCCCTGTCAATTAGCGGTATTAGTCTTTGTGTCAATCACGAAATAAAATGCCCAATTTACTACAATAAATCAAAATGTTATGATATTCATTCAATGTCTGGTATGGTGTTCAGACGTTAACGTCAATTTGTTTTTGACAAAAATGGACTAGTGACAATAATCTGGCCCTCAAATATAACTGCATTTGATTTCTTGATCGATCCCCAAAACACTAAGGTGCGTTCAACAGAGGGTGCCACAGTTAAAGAAAATGAAACGTACGCGCATTCATTTTTTTGCATATAACATTTTAATATCACCATGCTAAACATTGCCACCCTAGGAATATAGAGTCAGCTGAAAATGCATGTAGTTATATCTTACTGAACAATGCAATCCAAAGATATAATGAAGAGGTATAAAACTAGAGGCTGTCTCCTCTTAGAAATCATTGACAAGTTCGCCTTCTACATTTAATATTTTTATTATAGAGTACAACCTGCTTTAGCGATCACCTATGTATAAAGACCACCTGGTCACTAAGACCGTTTTTGCTCTCTGCAATGGTACCATTCGTGTACCAATCAACCTCTTTATAAAGACCGCCTCCCTATAAAGACATAATTTTTTGTGTCCCTAAGGAGGTCGTTATATACAGTAAATTGGGATATTTTGGCATCGCTAAAATTTGACTTTTTGGTCATAAAATGAATGTTTTTATTTCTTTTTTTTTTCTTTTTTTTTTTGGTCAGTTAAATATTGGCCATTTACATTTAGATCATGATAAAATTTTGCCTACTATATCAGATTTCGGTCTTGTCGTGTCGGACATCCAAGGTAATATCAGACATATCAGAATATTAAAAAGGGTCGGTATAATAACTAGAATTGATGGGTCACATGGTACTTTAAAATTAAGATTAACAACCACAAAGTGTTATTTTAAGAAAAAAAAAATGTTTGTTAATCTATAAAATACTAATTTAGATTTTTAAAAAGAAACATTGTGTACATGTTTTGGGTGGTTTAATTTTGGCCATTTTAAGACGGTGGTCAAATTGGCCAAAATTAAACAATGGCCAAATATGCCAATTTACGGTACAAGTTACACTATATCAAAGCATCGACTCTTCGTGAAACGGACAGATGACCATGACTGCACACCAAACACTTGATATTTCTTTAGACTATGGACACCATTGACAGATACAGATCAGCGACCACCAGTTAGTTCCTCCAAAGGTATGGTATATTGTCCTTCGCAGAAGGACTGACACCTGCCCTGATTTGGGTTCCTTCGCATGGTTCAACAATATTATCGTTGCAGACACCACTAATAAAAGATTCACGACTTTGACTTTCTAAAGAAACAATGTCTATAAATGGATGACTTTAAAACTAATATAAGAAAATAATAGAAATTATCAGAATAAAAAATAAATCTTCCATTTAAAATGAAAATAGTTTGCAACATGTCATTCACGTAGACTTCTGGAACATTTCCAAAACCTGGCTAATTCTGGTGTCCACTACCCCTATGATTTTAGTGAGTCTCTGGAGCCTAAGAACGGCGTTTAGTGACTGCTACAAGAACGACCAACCAAAACTCCTGGGCCCGAAGTCACCAAATTTACTCAATACTCAAGCTCAACTTTTATTTCATTGTTTTGACTATAAAATCATTTGTAAAATATTTGGGTTTGAATGATTAGTAAGCATATTATTTTTTTTATCATTCACATATAAATTTTTGAGTCATAATTAGGATTTACCTGTAAAAATGAATAAATATGTTGAGTACAGTACTCAAAATTTGAGTACGTACTCAAATAATATTTTAATAATTCCGAAGTTTTCTTCAAATGAGCAACGATTTTTATCATTATTTACAATAATATGCCATCAATATGCAAACATGTCCAGTTACAGAATAAATTTTCCGTGTTTTTACCTGAAAATCCTTAAAAGTTAGTTGAGCTTGAGTACTGAGTAAATTTGGTGACTTCGGGCCCTGGTGATTGCTGTTATAGCTGATAATATTTGTAGGATCGGAAAGCAGAATATAGCGTTGTATTGTCATTACATGAAAATGAAACTTGTAGAATAATGTAGTATATAACATTATATACGGAGTTGTTATCTTGACCCCAATTAATTTCGTTAAAAACAATCATAGGTGTGTAAGCTTATATACTGGGCAAAGGTAGACTCGAACGAAACAGGTATCGCAACGCATTTGTATGTCATTATGAGCTACTACAAAAAATCTCGTTAAAAAGTTTAAAATAAAAATTCTTCTCTCTAAAATGTCAGATATTTTTTCATATTGAAGGAAAATGCTAGTTCCGGTATGGGTATTAATAGGCTAACATTGTGAACAAATTAACCACCACCCCCCCCCCCCCAAATACATAATCGAAATGGCTGCTAATTCTAAACAATCAGCTTTTTAAAAACAATTGTAGCATTTATCATAAAATAGTGAGCATATGGAACACAGCTGATATTCTTGCCATGGGTTTTGGTGAGAGCTACATTTGTGTTGAATTGCATGTCATATAACGCAACCCTAAACAAAAAGAAGGCGGTGAAAGGCAGAATTAAACCGAGTGAAAGTACTTACAAAACATTTTCACAAGTCTTATTCAGGATTGGAGGTGATGTTCATCTTGTGGCAGCACTATCAAAGGCAACACGTAGAGAGATCCACTTAACAGCGGTATGACCGATGAGGATAAAATAATTCCTGCTAGAATAATGGTAACGTAACAAGAAAATAAAATTCAGGTCTGAGATCATTATGTTGTTTCACGGAAATTGAAATACAATTGATAACATTGGTGGAGAATCATTCATATGATAATCAAAAGGTTACGCTACCCCGACATGTTAAGATTAAAGTGAAGATGGAGAATACACCATTATGTTGAACAGTGATGTCCCTTGGAATATAAGGGTGAAGATGCAAAGTCGATACACATCAAATCATCAGCATTGTATATACTATGGGTTGAAATAACCATGCAATTGTCAATAGTTGAACGTGGGCTATGCAAGGCGTATATGCAACATGAAAGGTGTACACAATTGGTGCACCCATGTCTATATAGTGATGGTGAACGTTGGCTATGAACGGCGCATAGGAAGGTGTAAAAATGTCTGTGTACCTTGAACACGCGGTTTAATATACCAGAACGTATCAGTTATTGCTGAAGCTGAAAGGGATGGAAGTGGACCAGAGGAATAAATGACTGATACAGACTAAATATATGTACATGCCATATTGCATACTCAATGTTAATCATTCTTATGTTGGATGTTCAAAATAAACACATGCTTTCTCTCTTTATATATTAAGGCGATAACTGGTTGAACGTTGCTGAGATTGGTTTACCTTCCGTTGCGTTGTTTTGACACTTGTTATTTATTTCATTTTATCTATACTTTGTAAATAAACTTTTATCAATTGCAGTTACCTGTCTTTGAGATATATAATCGGACCAACCCCTTCCACGTCACCACAGTATTAAACCAATAGCAGTGCTCGCTGCTCTTACCAGTCCATTGCGTATCTATAAAATACATATCAGATGGATCGCTTGATACATCCTCATACTACTTTTGGAGTATTTGACCCCGGGTGACGTTGTTGTAAAGGTGTAACGATTGAAAAAAAAACTCAGATATAGACAGTATCAGGTTCGTTATCTGGTTATTAATACATATGATATATAACGTGATAGAAGATCAAATTCGGTGCTTCCCATTTCACAGAAACTCATAGCAAACTTATAATGAGAGGTATCTTAAAATCTAAGTATAAACAGACTTTTGGTGTTCCTTATCCTCCTATCACTGTATTATGTAGATTCGTGGAAGAATCAGCAAGTGTATCAAATGATCCAGGATTTTAAATTTACAGAGTTTAAGACTATTAAGACCACGTAGACAGCTTTGCTTGCTTTGGCTTAGTTATAAAAAGCGCCATAAAAAGCCCTTGACACTCATCCCCACGAGGCAGGGAGAGAGATGTGTGTGTGTGTGTGTGTGTGTGTGTGTGTGTGTGTGTCCTTGCTTTAGTGGTCCGTATTTCCAAAGGCTTTGTAAATATAACTATACTTGTACAATCTGACGAAGATAATCAAACTGCACATCATAGACCATTTACCCTCTATCCAGGCATAAAGCTGTACGGACATCATGTAGCCATAGAGCTATACGGACAGGAGATGAACTCTCTACTCTGACAATCTGACACCAGCGGGAGCCAGGGAAGCTCACATTGAAGAGCTGGCGCTCTGCCGACCTAGCTACTCTGTCCGCTCGCATAGACAGAATTCATTTCCAGTTAACAAAAAACAGTGTCCTTTGCATAAGGTATGCCACGCCTTAAATCCGTGCAACACTTTTCACAGAAAGGGACAAAGAGAAGAGATTTCGTGATGCATTTGTTTTGGCTTTTTTCTTTTTTTCAAAACTATAATAATTTCGGTATTATGTTGGTAATATTTACAAACACTTGGTCGTTGCCACTGCTGATGGACCGTTTGAGTCCCCGAGGGTATACATCAATCCAGTAGCTGCTATTTCAGGACAAGCTTATCATTTTTCTAGTATACTAACTAAAAGTAATATTTCGAATGTACAGCCCCAATTACACTCTTAAAACTCTTCAAACGCTAAGATAGTCATATTTTACAGTGGTTATTCTTAGACGGATTTAAGAAAATACATTTAGATTACTGTTATTGGCCTTCTATGATACTCCTACTCTACAACTATTTTAAATTCGAGTTCGACTGGCGCAGTCTTATTGATAGGAGCGATCGCCGTGAGCATTTGTTTTGGTTTTATTTTTCAAAACTATAACTTTTACTACTATGTTGATAATATTTACAAATGTTGCGGGCGTTCGTGTACAAAAGTTGTTTTGGTAAATGCGTACCCTACAGGGAATACCTGAAAAATCACAATAACTCTACGCCTGGACGATCCAAACTGTTGACTATGATTATGTGTGTTCTGGTACCCGAACACGTTCCATCACATTTACCTCTTGTGCTGGACATTTGCACGCAAGTGGCTGCAGAGTCTCAGGTTTTATGGTACCATCTGTTGATGGATCCGTTGTAATGGAACTAACGACTATGACGGAATGTAATGAGATTCCTGTTGACAGATAGGAGATACATACTTTACAAGTTGTGAAACATTCGAATCGCAACTTACCTTTGACACCACTGGGCCTAAATGCGAATATTCTCTTATAAGGATACATTCACTACAGGCTCACCATATACACGCTCAGAGAGAACCTACAACTTAAATCTTTCGTTTACATATTTTGTTTTCTAGCATTGCAGGTGATTATGCCTTTAAATAGCAGTCATAATTATATTAGAACTAGACGATGGATACTATATTATGTACAAGTGTTATTTTATACTATAAAAGTAATATTTAGTATGGATAATGCCGTTTAAATTCTCAACACTTCAAAAAGCTAATAGTCCTCTTTTAACAGATGCTACTTTAAGGCGAATTTGGCAATATATTTAGGTTAAGTATTTGACCTTGTATGATACACCTTAAATCGGGGAAGAAATTTTGCCCACTAATATCCGTGAATTGGAGGCGTAATAGGTCCTTTAATTTGCCTGGGCATATTTTCTATTCCTCTTTCTCATAGAATCAATGGCGTGATAAATTATCGAATCTTTGTCTACCAGACAAAGACTTCATGTCGAGTGTAAAACATGAAATGTTTAATAAAAAACGAAGAAAAAGCAGTTACAAATTGTTTCATTTATAATGTTCTTTGTTTTTGTTTACAAATCGGAATTTGCATATAAAATCTTATTTCAGTAAAATTCGTAGCTACCATCCATCTCGGCTGACTTTTTAATCTAAGGTAATATTGTTAATGTCAGTAGAATGCACGAGTTACAAGAAAGGAAATATAGTGGTACTTCACCTAACGACCACCTCGCTTAGGAGACCACCCTGCATTTCAGACTACAAGTTTGCAGTCTCTTTATAAGTATCTAATAAATACGGAACCTCACTTTAGAGACCACCTCACTAATCAGACCACTTTGAGTCAGTCAGTTTGGTGGTCTTAATAATGAGAATCCACTGTATTCCAAAACAAACCGGGTTAGAATCTGAACATAGAGACAGTTTAGACATTAAACATCAGAGATCACTCGGTATCAGCAGCCATAATCAGACATTTGATATAAAACTTCCATTATAGATTATAGAAGAACCTGTACTATATTGGCACTCAAACACTATGGTACAGTAAAATCCATGTAACCTGGCGGGGCGGAGTCTTGTGAACCCTTTCTTGACCTTGACGAGTTTAAATTTTAGGTAATAAAGCGTAACATTAAAATAACACTGACTAGAGTAATCGTTCCTACTTGTCAACATAGATAAGATAGTATCAGGTAAGGAATAATATAAAAGTTTTTCCCGTGCAGCTTGTCAAAACCGAAAAGTGATTAGAATCATCCGTATGATAAAATTATGTGAATCGGACAATTATAACACAGTCACAAAAAGCAAATAAGTCTCCAAGTACGTCATCAAGATTTGATGGTTAGATATGTTGTACAAAATAAAAAAAACTCTATACTTCACAAGTACAATTCCAATATATTACTAAACAATGAACAAGACACTTGTTTTTTGAAACATTTGATACAATTAACATTTCTCTGTATTAACAAATATTTCTACAACTTCTATTTACTACAACCTCTGTAGCACATATTTGTAGATAAAATGATACTATAGTTTTACCACAACACACAGGACTTATGAAATACATGTATGTAATACATATCAAAGAAATAACAGCTGACATTTGTTTTGTCGTCACACCGTTTGAATTATAGGAATACATTACACAGATCTTACCTGGTATTTTGCCGAGATGAAAGAAAATACTTCAGAAGGCGATCATGGCCTGTTGTCGCTTCAGGGAGCAACGGGCTACCGTATGAAGAACTATATATATGTATTACATTTGTACACGAATAATACATCCAAGAAAAACGAACAATACACATAAATCATACTTACATTGACTCATAACATAATATTTCCTTAAAATATCACAGCTTTGCTAGGGTTCCAGCAGGAGCATTCGTTTGCAGCAATGACGGAACAAAATTACGTGTCCTCAAACAATAATATATTTGATGGAACGAACATTTTATGCTGTTAACTGGAAAAGTTTATTAAGATACTCTTTATATTGATATACGTCGTATATATGTAATAGGATCTGCTTCCTGGTGGATCCATGAATTTTTTAAGCAGCTGAACGTGTCGTACCGCACACGCATTACAAATCTAACTCCGACATACTCCTTTAATGTCATGGATAAAAACTGAATATATTGTTCAAAAGAATACAAAGCTCTCTGATAAAATTCACTCTGGGACAATTCTTAACCATGGGGCAATGGTTCATTCCCTAGAGTGGGATATATGTAAATATATAGTGGTAATGTGCTTTGTCTTAGAAAGTCTTTTTTTCTATGCATTGCAAAGGAAAACTTATTAATAAATTTGAAGAAAAGAGAATAGAGTCCTCTATCGATTACATGGACTGTTTTATACTGGGAGCAGGGACCCTGGAAACGCCAGGGTGGGGTTAATTTAGCCATATAATGATAATATACCAGGGTTGATTGATGTTTTGAGCATTGTGTTGAAGGGGGTAAGCAGGGTTGCCCATTTTAGCCCCACTGTTCTCCGACATTTAAGGCTGTGTAACCAATGGACGGTGTAATTTTATTTATTTGTTTTTGTTTTTGTTTTTTTTGTTTTGGTCGAAGAGGTGACTCTTTATAGTAAACAGGGCAAGTGACTTTAGCAAAATGGACCAAAATTGCCGATAGAACAGTGATTCAATATTTATTCAAGAAAGGTCTAGCAACGAAGACTATTCTTCTGACATGGTATAAACACTCCGATAGGATGCCCCGCCTATGCTGCCGTAAAAAGTGTGGGTGGCAGACTTTAAGCGTGGCAGACAGAGGCTTCAGGATGACCCCGTCCTTGAAGGCCTGTCACTATGATAACTCCGAAAATAGTCACTTCAGTCCATGACATTGTTATGGATGAGATAATATGCATTACTTAAGCAGTTAAGAGAAAAAATAAGATCAACTGCTGTGGAAAGCTCAGTAAAGGTGTCTTGTTTCATCAGGACAATGTCCCTGCTCACAAGTCTGTAATTGCTATGGCTGCCATCAATAATTGTGGCTTTTCAATTGATTCAACACCCCTTCTCGCTCTATCAGACTTCCATCTATTCCCAAAGTTGAAAAAAGTCATTTCCGGTACTCATTTCCAGACCTTTTAATGTCGTCATAGATGCAGTGGGGGCTGTCTGGACAGTCAAAAAAGGGACTTTCTTAAAGGTGGCATTGAGGCCCTTAAACATCGTTGGCAAAACTGTATGGACACAGGAGGAGATTATGTTGAAAAAAAATAGTGCAATACGTCTCCCAAAAGACAAATCCTTACATATCATGTTCAACACTTATCAATCAATCCTCGTACTTATTCGTAGTAAGTTTTCACACGTGCATCTATGAAATGTAAAGAAAGCAATAAATTAGCATAAGCTCTTGGAGCAGGGAACCAGTCCCTGCGACAGAGCCAATATAGACAAACAGTGGTTATATACGTAATATATTGGAAATATACGTAATATATAGAAAATATACGTAATATATTGGAAATATTTATATCTACTCTAATGTATTGTAAAGAAAAGAATACAGTAACCGACATTTGCAAAATTCATGTCAAATTCAAATCCTCCAGGGTAGAGGACGGAATACCTATATAAATATTGATACGTAAACTTAACAACAATATTCTTCTTTGCACTGTGAAGAATCAAAATAGCATTTGTATATACATATACATTATAAAGTTGTAAATTACTTATACATGTATATTATCTTCACGTAAGGTTAACTGTCATGAATCTGTCAAAGACGGAAAAAGACAATTGTCTCAACGTACACATAAATTTGGAATATGTTGGAAATTACAATTATACAAATCAGGTAAAATAGGACAAGCACGGACCTCTGAAAATCCGCAGGTGGGATCAGGTGCCATAGATTAGTAAGCACATGTAAATTCAAATGAAGTAATTGAGTAATGAATCCTAGTAATAACCGCTTCAGTCGATTCAACAACCACTATCAGATAGGCATTTCACTCGATGAACGCTACAATTGCAAAAAAGGTCATCATACCAACCATAAAACCGACCGAAATGTGACAACATATCAGCAAGTAAGTGTTTATGAAATGGTCATATGTGGACCACGTCCTGGCATATCGGATCATCCGCGAAATATAAATACCATATGCAGGCAAAAAAGGGATATTAATACAGTGAAACTTGTATATAAGGACCCCGTAGAAACACAACAAATTCAGTTTTTATAGGAAGGTGGTCTTTATATATTGGTAGATTTTTACACAAATGGTACTATTTGTGACCAGGTGGTCTTTCTACACAGGTGGTCGCTAAAGCAGGTTTTACTGTACTTTAATGTAGAAAGTTGACCGTAGGGAAACCAAACGTATCACCTTTCTCCGTAGAGTTTGGTTGTTTATTTCCCTCCGTGTCTTTAGTAAGTGATATGACCAAAATTGAAAATCGTCTGTATTTAGTTGCCCTTCACATTTTGTAATCATTCTTTCTACAAATAATCCCATATCTTTCACAAAATATCTACATGCAATGGTAGTTACAACAAATATTATTATAAACATATACCTAAAGTTACAATGCTCAAGACGATTGTTTCTGTCAATTAGACTTCATCAGCTAAATCATTAAAATCATATATTAACCTATTTAACACGAAATGTGGGATTTATCATACTACAAAGTACAAAAAGGAAGAAGTCCCAATGGATTATTGAGGAAACCTCTTTAGTCACTCCCGTCGTAAATGTTACATGGAAACCTCTCGAGTTCAGTGAAAAGGTCAAGTTCGGTGAAATTGTTAACTGTTAGTTCTAGATATTCTAGGCGAAAGGGAGTCACTGCATATGGTCGTGCCCCAGAATACTATCTAACATTCCTGAGAGGGGGACTTCATATTGTTTGACAAGATCCCCGTATCGATCATAAAACTTTCTTAGTGACGATTTCAAGCGTTCAACAACGTAACCTTGTGTAAGTAGTTTACTGGCTAGTCGTTTGGCTCTCGGAATAAAACATTCATAAGAGGAGCATGCTATGGCATAATGTTTAAGCTGTGAAATGAAAACGCCATAGCCAGGAGAAGACGGAATATTACGAGAAATGGGAAGTTCGTGGTATGGAAATTGAAATCGTAGTGTTTGTCTTAAAGGGAGGTGTGAAGTTGACCGTCCTTCCCAATTGACAGTAGTAAATCTAGGTAAGAAGCAGATGCGTTGCGGGGGCCTCCGTGGCCGAGTGGTTAGAGCATTGAGCTTTAAAACACAAGGCCTCTCACCTCTGGTTCGAATCCCGCTAGGATCATTTCGAATTAAGTGGGAAAGTTTGCCAGTTTTCTTGCGGAAGGTCGGTGGTCTTTACCCGGGTAACCGGGGTTTCTCTTCCACCAATAACAACTGGACGCCATCATATGACTGAAAAATTGTTGAGTATGGCGTAAAACAAAAATCAAAGAAAAAAATCAGATGCGTTGATCTCTGTCGTTTTAATGACCTTAATCTGAACAGGATACATCTTGACGAGGTAATTTTGAAAGTCTGGATTATTTACAGACAGGACGTCGTCGATGTACCTGTAAGTAAAATTGAACCGAGATGCTGTTTATTTCCTTTAGAGAGCAGCGACTGTAGAAATTCTGCTTCATATGAATTCAAAAAATGTCATCCAAGAGAGCTGTCCAATTGGTACCCATTGGAATGCCGACAATTTGCTGGAAAACCTCTGCTGGAAAAAGATGTTGTCAATTAGAAACTCCAGCATCCAATAAATGAATCCAGTTTATGTATGACCATATAAGCTCCGGGTCACTTGTCGGTTTTCCAAACGAAGTGAGAACGGATTTATGATTATCTACTATATCAGAGACAGAAAATCGGTTAGAGTGTATGTAGGGTTTCAAGGAAGTGTGTTGAGTCCAAGTTTATCTATTATAATTCTGAAGTATTATCTCCAGCAGACGAATGAGAAGTTGTTAAATGCGTTGTCGGCAAGGACGATGATAAAATCATCGTGAAGACGGGAAATTTCTTTGACAATATCGAAGTCACGAAGAATGTCTGGTGTTGACAGAATGTTTAAGTAACCGAATTACTAATAGACTTAATCCACTCTTAAAGAGTATCGAGTTCCACATCTTCTTTCTTAGCCCAACGTATAGCGTACTCTTTTCATGCGTCCACGACAAAGTTCTGGCGACATGTAAACGAGACAGGTTCCGTACATTTCGAGCCTTTGCGTAAACGATCTCTCAGTTTTTTGTTACGCACAAACACTGAATTCTATTAGACTAGGTGTTTAATAGTCATTTCTACACTAGACTAAGTCAAACCTAGTCCCCTGAATCACTGAACAAGAAAGAGTACACTTAGTTTACAGTAAAACAAATCGCGTAAAGGAATCTGATTAAGCCTCACGAAGATAAAACCCTAAATAAGGATACATAATTTATACAAAATAATCAATGTTGGGGATTTTAGTAGTTAAACATAAAATAAAAATAGACGAATGTAATGTATATAATGAATATCAAACACGTATTTGATAACAACATGTCACTGAAAGATGATATTTTTTAAAATGTTGCTCGTAACGTGCATAAGCTTACGTCGGGTATAACCATATCTAATTGAGAACTACACAAAAGAACCCTCACTGCAGTCCATAGCAAAGGTCAAAATTTGTAGCACTTCACATAGAGCTGCTGAATCTCCATATAAGTGAAAAAATATACTTGGCAGGATGGTAAACAACAAATAAAGCAGAATAAAAAACCCAATAAAATACATAGGCAACATCTATATCCACGAACTTTTGTGGAAAGCGAGATAACTCGTTTTATTTAAAAACTTCTCTATCCGGATAACATGTAACCCAAACTTACGTTACCGGTATAGGGGTAATTTAAAAGCGTTCTTTGTGTGTATGAGTGTGTAAAATAAAATTTGAAGACAGAAATACGACTAAATCTATCAGTCAAATCAGTATCAATGTTCATTGATGAATGTATATTGCACTGAATTTGAAAAGCTTTTTCACTTACTGTCATATTCATGTTTGTTATTTTCCATTACGTAACGCTGTTTTCTTCTTCTTCAACTTTCTTTCAAATTCATGGATCCAGAAGAATGAATCATTTAAATCATCTTAGGTTAATGATATAGAATATACCACATTTTTGAAATCCACAAATCTAATTCATGACTAAATTTACATATCAATTTTATATCTTAATTAATCATTTTAAATTTAAATAAAAGCATTTATGATAAATTATTTACTAAAATCTGTTTTTTCATTTATTTATTCAATCTGTGAAAGCAATGCTCATTACAGCAAGTATACTATTTAGGAATATGTTACAAAAGCAGAATCTATGATACGGACGTCAGAGTTACATTATAGTTATATAATTGAATTTCATAAAGTTCCATATGTATACTTAATAATTTTATTCATGTAACGGAAACACACAACATGCACATAAACACAAACATATTATATGATTAGAATTAATCATGTGAATTCCTGTAATTATAAATCAAAATTTCCCTCAGTCACCGCATATGGAGTTTATATTTCACAAATGATCCGATATGCCAGGGCGTGCACAACATATGAAGATTTCATATACAGAGGTAAACTACTAACTGACAAATTATTGACACAGGGATATCGAAAACCGCGTTTGATGTCAACGTTCCGCAAGTTTTACGGTCGGTATAATAGTCTTGTTTGCGACTACTCTGTTTCACTAAGTGAAATGTTGAGTTGCCTTTTCGTTGGCGGTTGTTGAGACGTCTGTACCAATTGTGACGAGGATACACTCCTCACGTGTTTCATTGGACTTGACTGTGGACTCACGGCGGGTGTGACCGGTCGACAGGGGATGCTTACTCCTCCATGGCACCTGATCCCACCTCTTGGTTTCCAGAGGTCCGTGTTTGTCCATTTTTGCCGGATTTGTATCTATGTCCTGGACATTATATTGATTTATGCTTTGGTATCTGAGGTTTTTATATTGTCTTTGATTTTTTTTTCAATAGTTTATGAGGATTGTAATGTGTCTTTTTGATTATTTCAGATTTCTTTAAGAATAATATTACTTCCAAACCTGTGGTCCAGGAGCGGAGCGCACATTCAGCAGTACTGTTGTTCGATTTAATAAGATGGCGGAGTAACCTTTTGAGTTTCATGCGGATGAATCTACTCACTTTTCGGTTATGACAAGTTGCACGTTAAAAAGTTTTAATTTTCACTGGATACTCTTTTATATATGGTAACAAGTAGGAACGATTACTCTAGTCAGTGTAATTTTAATGTTATGCTTTATACCTAAAATTTAAACTGGTCCAGGTCAAGAAAGGGTTCACAAGACACCACTAGCCAGGTTATATGGAATTTACTATAATACTGTAACTGATGACAGCCACGACTACAAGAACATGTGATAGCCTATGGATTCCCTCAGTAGTTAGGTTAATGCGAAAGAAAACAGAATTCCTAAATCAAGGTCCTATTCCATGGGCTAAACATAAGAAAATAGAAGCTGAACATTAAAGGGACTACAGTAAAAAGGAATGGGAATCAAATTTTAAATAACTGAGAAAAAGAGAAAAGAAGGAAATTTTACCTCAACGTTAATATATATATATATATATATATATATATATATATATATATATATATATATATATATATATATATATATCAAGAAAAAAACTTAAGATCAACAAAACGATTTGAGTGAACATCAAGAGGTTTGTCAGGATGATAAATCGGCCCTAAAAGTGTTAGGAAAATTAAAGAGAAAGATTGACTCCTGGGAAGGCAAGCAAAACAAAAAGATATAGTCGAACTAGAAAAAATGTTATAAACGAAAGCAGCACAACGTCAGAGCCATCATCCTTCTATGTTCAAATACAAAAATTAAAGCTGTTTGGATTTGGTCCAAAATTCCAGACAATTTGCAGAAATAGTATAAAAATTCATTAATTTACGTCAGGGAGGAAACAAGCTTTAAGGTCAATTAAAGAGGATTCCTAGCCTGCTCAAAGAAACTTAACTTTACTATATATAGCTATAGAAACACAGCTTGGAAGAACATGGGAAAAAAACAAAACCAGCCATTTAAAGCAACAAAATACAGACACGGCTAGGAAAAAACAGAAGAATAAAAAATCAGCATTTTACTTTAATAGATTTGGAGTAGGAGACAAGATGTGTAAAGTTGCCAGCAAAAATGTATTGCTGAACTTTGTGTGTAGATAGAATGAAAAGTAAGGTAGAACAATGATCATTTTCTCCCGACCAATCAGATGAAGTTCTTTGGCGACTTCATACGAAATATTTGTGCGATCACAAATGGGTATTTCGTTATTTCCGGCCACTTAGCAAGGGAAGTTATGATGCAGAGGGTGCTCTTGGATCAAAGATGTTGTTCCACTCAAAACAACTGACCAGTTCGTAGGAATATATTTACAGAAGAGAAGGACCAACATATCGTTCTTTATAATGGGTCCCAATGGAGGAAGTAACTGATCTTCCGCGGTTAGATGATGAGCAGTTACGGTTCTTGCCATGCGGAACATACCAGTTGAAGGTAAGTGTGAGCCACACACAGGAGCATCTTGATGGCAATTGTGACACGGTCACAGGAATGAAAGTGTATCGCTACGTGTCCGAATACAGAGCCAAGAGCTACATCTTCGTGTGGATCCGTTATGACGATTGCTACGTCACTGCCTAGTATTGTAGGTGTTGGTGCTCGGGTTGTTGGCATATGCGCTCACGTGACAGCTGTCATCTGGTACTAGGGGAATGGTCGCCATCAACAGTTGGATATCTGGGGTTCAATACTGAAGTGACTTCTAGAGGATGCCTCAAAAGTGTCTGTAGCGGTCGATGAGACCGGCAACGATGAGTATCATGCTACAGAAGAGGTAACTAACCTATTATACCCTGAAGGGAAGTACTGAACTACTACACCCAGTCTTACTATCTATTGACATTGCAAATATAGAAATATCATATAATTTGATTTTATAGTAGGAGGAGACTTCAACATAGAGAATTGAGACTGAAAGCTACTATATCATTTAACATCTCCTTTCATTAAACCTTATGACCGGACCGGATAAAATTAGCCATCGGATGTCATCAGCGTCGGAAGCAAATTGAAAGTGGGTAGGTGGGGGGGGGCTAAACCAACTTAAAACACATACATACGCCAGAAACGTCTGGGGACTAAGCCCCAATTTTAACACCTATGTCTATCTTTGCTAAGCCCCCCTAGCCCCCCCCCCAGGTTCCGACGCCTATGGATGCTAAAAGCTACAGCGAGAGCGCTTTTGTCTCCTCTAGCAATACTTTAATAATTTTTAAGCGCTCAATAAGTGAATGCTCCTTTCATGCTGAAAAAAACCCTCATATTTTGCCTTTATTTAAGAAAGGTGACCGTCACGTTCCAGTAATCTTCAGGCCTATTTCGTTTTTAAAATTCCAGGGCAAATAAAGAAATACCTCGACCGAATTGCAAAAGAAGGATTTTTCTAATATATAGGCCATATAGATGCCAATCTTTATTGCTCAAAATTGGTTGAAATTTTTAAAAATAATTACAGAGAAATTACGGTTTGGAATTTTGCGCAAAATACGGTTATTTTCTCCGGCGCAAGGAAATATATTTAATGTTTGAAAATTCAAGTCGAATGTCAATGTATTGTTAAAATACTAGTAATTTCAAGTGAATACGAACGTGAAAATATGTACCAGTTCAGTGGCGGGTCCAGATATCTTTGAAAAAGCGGTTGGGTGAGGATAAAACTGTTCAAATATCAAGGCGTTTTCTGTTTGCATCATCCCATCACTAATAGAAACAATAGTCCCGCACAAACGTTATCGGGTACACGAATTAGTCCCATCGGGACTAAGACTTAGAATTTAGGACTTAGTACCTTTCGTAAAAGGGCCCCATGTTCTTTAATTATCGGATTGACCGCCAACTTCTGTGAATACGGCGCATCATAACTCTGTCGAAAAGGAGAATTCACAGAGATCGGCCAATATGCCATACACCTCCGGATGTTCGTATAGCCCCTTTAGCAGTAACTGCGGTCCTGTGGCTTTGCCAGTCTTCCGGTTGACAAAATGATACAGATTCCCGGAAAATGACGTCAAGAAACAATCAGTTACTATAACGATGTCTACGTTTTTGCGGGTACATCTATCATGTTGCGTACTGGAAGACTAAAGGGTCTATTTCTGAAGAGGTGTGCTCGCAATAAACCTAAGTTAATATTCTCACCGTTTTTGCTTACTGCCATGACAATCATATCTATTGTATCCTGGACATCGCGAAGATTTATACTTTGGTATCTAAGATTTTATATAATAATAATGGAAAACGTGTATGAATGTCAGAATGAATGACAAAATCGGCATAGCTGAACTGAACATCCGGGTATCGGAACAGTGTTGTGATACGCTACTGCCTTTTAACAATCTGTTGTTATAGAAATGACGCGTCAACTTTTTAAGAATAAGTATTATGTAACTGCGGGTGTACAGCAAGGTGCTATTACTGGTCCTCGTCTATTTATAATGTACATTTACGGTCTTCTCGATTCCATAAACACCGTTATTAGACTATTTGCTGATGATTCTTCATTTCAAGAATCTTCTGCAGACTTAAAGCGCGAACCATAATATTCAAACTTTACTAAATGGTAAAATCAAAACCTAATGCAATACGTCATTTCCGAGATCCGGAACGGTTCAGAAATTACAACGCACTGATCAAACATTTATTGTAGGACTTTTTGTATCAATCTGAACTTATCATTTTTCTGCTGATACAAGGACTACTGTAGGGTGTGCGCCATTTTGTCTAAAATATGCCCTAAATTTTGTCACGTGGCGATGAAAGTCACATGACAGAGAGTGGTCTGTGGTGGGATCTCGAGACCGGAACGGTTCAGAAATTACAATGCACTGATCATATGACTTTGAGAAAATTAAGGGGACTTTGGTCGCAGTGAATACTAATTAACCATGGAGGGCAGAGGAAATCAATATAGATAAAAAAGCAAGTGCTGATATGTGGTGCCATGTTGTAAATCGGATTCCAGAGAGAAAAATAAATCAGATAAATATCCGTGGATGGACGACAATTAATTTAAACGAATATCCTAATAAAAATATGAACCTACAACTGAAGTGTATTTATGGCCTTTAGGTCTATGATACGCCACACTGATGTAAACTTTGAGTCAAATCAGGAGTATACACCTAGCCAACAATCATAAGATATAGGAGAATGTTTATTTATTGTAGGAATTTTTCTATCAATCTGAACTTATCATTTATCAACTGAAACGAAGACTATTGTAGGGTTCCGCCATTTTGTCCAAAAATGCCCTAAATTTAGTCACGTGGTGATGAAAGTCACATGAGAGAGAGTGGTCTGTGGAGGAATCTTGGAAACGACGTAATCAAATATTCCCGACCACTTGATATTGAAGGCATACAAACTGTTGTTTGGATAAAAAATATCCAGAAATAAGACCAAAACTTTGATGAAAAAAAGATCTTATCTTAACATATCATGCATATAGCCATCCCCGTAAGGATATACATTATACTTGCTCGTCCATTATTGACAAAATTTCTTTTCACAAAGGACGACATAATAACATTTTTTTTTTTCAACCCGGGATTTTTTTTTTAAAAAAAAATTATTTTTTTTTTGTATAAAACGTGGAATATTTGAAACTTTTTTGACACTTTACATGCCTTTATTGTAATTATGAACCACTTCCTTTCCCTGACCCTCATTGTCACGTAAGGATGTTTTCCAGCAATAACGGGAATTCATGTGATCACATTCACTACCTGGTTAAAACAGCATCTTCTAAAAATAACTGCATTAAAACAACTAAAATATAAAGTTAGCAAGGACACATTGAACTCAATAGAAATGACTTTCATCAGACCTACGCTCGAATATGTCTCTTGTATTTTGGGTGGTTGTTCTATTATTCTAATTGTCCAATCAATGAATTGATCAGAAGAAGTCGCGTTAGAAGCCGCTATGCTCTCGTAAGTCATTTATGCATATATCTTAAAAAAAACGGACTGTGTACCTCTGACATCCACACGTGAAAAAAATTATGTATATATCTAAAAACAAACTGACTGTGCACCTCAGAAATCCACACGTGAAAAAAAATAAACTCTCTACTTTCTATAAGATTCACAATAAAAAAGATCCAGAATATCTTCGTTTGTTTGTTTATTGTTGTTTAACGTCCCACTCGGTGAACTAAAACACGGGAAACAACTGTGCGTGATGACAGGGTACTTCCTGGGAGTTTTACAGTTAAAGGCCGATGATCTCTCAGTTTCGCTAACAGAAAAAAATATTGTAAAAAGTTGTCCGATTTACACAATATGCGAGCCGGCCTTACTCAGTCGGTAGCGGGCTCGACTTTTGATCGTGAGGTCGTTAGTTCGAGTCCAGCCAGCGGCAGGTTGGTTTCCTGTCCTTCGGAAGAGACAGTAAAACTCGAGGTCCCGTGTCACAGTAGGTGTCGGCACGTTCAAGAACCCTCACTGCTCAATGGCCGTACGTGCCGAGCATAGGCCAAAATTTGAAGCCCTTCACCGGCATTTGGTGACGTCTCCATATGAGTGAAAGATTCTTGAGTGGGACGTTAGACAACAACAAACAAACGCACAATATGTAGTTTCATGACATATTTATTCAAACTAGGGCAATCATGTGCTGCAGTTAGTCTGGAAAGGATAAAAACCACATGATACCTGGGATTAATATCATCAACATGCGGCTCCTGTAAAAGGCTCCATTCCCAATGCAAAATCTTGTATATTTTTTCCCCAGTTTTGACCCAAAAATTTCCCAATTAAATTAACCCCGTCATTCCAATTCGGTATTAAACAATACAAATGAGAATTGAGTGTATGTATGAACTGCACTTCAGTCTTCAGATGAAAACCATGTTGTTACACTTAAATAAGAGAAGCTAAATGAATAACAATTAAGTTTTGTGTCTTTCTTCTTATGACTTAAATGACCATACTTACTTTTTTATCCCAAGTTGTCCCATTCCGACGTAAAATTCCCAGTTGGAAGGGTACAGGATCCTGTCCCTAATAGGATCTATCAACCCGTGGATACAGACTATTGCTGATCAACTTCTACCCACTTTGACTGAGTCATGCCTTCAATTGTCTGAGTCGTACCTATAATTTTACTGACTCGTATACATACGCACGTACTGTTGGATCATGAAATTACACTAAATCTTAATTATAGTACATCAAGATGTACTTACAACATAATAGCTACCTCTGCTAGCGAAGTAATTATTCAATTTATTTCCACAGACAGTAATATGTAATTAAAAAAATGTCTAACGGCATCATGGCAACTACCTAGCCGCTAGTACAGAGACGTTCAGAAAGTATTCATACACTATCATTTTTACGATATATTTCATATAAAACTACAGTTTTCCCCATATATATATATATATATATATATATATATATATATATATATATATATATATGTATATATATATATATATATAAACAATTTAAACATACACAGACATAACAAACTTTCAAGATGGTTTGATATCGTAAAATGCAAAGTATTGCTTTACGCAAACATTGTTTCAAGTACATAGTGTATCTATAAGATGTACACTACTTGACACAGTCTGACTGATGCTACATATAGCTTCCGAATAAAGATGTCGTAAGAAAGCATGTCCATGGATAATGATAATGAATTCGGTGCACATTTTATCATATTGAATATCTGACATTTCCACATGTAATATTTCATGAACCAAAAAAGTGATCACGTGAATCAATTTCACCGGAGAAAATAAAAAGAAAAAACTTAATGCAGTAAACAGAGACACAACTTACAGCATCAATACTTGATAAGTATAGAACTTGACATCGTTCCGACGTTTATTTCGATTTATCTATCAGTTACTCCTGTTATTTACTTTTATGATAATAAACTTGATATCAGTATTTTACGATATCACGTGTTGTATCACACCTATATCGGATTCTGCGCTTTGTAGATAGATCCCGTGTCACTCCAGTAAGCCCACACCATTTTTAGCTGTGGGTGAAAGACAGAAAACACAGGGGGTAATGTAAAGATACAGCAATGGAAATACAGGTAGTATACTTTTTCTTGACATTTAAGTCGTGGTGGAAATTAAACGGTGTATTCGGGTTCATGTAATTCATCCCCAAACGTGAGATTTATAGTTTAACTTTTAGCACTGTAATTTCAACTATTTCCTACTCTAACGTTAACATTCTGTATATTATATGTTTAAAATCTTAGTGATTTGAAAGACTTTCTTTATTCAATGGTTTCCACTGCATAACACGGAAGTCACGATATTAATCATGATTGATGTTGAAATACCGCCTGCGATGGCGGGGAGGGGGGAAGGAATGAGCCATTTTTTTTAAATGGCTGAGACTGTATCTTCGCCAATTGCTCGGCATACACCGAATATGAAAAGGGTAGTTAAAACTTGATCACTTTAAACAATATAAAATACATTTACTGACTACATTACAAGGACCTTCACAATACGCAAATCATACAAGCATGTACATAAAAGAACTGCAATACAACGACATTCTACATACTTGTAAAATATTAGTTAAAACTTGATCACTATAAACAATTTAAAATATATTTACTGACTACATTACAAGAACCTTCACAATACGCAAATCATACAAGCGTGTACATAAATGAAATGCAATACAACATTTTACGTACCTGTAAAAAAACGATACCAGTGTTCTGTTAAGTACATACATACAATGATAAAATGTGCTCATAGAGTGTAACGCTGCACAAACTCGATAATAAAATCAGCGAAAATCACCGAGTCCACAGATATACATATAGTATTGAATTTCTACAGATTTAAAACTTTAAACATATTGTAATTGCTAAATAATTTGATATAGAATTCTTTATATTGTTTGTGTCCTTGTTGTGCAACTACTGTCATAATAAAAATACTACAAAATAATTCACTGATAATAGCTACTATAGAAAATATCTAGTACTTTAATAAATAATAAAGTTTTTGCAATGATAGTAAATCATAGTTTTAACAATTGTAAAACATAGTAAACTTTAGTATTTTTGGTTAGGTTAGGGTGAGTCGCAGAAACTTTACAGCTAGGTCAATGTGTTGAGATAGGTTTCTGAATGAGATACACAAAACAGACAATATATAAAAGTACGTACAACACTCTAGCCTTCTACTAACACCTCAATGCAGAGACAAGATATAGGTGCACATACCCTACTCTTACCTTCTACAATAAACTTCTCAATACAGTGACAAAATAAAAGTGTTACTACAACACTCTATCCTTCTGCGATAACCACCTCCATACAGAGACAATATAATGGTACTTACTTCACTCTAACCTACTACAATAAACACCTTCATACAGTGACAGAATATAAGTGTACGTACCACAATCTAGCCTTCTACAATAAACACCCCCATACAGGACAATATAAGTGTACCTACAACACTCTAGCCTTCTACAATTAACACCTCCATACAGGACAATATAAGTGTACCTACAACACTCTAGCCTTCTACAATTAACACCTCCATACAGGACAATATATGTGTGCCTACAACACTCTAGCCTTCTACAATTAACACCTCCATACAAGACAATATATGTGTACCTACAACACTCTAGCCTTCTACAATTAAACACCTCCATACAAGACAATATAAGTGTACCTACAACACTCTAGCCTTCTACAATTAACACCTCCATACAGGACAATATAAGTGTACCTACAACACTCTAGCCTTCTACAATTAACACCTCCATACAGGACAATATAAGTGTGCCTACAACACTCTAGCCTTCTACAATTAACACCTCCATACAGGACAATATATGTGTGCCTACAACACTCTAGCCTTCTACAATTAACACCTCCATACAGGACAATATATGTGTGCCTACAACACTCTAGCCTTCTACAATTAACACCTCCATACAAGACAATATATGTGTACCTACAACACTCTAGCCTTCTACAATTAACACCTCCATACAAGACAATATAAGTGTACCTACAACACTCTAGCCTTCTACAATTAACACCTCCATACAGGACAATATAAGTGTACCTACAACACTCTAGCCTTCTACAATTAACACCTCCATACAGGACAATATAAGTGTACCTACAACACTCTAGCCTTCTACAATTAACACCTCCATACAGGACAATATAAGTGTACCTACAACACTCTAGCCTTCTACAATTAACACCACCATACAGGACAATATAAGTGTACCTACAACACTCTAGCCTTCTACAATTAACACCTCCATACAGGACAAGATATAAGTGTACCTACAACACTCTAGCCTTCTACAATTAACACCTCCATACAGGACAATATAAGTGTACCTACAACACTCTAGCCTTCTACAATTTACACCTCCATACAGGACAATATAAGTGTACCTACAACACTCTAGCCTTCTACAATTTACACTTCCATACAGGACAATATAAGTGTGCCTACAACACTCTAGCCTTCTACAATTAACACCTCCATACAGGACAATATAACTGTGCCTACAACACTCTAGCCTTCTACAATTAACACCTCCATACAGGACAATATATGTGTGCCTACAACACTCTAGCCTTCTACAATAAACACCTCCATACAGGACAATATAAGTGTGCCTACAACACTCTAGCCTTCTACAATAAACACCTCCATACAGGACAATATAAGTGTGCCTACAACACTCTAGCCTTCTACAATTAACACCTCCATACAGGACAATATATGTGTGCCTACAACACTCTAGCCTTCTACAATTAACACCTCCATACAGGACAATATAAGTGTACCTACAACACTCTAGCCTTCTACAATTAACACCTCCATACAGGACAATATAAGTGTACCTACATCACTCTAGCCTTCTACAATAAACACCTCCATACAGGACAATATAAGTGTGCCTACAACACTCTAGCCTTCTACAATTAACACCTCCATACAGGACAATATAAGTGTACCTACAACACTCTAGCCTTCTACAATTAACACCTCCATACAGGACAATATAAGTGTACCTACAACACTCTAGCCTTCTACAATTAACACTTCCATACAGGACAATATAAGTGTGCCTACAACACTCTAGCCTTCTACAATTAACACTTCCATACAGGACAATATATGTGTGCCTACAACACTCTAGCCTTCTACAATTAATACCTCCATACAGTACAATATAAGTGTGCCTACAACACTCTAGCCTTCTACAATTAACACCTCCATACAGGACAATATATGTGTGCCTAAAACACTCTAGCCTTCTACAATAAACACCTCCATACAGGACAATATAAGTGTACCTACAACACTCTAGCCTTCTACAATAAACACCTCCATACAGGACAATATAAGTGTAAAACAACACTCTAGCCTTCTACAATAAACACCTCCATACAGGACAATATATGTGTGCCTACAACACTCTAGCCTTCTACAATTAACACCTCCATACAGGACAATATAAGTGTACCTACAACACTCTAGCCTTCTACAATTAACACCTCCATACAGGACAATATATGTGTGCCTACAACACTCTAGCCTTCTACAATAAACACCTCCATACAGGACAATATAAGTGTGCCTACAACACTCTAGCCTTCTACAAATAACACCTCCATACAGAGACAATTCCTACAACACTCTAGCCTTCTACAAATAACACCTCCATACAGGACAATATAAGTGTACCTACAACACTCTAGCCTTCTACAATTAACACCTCCATACAGGACAATATAAGTGTACCTACAACACTCTAGCCTTCTACAATTAACACCTCCATACAGAGACAATATAAGTGTACCTACAACACTCTAGCCTTCTACAATTAACACCTCCATACAGGACAATATATGTGTGCCTACAACACTCTAGCCTTCTACAATTAACACCTCCATACAGGACAATATAAGTGTGCCTACAACACTCTAGCCTTCTACAATTAACACCTCCATACAGGACAATATATGTGTGACTACAACACTCTAGCCTTCTACAATTAACACCTCCATACAGGACAATACAAGTGTACCTACAACACTCTAGCCTTCTACAATAAACACCTCCATACAGGACAATATAAGTGTACCTACAACACTCTAGCCTTCTACAATTAACACCTCCATACAGGACAATATAAGTGTGCCTACAACACTCTAGCCTTCTACAATTAACACCTCCATACAGGACAATATAAGTGTACCTACAACACTCTAGCCTTCTACAATTAACACCTTAACACTTCCATACAGGACAATATATGTGTGCCTACAACACTCTAGCCTTCTACAATTAACACCTCCATACAGTACAATATAAGTGTGCCTACAACACTCTAGCCTTCTACAATTAACACCTCCATACAGGACAATATATGTGTGCCTACAACACTCTAGCCTTCTACAATAAACACCTCCATACAGGACAATATAAGTGTACCTACAACACCCTAGCCTTCTACAGTAAACACCTCCATACAGGACAATATAAGTGTACCTACAACACTCTAGCCTTCTACAATAAACACCTCCATACAGGACAATATAAGTGTGCCTACAACACTCTAGCCTTCTACAAATAACACCTCCATACAGGACAATATAAGTATACCTACAACACTCTAGCCTTCTACAATAAACACCTCCATACAGGACAATATAAGTGTGCCTACAACACTCTAGCCTTCTACAATAAACACCTCCATACAGGACAATATAAGTGTGCCTACAACACTCTAGCCTTCTACAAATAACACCTCCATACAGGACAATATAAGTGTACCTACAACACTCTAGCCTTCTACAAATAACACCTCCATACAGGACAATATAAGTGTACCTACAACACTCTAGCCTTCTACAATTAACACCTCCATACAGAGACAATATAAGTGTACCTACAACACTCTAGCCTTCTACAGTAAACACCTCCATACAGGACAATATAAGTGTACCTACAACACTCTAGCCTTCTACAATAAACACCTCCATACAGGACAATATAAGTGTGCCTACAACACTCTAGCCTTCTACAAATAACACCTCCATACAGGACAATATAAGTGTACCTACAACACTCTAGCCTTCTACAAATAACACCTCCATACAGGACAATATAAGTGTACCTACAACACTCTAGCCTTCTACAGTAAACACCTCCATACAGGACAATATAAGTGTACCTACAACACTCTAGCCTTCTACAAATAACACCTCCATACAGGACAATATAAGTGTACCTACAACACTCTAGCCTTCTACAAATAACACCTCCATACAGGACAATATAAGTGTACCTACAACACTCTAGCCTTCTACAATTAACACCTCCATACAGAGACAATATAAGTGTACCTACAACACTCTAGCCTTCTACAATTAACACCTCCATACAGGACACAATATATGTGTACCTACAACACTCTAGCCTTCTACAATTAACACCTCCATACAGGACAATATATGTGTACCTACAACACTCTAGCCTTCTACAATTAACACCTCCATACAGGACAATATATGTGTACCTACAACACTCTAGCCTTCTACAATTAACACCTCCATACAGGACAATATAAGTGTACCTACAACACTCTAGCCTTCTACAATTAACACCTCCATACAGGACAATATAAGTGTACCTACAACACTCTAGCCTTCTACAAATAACACCTCCATACAGAGACAATATAAGTGTACCTACAACACTCTAGCCTTCTACAATTAACACCTCCATACAGGACAATATAAGTGTACCTACAACACTCTAGCCTTCTACAATAAACACCTCAATACAGAGACAATATAAGTGTACGTACCACAATCTAACCTTATACAATAAACAAGTTCATACAGAGACAATATAAGTGTACGTACCACAATCTAGCCTTCTACAATAACCACCTCCAGACAGAGACAATATAAGTGTATGTACCATACTGTAACCTTCAACAACAAAGTTAAACCATTTCTTTATTATATATTTCACGATAAAACCATCAATATAAACCCTTAACAAGATTTACTCGCTGTTTCCTGCTTTTCTTTAAGGATACCACGGGTAGGGGTATAGGCGTTCCAAATACAGCCTTTTTCATTGTTGGTGAAATCGCAGGATCTGGGGTTTTGGCGCTTCCACATGCTATCGATTACACTGGTACGTTTGTAAACATTTGATCTAGCTTGATATGCCATGGTATATATTAATTATAATATTGTAATACATTTATTTAGAGTATTACATTTCGTCGCTGTTTTTACAAATTTCAAATATTTATATTAACAACTAAAATAAAATGAAATATACAAGTATATTAAAATTTGTATTTGAATTTCATTGTAAACGTAAACAATTATCAGAAAGTTGTGATATCAACGAGTATCAATTAAGATGTTCCTTGTATAAATGACTAGATTTGAATCTTGGGAAATTCCGTATGAAAAAGTAAATTTCGCCGGGATATCGTAGAATGAATTTAATTTTCTGTAGATGAAATATATATTTGATATAAATAAAATATTTGTGAATGATAATTGTACATGAATAATCAAACAGTACAACAGATTTGTTTTATATCATATGTTTTATGTCAACGAGCTTAACTCGGAGATTAGTAATTGACAGGTAATTGAAATATAAAATTTTTGCAAGATTTACTCCCCTTTAATTATTTGGTTCCTCGAATCTGATATCATAAAATATAATCATTTATTTACATTACCTCCAAAACATCAAATTTTGATTTTTTTTTTATCATAAAATATAATTAGTATACTAGCTACTAGCATCAAATTCTGACGTTTTAAAATGGATACCTTTGTCTTAAAATAAAATCATTATATAAGTAGTACCTTACAAGGCATCAAAATTTTTACCTCTATACAAAGGATATATTAATGTATTTTGTTGGTATAAGCACAAATTCAAACTGATTTTCAGGATGGATAGGACTTTTTCTGCTGTTGGGATGTGCATTGTTGTCGTCGTACACGGGAGCCATATTAGGGAAAACCTGGTCTATAGTTCAAGAAAGATTTCCTGAATATCGGGAACATTGTCCCAACCCGTATCCGGTATTGGGTGAAAAAGCCTATGGGAAATGGGGCAGGTAAATATGATATGAAATTTTTTTTGTATTTTTACAAGCATTTGTTTGAACAAATCAAAAATGTATAAACTTATTTTATTTATTTATTTATTTATTTATTTATTTATTTATTTATTCTGTGATGCATTCACTACGTCAAATTTGTAGAACGGGGAATTTTAGGCATTAACACAGTTTGTTGTTGTTGTTGTTGTTGTTGATGATGATTATGATGATGATGATGATTATGATGATGATGATTATGATGATGATGATGATGATGAGCAGAGGTTCATAGCATGGTCCAGCAAATGTTCTACCAACCATTTATCTTTACTCCTTACCAAGCCTTTAAGGAGAAACTTCAGCAATACTGTACAGTTGCTTATTCCAGAAGCGGTGTAAATCAGATGTGGATACTAAAAAATTCTAAACAACTTTTAGAAAATTTGAAGACACATAATTTTTCTCAAATTTACATTATCAAAACATACGATTTCTCTACTCTTTACACAACATTTCCACATATAAAAAAGAGAGACTTTTTAGCATCGTAGATAACTGGGTTTGTTTTCACTAAAGGTGGTACCCGAAAATTTAATATCTAGTGATTGGTTATCATGATACTTTTTTGGTCCAACACCACTCTGATTCTACACATAAATACACTGAAGTTGGTATAAAAACAAGCTGGAATTTCTAATAGACAATATATTTGTAAATTTTCATACATTTGTCAATACGATATATCCTAGCGAACTAGAAATTAAAGAAATCAAGCACACACACTTCATACTTAGACATTTTACTTACTATAGATACAGGCGGAAAATTGGCATATAAGCTATATGACAAACGCGACGATTTCGGCTTCCCCATCGTAAATTTTTCACATTGAAGTAGTTATATCCCACAATCGCCCGCATATGTAGTTTATATTTCACAAATGATCCGATATACCAAGGCATGTTCAACATATGAACATTTCATATACAGAGGTAAACTACTCAATGACAAATTGTTGACACATATCGAAATTGAATATCGAAAGCCGCGTTAGATGTCAACGTTCCGCAAATTTTACGGTTGTTGAGACGTCTGTACCCATTATGACGAGGATTCGTTCCTCACGTATTTTTGGGGGGATTTGACTGTGGACTCACGGCGGGTGTGACCGGTCGACAGGGGATGCTTACTCCTCCATGGCACCTGATCTCACCTCTTGGTTTCCAGAGGTCCGTGTTTGTCCATTTTTGCCAGATCTGTGTCTATGTCCTGGACATCCTAGTGATTATTACTTTGGTATCTGAGGTTTTATATACAATTTTTACTCTGATGAAAATTGTTTGTTCTATTTACTGTAGTAAGTACATGTATACTCATAATGTCTGACGGAGGTAGTCATGTTATTGTGAATAAGTCAAGAGTAGTACGTTTATCAATATTTTCAGATATACCGTCACGTTTTCAATCAACTTCACTCTTTTTGGTGTCGGGACTGTATTCCTCCTACTAGCTGCAGAAAATATTGAGGACTTAATCGAACATCTCTCTCATCATGACATTTCGTTTTGTTACTGGTTGTTGATACTTGCTGCAGTGCTTTTTCCATTGACGTGGTTTGGCAGTCCTGCAGATTTTTGGTGAGTAGCGAGCGTCTGGATTTTGATGTACTTAATCAATATGATTGATTGATATTTTGGTTTTTACTTACTCTTCCATGGCACCTGATCCCTCCTATGGATTTCCAGAGGTCCGTGTTATACTTTGGTATCTGAAATTTTTATATGTTAGCATAATTCAAATAAATTAAAAGGGGCATTAGCTTGCTTTCCAAGAACAATACATAGATGTAGAATAACAAATAAGATATATATATATATATATATATATATATATATATATATATATATATATATATATATATATATATATATATATATTGAAAATAAGACAGATCAAGTGTCTTATTCTTATGCTAATAGTAAGTTCAAACGAATTATTGCCAAATTGGGTTTCTCAGGCAATTTCATAGGAAGTTTAGAATTTTCAATAATTTTAGAATATATCGATTTTGTTAATGTACATCAATATAAAAAGTAAAAAAGAAAGAAAAATATTTTGAAAATAAAAAAACAAAGCTAATGCCTCTTTTAGCAATCAATTTATTCATCACTTTCATAATTTTGTTTTATTTCTTTTTTTTTTCTTTTGAACATTAACATTATAACTAAATGATGTCGTTCACGACTTTTCTCAATTATTCCCGTGAGCATACAGACACTGATATATCTCCCTACTATTTGGACTACATTCGCCTGAAACTGATGTTGAATGTTGTTAAAAAAATGCTCAAGACGTTCGTTTGTTTGTTTGTTTGTTTATTGTTGTTTAACGTCCCACCTAAGAATATTTCACTCATATGGAGACGTCACCAACTGCCGGTGAAGGGCTTTAGATTTTGGCCTGTGCTCGGCACTTACGGCTATTGAGCAGTGACGGTTCTTTAACGTGCTGACGCCTACTGTGACACGGGACCTCCATCCGAAAGACAGGAAACCAACCTGCCACCGATGGGACTCGAACTCACGATCCAGAGTCGAGCGCGCTACCGACTGAGCCAGGCCGGCTCCTCAAGACGTTCGTTTTTGTCAATAAGATTTCATCAGTTTTAACATGGGGTTCAACTGATGAAGTCTAATTGACGGAAACGATCGTCTTGAGCATTATAACTTTGATATTATGTTTATAAAATTGAGAAATTAACATCAAAGTTTATTTCCGAAATAAAAAGTGGTATTATACAAAGTCCAATAAATATAAATGTGTTGAAATATATAAAAAAAATCTCAGATAGCAAAGTATAAATCTTCAGGACGTCCGTGATATATACACAAATCTGGTAAAAATTACCCAAACACGGAGCTCTGGAAATCAAGAGGTGAGATCAGGTATTGCCAGACGTATACGACATGGATGTTCTTTTTTCCTTTTTAATTTTGAATTATTGATGAAACCATGGATTTGTTATAAATATTATAAACATAATACCAAAGTGATAATACTCAAGACGATCGTTTCTGTCAATTAGACTTCATCAGTTGAGCTCCAATTTTAAACAGATTTTCTAGAATGAAAGTGGTATCAGACAAGGCCAAATAATAAATCTAAACGTACAGCCAAAATCCAAGAATAACCATTGTAATTAAGTTCAGAAATTCTCATTTACAATCATTTATGATGGATTCCTCCTGTTATTGATAACCTACACCCATCTGGCACGATCCATTTTCGTATATTTTAGTCATTTTGTACGATTTCGTTACATATTGGAATAGTCCTGTATTTTTTCTGCTTAAATCTTCGATATTTATGTCTCAAATAGGGCCAAAGATATTTAAGGACCAAAGTTTCATATTGATTATTAAGGGGGGAAGAACATCGTGATATAACAGATATACTAAGTAGTGTGGGGTATATATTTAAAGTACTCGTCATTCGGGCAAGAAAGTGGTTTTTAAAGTATTTGTCCTGATTTTTCTCCATAGAACTTATCCAGAAATCAAAAGGATTTTCGGAAATAAACGTAGTTACGTTAAGTGTAAAAGATAAAAAAAAATATTTTATTTTATTATGAAATACTAAATGACTAAACAAACTTAATTTTTAATATTGAAATATACAGAAACGATCGTCTTGAGAATTATAACTTTGGTATTATATGTTTGTAATATATATAAATGTACCAGTATATTGTGCATAAATGTATTTTGTTGTTACGACTTCCTGATCAACGGGGATCATAAAAAACTACCATAATAATGAATTACCAATACTGTATTAGAAAAAAACTTAATCTTAATAAACTTTTAATCTCTTACTGTTACAAATGGAGAAAGTTCAGTTCTGCATCATTATTGAATTAAAACTAATAAAATACCCTAATGCGATTGATAAATAATCCTTCAGCATTTTAACCGTAATTGTTTCACTTTTTATTTTCTGTTCAGTTCATCGCGCTTTAAAAAGTGAAGACTCTTTTAGACAGCGCGTGTTCGAGTCCTACCGGAACCTGAGCGCTGATTTTGTCAGAAACTATGGCATGAAGCAAAATTCAAATTTCCAATCACTTGATATGACATGCTGAGTATTTTTCATTCGTCCAACCGGGACAAGTACGCCGTGGATTCTAATCCGTCAGGCAAGATAATGCACTTGTCTGGACAAGCGGGCAAGTGCATTTTCACATCCCTGTTAAATACATGTATTTGTTTATTTATCTATTATCCTTTCTAGAGTATTAACTCACCATACGGACGTATTGGTAAGACGATGTCAGTAGCCCTGGAGTGAAATAAATCGTCTAGGGCGACCGCTAACTTTAGTCCCTGTGTGTTAATAAACATTCCCCTAGTTGTTCCATACCGTTTAGGTTTGTCGTAATAGTTTGTTATCAGATCACGTGATTTGTGTCTTCTATATACCTCTGGATTCGTAATGTTTACACTGGCGACTTTCAGTGGTGTCTCGGTTCATCCGCAATGTGAGAAAGTTTAGCTGAATGATCATTCCCGTAAAGATGACAAATGTCGTCACTTTCCTCTAGGCTAATTTTCACATTTGCTTCAACTGAATATGTAATCCACATTTCTGGTCATAAATAGGATGAAATGATTAATAGGAAGTGACATAGCCCACATTTTAAAAACTTTCATGTTCGATGAAGTCAATACTTTTGTAACCCGAATAAACCAGTCGTTATATTTCGTTAACACCTGAATGTCATACAGAATCAGAATACGTCAACCGGAAGAAATATTTACTGTGTCAGATTGTGTAGTGATCGAAGTGAGCAAAATATAAAAACTGGATTATTCGGGTTAGTCAATACTTTTGACAAACTTGATGTAACGTCAATAAAATTGTTAAAACCAATCCGGATCAAAGTTTCAGATTCCCGGCACCTTATTATGAGATTTGTATGATGTATGTATGACAATGTAATTATAAACAAAAATTCGAAAAATACAATAATTTTTCAATGGAATTCATTTTATTTTCTATTTCAAAATGTAGTAAAATCCACATGGAACTATCCATTCGATACGGAATTGTTTTAATGTTATTATTAAATTGCAACATATTATTTTTTCGATTCCACGAAAGTTTATTTGTTTGTTTGATTCTGGAAACTTGTCTTATCGATGACAAAAATTAACATTGTAGGCCTGTAGCCGTCGGGGCAACATCTGCTACTGCTCTAGCTTGTGTCTTAGTAATTATCAACATAGCTAAAGATTCAAAGGATAAAATAGGACCCGTGCTACATTCTAAAGCTGAGTTTACCAAATTTTTTACTGCATTTGGAACAATTGTATTTGCATTTGGAGGACATCCTGCATTTCCTACATTTCAAACAGATATGAGAAATCCGGGTAACTTCAAGTGGGCCGTTCTATTAGGTTACATGGGTATGTTTTTGGTTTTGTTTTTTTTTGTTTTTTGTTTTTTGTAAATTTTAACATATTGGGGAACAGTTGTTTTTTTATGTTCTGTTTTAATCGTCATGAGGTTCATGAGACAGTTTACATATCTGTTGAGCATTGGTCAAAAGTATGCCTCTGAAAATCTAGAGGTGGGAACAGGTGCAATTAAGGTGTAAGTAGCCCCAATCCACCTCTCGCACTCATTGCGAATGCACATTTAAATTCAAATGAAAACTATTGAGGAATAGAGGCTAACAAAAATTTATATAGACGATCCAACTATCATTATATATATATATATATATATATATATATATATATATATATATATATATATATATATATATATGCTTAGCTTTGATTGGAAAATATTTCAAATTAAAAGCATTTAGTTATTTTAATTTGAAATATTGTCCAATCAGAGCTAAGCATTTATTTGGTGCCTATTAATCGGAAGTAGTTATATTGTCATAGAAAGTATTCTATTCAAGTGAACAAATATCAAATTTAAGAGTGAATAAGCAGTGAAATGTCGAAGTATAACAATCATTTAAGTTAAAAAGGGGGAAAGGTCTGTCGAAAATTCGGGTCGAGAAAGGCCGTAAATCATTACGAGTGTTTACATTTTCGGGTCACATTTTTTACACACTAGGGCCGATAAGGGGGTACAGAATATTGGCCTTATTAGATACGTTGTCAGGTTTGGCGCGAACATGAAAAAAATATTTTTGTACTGGCCCATTTTCGTTTAGTATTGCCAAGAGACATTTCTTGATATCATATGTTCTTTCTTTTCTTTCTTTTTTTTCCAGTCGTATTTTGCATGTACCTGCCAGTATCCGCGGCTGGGTATTTTGTGTATGGTAAAAGCGTAGACCCAAATATTCTCCTGACCGTTTCACAGGGAGGACTTAGTTATGCGGTGGAAATCCTTATCACGTTACATCTGATCCTGGGATTTATCATTGTCATCAATCCTTTTTGTCAGGAGCTGGAGTCGTATGCAAGGGTTCCACCATGTAAGAGTAATGGATCAATTAAAGTTTCGTAGCATTAGAATAAAATTGTAAATGTCTAGGTTAACATTTGCGGCTTCAGTTATAATCATTAGCATTGTAATTGTCACCAACATCAATGTCGTTATCATCATCATCATCATTATCCTCATCATCATTATCATAATATATTGTTTTTTTTATTTATCTATTCATTTATTATTATTATTATTATTATTATTATTATTATTATTATTATTATTATCATTATTATTAAAAGCTGAAATATACCTTGCGGTACAATATTTTCATTCTTGTAATATACAGATAAACGTTTGATTAAAGGTATACACCGATTAACCTTGATTGAATTCACAACTTATATTCTGTATAAAGTTAATCAGCCCATAAAGATTCTGGTGTTTACTTTCAGGGTTTTGTGTAAAGCGAATGATTTTTCGAACATTAGTGGTTGGAGCAGTTTTGTTTGTGGCGGAGACAATACCACATTTTGGAGCAATATTGTCTCTTGTCGGAGGTTCCACTGTGACGTTATTAGCCTATGTATGTCCATCCCTATTTTATCTAAAATTATCATCAGTCCAGGAGGGGTCAATGCCTGTCATAACTAATAACGAAAATATTGAAAGGGTCAATACGTAAGTAATCCGACATCGTGACTATCTGTTACAAGTGTACATACAGTATAGTGTAACCTTTAGTTTTCTCGATATATTTCATATAAATCTCCAAATTTCCAAAACATTCATGTTGTCATTTTTAAATCATTTTTGGTAAATCTTATATCATAAAACTAAAAATATTTAACAGTTGCATTTGTATTAGTTCATAAGTTCAATGTTTTTCAAGATTCAAGAATTTCAACAGAAAATTAAATTCTGTATGTCATAACTCCCTATTTACACATATATTTAAAGAGACCTTCAAAGTTTTTATCTTGCAAAACTCAACAGTACTTTAAAATTAGATAATGGCAATTTACATCAAAACAAACACAGAAACTTCAAAAACATTAATAGTTTATAGTGAGATTTTTATTGAAATTGAACAGGAAATGACTTTGTAATAGTTTTGTTTTAAAAAATCTTGTTTTATTGTGAAATATAATGAGAAAAATTAAAATATACTCGCTTTTGTCACTCTATTATATATCCTTTATTATACATTATGTCTCCTTTGAAGTGTAACGCACAACATCGCACCGTACTTCACATTTTATTAACATGGCCGTCCCATCTGATTGCCGGACAGCGAGCATATGTTCTTAGCATTCTCAACAAAATAATTTTCTCCGCAGTTTCATGGAATATATCAGAGCCTGAAGAGATTCGAAACTTCTGTCTGTTGTATCTAAAGAGATCCATGTGTGTACTAAATGGTGTGATATATCTGGATGATTCCTCTGGTTCTATCTGTTGATATCCAAATCGCACTTGTCTTAGTCGGTTTTGCTTTGGCCATACTTTAACGATCGGTATAATAGCTTTGTTTGCAATGACTCTGTTTCACTCATGGCCTCCGTGGTCTCTAACTTCTGGTCAGCCCAGGTTCGAGTCCCATTGGAACCAAAGCGGATTTTTGTGAGAAAGTTTTCAGTTTACTTGCGGAAGGCCGATGGCCTCTTCCCGAGTACATTGTAATCGGGTTTCCTTCTCCTCCATATAACTCAAAAAATTGTTGACTGTGGCGTAAAACAACATTCAAAATTCAAATATATAACTCTATTTCACTAAATGTTCGATAACGGATGTTCAGTCGTCAGTACCAATTGTGTCGAGGATTTCTCCCTCACCAATTTCATTTGAATTTGACTGTGAACTCGCGGCGGGTGTGTCCGGTCAACAGGGGGTGCTTACTCCTCCATGGCACCTGATCCCACTTCTGGATTCCCAGAGGTCCGTTTTTGTCCAATATCACCAGATTTGTATATGTATCTAGAAAATTTATACTTTGGTATCTGATATTTTATACATGTATTTTATTTATTATTTGGCCTTGTATGATACAACTTCTGTTCAAAATTCGAGCTTAACTGATGAAGTCTAACTGACAGAGACCGACTGTCTTGATCATATATTTTGGTTAACCCGAATAACCCAGTCGTTATATTCCGCCGATCTCCGATTGTTCCATTGCTCCGTTTGATGTTTCGTTGTGCTACAGGTTTTATATTTAAATTTATGTGTATTACAATTGGTCATCCTGTATATTTGCCTATTACCTGAAATACTTCTGGAAATCTTTTCTCTTGATAAAGTGAATTAACTTGTTCATCTAATTCTACAAGTCCAAGTTGTGAGGCTGTAGGGAATCTTAGTAGTGTTCCGAAGTATCTCTTATCACATGAGATGTATGATTTTCATTTTTCATTTTATTAGTTTTGCAAATAAGGGGACGAATCAAATACTTAAGACAATAGTTTCTGTCAATTTTGTTTATTGTAGTTTAACGTCCCACTCCAGAATCTTTCACTCATATGGAGAGGGCACCATATGCCGGTGAAGGGCTTCAAATTTTTGCCTATGCTCGGCACTTACGGCCATTGAGCAGTGAGGGTTCGTTTTTTACTGTCTCATCCGAAGGACAGGAAACCAACCTGCCGCCGGCCGGACTCACGACCTCACGATCAAGAGTCGAGCGCGCTACCGGCTGAGCCAGGCCGGCTCTTTCGATCAATAAAACTTCATCAGTTGAGTTCGAAGTAAAGAGAGATTTTGTTTTATACGGTCATGTTATAAGTGGAATGGCCTATATAGAAAGTAATGTACAGATACATTAATTATATACCCCACAAAGAAAGGAATGCAGTATATAATCCGTGTCTTTTTGTGATTTCAGACCTATACCACTTTGGATAAAAGTTTTAAATGTAGAAATTATACTTCTTGGAATTGTTGCTGGAATTGCTTCAACATACTCAGCTATTACTGATATTGCCAGTCCTGGGAGTTTTACCGTGCCCTGTTACGTCAATATTACAGCTGCTAGCAAATAATATATTTACATCAAATGCATTGCTTTGAATCATTTGGTTGAAAACGTTAAAAGCTCTCCAAATACCTTTATCATGTTGCTGTGGCCAACAAAACGTTTGGAACATTGAATGCATTCAACGTATACTCTTTGTGTATGATTAAAGATCAACGTGGAACAGCGTATCTTACTTAAACCATCTACCCCTGAAAAACGTTGGACTCTTCTGTAAATTAATGACTTAGACTAGTCCAAAAGTGTATTTAGGGATGAAGCATTGACAATCCGTGGTATCTGATTTTGAACATGTCGGCAGTGGCTTCATCTTCAGGATACAGACGATTTTATATTGTTTTCGTTCTCTGTCAGAGAGCAAGCATAATTTATATGTAATGTATATCAAACACAGTGATTATATAAATTTGTATGGATTCATCAAATATCATACCTGAAGTTGAATATATTTTATATATAAAAATCACTTTTGATATTGAAAAGAGTAGTAGAGAAAGATTTTGTTAAACATGATAGAGAGAAAATGGAAAGTATGTTCACCATACTTATGTAAAGTCTAAATCAAATCTCCAGTGCTAATTTCCATTTTTAAAATCACTAAATCAATTCTAAATCAGTAAATTTTATTATATTTTATTTTCAACAGCTAGACATACATATTCCACAAAGCAAACCTATTTTGGTTGGATTTATATATCATCTTAACAAATATACTGAAACCCGTTGAGTTTAGTGTAAATGAATATGGTCTTCAGGAACATTAATTTCCACTCATCTTGTTCATTGTCTTGGGTTTGTTTTCATTTCCATGAGCTTTTGGTAATATAGACCACTCCACACTCCAAGTTTTTTTCATAGTGTGGAAGTGCTAGAAATACTGTTTTAAAAAATGTTGTTGTCGTCTGCTGATGGGTGTACTTACTCTGTCGACGAAATCTCAATCCGAGTACGCACAATTTTGTTTGTCCATGACGAGGCTTGCCTCCCTAAAAGTGGTGTTAGATTGTATTATTAGTCTTATGTGCTACTACAGTGTTAACATACATTTCGACTGTATTATTTTTGCAAACAAAACGTTTAAAATCTTAATGGGGCATTAGCTGTGTGTGTTTATTTTTTCTTCAAGAAATAAAAACTAATTCCTTTTTTTCTACTTAGATTGATACACAATAACAAAAAAGGATATACACCAGTTTAAAAATGCTCAAATTCCTAAATATTTTGTGAAACTTGCTTGAGAAACCCAGGTTTGGTACTTTTTAACTTGATTTAAATTGATTTATTCAACCTTATTACAGTAAAACCTGCTTTAGCGACCACCTGTGTATAAAGACCACTGGTCACAAAGACCGCTTTTTGCTGTCCCCAATAGTACCATTTGTGTACAAATCAACCTCAATATAAAGACCACCTTCCTATAATCTTAAGGTTTTCTTGTGTACATTAGGAGGTTGTTATAGACAAGTTTCACTGTATTTATATATGCATACCACATTGGACCTGACCTTATTTTCACAAAATTTATAGGAATATAAGATTGATCTTTTTTGCCTGTGTATAGCTCTTATTTGTTAAGAATATCAAGATGTAAAAGTATTAATTTTTTTAGTAAACACAGCTAATACCCCTTCGATTTTTTATTCATTTTTATTATTATTTTTTTAATACCACTTTCTCTGTTTGTAAACATGCTTCAAGTTAAAAGAAATTACACAACTTCATGCATTGTAATATATGTATTCGTCATGTTTCATTGTTCAGAGTCTTTATATGTATTTTAGTTCAGTTGTATTTCTGATGAAAACATATGTTTTGGTTGTTGTGATGTTCGCACTGTAAACTGAAAAAGGAAATAACATTGTGAGTTGTGAGCCTGATTAGTTTTAGATTTTGCAGGCTATCCAACGATCAGCTTGTAATATTTTGGTCAGTTAAACTCAAATGACTCTATTACAGTGACTTTTCTTATGTGCAGTGAGTTAAGAATGTAATCATGTCAATTGGTGTGACATTTTCAGTTTGAATAACAATAAGAAATATCAGTACCCGTAGTTCTCTTCATTTAAAGCTCTGCTAAAGTCAAATTTCAGTACAAAAAGAACAACCAACAAGTAATTATCCCCAAAGTATGATTAATACAACCTAAATATTTGGCATACTTTTTTTAAATATTTTGACAGACTTTCAGTCTGACTTGTGTTGCACTTGTGGGGACTATTAGAAGTAGTGTAAGCTTCAAATTTATTTTGAAAAATACAGTAAAATTTCACAAAAAATGCATACCTTTATAAGAACAACTTTTCATATTATGTATAATACGCATATGCTGTTACTCCTGTCTCCAAATAAGGGCAAGCAGACCATCTGTTTAAGCGTGCACAACATATGAAGATTTCATATACAGAGGTAAACTACTCACTGACAAATTATTGACACAGGGATATCGAAAACCGCGTTAAATGTCAACGTTCCGCAAATTTTACGGTCAGTATAATAGTCTTGTTTGCGACTACTCTGTTTCACTAAGTGAAATGTTGAGTTGCCTTTTCGTTGGCGGTTGTTGAGACGTCTGTACCAATTGTGACGAGGATACACTCCTCACTTGTTTCATTGGACTTGACTGTGGACTCACGGCGGGTGTGACCGGTCGACAGGGGATGCTTACTCCTCCATGGCACCTGATCCCACCTCTTGGTTTCCAGAGGTCCGTGTTTGTCCATTTTTACCGGATTTGTATCTATGTCCTGGACATTCTATTGATTTATTCCTTGGTATCTGAATTTTTTATATTTAACTTAAATATGCAAATTTTAAGAGATATATTTGTTTCACTGCTGATGACCGTACCATTTTGAAAGATCACGATATGCTACAATTTCGCTTTCATACAAGAGATCGATTATGTGAAGAGTACGCCATACGTTGGGCTAAGAAATAAAGTGTCGAACTTGATACTCTTTCAGAGTTGATTAAGTCGATCATTAACGTTCTTAAACGAAGTATTCGACACTTAAACATTCTGTCAACACCAAACACAGTTTATTTTTGTGACCCTAATGTTGTCCCGTCTCCACGAATATTTTATCATTGTTCCTGCTGACAAAGCATCTAACAACTCCACATTTGTCTGCAGGCAATACTACTTCAGCATCCTACAAAAGGAACTTGGACTCAACACACTTCCTGGAAACACTGTCATGGATTTCTCTACATCTGAAATATTAGATAATCATAAATCCGTTCTCACTTCGTTTTGAATACCGACAAATGGCGAGGAGCTTGAATTGCCATACATTTATTGGATTCTGAAGATGCAAAAAATCCCAACAAACACCTATTCATTGCGGGGTCATCTAAGTGTTCCACTAAGCCTTTATCTATTTTACTCACGAAACTTCTTACACATATTAAACAAGGTCTTCTGAAATACTGAACAACGGCCTACCCAAGAAGCGGAGTCAAGCAGATGTGGATCCTTAGAATTCAAACGAATTGTTGGCACATTTAAAGTCTCCAGATTTCATACATATTACAAGCATCAAGTCTTTGATATTTCGACCCTTTTTGCAACAAAAACTTCATCAAAAACTCAAAAACAGATTAACATCTTTTATACAAAACTCCTTTGTATACAAAAATGAAAATTGCAGTTATAAATATTTAGTGTTATGTTATGAAAAACCTTATTTTGTGAAAGAACACTCTACTTCCAATAACAAGTACACTGAAGATGATATCGTTAAGATGCTGGGGTTTCTAGTAAACAACTTCTTCGTGGTTTAGCGGGGAAAGTTTTCCAACAAACAGTCGGCATTCCAATGGGTACAAATTGTACACCTCTCTTGGCTGACAGCGTTTTGTATTCATATAAAGTAGAATTTATAGTCTCTGCTCTCGAAAGGAAATAAACAGTTAGCATCTCGGTTCAGCTTTACTTACAGGTATATCGACGACGTCCTGTCTATAAATAATTCAGAATTTCAGAATTACCTCGGCCAGATGTATCCAGATAAGCCTGAGATCAATGAGACGACAGAGACATATTTGCTTCTTACCTAGATTTACTCCTGTCGACTGGAAAGGACGGTCAACTTCACACCTTCCTATATGACAAACGCGACGATTTCAATTTCCATATCACGAACTTTCCGTTTTTAAATAGTGATATTCCATCTTCTCCTGCCTATGGCGTTTTCATTTCACAACTTATACGGTATGTCAGGGCATGCTCTTCTTCTGAATGTTTTATTCTGAGATCGAAACGACTCGAAAAGTTTTATGGTCGATTCGGGGATCTTGTTTAACAATATGAAGGAATATTAGACAGTATTCTTATATAACTGAAAATATAAGTCACGCTAAAATTGGTTGTCGGATTAATGGGCTGTCGGAGAAATGGCCTGTCGGAATAATGACCAGATCCATATCGATATACTAACCAACTTGCTAGCTACCTCTAAATCTGTCATTTTTTTTTTAATTTTAAATGATGTTTTACGCCACACTCAACAATTTTTTTCATATGGTGGTGGCCAGTTTTTAATGGTTGAGGAGAGAACCCGGTGATGTACCCAGGAAGAGACCACCGTCGTGGACCTTTAATTTGTATACAGGCAAGTATATTTATGGTTACAATGCATAGGCGTAGGCGTAGGCGTCGGAAGCAAATTGAAAGTGGGGGCTAAACCTACACCTATGTCTATCTTTGCTAAGCCCCCCCCCCCCCCCCCCCCCCCCCCCCGGTTCCGACGCCTATGCAATGTGTACAATGGCAGGACTAAAGTAAGCTCCCAGATATTAATTTCGCTAGTAATATATCCTTAGTAATTCTGCATCTGTTTGATTTTGTCCTCTGAATTTGGTAGACATCAACTATAAATGAAAAATGGCACGTTTAACCCTGGGAGTGTGGGCTTAATTCTGATAATATTTTTGTTTGTTTCCATCCATAAATTACTTAGCTATCGATGGTTTTGTTATGGGTGTTTGTGCATTATATCACAGATCCATTCATTATCTTTGTAATAGAGAAACAAAATGATGTTACTGTCATGTTGTAAATTTTGTATTTACACCCACCCACCCCGTAAATTCAAAATTTACAACATGAATTTAATTTCACGAAGAATAACGTATTTCTCCTGCAACATTAAAAGGTTGCCAAATGAGTACCAATATTTCAAAGCTATGCTAATCAAGTTCTGTTAAAACTGCATAAAAGACAAACTCTAGAATTACTGAAAGTAAAATTGAAGAAGTACCAATCAATAATCAAAAACTCAAGTCCATTATAACACGACGAATTAGATGTCCAAATGGTCTCAACATGAAGAACAATTACGAATCCCAAACGGGATAAGACCAGGTGTCCGGAAGGAGTCAGCGTCTTCTGCTGGCATGCCACACCCGTCGCAAATGTTCCATGGAAACGAATTTACTAAGAATAATATAGTGAAAATAAAGTATGGGAACTTATTTATGTCACATTCTGTATGTACACTGGGTGAGTTTAAAAAACAAAATTTAAAACAGGAAATATAAGCTACCTGACTTCATCAAAAAGTTTGAATTACATTTATCCAGTGAATTCAAAATTGACACCATGTATGATCAGCGATATTTATAGCCTATCAATGTTAGTCTTTATTCCACGCTTTTTGATTACAGAGTTTATCTCCCGTTTGCCGAGTTATCTCCTCATTATAGCAGGTATAAGACGTATGTGGGCAAATTTTTGTTTTTCTGCTAAAAAAAAATTTAAAACACCTGACAGACCTAGGTACAAGATATTGTCCGATTCACATAAGATGGCGGGGCGGAGTAACCTTTTGATTATCATACGGATGATTCTACTCACTTTTCGGTTATGACAAGATGCACGTTTTATTCCTCATTGGATGCTCTATTATGTATGACAAGTAGGAAAGATTACTCTAATCAGTGTAATTTTAATGTTATGCTTTAATACCTAAAATTTAAACTCGTCCAGGTCAAAAAAAGGTTCACAAGACTCCATCCCGCCAGGTTATACGGATTTTATTATACACACTTTCCGAAAAAAATTCCTATCTTTTGATGCTTTAAGAAATCTGTTGAATTCTTAATATTAATTTTAAAAAATCATTTATTAATATTAGAAATTCCGACCGATTTCTTTAATATTAAAAAATCATTTTCTAATGTTAAGGAATCATTTTCTAATAATAAGATAATAATAATATTTTTTAATATTACAATATAGGACCTTTCTTGTTTTTTTTCTGAAAGAAATAGATTTTGATTTTAAAGTGGACGCTGAACATGAGTAAACTTGGTACATCTACGACAAAAAATTGAGAGGTTCTGGCGAGGTTCGAACTCGCGACCTTCTGCGTGTAAAGCAGACGTGATAACCACTACACCACAGAACCCTTCATACCAACATTGTGTTTAACGTTGTATATATTTGTGTAGACCAAAACAACTATAAATATGTGTAACAAGTTTAAATGACGTAAAACGCAAAAGTACCTGACTACAACGTAAACAATATGGCGAACTCATTTGACCATAGACATATGTAATGATTTAGGCTAAGGCAAATCAGACGAATCATTAAACGATATGGGAACTGCATGCAGTGTAGATCGCTCTTATAAATCAGGTAAAATAACTATAAACCTTCGAAAATAAATCATATACATCTAAACTTATTTTATGTGTCCCAGTAATTCGGTCGGGATTTAGATTTTAGCGACTCGCCATCGGTGATATTTATTTATTTATTAATATGAACTAAGGCATTGCCTTGAAGCGAGCGCAGCTTTATTTTTTTATTGTTGTTTAACGTTCCACTCAAGAATCTTTCACTCATATGGAGACGTCACCAATTGCCGGTGCAGGGCTTCAAATTTTGGCCTATGCTCGACACTTACGGCCTCGAACTCACGACCTCACGATCAAAAATTGAGACTGAGCCAGGTCGGCTCCGCAGCTTTGCCATTGTTACATCGTAATGTAACATTAAATGCATCGGGTTAGGAAAACCATGCGGTTTATACTCCCATGCAGATAATGTTTCGCATCCAATGTATGTAACCTACAGCTCATTTTCTACCCCCTCACCATAAAGTGCTCGCTTCGCTCACTAAATAACATCACGCTGAAATCGTTGCCAAATTATAGGTAAATGAATGATAGGTTTACAGTTGTAATTTTATTATAAATTACAACTTTCTTTCACCAGTAATTTGAAGAAGTAGTTGCAAAGTAATCAATGCAACGTCAAAAACTCCTGACGTAACTTACTATGATGTCACAGTCTGGCACAGTAGAAATTTATTCTGGTTGAAGACTTCTGATTGTGTATGCATTCAGGCATTAATGTAGTGAGCGAAATATAACTATAATACTAGGAACCCGTATGCAGAGCCTCGTTTGCGATGTACCAGTTGAAACTTTTTGAAGCCCATAGTACACACTGGAGGACCTGTGATCGTAAAAGGGCGCTGTAATTATTGGACTTGACTCAAGATGCAATATTTCTACAATAAAGACCTTGCTGCACTCGCATAATATACTCAATAGGTAGGACTCTAGGAGTGTAATCAATATACCGGTAGATAATATGTATACATTATAAAGAGCAATTATCTAAAGTAGATTTATATATTTTGCCAGAAACTGGCACAAGTCAAGAATTTGACAGAGATTGTTGAAGAGTGTAAGGACCAACAACTCTGTGTAATAGATTGCTCTGTCCCATCCAAGGATCGAACCCAGGTCAGATTGGTGAGAAGCAAGTGTGCTAACCACACTGTTAACCGGACACCCTAATTACATTTAGGCTCTAAAAAGAACTTATTTGTGTTGTAACATGTATAACTTAACCAGGTAGATAATATTATACACAGTAGAATGTAGATGGATTTGTGTACACAGTTATCCTTCCTTATTTGACCCCTAACAAGGCATAATTAAGAAAAGACAGTCTAGAACTAAAATACCTGTCTTAAGCATTTGTCAACATATCGACAGATTTGTTTTCCTAATATTTAACTTTTTTAAGATGTACCTTCAAATAAGTTGATTGAGCATTTTACATTTTCTGTAACAATTACAGGATATTCTGTAACACGGAAATGGCAATATATTTATTTGTTCTATTTTTGTTTTGATATCTAGAAATGAAATTGATTACCTCAAATTTTGCTTGCATTTTTTAATGCTATAACATTAGACTATTGCAATTGATTGTTCTGGCAAGAAGGATGAGTCAGATTTGGTTCTTTCTGAGAGAGAAAATTGGGAGTAAATAGAGAATATTTGCCAATTTTTTTTTTTTAATTTTTATTTCATTGTTTGAGGCAGAAGAATAATATTTAACATTTAGCAGGGTGTTAAATATGTTTTCCTCTGCTTTGCCAGATGAAATAAAAATGATTTTCATTGAAAAAAACTGGCAAATATTCTAATTATTTAATTCTTCTTAAAAAAAATTCTCATAAAACAATGAAGAAAAAGTATAGTCCCAAAATTTGAAAAGTATTTTGTTTGGCAGATTGAAAATAACACAGTTTACATTGATTGCATGCATGGAGTGGTATTTTTCACTGTAACAAATGTATTTAATTGATAAGTCCTTACGTTTCACTATCAAAAATGTAATAAATTATATTTATCTTAATGTCTATCTGTCCATTGGATACAAAAATCAACCCTGTTATGTGTTTTTCAGATATTTACAACAGATATTCAAAAATACCCCATGTGAAGATTGCCCTAGTTGGTGAGTATTGATTAGAATACATGTACATCAATGTATAATATATGTACATAAAGTGGACAAGAATTAATATTTAAATTACTCTGCTTAAAGCAATATAACTTGTCAAAATGTAATTTATTGTCCATGAAATTAAATCAAGAATCTGTTTCTTCAAATACATAATCTTACCCGTATAATGTCGTTAAAGAACTTCTTTTTGAAGTTTTAGATGTTTTATGTGAAAAATGTTCAATTTGAATATTTATCTTAATAAAAATTATGAATTAATTTATTGTCATTGAAAGATATGTATTCTATGTTTTTAACTTGTTACATGGTTTCATTTAAGTCTCTATCTTTCTAATTATGTGTGTGTCTCTCTCTAGCAGGGGTGGAAGGGGGGGGCTCTATGGCCGATAGGTTTGTTCATTGCGCTTTGAACCATGAAGTCTCTCACTTCTGGTCAATGCAGGTTCAAGCCCTGCTGGAACCTACCGGTAAGCTGATTTTTGTGATAAAGTTTGCCAGTTTATATTTGCGGAAGACCGGTGGTCTCTTACCACGTACATTCTAACTGGGTTCTCTCCTCCACCATCAAAAACTGGCCGCCACCATATAACTGAAACATAATGTTGAGTGTGGCGTAAAAACCAAAATCAAAATCAAATCACCCAAATGTTTGTTGCTCTTGCTTTATCACTTTTTTGCTCTCTTAATTCACTCTGCACCACAGGCCCATATGTCATATCCAATACAAACCCTATTGGACGGGTCTAGGACAACTGCCCCCCGGACAACTGCCCCCCGGACAATTGCCACCGGACAACTGCCCCCCTAGGACAATTGCCCCCATAATTTTTTTGTCAGATTTTTTAACACATTCAGTTGACTATTTATTTTTTTTTATATTGATATTATATAAATACACAATTTAGTCTGTTGATTGAAATATAAATACACAACTTAAGTCTGTTGATTGGATATGATAAGGATGGTTTTTCTCTTGTCATTAAACATGTTAAAAAATCTGACAAAAAAAAGAGGATGGTAAACAACAATAAAACAACAAATAATTTTTTTTTTAATTTAATATGTGTATCTTGTTCTTCAAAAACAACATGTTACAACAAGCAGAATAAGCACTGCCACTATTTCAAGCACCAAATGTCATAAGTTACAAGTCCACGGACACAAGAAAAGGCACTGTCACTTATTCAAACACAGAATAAATTATAAGTCTTGAGTGCATAAGCACAGGAAATCAAGCACTAAATATTTCATAAGTTACAAGTCCATGAACACAAGAAAAGGCACTGTCACTTATTCAAACACAGAATAAATTATAAGTCTTGAGTGCATAAGCACAGGAAATCAAGCACTAAATATTTCATAAGTTACAAGTCCATGAACACAAGAAAAGGCACTGTCACTTATTCAAACACAGAATAAATTATAAGTCTTGAGTGCATAAGCACAGGAAATCAAGCACTAAATATTTCATAAGTTACAAGTCCATGAACACAAGAAAAGGCACTGTCACTTATTCAAACACAGAATAAATTATAAGTTTTGAGTCCATAACCACAGGAAATCAAGCACTAAATATTTCGTAAGAGATGTCCATGAACACAAGAATAAGCACTGTCACTAAGTCCATAATCACAGGAAAAGCATCAACTTAAAAATCCTTACATGTGAATATTGTATGCTGTACCACGGAGAAAGTCCAACACATGACGGTCACCATAATTCTGAACTATGTGAAGCACACGGGTTGCAGTATCTTGGTATCTTTTCCTCTGAGGAATTACATCACCGGCTAGTATCTGTGTCAGTTGAACATGGTGCAGAGACTGTTGCCTTTTCAATTTTGCAAGGAAAGTCCAGATGTCTCAAAATCTACCATGACTGATCTTGGATTTAGTGTGGGCTTCAGAATTAAAAGCTGCTGGAATAACTCATAATAAGTTTGCTCTGTCTTGTTTGGTAGGAGTGCGTAAACACATGGCAAAATATTGTTGTCAACCATAGCATGAACAGTGTAAACTTGGTAAAAGAGTTCTGGAGCAGTCTTAAAGGTTCCATCTGCAAACCAATGTCCTGTTGTAGTAAGAGCTCTGAGGTTGGTCTCTGTGGAAAAAATCAGTATTCTGGCTGGGCTGTCTATACCACTATCAAAAAGCAGGAATGGTTCATCTCTGTGGGTTACCCTATACTCGTCTGGGATTTCCATTGTCTGCAGGTTCTGGGGGACAGGCAAAGGATTTCCTGCATTTTTCTTTAGCCGTCAAATACCTCTTCTGATATGGCGCAAGGGTGGAAGCTGAACTGCTGCTGCCTCGGTACAGGTTGTCACAGCCATGCTGATGATCTGTTGTGATCTGTTGTGGGGTCTCATCTGTGTCAACGGCTCTCCGCTTAATTGTTGATTTGATCTGTAGGGTCTCTTTGTGACAGGGATCTGCAGCATGATTATGTTCTTTGACATGGCCAACAACTTCATCACCTTTAACTTTAATTTTGGCACTGCAGCTCTTGTGTCTTCTTTGTTCACATTCCCAAGACACAACATCATTGGCAAGGTTCTTCTGCTTCACGTAGACAAAGCCCTGGTAGCTAAGCTTCTGGTGACCTCTCTCTGACTCAAGGAACTCCATTGTACAACTATACTTCTTTGCAAAACACAGTCCTATTTAAGCCAGATTCCAGTCAATATTTAGCTTGGGTAATTTCATACTTTTTTTCCTTAGAACCAATTTTAAGAGATCAAAGTAATTAAGCTTAAAAAGAAATTAATTAGCATCTATCAATTATGATAATAGAATGGTCCCTTATCATAGCTTGGGAACACTGAATAATTGTTTTGAAAATAGTTTCTTAATTTGACCTAATTCTATTTATTTATTCATTTATTTGTTTATCTATTTTTTTATCTATATATCTATTTTTATTTTCTTTTATAAATTAATTGGTATATAATCTTAAACTTATATTATATATCAACATCTCAATTAAATACATTATTTTTTAAGTTCAATATTAAAAAATAAGCCCCATAAATATATTGTCCGGGGGGCAATTGTCCTAGGGGGGCAATTGTCCGGGGGGCAATTGTCCTGTTCCCCTATTGGACATCTGGGCCTGTGCTCTGCACCTGTCTCACTATTTCTGGTTTTTTTTCCCTCTGTATACATCTATCCATTCTCTCACCATTTAAATTGTTCAAAAGTATCAAATTTTGATTTTTAATGTTTTTCAGGTGATCCTAAAGTTGGGAAGACATGTATTATGCTAAGATATTTAAAAAACCAATTTAGTCCCATGTACATACAAACCAAGAAAGCTGTGATAGGTAGGTTATTTTTTTTTTCAGGAAGAAATTACAAAAACAGACTTTAGATTCACACCTAATTACATTGTAGTCCCCCACTCATACATTGTAAATCCAGTTTAATTTGTGAGAATTTTATTTATGCTTAATTTCCTGAGTCTCAGCTCTCGTTCTTCAAAATAAAATTCTCGCTTAGTTTTCTAACCTAGCCGATTCTGAAAGCCACAATTATGTAATATTTTGGGGTTTGACTTTTAGAAAAACGGTTGATATTTGTTGTGTGTTTATATAAGAACCCTAGTGTATGGATTACAACTGAAGTAAGATAACAGTATGAAGATAAAGGGCATTCGTAATCATGAAAATATAATCTTGCAAATAAATCTAGAACCTGTGTTTCCCGAAAGTAAATTCCTGTGAAAATTGCTGGATTTACAGTAGCACCGAGAACTGTTTCTATTTGTGATGTTAAGTTAATCACATCTTAGCTGTTGTTTACACATGAATTTGAGTTCTGAAGAAAGAGATTACATTAACTGAATTGTAAATCAGCTTTTGATTTAAGGTCAAAAAAAAAAAAAAAAAAAGATATGTTTCATGTGACCCAACCAAGTAACCTAAATAGCCCCGACAGGCAGTTTTGCCCACTTATTTTATTATTCTTATCAAAACTCAGAAATTTCATCAAGTTTACATATGAAAATGAAAATGAAAATAAAAACAAGTTTAAAAAATGCCTACGGACTGACATACCTTTTAAAACTACTGGTCGGGATTACATACATCAAACAAATGATCTATAATTATGGCCTCACATTTACAATTGTTAGATACTGGACTAGTCTGATTCTTGGGTACTTGTTTTTGTCTTCCAGAGAATGCAGTCAAGAAAATAAATGTTCCGGGTCATGCAGTTGTGTCGTTAACTGTTTGGGATATTCCAGGTCGAGAGGATATGGATCTACATAGATCCTATTTCAGAAATCTAGATGCTGCCATAGGTAATTGACGTCCTGTCTGTAATTTTCTGAGAATTATTTTATGGCTGAGGATTCTCCTGAACAAATATTTAAACATTGCCATCATTATTAGATGTTAACTCATCAACCCCTGAAAAACATTGGACTCTTCTGTACCAGTCCAAATGTGTTTTTAGGGGTAAATGGGTTAAATGGGATAAAACAACTTTGCTGAAAAAACACATGTACACTACACATCTATATCATTTGAAATCTGAATTATATCTACATGTTTAGCATCAGTAAGATTGGGAACCTCAAACTCTTCTTTAGTAATTCAAAAGATTTTTTAAAATGTTGAAAAATGGGAAACAACGATTATGGATAATTAGGTGTCTTACTGGACAAAGCATTGTCAAGAAATATAGCAAAACTGAAAAAAAAATCATAAAGATATGAAATAATTAAATTTAAATCAGATTTGTATTATTGCTCAGATGCAAAAAAGAATAAAAAGATTTTTAAAAAAGCATTAATATTTTAAACTTCACTATAAATGTGTAACATGCCAAGCCCATCACATCGCATTGTCATCAATCCAGATGCTGACCACACTCGCCGTTGCTAAACTTCAGTACGTGAATATAAACACTAACCATCCAGCCACAACAGCCAGCTTTTGGACTAGACAGTTAATCTGCCTATATCCATGACTGTTGCACTACCCCCTTGGCCGACAAGCTTCGTCCCGGAAGCTTTGTGGGTCTGACCTGAAATCTACAGCTTACACTATGCCCTTCAGCTGTATCTCCTGGATTTCAGACTTTCTCACTGCCACCAAATGTAACGTGCCGAGTGCATCACATCAGATTGTCACCCATCCCGATTGCTGACAGTGCTCGCCGTTGCTTAACTTCAGCACATGAATATAAACGCTAACTGTCCTGGCACAAAAGCTAGCTATTGGACTAGAAGTTAATCTGCTCATATCCATGACTGTTACACTTGCAGTACATGTAGGAAATTTGAAGTCCTTCTATCACTTGTTTAAAAAGTTATAGCCCTTTGTTAAAATACCCCAAAATTATTTATTTTTTAACTCATCAACCCCTGTGTTCACATTTAAACTCACCAAATTGTTATGAGGTCAGAAGAACCTTAAAATATGCCAGCAAAAATCAAGAACACATTAAAGGAAATTTATAAATTTTATTAACAATAACAAAATAAAAACTCTATCTATATGACAGTTTACAGTAATTAAAATCACAACTCACAGTTCAATTCCAGTTTAGAGATCCACAGAAATACACAATAAATTCCAGTCCGAAAGTAATATTAAAAGGATCCACTTGAATACACAATAAATGCCAATTTGTTTGTAATAGTGATGTGCACTAATCTGACATAAATCCCAATATAAAAAATATGGTCTGCTCTCCTATAACTTGGTCTCAAAAATAGTCTCAGCTGTTCTAAACTTGTTTTACCTGAAGACCTAACCATCTATATACATAGGCGTCGGAACCGGGGGGCTTAGCCCCCCCCCACTTTTTTTGCAAAGATAGACATAGGTGTTGAAAATTGGGGCGTGTGTGTGTGTTTTAAGTTGGTTTAGCCCCCCACCCCCCAATTTGCTTCCGAACTTATGTATATATATATACACATGTATATATATATATATATATATATATATATAATATATATATAGTATATATATATATATATATATACTCTAAAACAGTTCTGGAAATAACTATATTGGAACAATCAAGAAAATCGTCTTTCTACAAGATTCAGGAAAGTCCCTATGGCTAAATATAGTAACATGATGACAGAGTTAGAATGTCCTTGAACAAACACACAAACTACTGATCTTCCAGAAAGGTCCAGATGCACTAAGTTCAACAAGTACAAATAATTGTAAACAAGCACCCATTTACCCTCATAACAAAATCAATAAATAGTTGTGAAATGTCATATTTGGTAGTGAATAAGGTAATATTGCAGGTTAACCTTTCACCCCTAAATATCTGAGAGGTATGCTCTTTTCTATAGTTTAAGACCAGTTTATTGTGGTCTGAAGTGAAAGCGTTAACTCATTGTATAATTTAGATTTTAAATCATACACCCCTAAATTCTGACAGTGGACTTTATCATTCTTTGAAATGGAGAGTCCAATTGTGGTTATAGGGGTCAATAAGTTAATGTTATATATGTGTTTATTTCAGTTGTGGTGGATTTGATGGATAACAGTAGTATTGAGATGGCCCCTGTGTGGAAACAGACAATATTAAACAACACGTTTTTGACGCATCCTGTAGAAGAGGTCAAAGGTCGTGTCCAGACAACGACAATGGAAGAAACACTTGTTGATTCTGAAACTTTTCCGATCCTTTTGATGGGAAACAAATTTGACTTTGTATGTACATGTATACTGAAACCTACCTTACAAATGATGCAAGAATTTTCTGTTTAATTTGTCTATGCAAATTTTGTGTGTGCATTTTTTCTGGTCATTAATCCATTTAAAGGCCTCTGTGGCTGCTGAGTGTTAAGAGCTTTGAACCATGAAGTCTCTCGCTTCTGGTTAGTGCAGGTTCATGCTTACTGGAACCTAAGTTGAATTTGTGTAAGAAAGTTTGCCAGTTTACTTGCAGAAGGCCAGTGGTCTCTTCGTGGGTAATTGGGTTCTCTCCTCCACCATTAAAAACTGGCCGCCGCCATTTAACTGAACCATTGTTGTGTGTGGCATAAAACAATATTCAAAATCAAAAATAAAAAACATTTTAACCACCTTCAGACAATAACGGATTTGTTAAAAGCTTTGTATAAGATTATACCATTAAGCCTTTCATCCCTACAGACCGCAATAGACTGGTCTTAAACAATAGAAAAGAATATACCACTCAGAATGTCAGGGGTGAAAGGGCTAAGACACTGGGGATGCAAGGGTTAATTGAATTCAAATTCTTCAGAGGCTTAACCCTGTCAACCCCACAGACCATAATTGACCGGCCTGATACAATAGTAAAGATCTTACCATTTAAGATACTCGGGTTAATCAACTTACATATCCTTCAAAATGATACAATACAAAATAAAAAAACAGATTAAGGAAGTTTCTGGAAAAGATATATTTGTTTGATTGTCTGTTTCATTGTAGTGTTACATCTCATCAAGAATTTTCACTTATATTGAGATGTCACCAGCTCTAGGTGAAATGCAACAAATTTTGACCTGTGCTATGGACTGACACAGATGCAATGAGGGTCTTTCAAATGTCATGCCTGCCGTTACATGGGACCCGGTTTTAGGTCACATCCGGAAGACCTATGAATTATACTCCATTTACAGAGCACTTGGCAAAGAGACGGTCACTACATCGTTGTAAAAAAAGAATCTTAAATTTGACTTGGTACCAGAAATCAAACCTGAAACCTGCCACTTGCAAGTCAAATACTCTACTTCTAGAGGACCGCAAACCTTAAAAGAGATGTTCTAAAAATACAATTTTATAAGTTTTACGTACAATAAAACCTGCTATAGCAGCCACCTCTATATAAGGATTACCTGTTTATAAAGGCCAGTTTTTTCAAGTCCTTTGACTGCATATACTTCAACTAAATTGAACCTTATGTATAAGGGTCACCTGCACATAAAGGTCAATATTTTCTGGTCCCATGGCTGGCTCCTATATACAGGTATCACTGTACATGTAGGCCTTTTTGTATGAAGATACATAAATGATAAAAGAGATGTGTATGGAATTACAAATGTCGTAATATGGTGATGGCATACATAAGTTTCAAAGTTAATAACTGTTTAAAGTAACCTTCATCTATTCTTACTTTGTTTATGATAAGAAATTATTAATGATTCTTTGAAATCCTTGATCCTTGTTTGAAATAACATTTCTTCTTATTTAATACATTGGGCATGGGAAGAAATTATTTTTATTCCTTTTAAATTTTTAATTTGTTTTTCCTTTTTCAATTGTAGATTGAACAAAGAGTGCAAGCAGAGCGAGTGAAGAAATATACAAAAGAAAGAGATCAGATAAAAGAAGGTACTGTTAACCTGGAAATTTTTTCCCCTGGGTATTTTTTCACCCTTTTACATAAATATTTTTGTAACACATCCACCCTGTCTAAATAATGAATGGCTCGGGTGAAAGGGTGCTTAATTTTGGAGGAAACCAGTGAACCTGGAAAAAAACTCACGTTTGAACTGGCAACCATACCTGCCATCTCGCATACTTCCTTGTCCAATCCCAGACTGAACCTAGGTCTCATTGGTGAGAAGCAGTTGTCCTTACCATTGCCCTACTGGGAACTTGATATCTACATGTAAATCTGGGTCCAAAGTCATCAAATTTTCTCACTACCCAAGCCCAACTCACTTTTTAGGATTTCGAGACAGAAAGGCACATACTTTATGCTGTAACTGGAAATTAATGTGTATATATGACATAGAACTGTAAATTATGGTAGAAAGTAAAAAAAAAACCGATTCATAAATATAAAAAAAAGGTTTGGGTACATACTCAAATTTAGTACCATACTCATTTCATTTTTTAATTTTGATGAGAAAATGATAAATTTGTTTCTTATGTGAATGAAAAATATATAAAAAGTTTTATAGATAAATTTATATGCGTTTTGCAGGTTTGGGTACATACTCAAATTTTTAGTACCATACTCATTTCATTTTCTAATTTTGATGAGAAAATGATAAATTTGTTTCTTATGTGAATGAAAAATAGATAAAAAGTTTTATAGGTAAATTTATATGCGTTTTGCAAAATACAGAGTAACGTCCCATTTGCAAGAGTTATCTTTCATTGGAGCAGGTATCTCGTAATGAACAAATTGGACAAAAAACTACTTTTTATTTTTACTTTTAAAAATTAAACAGCCTGATGAAGCCAGTATAACTTAGCATTTGAGGTAAATAAATTTTACCTAGGTCTGTAAGGTGTATAAGGGTTATTTTTTGGCAGAAAAACACAAATTTGCCCACATACATATTATAAGTTACCCACTATAAAGAGGAGATCTGCAAGTTGTTGTTGTTTTATTGTTGTTTAAAATCCCAATCAAGAATCTTTCACTATAGGGAGACGTCACCAAATGCCAGTAAACCCTTTAAGGGCTTCAGATGTTGGCCTGTGCTTGGCACTAATACTGCCATTGAGCAGTGAGGGTTCCTTAATGTGCAGACACCTACTGTGACATAGGACCTCGGTTTTTACTGTCTCATCTGAAGGACAGCCTAACGATCAAGAATTGCATGAGCGTGCTGCCGACTGAGCCAGGCTGGCTCTGTAATCCGCAAGTATGGAATCGTCAAATAAAAGTCGAGCTTTTGAATTGAGTAAATTTGAGGACTTAGGAGCTTAAATTTGGAAAAAATAAAAAAATTCCACAAAATGTTTATGTGACTGTACGCCGCCATTCAATTATCAAGAGTTACCTTTATTTGTACAATCAAATTTTCCTCTGTTGCAGTTTTTCAAAACAATAATATCCCCAAAGGCTAAAATGAAACAAGATGGATACTCAACATTATCAAATGCTTACCTGAATATAAAGGCCATCTGCATATAAAGGCCAAATTTGTCTTTTTCTTTCCTCAGAGATATTAAAGGTTAGGATTATAAGTATTTGTATTAATTAAAACTTTCACACACACACACCCCCCCCAAGTATCTAAATGGTATGCTCCTTTTTATATTGTCTTGGGCCAGTCTATATTAGTCTGTAGTATTAAAAGGGTTAAGATTTTCTTATTTTACATTTTGCAGGTGATTCCGAAAGAAAAGTCTGGTCCATAGGTGGCCCACTGACAGAGGAAGAAAAACCTGAGTGTGTTAAAATGATGGAACGGCAGGTCAAAGAACATAAGTTTCATGGCTGGTATGTTAACTTTACTTACATGTTTAGAAACTGTAATAAGAATGGACTCCTTCTACATCACATAGAATTTGTGTTACATCACATGCACCAGCATTAACCCTTTCACCCCTGAATGTCTAAATGGTATATTCTTTTCTATTGCCTTAGACCAGTCTATTATGGTCTTTAGTGTTGAAAGGGTACAACAATCACATAAATCAATCAGCATATGGTTCAAACAGAATCCTTTTCTATCCCACTGTGTTCCTAGTTTAACTTTAAAATGACAAATTTCTATTATCATTCCAGAATTTTTTTGGAAATTTTCAAAATACATATTCTTACTATTTTAAGCTTGCCAGTGAGGATAAAATAATCCTGATACCTAATGTCATTCCATCTGCAACGACATTCAGTTTGTCATAAACTTTAACTAGGCTTTAATATATCCTTAAAACTACTGTATAAAGTTTTCCCCCAGTTAAAGTTTTCCCCCGGTTATTTTCACCCTTTCATGACAGAAAACATACTCCTCACCCTTTTAATTCGAGATAGCAGAATTCGAGATTACTGAAGTTTAAATAAACATGTTTTTCTATCCATAAAAATTGGGACTGCCCATTCAACTTTGACATATCCGGAATTTGGACTCATCCAGTTTTGACATAAGGGGATTCCTCTGTATTTTATTTTATGTGTTCGATTTTGATTTTGAAGTGGTTGTTTTTCATCGACTATTCAACTACATGGTGATATTGTCATCTCTAAGAGATGGAGAGCTGTGTTGTCTTCCGATAACTGTTTGTTTGTTTTCATTTTTCAGTATGATGGTGTCAGCTAGAGACGGGGATGGCTCAGTACGGGAGGCAATTCAGCATCTCATACGCCATGTACTGGCATCTAAGTACTCAATGAATAAACGACGACCAAAAGAGAAGAAAGAAAAGAAGAAAGATCCAAAGAAAATTGAGATCGATGTTTTAGAGAAAGTGGATATCAAAGAGGTGAGTCTGACATTGTCAAAAATTGATATTTCTGATTGCAGAAAGATGCAGACATGGGTTACATTCAACGGGGCTACATTAGATTCACACTTTAAGAAAGGTAGTTCAGGGCTCGAATTCACCAAATTTACTCAATACTCAACTTTTATATTATTATTTTGACTATATAGTCTTTGGGTCTCATTATTCACATAAAATTTGGGGGCCACATTAATGATTTTCCTGTAAAAAATGAAAAAATACACATGTATTGAATATGGTACTCAAAATCAGCAATATTTTTCATAATTATTTACAATTGTATGCAAGCTCTATACAAACATGTCCAGTTACAGCATAATGTATTATTGATACTTTAACCCATCAACCCCTGCAATCACATTTAGACTCATCCAGATCAAAAGATGGCATGATCTACTGTCATAAATTAGGAATAAACAAGTTCCTATTGCATGTAAAATTATTATAAAATTTTAATTCTAAATGATACACCCCAGAGTTCTGACAGTGGACTTAACCATTCTCTGAAATGGGCAGGTTTAAATGTGACTTCAGGGGTTGATGGGTTAGTATCATGAAAAGTTAGTTGATCAGCTTAATTGAGTACTGAGTAAATTTGGTGATTTCAGGACCAGACTGTCTGTTCAGCCCATAAGGGACAGAAATGGGGCCTTATTCTGAATGGTACAAAGATGGGAGAGCAAATTTAACCAGATTTTGTATATAGACAAAAGTATACATATGTTTCTATCTGTATCATCAGACTGCACTTGATCGTTGTAGCGGATGGATTCAACTCGAGTACGCTCTCGTATACAGATCTCGATACTATATTTATCTATATTTATGCACAAATTTAAAAATAATTCAGCTTTTAACAACGCTACCAAATAATTTGGATGACATGAATTGCATTAAGAAATTAGTAGCTCCCGCGAAATTTCCGTACCCAACTACAGTGCAATTACGACATTACATATTGCACAGGCATACTGAACTCTGTATTGCAACTGTATGATTACATATGCATGTAATAAGTACATTTTTATATACATTTTACTGTATACCTGGAAAATTTTGCTCCCGTATCATTTTTGCCATTTTTCGCCCTCAGATGAGAGGGCGAATTTAAAATAAAGGCGAAATTTTTATGCTAAATAGAAAAAGCATGGACATTCATGACATCCATATTACTATGGTGATTTGGGTAAATTTAAGATGGGGTGAATATGTTTTCTGCTGTAAAAGGGCGAAAATAACCAAGAGCGAAAATAGCCAAGGGCGAAACTGGCCATGTATACGGTAGATCATTGAGATCATGAATGACTTCTGTGATGGCCAAATGTACAGATAGTTAACATTTTTATAAATGGCTTCACTTTTATGTGAAATGTCTGTCTCAAACACAATGAACCTGGTTTTTGTTTTTTTTATTTTTTTTTTTTTTGTTTCTTTGTTTCAGTTTGACAACGTTTTTAGGACAGCAAGCATATCAATCAGAAAAGTAGAAATGTTACGAGAATATCACAGCAAATCTCTGACGAAGATGAAAGAAGCCTGTCAACTAGCTCAGATACTTGAAAATGGAGAGAAAAGTCTGGAAGATTGCATTGCCGCCATGAAAAATAACATAGGAGAGGGTGTCAAATTGAAAGTACGATTAACTCGATGATCTTCTTTTTTTTTTTTACACATCCAGGTCATCTAATCATAAAATAATCTTAATCATATTATAATCTTAGATCCCAGACATAAATTTCAGATAATATGCAAATATTCAAATAATCGTTTATGAGTATTCTTTAGCTTGATTTAACATCAAGGTAAAACGTCAAAACGAAAAGTGATTACAACCTAGAAATACAGGGTTATTTTAAAAATTCGCAAACTGTCAACGATTTCCTGTTAATTTAGAGAGTATAGTTTCTCATGCAAAATTTTACATCAATATCGAGGTAGGAAAACAACACGAAGAGTTGAACTAGACAGCAAGTTTCTCATTTTGATATAGACATTGAAGAGCCACTGACGTCAGACGCAGTCACTGGTTAGTTGACATTCATATATGTCGTTATTTTTCATGAATAAAACTCCTTGGAAAAACGTATAATGTATGTCCAATTTCGGTCAAACTGTAAATAATTCATATATAGTCAAACCTGTTTTCAGCAGCCACTCAAGGGAAATTGAAAAAGTGGCTGCATAAGACAGGTGGCCTTTGGTTCCAGGTTGACAAATATCACAAGAAGATTGATGTCCATTATACAGTGTATAGCAACACATGTATAATCAAATACCAATACCAAATGGTTTGATGTTAAGATGATCAGGTGTTAAAATCATGTACATTACAGTGCTACCTGGCTAATCTGTTCATAGGTTTTTTGAAAATGATCATGCGATCAACCATCTTCAAAAAATGGCTGCTGAAAACAGTATGACCAAGCATTTTGTCCTGAATATCAATGGCCGCAGACCACGTTAGACAGGTGGCTGCTGGTTTGGGTATGTTTATTTAGTGAAATTGATTGGGGGGAATACTAACTGGCTGTTGAAGACAAGTGGCTGCTGAAAACAGGTGGCCTTTAAGGCAGGTTTGACTGTATATTGAGAAATCTTGATTGTAAAAATAGAATGTAGACAAGTTTCCGTGTGAAAAGTTGAACATGAACAGTGGTTTTTGAGCTTTGCTGTTTAGCAGTACATGAGTAGGCCATACATGTCTACAATTTTTTTCAGTGTGTCTTGAGTAATAATTGGAGCAAAAGTCAACATGTCAATAATTGATATAAAATTCTTGAATATGTACTATTAATGTAATTGTTAGCACGTAAAACAACTGTTAAAAATTCTTTGTTTTTTTCCCCCACCACGCACCGGTTTGGAGATAAAAATATTGAACAACTGAAGCGCTGGTCCTTTTTTCAGTTTGATTGCTGTTTGTGCTGTTATTGCAGAAATTGAATGATAGCCAACTTTTGATCGGTCAAAAAAATATTTGTGATGTTTTGTTGGTCCTGGATTTTTTTTAAGTACTGTAGTTGAAAAGCAAGTACATTAAAACCTGCTATAGTGGCCACCTCTATATAAGGATTACCTGTTTATAAAGGTCAGTTTTTTCAAGTCCATTGACTGCATACTTCAAATTTGATATCTATTCATGCATTTACTGGACAACAAACATACCTGCTCAAGAGGTAATAGTTCATTCAAATTGGATTAAGGTGATTATTAATTAACCCCTCATTTAATCTCCTTAATGATTACCCTGTGCTTTGCAGGTAAACAAGTAATTAATTTCAATATTTTTTTCTACAATATATTTAAATACTTCAGACCAGAAATATACAGTGCGAGAAAAAGCGAAATTTCAAGATAAAAAGTTTGAGGTATTTAGAGTTAAACTAGTATAAATATATCACAAAAAAGTCGGGGCTGATAATACAATTTTGACATAACCAGAATTTCGCTTGCCATCATAAATATGCATTTTCAATATTCACAAAATTTTGGCCCCTTGGCCTTTATCAAGTGAAAGAGGACATCATACTATGTAATTCATATAGATATTATGGTCTCTCACTTGATATTGGCCAGGGGGCCAAAAATTTGTGAATATTAAGTGTGTTTACAGTTTTTTTGCATAGCAGTACTTCCATTTGGAAGACATTGAATCTGATATGCATTTTGTCTTTTAAATGGCATTACATTCAACTGAACAAGTATATACCAAAAAAACAACTTTATGCGAAAATGTTATTTTGACTTTGTTACTTAACTCGTTCACCCCTAAAGACACATTTGGACTGGTCTAAGTTTTTGATTTATAGAAAAGTCCATTGTTTTTCAGGGGTTGATCAGTTAACAAAACTACCAGTATATATTTATATCAGAGTGTGTCTGTAAATAGTTGGATTTTAACATTTAAAGGTAAAGAAAGATCAGGAGTTTTGCAAACTGGAAGTCGATACAAAGAAGGAAGATTTTAAACTGGAGAAGAAGATGAAAATAATTTTGAATATCTTTCATACAGAGGTATTTATATTGTGTTTGAAGTGTATTTCAATATTTGACTAATAAAATCATAGAAAAGAAAATACTGAACATTGCAAATTTGATTGGACAAAAATCACAAATTCATGCAATATAAGGGAGGATTAACAAAAATTTAATTTCAGTAGTGAAAATATCAGTTCATGTTAGTGTATATTAGTTAAATTTCTTGTTCTTAATTCTAAGTTTTTGTTTTTCAGGTGCATTATAAAAGGCTCCTTCAAATTACTTTATAACTTTACAATTTTGTGTTATTTGTAAACTTGAAGCATAAAAGTAGTGCCCCAGTTCTTGGCTTTTCCTTACCTGCCAGGTGAATTCTCTTGGATCCGTGGAATTTGAAGTGGTAATAGCTAGTTAACTTAAAAATTGTAGATCATGTAAAGGCTGGACTGCCATTATATGGTACTGAAAACCATCATTTCAAAAGTCAGCTTGTACAACAACTTTATGTATTATTTTTCCTATTTCATTGTAGTACGCAAGTGTAAGTAATGCTATTATGAAGGAATGCCCTGTAATTGACTCAAGCCTACAGCAACAGGATGCCAATTTGGCCACCATGTGCCAGGAATTGTGGGAATTGGTGGCTTATGTAGATGGTCAGCCTCGGAGTAATGCAGATGTTGAGAAGATCTCTCGAACCATTGAAGAAAACCGGGCCAAAATTCAACATAGCTGGCTGGAAGCTAGAGCAGCGGTCCAGATAGTAGAGGACTCATTAAAGAAAATAAAAGCTTCTTTGTTATGGACAGAGGAATGAGGAATAAATTCCATTTACTACAAACATACAGCGAAGAAATTAAGCTATTGCAGTATTATTTTCTTGAAGTTGGGGTGTTAAAACTGAATATCAAAGCATTGGCAAACTTATCTATGCACTTATTTAAAAAGGTTATATGCTGATGGAGATACCATATGTACACCTATTTATTGATATCTTGTCAGTTATAAATGCGTATAGAACTTATGTTCAAAGAATATATTCACATATTGGTATGAAAAGTGCGGCATACCTGTATCTAAAGGTTTTAGGGTGTTGAGGACAGTTTTATTTTCACAACATAATTATTATTGGCGTAATAAGATTATTTTTCTCCCATCTTGTACAGGCGTATCTACCATTTTGCCAAGCCAGAATTTCGCTGTTCACACCCTAGACAAGCTACACATGCTATGACATCACTATATAATGTCATAGAGTGGGACTTGTTTACGTGCATAAACATGTGTTTGAAGCATTGGAAAAAATATTCAAACATGGGTGTGTTGAGTGTAAAGTGAAATCTCGACCCTCGTGGTAAAAATCTGAAAGTCCAATCCTTGGGAAATCCTCGGATAGGACAACCAGATTCTTAACACTCGGGTGGAGATTTACATATCCACTCCACACACCCATGAAAGATTATATAGGTTCTATTAACTCATTTCCCACTAAAGACACATTTGGACTGGTCTATGTCATTGATTTACAGAAGAGTCCATTGTTTTTTCAGGGGTTGGTGAGTTAATCTCTTTTTATTTATAAGAGTGAATACAATTAAAGTAATCAGTAAATGAAGACAAAAAGTACAGAGATTGCATAATGAATAATAATAATACGTATTTCTGAAAGTTTGTCTTTGATCAAAGATTAATCTCTTTTCTAAATATACAATTTTCACATGCCTTTGCCATTCAAATTATAAAAAAAAATTGAAATTTAAAATTTATCAAATTGATAAATTATTCATTTTTTTTTTTCATTTCCATGTCTTTCCACAGAAATTCCAAATCTTTCATGGAAATAAGGTAGTTAGCCGTATTAAATGCATTCTTTTGATATAACATGTATAATCATTATCCATTTAAGTAACTTACCATCTAATATTGTACCTACAATATGAAATAGAAATTAATGGGAGGAATAGAAACAACATGAAAATAGCATCAAAATAACTAAGGCATTACAGAATAACAATTTAAATCTCAGGGATCACAGGTTCGAGTCCTGCTGAAACCTGAAACTGATTTAGTGGGAGTGTCTTTGGTGTTTTCTGGATATATTGTGAACAGGTTTTCCCCTCCACCATTTAAAAGAAAAGCAGTCACCACAGTAGGATTGAGAAATGGATGAATGTGGTGTAAAACTACAATGTGAACAATTATTAATGTTAATCGTTTTGTATTTAAATACCATATTTGATCTAATAAGCATCAAAGGTGCTACATAAATAGGAACAAGGGGTGGTACGCCTATTGAGACAAAATAATGTTCAAATTGGCACGAAACAATTAAGTTTTGTATAATTAAGGCACAGTGATAGAGGTTGTAGTTATTTACCGAGGGTACCTATCAACATTCTTATGTTGCTGGGGGTGGAGGCTTTAGATAAATGATACTTACATTTTTCCAGTCAACAGTGTACTCGATCAACTGTGTAAATCTGAATTATTAGGGGGAGGGACACTGACATAGTAGGTGCTTATTGAGTTGAATACGGTATCTAAATTGTAAGAGCTTTCCAGTCATTGTTGATGATTTTATTTAATACAATTGCTGTAATTATGTGTTAAAAATATCTGTTTATATTTTTGTATTATCAGTTTCACTGTTAAAAATTTGCACACACAAATCATGTTGATATTTTTTGCAGTTCCAGAGTTGTTGTTGTTGTTAACTTTTTTGATAATTGAATTTGAAAATCTATTGTTTGTCCGAGACCGTATTATGAAATATCTACGTTCCCCCGTCTTCCTTCCTTTACAGAGAGGGGCCTACGCGGACGAGTAGTTAGAGAATCGCGCTTTGAATTATGAAGTTGCTCACTTCCTGTCAGCGCAGGTTCAAGCCCTGCTGGAACCTAAGCTGAGTTTTGTGAGAAAGTTTGCCAGTTTACTTCCGGAAGGCCGGTGGTCCGTTCCCGGGTAGATTGTAACCGAGTTCTCTGCTCCACCATTAAAAACTGGCCGCCACCATATAACTGAAAAATTGTTTAGTGTGGTGCAAAACAAAAATCAAAATCAAATATTGTCCCTAAAGTCTGTGTCAGGTTTGAAAATTGCAGAATTTTCCTTATACAAAAGAGTTTTGGGTTAAAATATCAAAATACTTTCTTATTAATACACCTCACGAGTTCAGTTTCTTTGAAAAATGCAATATCTTTTATGTTCTGAAATGAAATCAATTTTGTGTAATGAAGCATACATATTTTATTAAATGATTGAAAAAAATGAGTTACCTGTAAAACTTGCATGAAAAAAAAAATTAGTAACTTAAAAATTTTGGTATTGATAGTCAGTGGTGTTATACACACATGCGCGCTCCATATTGAAGTCTCCAAATTACAGAGATTGTCAATTTTAAAATATACCATGTATTACATATATTAACAAGTGGGAAATGAGATATTTACAATGTAAATGATATTAACTTGGTGGAGGAAAGAATGTTATTCTATGATTAAGAGTGGTATCTTGCTAGACTCAGTCTACATTTCCACAGTTAGTGCACGTGTACTGCTATAAGTGCACGTGTACTGATATGATGAGTTGTCTAGTTGATTGGTAGCTTTCAATTTTACAAGTTTAATAATGATAATATACATATATTACTATACAAATATGAAAATGTTGTGAATGCACAGAGAGGGTCACAAACTAGTTCTGTTTTAAAATTTAAAAACAAAACAAAATTACACATTCACGGATATTTTCATCGCAAAAGGTTAACAAAAAGATTGGTCTTGAGAACCACGAGCAAGCATCAAGACTCAGTTGTACACATCACTGGTTGATCATGTTTTGTAGTTTTCATGATGTTTTTATAATAAATTTGAAGCTGGTCTTCTTTAATCAATTTTGTGTATTGTATTATAAGTATGTTGCAAAGTTTAATTAGATTCAATATCTCTGTGAAAGGTTTGTCCTGGTGTCAGCCAAGGGGAAGCCATTAACCATGTGATATTTGCTAAAAAATTTGTTTGTTTGTATGTTTATTGTTGTTCACTCATATGGAGACGTCACTAAATGCCGGTGAAGGGCTTCAAATTTTGGCCTATGCTCGGCACATACGGCCATTGAGCAGTGAGAGTTCTTTAACGTGCCGACACCTACTTTGACATGGGATCTCAGGTTTAACTGTCTCATCCGAAGGACAGGAAACCAGCCTGCTGCTGGTTGGACTCGAACTCACAACCTCACAATCAATAGTCGAGCGCGCTACCGACTTAACCAGGCCGGTTCTGCTAGAAAATGAAATTGACATATGTTATGGTCACTTGGATCACATGCTTATGGTTGGTTGTTTTCTGTCGTCTTACAACATGCAAAAGTAAGTTCTCTTAAAGACCATAGTCCAATTTCACTAAAGGTCATAACTTTACATGTAGATGTAACTTACGTCTAAAATGAGTTTCACGAAAGGTCCTATCTTTTTTCCTAAATAGAGACAGATAAAAATCTGGTCACTCAAAACAAGTTTCAACGTTCAGTACCATGTAAATTTAACGTGTTTTGAGTGACCAGATTTTTATTTTTTATTTTTTTTTTATAAGTTTCTTGCTAAATTCAGTTTTGTTTATTCTGTTTACATTTATTGATTTCATTCACATTTCGTTATATCATTGGTAGCTTAGTTTCACACGAACACTTGCTTGATTTCGATCTTGATCACATGTAGCTTTTCATTTCTATCCCAATAGTATGTATGGATGCGTGCTTGTCTGTAAGTGCGTGTATGTATGCGTTTTTATGTTATTATAATATCTTAGTCCTGAAGAAGGGACAGGTCGTCCCAAAAACTGGTGTCCGTGTCATTAGTCATTTTAGTACTTTACATAATTCGTCTTATGACATGTATCTATTTGCATAGATCTGACACCTTAGTATATATAGTGCCGTATGTTTTAGTGGTTGATTCTGATCATGTCAAATGCATGCTGATGTCTTTATAACAAATAACTATACCTAGAAATTTTCGTTCCTGTTTAAATTTCGTCATTTTGCCCTTAGATGAATCTGAAGGTGAATTTAAAATGAAGGTGAAATTTTCGTTCTATATAATTGTCTACATTCATGACAGCCATGTTACTATAGTGATTAAGGGCGAATTTAATAACAGAGTTAATATATTTTCTGTCATAAAACGGACAAAAGACCTGGGGAGGGGCAAAATCTCGGGCATACTGAGCCTGCACAATTGTGTTCTAAATAGTAAAATGAATCGACCAATTTTGAAAGATAGTTATTAGGTAAAATTCAGCATCAGTCACAAATAAAAGTCACAACAGAATCTAAAGCGTGTTAAAAAGCGTAATCTCTATTTTTCTCCAAGCATTCGGTTTGATTAATTGTTGTTTACATTTTTGTTAAAATCAAATGTACAATGCAATACTGGAAAGTTCATATATCTTTTAATTTCTTCACAAAACAAATATCATCCTGTGTCTCAAACATATTAATGATAACCAGTTCTCTCATTACTGCCCTTGTGAGGTAGGATTCTCATGTGAGAAAGCCTCATGATATCGAGCTTTCTCATGTGAGCATGTGACCCTATGATAATACATGTATAATAATAATTAATACGCAGGGCTTTTTCTTTTCTCCCTCGATCTGCTTCAACATATCCTTTATTTTTCTGCTACTTACTTTTAGTATGTGCTTTGAAATTACGATCTGTTTTTTAAAAAAAAAAAACACGCTAAACAGTTCATCATTTTTTTATTATTTCTAAAAACTTCAACATTTTATACAAATGTGTAAAGATAATCGAAAAGTAGGTAAAAATACTTAATGTAAGAAAAATAATCTGTCGTGAGTCAACCCATGATGCAGGATATGAAATTCTCACCCTCAGGGTTGAATTTTTGGGTCGAGGACTCCACAAGCGGCAACCTTGTATTCAACCCCATGGGTGAGAATTCCACATCCGACATGGATACTCATGATGGATTCTTATAGTTTCCTTTGTTTAGGAAGTTTTTTTTTCATTCTAAAAAATAATAAGGCACATGTTGTTGTACCGTCATGGAGAAATGTCAATGTCGGACTCAAATATACATGCGATCTGTATGAAATTTGTCTTTGGTTTAAAGCTGCTCTCACTGGGATTGTCATGTGTAAGGTAAACTTTTTATTTTCGCCTAAACATATCATTTAAAACTGTCGAATATAGTTACATTGATGAAAACATAGTTAACCAAAAACTTGTAATTCTACATTTTGTTCTGCGTAGATAGAGTTGTCCTGACCTAGCTAGAGTTTCAGTAAGGAATGCAGTTATAAAAACAATGCCGTTTACAGAATTATAGAAATCATATATGATGAAAATAATCTATTGAATAGACCTTTTCGACTTGTTCTATTCCGTCATGGTTCATCATAATAGTATGCAGTATAGAGAAAAATACTGGCACCATCACTTTTGGTTTAACGATTTTCTGTGAATATATGACCTAGAAAAGGGATATCATGCAGTAATAGGTGCCAGATTTGAAAAAAAAACAACCTACAGGAAAGTTACTGCACTTGTCATCTTTACATAAACGAACATTTATCTAAACGTAATTCTTCTCAGATGAATTAAAACAAGACATTAATGAATATTATAAACATACTACCAAAGTTATAATGCTCAAGACGATATCGTTTCTGTCAATTAGACTTCATCAGTTGGGCTCCAATTTAAAAGTTATGTGTATTTTCTAAAGAGAAAGTGGTATTATACAAGGCCAAATAATATCTCTAAAAGTATAGCCGAAATCCGTCTAAGAGTAACCACTGTAAAAATGACTATCTTAGCTTTAGAAAACATTTTTGAAACTAAATGATGTTAACAGTGCCAAATATTACTTTAGTATAAGATGAACAGCTGGTACCGAAATACCAGGTACTAGGTTTATGAATGTCTGCAATGTAAATACATGTATTACGAAACAGGAAGTTAATATGTCCTACCTTTTTTTGTTGGAACCACGTGATCCGAATACAAAGTAAAATTTTGACATTTCAGTTTTCAACACATTTTGTGAAATGCATAGCCCATGATTTCTTACAAAATCGGAGATGTAGACGTGTATTTATGTTCAGTTGATTGTACTGATAGATACAACATATTTTGAACGTTTAGTAGATATCTAGATAACCAATAATACAATAGTTCAATTATACAGTGGAATCCCGAAATTAGGACCTCTTAATCGACTTCCGCAAAATGGTCTAATTTGTGGGGTAGTCTCTGAAGTAGGGTTTTGTACTTATCGAAAGTATGATCTTAAATGTGAGGTGACCTCCTGAGCGATGTGTTCTTTGGAAGTTCACTGTATCACATTTGCTTGAAAAAATTGTTTTGTCGTCGGCGATAATTTAAGTCAAGGGACATCGGAAATGACAGGAAAGCACACAATGAATCTGGTATAGTTATAACATAGCAAAGTACACACATCATGAAAGCACGAACAACGTGTCGCCACATGTTTGAACAGCTTTGTAACAACCCGTTTTGGAAAAAAAATGTTTCAAAGGGTGTTAATGAAGTACATTCAATTTCTTTTTCGATTTCACTTTATTATCATGCAACATATTTCCGACAGGGATAGCATTTGACTGATCTGTCCTTCATGAGTTGGTTTGTTTACCATTTCGTCGATTCAACATTTTGGAAAGAAAACTTTGGTGGATTTTAGCACACCTGTGCCGGAGATTCTGATCCGGGGGTCGTCGGCTGGATTTGAAACGCGGACAAAATCAATTTGGTATGCATTATTGCTGTGCAAATATTTACAAAGAGAAAAGAATTGAAATCTGTTCATAAACGAGCCTTGAGAGAGTGCTTCATATAGCATTGGGTATTTTTTATTTTTACTAATGGATTATTAACTCAATACTGATTGACTGTTTGTATACAAGGATATTCGAAAATGTTGTAAGGGATAATCAAAGGATTATTGTGACAAAATTTCAGGCTCATGGAGTTAAAGAAAAAAAAATTATATATATGATCTTTTTTAAATATTAATATCTAGAAACTTTTTGAATGGCATATATGTACGAGATATGTGGGGAAGTTGTAAACAATTATCTGGGCATAGAGTCAAAAGTCAATGTCACAGGCACCAAAGAAACGGACAATACTAATTGCATATTAATTGATTCAGTTTGTCAGGTGAGGCATTAAGACTGTTTCAGTATATGTCAGGAGATGTTTTGAAGGTCTGGAATGAATCGAGGGACCCCGTGGCCAAGTGGTTAGAACATCACGCTTCAATCCACTATATCCTTCACCTCCAATTAACATCGGTTTGAGCATTGCTGGAGCCTAAAATGAATTTTGTTAAGAGGTCTGTCAGTTTAACTCGGAAATTTGACGGTTTCTTACCGAATACATTGTAACCGGATTCGTCTCCTCCGCCATTAATTTCCGACCGCCAACATATAACTGGAAAAAATGATTGAGTGTCGAATAAACAGCATTTAAACAAAACAAAAATATTTTATGACTCGTTACAATTTTTGAATGGGTCTGTTTAGCCCAATTCGAGAAAATGAATTCAAATTGCATCTGCCCTAAATTTAACAAAATTTGAATTTTTTTTTCAAAATATATATTTTTTCTTCAAAACGAAATGTTACATAGCTAATCACACACCTTTTCAGTCCTGCATGACCCTTCGATATTATTACATGAGCTGTCGTAGGTGAAAAAAATATCATTATATTTTATGTAATATGTTAATATCATATATATTCCAAAGAGACCATCTGGTGGTAACAATAACAAATGCATGCGTACAATTGCAACAATCTTGCCAAAGGTAACCCGTAATATCAGTTTTGTCCACCTTTACTCTGAGCATTGAAAATTATCACCATTTCATACCTAAATCAATCAAAGTTGGTCTTTTCAAAACATTCGTTCACCTGAAAGATCATTGCATACGGGAATACAGTCAAATTTTTTAAGACACTGGAAAACTTAAATTTTAATTAAACAGATAATTTTGAAAAGAAAATCTCTTACAACGTTTCATGTGTTTGGCAATGTATATAAGCACACATTTATCATAGTCTCGTCTATATATCATGGGACAAAAATTATCATTGTGACAGCTTATATTGCTTTAAAGATAAACGTAAGACTCATTGACCAAGCTGGTGCCAATTTCAAATATCTGCATCGTGCATTGAAAATGATATGTTCAAATGAATACATGTATACATATTCTCTAAAATCTTAACATCCCTTCTAAATTCTTTGGCAGTGTCGTTTTTAAATTATAATTTCATGACAGGTATATCTTCACTTTACCCTTTATATTTGCTCGGCAAATTGGACATCTTGTTGAAAAACGAATAGAGCAATCAGTGCAACAACACATATGTCCACAAGGTAGAAATACAATGCTTGCTTTCTGGTCGAAACAAATCTTGCATATGACTTTGTCCCTTAGATGGTCGTTCTCTTCACGTAACCTTGATATCTCTGAAAGGATAGAAGTCTTATTTTTAAATTACTTAGTAATTATTGGCGTAGTCTTGCAGGCAGAAGTATATTATATCTTTGCCATTCTCAATGTCATTAACAAAATCAAAGTATATTTGTTAACAATTTATCAATGTGAATGGTTTGCGTCATACACCTACATTGTGAAAATCGACAAAATGGTTTTCGGCAAGATATTTAATATTTTATTACTAGTATATAAATGTGTACCTTCATCTTTTGCCTTACTTTCCTGCTCCATATCTTCTAGGATGAAGATCGAATCCAACAAATCTTCGGCCGTGATCTCCCATGGATCTATCAAGTTTACGATAATTTCAACGTCATTTAGTGTATTTATGATTAATTCGTGAATTACGCATATTTTCACTTTATATTGTCGCTTATTATAGCGTATCAAAATTTTGGTTTGGTTTTAAATGCAGTAAAATACGAAATGTGTAAACATTTTGTAATATAAAGTATGTAGTCATTAATATCGACGTTTCATTGCATTGTGGGGTCTTAACATGAGAAATCAGGCTTTTTTAATTTTTTTTACCTGGACGTAAAAAATTAATTCGATCTAGATTGATTTAAATTTAATCAGAGGTCACCTCCAGATGAAGCCAATCGGAAAAAAAAATTCGTTCATACTCGACCAGGTAAACAAAACAAAGATGTCGGAGAGTGGCAAATTCAAGAGAGAACAAATTCTGCAAGAACAAAGAATACATCCGGTGTAATATCTAAGCGGAACAAAAACAGGGTATATATGGGTTATTACTTTGCAAGTTGAAATAGTATTTTATCAATATTAATACAGAACCTCCTTCCATCAGCACTAATGATAAAAATCAAGGTCATTGTCTTAAATTACTTTTAGCCGTTAGCCAGTCATATGTGTCTTCGGAATCTAGGTCAGTGCTTAACTGACAGAATCCCCCATAAATGACATTTATACGCTATAATGATACTTTATTCTATACGGAAATATTATTTCTTTCTTTTTATACATCAATACCATCAGTTTGCAGTGATGAAAAAAAATGTTTTTTTAGGGAGCGACAATATGCTATTAATCTTCATTTAACGAAATATATTGTATACTAGTATAGCTTTACTCACAAATTTCATCCAATTTTTTAAAAGTTAATTAATCCGCAGACTGACTATCAGTAAATCTTTTCAATATACAATCAAAAAGTATTCAATAAAACTGAATATTACACAAACCTCGACTCCTCATCAGCAAAGTGTATGCTCTTTGGATGAGTGCATTTGAATATCCTACGAAACGAACACTTTCAGCAGCCGGGCGTGACATCAGATCATGCATTGAAACCTTTACAAAATGAAATAAAATCTCCATAATATCTTGTGGAATCTCGTTATGTCGATATCAGATTAGTCGAAATTCCGGCTATGTCAAAGTTGAAAAGTCGGTCCCGATTTCCATGGATATAAAAATATATTAATTAAAAATTTTGCTTATCTCGAACGTATTCCGGATATTTCGAAATAATAGGGGCGGTGGGTTTCGAGTTAACGAAATTCATATAGCGTATCATGGGATGTCTTAGATCTTCTTCAGATATCCCTGTTATCAAATGCACATTTCAATAAATATATTAGATATATTACAAGTATATAGTCATTTCTTTCGTAGATATTTTAACGTAGATTGAATATATAAATACATACATACATACACACACACACACACACACACACACACATATATATATATATATATATATATATATATATATATATAAATATATATATATATATATATATATATATAAATTTGTATGTCATACCTACCATGGGAGGGAACCACAATAAATCCGACCAATAACTTCGCAAAATATGTATGAAAGAAGGAACTGCCCCTTCTATGCTTAGATAGATGATAGATGTTCAAAAAGGCGAATTTGTTCTACAGAAACTGGTTTTAGTTTTGAACCAGTTTGGTAACTTTCCATTACATAAACCTGTTTTAAACTGGTTCTGAACTAAAACTTGTTTTTCATTTGTTTTATTTTAAACCCAAACTAGAATATCAGACCATTCAAACAGCCTGCTGAGGTGGTTTAGTAGGTCTATGCAAGTTTCTTGCTACAACAACATGGTAGTGACAACATGGACCAGTAGTAATATCGGATACATTTTATGTGGCTTCTGGACATTTAATGTACTTTGACAGTAAAACTGTTTTCATAATGATAGAGGGACAACACTATTAAAACATTAAAACGGTGAATTGATGAGTTCAGATTCCAAATTGATTATCTATCGATTGTCATTCTGTTTATCATGTTTTCACGTTTTTATTCAATATGTACATTACCATAAAGTGATTTTTACTTTTCAGCATATTAAACCCCAGCAATTCAAAAAGTGCAAACATTATAATCCGAGTTTATTAATATAGCAACAAGATTAACACTCTTTTTCTATAATTGATATTATTTTTCCTTTAATTTTTACATCTGTTTACTTCTTTCTGTGCCCACTTTCGTAGTTTTAACCATTTATTTGTTTAGCCATAGGAAACCAATTTTAGTTTCATAACCGGTTTGCAAATTAGTTGTAAACCACAAACCGAAGCCGAAACTAGTTTATCTGCAACAAAGTTTACATCTGTACATGAAATGTTCATATGTTGAACACGCCATGGCAGATCGGATCATTTGTGAAATATGAACTCCATATTCGGATAACTGTGGGATATTACTACTTATATGCGGAAAATTTGCGATGGGAAAGCCGAAATCGTGGCGTTTGTCGTATAGCTTAGTTGCCAATTATCCGTCTGTGCATATAGTAAGTAAAATGTATAAGAATGAAGCGTGGGTGTTTGATGCTGTTGTATCTTTAATTTCTAGTTAGCTGAGATATAGGATATGATTTATTGTATTATATTGAAAGATGTATCCCCATTTAAACAGTGAAAAAAGAGCTTTACTTCAACACATCAAACATTAGCCAAAATACATTAACGAGGAATAAACATTTTGACCCAACACATAATAAACTATGAAAATATACCCAATATTCACAAATTTACGACCCCTTGACCTTTATCAAGTGAAAGACGAAAATATGTATATTAGTTACATAGAATTAAGTCTGCACAATACACAGCAAATTGCTAAGGGGCCGAAATTTTGATTGTAGAGCGGAGTCTTACCTCTATGTTGCGGACTCGGTGCATACCGGTCATACCGATATTTTCGTGGAGGAATTTACACTTTGGAAAGTGTCTGGCATGCTCTATCCAAGGAACATCATCATCCTCCCAATTTCGTAGACCTCCATCACAGTAAAAACAACGGACAGTGTCACCCTCACCAGTGTAAAAAAATCCTGCCTCCGCTAACGACTCTGGAGAATGATAAACATGTTTGGGCCAGTTTTTAAATGTCATCAGTCTGCTGGTGATGGAGGAATACGCTGGCATTCTTGGATGAACATTATCATCACTTTGATTTATAACCGAATTGGTAGTGTTTGTTGAAATAGATGTTTCAGTGGAAGGCTGGTTTGATATATTGTTCTCTTCCATAGAAGATGGATTTCTATTTGGTTGTCCTTCTTCGACCGGAATTCCAGTTTCATTGGGAACTGACTGTGCAGTATCATTCTCACTCTCGGTGGATTGGATACTTATATTAGATGTGCCCGTGCCCAGAACAAAGGGACACTGTGGGGACATCTCCCGGTGGAGTTCTATTTGAGACGCACTAGTTAAGCAGTCATCGTGATGCACTCCACAAGCGAAGCATTTTATCTTGTTTTCAGTTTTGTCAAAGTAAAATCCAGCTTGAGCAAGCCTGATAAATGATGACGACGACGATGATGGTGATGATGATGATGATGATGACTGAAGACAGGAAAATGATAAAAATCGTGCCCATTCGTAGTGCATCAAATCACTAAATGTCGCTGATTGCCGAGAAGCAAGATCGAAAAAAGAGGGGGTGGATTCACCATTAACTGGATATATAAAGTCCATATCAACGTGAAGCGAATAGTTGAAATGATTTTGTGGATTTCTTTCATACTTGTTTTTCCTTTTAGATGTAAAAGGCGTGAAATATTCGCTCATCCATTCAAATCCATGATTTAGGTTGAAAAAAGGTACAATGTATATCTTTCCCCATATGTAACATATGATGAACCAGTTAAACACATCCATACTGAAAGCACTGGTTAGTTTGAATAAAACAATTGTAGGTTTTTTGTTAAATCTCATTTTCATATATTCATGAGTAAAAAGTGTCCGTAGTTGATTGATTAGGTTCGTAGGACAGTGACTAGTGACATGTGATTATCTCCAGAAATATAAAAGAAGCAATTTGTCATAGACTTCTTTGACTCTCCGTAGGTGGAACTATCTTCCTCTCTTGGTGAGGAAAACCTTGAAAAATAAGCAACGAAATTCATTATCGACTTTTAAAAGTACATACAGAAATATAATTTAAACTGGAAATACATGCAGTTCTCTCTCTCTCTCTCTCTCTCTCTCTCTCTCTCTCTCTCTCTCTCTCTCTCTCTCTCTCTCTCTCTCTCTCTCTCATATTGCAGACCTGATATATATAATGCACGAATAAATCAGAATAAATCTTATCCCTGCATGAAATGAATATGTCAAACAGTCAAACCCGAGGTCCCGTGTCGCACTACGTGTTTTCACGTTAAAGAACACTCACTGCTCAATGACCGTGAGTACCGAGCATAGGCCAAAATTTGAAGCCCTTCACCAGCATTTGGTGACGTCTCCATATGAATGAAAGAATCTTGAGTGGGACGTTAAACAACAAACAAACAAACAAAACGCTTCTCTGGTTTCCATATTTTTATTACTTTTCTTCATATGATTTATTGGATGTCCGTGTTTGTCTGATACTCAGTATTTCTGTATATTGTCTTCTCTAAGATAACAACAAAATAATATCAGTCATTTTCACACGATACCATATTATTGTTTTCACCATTTTTGTTGTTGTTGTTATTGTATGTCCAGCCAAAACATGGATAAAAAAGTGACATGATGAAAAACATTAAAAGTGATATTGTAAAAAACATATATCTCGGGACCCCAACTCATCATCTCTTATTATCAAAGGACTATATATGATAAGGGTCCAAAACGGCCCCAAAATGGTGGATGGTCATATTTTCATAACAGGCTCTACACATCATTTAAAGTTGAGATCTAAGTAGTTTGACTTGCTCTCTTGACCTCAAAGGTCATTCCAAGGTAATGTTAAGTCAATGGAACTCAGGTGACTAAATGAACTTTTTTGTCAAAAACATGAAAACTCCACTTGATAGAGGAAATAACTCCGATAAAGGACAGTCTGACAATTTCGGCCCTATTGAATTTTTTGTAGATCTTTGCAAGCTGAACATTTTTGCTTCTTTCACTTTCTGTCTTTTAAGAGAGAGAGAGAGAGAGAGAGAGAGAGAGAGAGAGAGAGAGAGAGAGAGAGAGAGAGAGAGAGAGAGAGAGAGAGAGAGAGAGAGAGCGTGTATATTTTTCGATATGCATGTATGTATCTGGGACTGAAAGAAGATTTCACCATGTTGAATATCGATACATGTACAGGTAGGCCTACTTTACTGCAGTTCTATATAGACATCGTAGTGCACATCAGTAGATCTGCATGAAATATAAAAATTTCAGATACCAAAGTATTAATCAATAGAATTTCCAGGACATAAATACAAATCCGGTAAAAATGGACAAACACGGACCTCTGGAAACCAAGAGGTGGGATCAGGTGCCATGGAGGAGTAAGCATCCCCTGTCGACCGGTCACACCCGCCGTGAGTCCACAGTCAACTCTCTAATGAAACTAATTTAATGCTTCAAAACAAACGTCCTTACGTTATTCTTAATCACTGAGATAATTATTTATCTTGTTGAAGTATATTCCGTCCGTATGAAGTGTTTCCATTCGAGTTTACCGTACTTATCTTTAGTTAAAAGTTGTCAAGTAGATTTATCGATAGCAGCCACTTGCCAAACGTAATTAAGTTTATAGACATTATCATTTTTACTGTATGATATTTCATATAAAATATTTTTTTTTTAAAGATATATATTATGAAATCATTTCTTATCGCATTTCAATAGGATTTTCACTGATAAACAAAGAATTGGATACAGTTTTTATTTCAAACTTCAATTTTCCGAATTAGAAATTTGAAAATTCATCAATATATTACTTTTGTGATGGAAATTCCTTCTTTGTGTAATTAAAATTATGATATCTATTTTTTTTTTTAATTATCAAATTTTTAAACTAAATAATCAATGGAACTTGGAAACATTCTGTTTAACTGTCAAAATTATATTCAAATCGATAAGAGATGGCTTCAAATTATTGTTTTCTTTTATGAAAAAATGTGGTTTTATATTTAACTTTTGGCAAGTGGCTGTAATTGATATAAGTGTGTATTTAAAATTATTTATTTTATTTTCAAGATTAAACAACAATCAATTGTTTTATATACTTCTCAGTGTGTCAAATAGGATTAAGAATTCATATTCATGTTACATGTGCATGTTTATCATAGATTCTTTATATTGGTGATAGTGAAACTTACTTTATTTTCATATTAATTTCACTTATCATATTTTACATAAATATGTACAATATGTCTGATTCTTCAGATGACTTGATTCTTCAATTGGTATTTAAAGATTCAGTTTCTTTTTCAAGTAAAATTTTAGGGAAAAGGCCAACATCAGAAAGATTAAACAGTATAATTGTGCAAAATCTTTTTCCATGGACAAAAGATACATCTAAAATAATAGAACCAAGAAGCACTCGTGCTGAACTTCGTCAGAAGAGAAAACAAAAACTTGATAAGTTGTGCCAAGAACAGTTGGAGATGAGTTTTGTGGAGGATTTAGAGTGTGTGGAGGAAACGTTTAGTAATGTAACAGTTATATGTCCTGAGATACAATATTTTCCATCACCAGCGAGCCGGCCTGGCTCAGTCGGTAGCGCGCTCGACTCTGGATCGTGAGGTCGTGAGTTCGAGTCCCGCCGGCGACAGGTTGGTTTCATGTCTTTTGGATGAGACAGTAAAAGCTGGAGGTCCCGTGTCACAGTAGGTGTTGGCACGTTAAAGAACCCTGCTGCTCAATGGCCGTAAGTGCCGAGCATAGGCCAAAATTTGAAGCCCTTCACCGGCATTTGGTGACGTCTCCATATGAGTGAAATATTCTCGAGTGGGACGTTAAACAACAATAAACAAACAAATCCATCACCACCAAGAAATGTAATGACACAAACTGAAAATGTCCCGACATACTCAACAGAATATTTTCAATCTGACAATGCAGGTCTGGAAACCTATGCCAACTTCCTCTTAGTTCTCCATTCACTTGGACTAGCTGCATATTGCTTAAGATACATTTATTTTCAAGTGCAAGGGATCTCCATAGAGAATCAGCTTTTTATGACACTCATGAAACTCCGGCGATACACACCTAATTTTGAACGGTTACGTTTCTTCAATCTGTCGGAGACGAGTTGATAAAAACATTGTTTACACATGGATTTCGTTTATGGCAAAACAAAAAAATTGACATATGTCCATCTCAGCACCTTGTCAGATACTTTACACCATCTGATTTTAAACGGAAATTCCCTACAACTCGTATTATTGTTGATGGCAGAGTCAGTGTCCTATAAAGAAACCTAGCTTTCCAAGAGCATAGCAAGCTACTTTTTCCGCCTACAAAAACAGAAATACTGTTAAAGTGTTGACTGGATTCACTCCAGGTGGTTTAGTAAGCTATGTTTCACCTGCGTATGGTGAATCTACCATTGATCGCCAGATTATTGAGCGGAGCACACTGATAAATGCCTGTGACCCTGGTGACACTATAACGGCTGATGAGGGAATAAATGTTCAAGATTTGTTTGCTACTTTAACTACAGACAAAATATGCATTTTTATTTTGATGTCAGCTCATGTATAGATCTAGTATGATTTATAAAAGTGTTTTTCAAGAATTGCAGGTTTGGAAAAATCTTGAAAAAAGACTTATTTTCTTAACCATATCCGAGATAAATTCCTCGTTTCTACGTATTTCTATGTATTTGATATCATTCACTTTGAGATTATTTGCTAAGCAAACTATCAAAGTACATGATTTTGCACCAGTGCACAACAATTGTCCTTGTATTTGATAGTAACAGTCATGTTTTTCTTCCAGGTAGTAGCTGTCATCACTATCTTCTTTTAAATAAGGCACTGTTAGTTGAGAAATTTGTTTGTCTCTTGAAACATAGGGACACTTTACTTCTATTAGAATCTTATCACTAACAATACCATCAGGAGAGGCAGCTAAGAAAGGTATTCCTTGCTTACAACAAGGCCATATGATGTAACTTCATTCCCTTTATCCTTCTTGTATTGCTCTATAGTTACAGGTTCATGATTATAGCCATGCTCTATAGATGCTTTTTTCATCTCCGCATGGCAGCTTGACTTGATATATATCTGGTCATCAGAACATCATAGCCGATAGTATTTTAGAAACATCTCATTATAAATCTGAATGATATATGGATCAAATTTCTTCAAAAATGTCCGTAAGTAACACTATACCACCTCCCTCCATGTCCAGTCCGCTAAACTTTGAATCTGAATTGACATCAAAGTATGTTTCTAACTTTGACAAAGTCATGGAGTATTCCTGCTGTATGTGTTCTGTTTTACCAAAATTTTCATTTCTGTCATAGGCCGGCAATCTGTTAAAATAGAAAAAGGTATTTATGAACTTTTTTTATTTCTTTGCCATTAATTGTAGTTCTAAAATAATCAGTACCATTATTTATTTTATTTATTTTTCAAATTTCTTTATTTTTTCCTCTCCCTGCAAATTTACTTAGGTGTTTATGATTTAATTTAGATCTACACGAAATTGCTGTTTCATAACCGATTAAAGTACCTTTATTATGGACTGACAAAGAATCATTATTGATATTCATAATTATTTATATTTATAACTACGTTTTATCTTGAACTCGGTAAGGTCCTTAAGGGTATTAAAAATCGTTTTATTTATTTTTTTACGGTACTCGTCGGGACTGGTAACCCGTTATGCCTTATGGTGTTATTTCGTCTTAAGTATGTACAATATTTTTTTATTCGAGAAAATTCGTCATCATCTTGTGAATTATCTATACAAAAACTTCAAAAATCGTGTTTTAAATAGCCGAAATTATGTCCCGATCAGTAATAGATTTGATATTCTATTTACCGGTAAATTCAAGATGTGATTTGCGGACATCGTATTAGACAGGCTGACACTGACACGCATGTACTGTACCAATCGTTTAATCATTTATTCTAAACAGTTATTAAATTGTTCTCCCTATTTTATAATTACAAATACAAGACAGTTTAAAAATGGAATTACGAACCTTTCCACCAGTTCACTTTTTCTCTTGTACAGCTTGGCGTTCCTTTTTCGTAACCCGTGTTTTAATTCTGCTATAGTCAAGGATCCGTATTTTGCATCCATGTTTTGATTAAGGTAACGAAGATTAACAGACAATAAATATAATGTGCTAGCGGTAAAAGTAATAATGTCGTAATTCAAGTGTTTCCTAATGGTAAATAAGACGCTGAAAAAATGCTGATGGACCGGGAACGGTGTCGCCATCTGGCGGCGCGCAGGGGGTGTAATTCACTACTGGCGCTCTTATAAACTGAGTAGCAAGCCTGTAACAAAAACTTAACATCTAATCCCAAATCTTGAATCTTGATGCGCCGTCGCCGTCGAAAAAACAACTATTCTCGATTTTGCATCACGGCAAGAAAAAAAATTAGCAAATTAAGTAAATTGAGTAAAAACGCTTAACGTTCCAAACAAACAAACAAACAAAAACAAAAAAAATATTTAGTTACATGTTCTAAATAGTCAATCAAATAATTAATTTAAGTTGTTTGCTTTAACATAACTTGCACCCTATGTACCAGTACCTGCCTTTGTGTCCTAACTAAGCTCCATCTATTGACTGGTTTATTTTTAGATTACCGATATTTATAGACACGGAAAATTTTTGTTAAATAAATTTAAGGTTTTTCCTGAGATCGTTCTATATATAGAATTTGTATAAAGTATTTCAAATGTTGTTCAGAGATGACTCAGTGATCGCTATACTGTGGATAGATGATTTTCATGTCAAGACTCGAGATAATGTAAGTTATAATGAGCACATATTAGATTGTACTAGGCTTATTGTCAAATTTGGCAACAGTTTCGTAGTAATTCAATGTGAAGTTTAGAAGTCATGAATCAGGAAGAAAAGAAGTGTGAGAGGTTTTTTTCGCTATTAACAATTTTTTGCTAAATCGTCCCGTAATTTTTTTCACAAGTGAAAATCGAATCCGCTACTCAGAAATGACTAAATTTATCGACTGTAAACCCGACAATGTGACACTAAATCAGCCCCCACCATTTCTCACATTCCAGGATTATTAAGGGAAAGGCTTTGCGTTCTTTTGGTTTTGTAACTTATATGTTACCCCTATTTTGCAAAAGTAATTTGAATAAATGTATTTCTTCCTCAAATAACCTTGCATTTTGTAATACTACGATTTTACCGTTGAATTATAACAGCGTGGTTGCGTGCGTAGGTGCGTGCGTTTGTGTGACCGTGTGTGTGACCGTAGTAAACTACTTTGGTATTTTAAATTGAGGAAGAAGACGGGAACACACACATGCATATACATACAAAAATATATATCCCATAAAGGCAAACATCAAAATTCAAATTTTTTGTAATAGATCGAGAGTCAGATAGAGCTAGGTAGAACGGATTAAAGATAGACTAAGTGTAGCCTCTGTATTGATATGGTGGTAGGTAACACTTGAATGTGGAAAAAGTTATCATGTCGGTTAAAATATCAAAGCGTAAATAAGGATATATGACGGGTAAAATGTGCCCGATATTCTATAGATTAAATTCAACATTTATGTTTTAACCCGTCATCTGGTGATAAAAATATGATTTTTAAATTAGAATAGGAATTATCCTTTATAATAAAACTTCAATCAATGTGACTGTAACAAAAACTTAACATTTAATCCCAAATCTTGAATCTTGATGCGCCGTCGCCGTCGAAAAAGCAACTATTCTCGCTTTTGCATCACGGCAAGAAAAAAAATTAGCAAATTAAGTTAATTGAGTAAAAACCCTTAACGTTCCAAACAAACAAACAAACAAAAACAAAAAAAAATATTTAGTTACATATTCTAAATAGTCAATCAAATAATTAATTTAAGTTATTTGCTTTAACATAACTTGCATCCTATATACCAGTACCTGCCTCTGTGTCAAAAAGGAAAATGAATTAATTCCTAACTAACCGTCATATATTGACTGGTTAACAAATCTATTTTTAGATTATCGACCAATATACCGATATTTATAGACACGGAAAATTTTTGTTAAATGAATTTAAGGTTTTTCCTGAGGTCGTTAAATATCGTTCTATATATAGAATTTGTATTAAGTATTTCAAATGTTGTTCAGAGATGACTCAGTGATCGCTATATTGTGGATAGATGATTTTCATGTCAAGACTCGAGATAATGTAAGTTATAATGAGCACATATTAGATTGTACTAGGCTTATTGTCAAATTTGGCAACAGTTTCGTAGTAATTCAATGTGAAGTTTAGAAGTCATGAATCAGGAAGAAAAGAAGTGTGAGAGTTGAAAAGTACCAGCTGCTGGTTTTTATGGGGCGTGCCTCCATACGAAGTTAAGGTATACTTTATAATGCATGCTGCTAAACCAGTAATAGCCAGTAAATAGTGAAAAGATTGTTTTGTGACATTTATCATATATATATATATATATATAGTCTAACGCCGATTATCCGGATTGAGTGGGAGACACATAAAAAGTCGGTCGTCCGGATGTTCGATTATATTGTTTAAGTATTCCGTACATCTAAATCTTAGTTAATGTAAGCTGGCCATTCTCAGTGAACATGTCACGGAAAAAACATCGATGTTTTGACAGGCATGTTGTTCTTTTAATTAATTGATGAGTAGGAGTAAAAGCAGTGATTTATAAAACCTGTGCTGTAAGCCTTCTATCGCACAAATGTTAATTATTGAGATTAAACTTGAACGTTTAAAATGTACTAAACATATGAAATGACAGAATAAAAAATTCTTTCAGCTAATTGCCAAGGCCTTGGTGATAAGAACAAACGAAGAGATGTTTTATCATATTAAAAACTAAAATTTAATGTCCTCCAAAGGGAAGTATCAGTATGCCAAAAAAAAAAAACCCAGAAAAAACACTCAAATTTCACAAATTTTCGTTTGAAATTTGAGTGTTTTTCTGTTTTTTTAAAAACAAAAAATTATATTATTTACTATCTTCAAGATACACATTGTACAAAAGACAAAGAAAATGATATATATGAATACTGGGGGTAATGAATGTTTATTTTCATCTTATAGTTCTAATAGTAGAGGAGTTGCAATTTTATGATACAAATGTTGAGTATACATTCACCAGACAAAAACAAGACAACAATGAAAACCTTCTAGCTGTAGAGTTCAAAATTGATAATAAATTTATAACAGTTAGAACAATATATGGACCAAATAATGATACATCTCAATTTTTTTTATTTACTTGATGAAACAATAGAATATTTTGATAACAACGAATTTATAATATGTGGTGATTTTAACTTAATATTGAACCCCGCTCTTGATAGCCAAAGTTAGATTAACATTAACAATCCAAAATCAAGAGAAAAATTATTAGATACTATTGGAATTAAAATTAGATCGACTCATATCGTGAATTACAACCTAATTCTAAAAGATATACCTGGCGCAGAAAAACCCCATTTCAACAAGCTAGACTACACTTAATTTAGATATCCGAGAATCTTCTCACTAGTCTCCTAACTTCCTCGATTGAATTTGGATATAGATCTGATCACTCTGCCACTTACATAACACTAAGAAATAATGAATTTGTAAGAGGGAAGAGACTTTGGAAATTCAATAACTCACTTTTGGCTTTTTAGACGCCACAGTGGAAGACATTATTAAATTTGGCACTTTATCAGGATTCAATATAAATTTTCCCAAAACTCCGGTTATATGGATAAGCTCAAAAAAGTGTAGTAATGACAAATTGTGTCATGAATATAGATTGCAATGGGGCAAAAGTACGTTCAATTTATTAGGCATAGATTTGGATGTTAATCTTTACAATATACCTATGTTAAATTTTGACAAAAAACTTGCACGTCTTAAACGAATTATGACTATGTGGACCAAAAGAAATCTTACACATCTAGGCAAGATAACAATTTTCAAACCCTTTTTAATATCTCAAATGAATAATTTATTTATTTCACTTTCTAATCCTGGTGAAAAATTCATAAACGACTTGAACACATTGATGTTCAAATTTATATGGGATGGTAAGCCTGATGAGATGAAAAGAGAAATATCAATGCTAAATCATGAAAGAGGGGGGGGTAAAAATATTGAATATAAATTCATTCATAATTTTTCTCAAATCTACCTGGATTAAAAGATATTTATATAGTATAGGAAAATGGAAACCTATTTTAGACTCAAATGTAAACATGTCCCAAGTCATAAACTGTGGTCCAGAAATCATAGAAAATAATATAAAAATAATTGACAATCAATTTTGGATAGACGCTTTTAAATCATAGAAACTTATCGTAAACAAATATATTCACACAAATAGTATATCTTTGATATATCCTAAATGGTTCAACAAAAACATAAAAGTTGGAAATAATACAGTTTTTTACAAAAGGTGGTACGACAAAGGAGTAAGATATACAAAAGATTTAGTTTTCAAGAATTGCAAAATGAATATAAAATTGGGACTGATTTCCTTACATACTTGGGTATCATCGCGGCAGTTAAAACATGCATTAAACAAGACTTTATAAAACTTTTAAAGGATAATCATTACCCAGTATTGCCAATTAATATTCAATTTTTTTTATAAAAGTAAAACAGGAGCAAGAGATATGTATCAGACATTATGTTCTAGTAAAATAACACCTAAACCAATATCAATTCTTAAAAGGAACACACTTTTCAACATTAATAATAGTGATTGGAAACTTACCTATAATCTAACATTCAAAACTCTAAGAGTTTTACAGTGGTTTCAAACCCGCATTTACCATAGAATCCTTGGTACAAATTGGCTTTTAAACAAAATGAATAATTCAAATCCTGAATGTACATTTCATGTATATATATATATATATATATATATATATATATATATATATATATATATATATATATATATATATATATATATATATATATATTGGAGGCCAATTCTCTTCACAATTGCGTAACCTACTATACCTGTTCTTCACGTAAAAAGATCTCAGATATGACAACATGGCACTATGTTTGAATAGACTGATGTCTAAGACACGAATTATTTTTAGAATCCTTGCGCTCCCTTTTTAAGCTACAGTACAAATTCTAAGCAACTTGATAAATAACTTTGTTTTTTGTATGTTATTTAATGCTGTGAATTTGATATTTTGGTTACATTTACAAAGGGAGAGGTGTACAAATGAATCATTGAATAGTTCAATATTGGTAATTATTCACGATAAGACAACGAGCATGTCAGAAGCAGAAAAAAAAATTGTCTTATATATCAACTTAACGTGTTTTTCTAGGGTTCATCTATAAAATGAGTACAAAGTTACAACAGTTCTCTACAGCTATTAAAGTCACTTGCCCATTCTGGTACTGTGATGAAAGCTCTCTAACTACAATAGTCAACATATCAACATTTTCCGATTCGCAATAATCCAGCTTTTATACCATATAAATCCTGACGTCATATCTAGGTTTTCTTCCGTTTTGCTTGGGAGCATGGAATTTGTCATGTTTTAATTTGTTTTTTTTTCGCTATTAACAATTTTTTGCTAAATCGTCCCGTAATTTTTTTCACAAGTGAAAATCGAATCCGCTACTCAGAAATGACTAAATTTATCGACTGTAAACCCGACAATGTGACACTAAATCAGCCCCCCACCATTTCTCACATTCCAGGATTATTAAGGGAAAAGCTTTGCGTTCTTTTGGTTCTGTAACTTATATGTTACCCCTATTTTGCAAAAGTAATTTGAATAAATGTATTTCTTCCTCAAATAACCTTGCATTTTGTAATACTACGATTTTACCGTTGAATTATAACAGCGTGGTTGCGTGGATGCGTGGTTGCGTGCGTGTGTGTGTGTGTGTGTGTGTGTGTGTGTGTGTGTGTGTGTGTGTGTGTGTGTGTGTGACCGTAGTAAACTACTTTGGTATTTTAAATTGAGGAAGAAGACGGGAACATACACATGCATATACATACAAAAATATACATCCCATAAAGGCAAACATCAAAATTCAAATTTTTTGTAATAGATCGAGAGTCAGATAGAGCTAGGTAGAACGCATTAAAGATAGACTAAGTGTAGCCTCTGTATTGATATGGTGGTAGGTAACACTTGAATGTGGAAAAAGTTATCATGTCAGTTAAAATATCAAAGCGTAAATAAGGATATATGACGGGTAAAATGTGCCCGATATTCTGTAGATTAAATTCAACATTTATGTTTTAACCCGTCATCTGGTGATAAAAATATGATTTTTAAATTAGAATAGGAATTATCCTTTATAATAAAACTTCAATCAATGTGACTGAAATGTGTCTTTCTTAAAGCTCTTTTAACATGAAAAAGAACAGATACTATTTTGAAATCTGGTATATGAAATGTTAAGTATGTATTTATCAATCAGTGTAACTCGCAAATGGTATCTAAAGTAAATAATTTGAACAAGGATACATTAACAAAATATAAATAGTGTTGTTAAAACTTGTAGGCGTGACAAACGAAACTTTACTGGAAAACAATCGAGAAAACTAAACTGTATCGCGGACAAGTACATCTGATATGATTTCGCACAGTTTACTCAAACAACAGTCACGCTTAGACGTATATGATTTTGAACAATTAATCGATAGTATATATCTTGTAGCCAAAAATGTACCGTCGTTGAAGCTTATATTAGGAATGAAAACGAACACAGTGGGTAAAAATGCTGAAATAACCGTGTTTAGCTCACTCACTAATACGAACTAAATACACTGACATATTTTGTGTAACAAGCATAAATAAATAGATAGATTATTATTAGATAATAATCAATGACTGACAGTCAAAGCATATGTATAAATAAACAAAATGATGAATACATTGATAAACAAATAATTAGATGCTTGTGTACATGAAAAATGTATGAATGAAATTTTTAGATATGCCTTGGTCTCTGAAACTTTTTATATACAATGTAGATAATTATAATATGTACGAATTAAGAAATAAAAATATTTCAAGAGTGATCATCAATCAATAATACCATCGGAATGAATATAGGCAATATTATTACTTGGGTATTTGTAAACCCGGTTTTCAGTACTTTTAGTACTTTGATTTGGTAAACACACCCAATGTCCCTTTCATAGTACGTTAAGAAAAATAATCCTGAACTCTAAAAGGTAATTCTTCAAAGATATAAATTGGTACGCCAAATTGGGTACTTCAAATACAATTACGCCATGATGCCACAAAAATAATCGTCAATTTTATTTATTTATTTATTTATTTTTTATTTATTTATTTATTTATTTATTTGTTTGTTTATATATTTAACAGACACCCAGTCGCTAGGGAAAGAAAATGAAAATCTGAAGGAGAATGTAAAATGATGTAAAATACGGATGGAGTTGGAAGTGTGTATTGTATTTTTGCCGTGTGGGCATTTGTGTTGTTGAGTGGAGTGCGCCCCAGCAATGAACAAATGTCCAATGTGCAGACGATTTATAAAAGGTACGGTAAAAACGTAACCAATATGAGATACAACGTGCAATCTGCTTTTAGATATATTACACTTTTTCTGAAAAAAAAATTAACTAGCAGAAAGTGGACTGTTCAGAAGCCGGGATATTTCAAGATACTACTAAACATAATACTGAACATATAGAGCAACGTTTACTATGTATGATGTTACAATTACCCTATACGACAAACGGGACGATTTCGGCTTTCCCATTGTAAATTTTCCACATTTAAGTATTAATATCCCCCAGTCAACCGTATATGGAGTTTATATTTCACAAATGATCTGATATGCCAGCGCATGTTCAACATATGAACATTTCATATACAGAGGTAAACTACTCACTGACAAATTATTGACACAGAGATAACGAAAACCGTGTTTAATATCAACGTTCCGCAAATTTTACGGTCTTTATAATAATCTTGTATACGATTACCCTGTTTCACTAACTTGAACATAGAGTTACCTGTTCGATGGTGGTTGTTGAGAGGTCTGTACCAATTATGAGGAGGATTGAATTTCGTTCCTCACGTATTTCATTTTTATTTAACTGGACTCACGGCGCGTGTGACCGGTCCACAGGGGATGCTTACTCCTCCACGGCACCTGATTCCACCTCTTGATTTCAAGAGGTCCGTGTTTGTCCATTTTGTACCAGATTTGTACCTATATCCTTGACATCCTAATGATTTATACTTTGGTATCTGAGATTTTTTATATGCAGAACAAGAAGTGGAATATCAACTTATGACAATGGAATGGATCATTATTTTATTTCATTTGTATAGTAAAACGTCTATCGACAATGTTTCCGTCCCCGTTGATCCTCCAATCAATGTAACACTATACAAAATACACAAGTGTCATTTATATTCTTTAAAATGTAAATTGAGGATTTTGTACGATGTTTAACCTATAACAAAAACACATTCTCTGATTACTTTAAGGGGCATTAGCTGTGGGTTTTTTTTTCAAAATGTTGTTTCCCCATTTTTTTTCTATTTAGATTAATATACAGTGAGATACACAGATATAAAAAATAATCAATCCTTATATATTTTGTGAAAATTGCTTCAAAAACCCAGGTTTGGCACTTTTTCACATGCAACTGAAAAACTCATCCTTATCATTTGTATATGAATACCACACTGGGTCTGACCTAATTTTCACAAAATATATAGGAATATAAAGTTTTATGCCTGTGTATAGTTCTTGTTTGTTAATGTACATCAAGTACAAGTAGTAAAAGTAGAAACATCGAAATAAGTGTGTGTGTGTGTGTGTGTGTGTGTGTGTGTGTGTGTGTGTGTGTGTGTGTGTGTAAACACAGCTAATGCCACTTTCATCACATTTTTGAAAAAAAAGTGTTGTTTGTATTGGTCCTATTTTTACGATAATGACTTAACAACTTACTTTTTTATTTTCAGAGGTACGATTTTCCCTAAAATCTATATGAATGATTTTCCGGGTATTGCTGAGATGACTCAGTGATTGTTATCACGGATAGATTTTTCACTCCGAGAGTCGCAGTAAACGAAGAACGATATGTATGAGTGTCATCGTCATCTTTATTCTTTGTAAAGAAATGAAGACGTAACATGCAGTTATGAATTTACATATTAAAGAACAGCTGCTTCATGGTGTTGGAAAACATCTGAATTCAGATTCCCTTTAAAAGTTCAAATCAACCACAACTCAACCTAAACTCTTTAAAAAATCGACACGTTTCTTGTGTGTATATCTATATAACCATCAAATTGATACACGATATAAAAGCCCATATTTGAAATTAGTAATAATTACAACCACTGCGTTAACAAAATGATTAACAATGACCTGAAATGTACATGTATTACAATCTTAATATTCGAATACCATACAAACTGGTTAGTATTGATAAAGTCAATTGTTATCTAATGAATTCTGAAATGCAAAGAATCTCTGTCAGCAGACATATATATATATATATATATATATATATATATATATATATATATATATATATATATATATATATATATATATATATATATATAGGAATAATAACAAACATTTAGGAATAACTTTCAGTGCTGACGGTAATTGGACTTCACATATAAATAATATCAGTCAATCTGCTCTTAGGCAAATGGATATACTAAAAAAACTTAAATATATCTAAAGCCGCACGGCTCTAAGTAAAATATACATTACTTTTATCTTACCTCTCTTGGAATGTGCCTGTGAAGTATGGGCCGGGTCTAGTGACTATGATAGTAATCAATTACATCAATATATTTTTATCACTAGATTACGGAACTCCTGCAGCAGTTTAAATGCATATCTGTTCAGAGTTAACTCAAAAACACAAGCCTAAATGTTCCCGTGGTTACATCACTGAAGATACATCCCATTTTATTCTGTATTGTACATTATATGATAATCATCGAGAACAAGTTGAAAATGTTCTATTTTGAGTGTTGGGGATTTCCAATCCGGCATTTTATATTTATCCATTCCGATCCGGCATAATGTTGAAATCATGCATCAGATATAAATGTTATTAAGACATACCTGTGTTTAATACCTCAAGTGATCACGATGTATTCTCAGGTTTGTATGTCTGGATGTGACATGCAATATCCATTGAGAACAAGTTGAAAATGTTCCATTTTGAGTGTTGGGGATTTCCAATCCGGCATTTTATATTTATCCATTCGGATGTCTTCTTTATTTTCGCTATTGAAATTTGGTCAGAAATGTCATATATTGCAGTGGCGGATCTTGAATTTTTTCAAAGGGGCAGTTAATGGGGTAACAAAAGTTTATACTATACAAACCTCACTGAACATTGGATTATTGTAAAGCAAGATTGTGATTAAGAACTCTTCGGAAGGTAACACGCTCTCCTATTCAATAATTTGGAAGCCTTAACTGGTATTCGACGGGCCTCCGTGGCCAAGTTGTTAGAGCATTGCGCTTTGAACCTCTCATTTTTTGTCAATGCGAGTTTGAGCCCCGCTGGAACCTAAGCTGATTTTTGTGCGGAAGGCCGGTGGTCGGGCAAACAATTTAAAGAGAATCTGAAATAAAACAAAGCGTAATCAAAAGCCATGATATTCAAAATACAATGTATACAGACAAAGCCATGGTGGATCTATGATTTGAAGTTAGATGGAGGGAAGAGTTAATAATTGTTTTCGCCCAGCGTAGCGAGGCGCAAAAATTTTGGTTATTTATTCTTATGAATTTTCCAACTTTCAAACCTCTAAAAATCTAGAGGTTTTAAGTATTGCTGGCCCAATTCTGGACTTCTGAGTTTATTTTTACTGTACATATATCGTTATTTTGGCGTCCAAATTATGTTAAGGGGTCTTTACCCTCTTCATTCACGAATTTTATGAAAATAGTTTTTGCCGAGTTTGGAATAAACTGAATTATCGTTTGTTAATAGGTTTACGAAATACTGATGTCTTCCAAATATCTACGAAAAACTTATAGTTTTACCAACCTATCACCTTTAAACTTTGCAACAATGATTCTTGAAAATATCTTTTTTCATATTGAATTTTGTATTTGTATATGTATCCAGGATATCCGGAAGATTTATACTTGATATCAGAAATTTTTATACCGTATCTTTGTATATATTATTTGTATAAAGTGTACCCCTTGTCATTTCAAGTGCTCCGTTGTGACTCTAAGGCTCGTTTATGAACAGATTTCGTTTCCCTTCTCAAACATTGAAGATATTGACTTAACATAATTTACAGACATCTGATCATGGGATAGATTTAGGGATATGTATGTACCAAGTTTTGGTCCTTTTTCTTCCCTTTTGAAGCCCATATACATTCGCAAACATTATGTGGATCCACATGGGAACACTTTCTGCAAAGCTTGATTAAAGTTTTTTGCGAATAAGTCGAAATCGTGTACAAGTTAACAATTGCCGATGCACACTGCATGGCGACAGACAAGCGACCATAGCACATCAGCCTTTTGACTTAGGCGACCTAAAATTTAATGTAAACGACAAATTGCAAACTGGGTTTCTCCTCATTTTTTTCATTATACATCAAACTAAGAAGTAACTATCTTCTATAGCTAGGATAGCCAAAATCTTACAGTGGTTACCCTTAGACGGGGTTTGAATAAACGTTTAGATTTATTATTTGGCCTTGTATGAAACAACTTTCTCGTTAGAAAATCTGTTTAAAATAATAGCTCAACTGATGAAGTCTAATTGACAGAAACGATCGTATTGAGCGTGACAGCCTCGGTATCATGTTTATAATATTGAAGGGGCATTAGCTGTGGGGGTTTTTTTTCAAAAACTTTTTTTTCCATTTTACTACTTAGATTGATATAGAATACATAGGCAAAAAATTCCTACATATTTTGTGAAATTGCTTGAAAAATCCCGGTTTGGCACTCCGTTTTCAATTGCAATTGATTAACTCAACCTTACTATTTGTACATGAATACCACACTGAACTTGACCTTATTTTCACAAAATATATAGGAATATAAGATTTGTATGTATGTGTATAGCTCTTATTTGTTATTGTACATCAAGTACAAGTAAAAACAATTTAAATAATCGTTTGGTAAACACAGCTAATGCCCCTTTAATTAGATAATTAAAAATATTTATTATCGAAAAACAAATTATAAATAAGTCCAACAGAAAGGCAATACAAGAGGAATGATAACAATGAAACTGGTGGTATAATAATTCAGTTTAATACACCAAACATACACGGTACAAAATGCTCAATTTACATTTTTTATAAATATAAAATGACACTTGTGCATTTCGTAAATTGTTACAATCATGGTACGGTCAACAGGGACGGGTGAGATTGTCCATGGGTATTTTATTACAAAAATGAAGTAATATTTTGATCCATTCCATTGTCATAAGTTTGTATTCCAGTTGTTCCATATCATACATAGTAAACGTTACACTGGTACTGTAGATGTAATAGTGTATCCATTTACTCCAGGAAGCTCTCAGACGATGCAAGCTCAGGAGTATATTGAAATATCCCGGCGTCTATATAAAAAGTCAACTCTCTGATATGCCATTGTTTCTTACAAAAATGTAGTATATCCATACGTAGATAGCACGTTCAACTTGAGTCTCATGCTGGGTACGTTTTCACCGTACCTTTTATAAACCGTCTGCATATTGGACATATGCGCATCGCTGGAGCGCACTCCACGCAACAACACAGGTGTCCACACGGCAAAAATGCAATACACGCTTCTAAATCCATACATATTTTACATTGCCATTTCTCCTTGAGAATTTCGTTTTCTTTCCTTAGCGACTGGGTTTCTGTCAAATAAATAAACAGATGAATAAAATTGACGATTACTTTAGTGGCATCATGACGTGATTGCATTGAAAGTATTCAATGGGGGCGTACCAATTTATATTGTGGAAGAATTATCCATTAGAATTCACGGTTATTTCCCCTTTCCCTTTTCCTTTTCAGTACCTTACAACGAAATGTTATTTTTAGCGACTTAATGATTAAAACAAGATAACTCTTACCTACGATGAGGGTAGAATTGTTAGCGACATTCAATTTTCGTGATCTCAACTACCTCGCTAATAATGCCAAAATTGAAACCTCGCGAAAATTTCTGCTTACATGGTAAATCATTATACTGATTACTGTTCAATGTCAAATGTCAAATCATTTCCGGGTCAACCCCGAATTATTTACAATAAAACGCTATTTTAAAACAAATCTCCACGCTGGGAATATACAGTTTGGAAAAAAATGAAAACTGTATATAATTTTATATTTTACTATAACAAACACTGCTCCAGAAAGAAAAAAAAATTAGAACATAAATTATTTCAGATTGGTTCTTTCTTAAGATTTACAAACATCCCCCTTTTAGACGCGATATAAAATAAGAATTTGTTGAGTTGTTTACCCAAATTTAAACAAAAGTCCATTTGTATATTTTGTCAAAATGGGTCGTCTTTTGATTGATCAAATCACATAGCATTCACTATTAAGCCATTCAAGTTAATGTTAAAGATTCGTCATAATTGAAGGACTCACCGTTTAATGTAACTTTTTTCATGGACTCGGTCACACCTTCAGTACTGGCCTTATGTACTTGTCCTTTGGATCCACCTATGAAATAGTATGATAATGCTTGTTATAGCCCTCTGACCCGACCATGTATATTTTAACACGACATACGATATGAGTTCGATATGAAAAATTATTCATTACACATAATCACGGGTGTTACGGGCTCTAGCTTTATAGTCACCAAATTTACTCAATAATCAAGCTAAACTTATATTTTGTTATTTTGACTACATAAATTAATAAAATATGTTATTGTTATGTTTTCATTTACATAAAAATTGGTCAAATTAATGATTTCCTATAAAAAAAAATTCAAAATACAAAATACCTAGGATGTGGTACTAAATCCTTGAGTATTTACTTCAACGATGTTTTATATATATATATTTCTCTAATTTATTCAAATGAGTAATAGTTTTTATTATTATAATCAATTGTATAGAATTAATCATAAACAAAATTGTCTAGCTGCAGAAAAATAAAAATGGTTATTTACCTCTTAAAATCAGAAAAAAATATACAAATGTACTTCGGTTTGAGTATTGAGTAATTGGTGAATTTAAACTGGTCAAATCAACAGGTAGTATTGCTTTCTGATTTCTATCTCGCTTGAACCGAAACCGTTTTGACAGAAAATTAGTCAATTCATTCACGGATAACTGATTATATTTTCTCGATAATTGCTGTTGGCTAGCCTATATTAGCCGAGATATTATTGAATGTCGGGTTGAGAAAACCAAGCACACACACAAGCCCCTCTCCAATAAATTAAAGTTGGGAGGATCGCATCAGCTAAATACAAGGATATCGTAATCTCAAATCACAAAAGTTGTCATCATCACATATAATGCTGAAAATTGTTTTAATGTGCTTTCCGAATTGCTTATTGAAATTAATTAGTCTTAGGAATGCACCTAACAAATGCTATAGAAGACGGCATCATATCACAAACTTCGTTTGTTTGTTTGTTTGTTTGTTTGTTGTTGTTTAACGTCCCACTCAAGAATATTTCACTAATATGGAGACGTCACCAAATGCCGGTGAAGGGCTTCAAAGTTTGGCCTATGCTCGGCACTTACGGCCATTGAGCAGTGAGGGTTCTTTAACGTGCCGACACCTACTGTGACACGGGACCATGGTTTTTAGGAAACCAACCTGCCGCCGGCTGGACTTGAACTCACGATCAAGAGTCGAGCGCGCTACCGACTGAGTCAGGCCGGCTCACAATTTTCGTATTGCTACATCATGGGTTTTGAGAGGTACGGCACACATGTACAATCTTCTTTTTTACAAAATTGGCAATTTGATAATATAAGAATGAAAAATAATCATTCTATTTGAAATTCAAAAAACGAATAACATGATATCCGAGTTCGTGTTGAAATTTTAAAATAGGAAATGCATATACCATTTTGCACAGTCGGTGTAATTCTTGCAACAGCCATAGACTCATTTCCTGACTGTTCCTGGGATACGTCTTGTCCAGTAGAGAGTGAAACGTCCTCTAGTGTGAAGATTTGATCTAAAAGATCTTCTGCAGAAATTGTTGTTACCTCTGCAAGATTGACATTTATAGTCTCAATGAAAGAAGTAAAATGGCGAAACATGCAAATATATATACAACATTATGGAAAACATAACACTCCAAAATAAGGATATTTGCTCAAGTTTGTACACAAACACCTCTCTCTCTCTCTCTCTCTCTCTCTCTCTCTCTCTCTCTCTCTCTCTCTCTCTCTCTCTCTCTCTCTCTCTCTCTCTCTCCACACATTATTGCAATTAATAGAATAAATAGTCATAGTTGTTCAATTAAATATTCAAACGTCGAACACAGTATACTTCGAAATGAAAGAAGAGGTTTATTCTACTAGTATTCGAACAAAATATATGATTTGTCAGCTATCATACAGGTTGAGTAAGTTTAAAAATTTTATTATGAGTAAGATAGTGGGCATAACTTGATATTGTCCGTTTCATATAACTTGGCGGGCGGAGTAACCGTTTGATTATCATTACATATGCTCGATTTTACTCACTTTTCGATTATGACAGGCTTCATGTAAGTGCGTTTTTTGATCAATATAAAAATTTCAGATACCAAAGTATAAATCAATAGAATGTCCAGGACATAGATACAAATCCGGTAAAAATGGACAAACACGGACCTCTGGAAACCAAGAGGTGGGATCAGGTGCAATGAGGAGTAAGCATCCCCTGTCGACCGGTCACACCCGCCGTGAGTCCACAGTCAAGTCCAATGAAACACGTGAGGAGTGTATCCTCGTCACAATTGGTACAGACGTCTCATCAACCGCCAACGAAAAGGCAACTCAACATTTCACTTAGTGAAACAGAGTAGTCGCAAACAAGACTATTATACCGACAATAAAATTTGCGGAACGTTGACATTAAACGCGGTTTTCGATATCCTTGTGTCAATAATTTGTCAGTGAGTAGTTTACCTCTGTATATGAAATCTTCATATGTTATGCACGCCCTGGCATATCGGATCATTTGTGAAATATAAACTCCATATGCAGGTGACTGAGGGATATTACTACTTAAATGTGGAAAATTTACGATGGGAAAGCCGAAATCGTCGCGTTTATCGTATAGCGTAGTTGCTAATTTCCCGTCTGTGTTTATATTAAGTAAAATGTCTAAGTATAAAGCGTGTGTACTTGATCAACTGAATTTACCGTTCGTATGATAACGAGTAGGAACGATAACTCTTGCCAGTATAATTGAGTCCCATACATAAACCTAGTACCTGGTATTTCGGTACCAGCTGATTAATCTTATACTGAAGTAATATTTGGCACTGATAACACCATTTAAATTCAAGTTTTTCCAAAGCTAAGATAGTCATTTTTTTACAGTGGTTACTCTTAGACGGATTTCAGCTATACTTTTAGATTTATTATTTGGAATAGTGTGGTGCCACTTTCTCTTTAGGAAATACACATATATTTGAAATTGGAGCTCAACTGATGAAGTCTAATTGACAGAAACGATCATCTTGAGCATTATGACTTTGGTATTATATTTACAATATTTAATGTATTGCGTAAAATTTAAACTAGTCCAGGTCAAGAAAGGGTTCACAAGACCCCATCCCGCCAATGTATATGGATTTAACTCTAGCCATAGCATACATGTATTTACAGGGTTAAGGGAGATGTCTGAATAAAGATTAAATACATGTACTAGGTGTTGTTTGAATCAAGTGTATACAATGTCGATTCTAAATCTTGAATAGACAAAATCGAAAAATGGTCACGCTGGCGCCTGAAATTCTGGGATTTGGTGGGGGTGTTACATGGTAAAATATCGATTACATACATTAGCTATGGTGTACGATTTGAATTAGAGTTGAATATTGAGTTTGAACATTCTTAAATCAACATTTTTATGTTTGAGTATAGTAAAATCCATATAACCAGGCGCGTTTGAATTTTGTGAACACTTTTTTGACTTTGAGGAGTTTAAATTTTAGGCGATGTACATTAAAATCAATTAATCAGCAATAGAAATTACACTGGCTAGGGTGATCGTTCCTACTTGTCACCACACACAAGAGAGTATCCAGTATCAATCAATCGGAGTTGATTTAACGTGCGGCGTGACTACTCAAACCCCTTGCCACAAGCCGGTGCTACCCCAATAGCTCCGGAAAGGCTCCTTGTGTTAAACATGCAACCATGATGGAATTAGTTACACGTGTATACACGAGTATCCAATAAGGAATAAAACGTTATTCCCGTGTACCTTGTCATAACCGAAAAGTCAGTAAAATCATCCATTTGACAATCAAAAGGTTACTCCTCCCCGCCATCTTATATAAATCGGACAATAAGTGCTTTTGATACAAACACTTGTAACTGGGAAAATCTTAACGGAGAAAATCCGTAAAACTGGCAGGAGCACAACTACATCCTATGTAGATCATTTATATGAAATTTAATGAAAATCTGAAAATAGTTTCAGAAGATTTTTATTCACAGACAGATAAAGTTATAACTATAGGACGCCCGCATCACAGATAGAACATACCTTTATGCCGTGTCAAAATCGAATATGCCTGCTGAATGATTTCCCTGGAATATCCCATTTCCAACACACTTTCAAATGCTGGTAATGATGTCTCGTTCCCGGTTTGCAGATCAATGTCTTCCGTAATACTTTGAACTCTTTGACCTAAGGAAGTTTCCTTGTAATGTAAAATGGTGATATTATAGATTCAAATTTATATTACACAGAGCACAGTCAAATTAACTAAAGGTACTTGAATTAAATTACCACACTTCTGTACGTTGTGGTGTAAGAGAAATTATTTTTCTTGTTTTTATTGAATTTTTTGTTTTTGTTTTATTTTTGTATAATAACATACTGTTCTCGGGAGACCTGTGTTTTAACACCTCATCCCAGCACGTATCGAAATACAATGGAATCTTGCAATTGAGACCACCATAACTGACCGACTGACTGAAGGTGGTCTAATTGGTGAGGTGGGCTCTTAAGTGAGGTTCTATACTTATTAAATATCTATCAAGAGACAAGGCATTAATGGTATGAAATGTTAGATGGTATCCTAATCGAGGTGGACGTTAGGCGAGTTTCAACTGTATAACTCTCTTTTTCGTGTTACACAGTCTTAGGCACAAACACGACAATGTATGAAAAAGTATCATTAACAGTCGTCAAAAGGAAAGAATTAAATATCACATACATCTAAAGCCCCTTTACACTATCTATATCTATGAAAAAATTGCAACATAAATGTGTTGACATTGAAGATATATATATTAGTACACATCATAACGTTCAAGTTATGCTTAGCAATACATGAAGGATAAATCTTGACTTTGTATCATACTATTGTTTGTTTCGGAACTCTGCAGCTATTTAAAATTCGAGCGCAACTGATGAAATCTTATTGACAGAAACGATCGTCTTGAACATTTGGTTTTGTCCCTGTGTTTCTAATCTATAACATCGGTATCATGCTTTAAGATAATTATATTTGTATATTCACCTCTCTTTCTTTTGCATGCTGTATAAACAGCACAAAATCATCGCCTTTATTTTGTCGCAGAAATTCACATCTGGGAAACCATTGCGCATGCTCTGTCCAGGGGTTATCGTCTACTTCCCAGTTTCGTAGGCCGCCGCCACAAAAGAAGCAGCGAACATAATCACTGTATCCAGCATAGAAAAATCCAGCGGACGCTAGTTCCCTAGGACTTTGTGTCATATGCGAAGGCCAGTCCTGGAACGTACTTAACCTCACAGAAAGAACTGCATACGCTGGATATCTCGGCTTCCCGAAAAAAATTCCAATAGAATCAAATCTAAATGGGGAACTTTTCCCGCCATTTTTGTTTTGTTGATTAATCGCACCTGTCCTCGAATTTGCACTTGTTTCATTTTGTCCTGATGCATTAGAAGTTACTGGTGAATTTATTTGGTTGGATAAATTAAGGAGGGGAGAATTCACCACATGACCTTGACCCTCTTTATCGTAATGTGGATGTCCGACATTTTGATTTCTAGTATCCTGTGGATGTGCTGAAGCAGCTTGATCGGCAGTTCCAACAGTCTGTGCATTTGCAAGACCTACTGATTCTACGTAATCTTCCAAATATCTAATAGGAACATTACTCCTATCACCACCGTGAACATAACGGCACTCCGGCGATATCTGTTGGTGAATTGCAATCGCATTATCACCTGAACGCCAGCCGCTGTATTGAACACCGCATGAAAAACATTGCACACTGTCCTCTACGCCATTGTAGAAGAAACCAGCTTGTGCGAGTCTCATTGGCCTTTGTGGTGCAGTTTGTGGGAAGTTTGAAAATGATTGTAGGCGTAACCACTCGTACTGCATGCCCGAGCTATTCCTCGAGTCCGTCATGCTCTCATGTTCAACACTCTTGAAATAAGTGTCTAATGACCCCTTATGAACTGGGTAAGCATTACATTTGAACAATGTATGAGAATCAAACGAGCGAAGTCGAAAAATAAAGGCCTTTTCGAAGTCCCACAACTTTAACCTTATATTTGTTTTAATTATATCCTCCTGAATCAATCGGAATTTTGCATTCCAAATTAAAATATAAAGCGGAATCTTTTTCCTATATTGACCAATGGACTTGAAATATGATTGGATGATTGCATGATATGCATTCAGAATTAAGAACAGATAATTCAAGCTCCTAATTATTAGACGATATAAAAGTACAATAAGGTTCTTTGGAATACTGCTAACGTAACAAAAATGCATTGTTTTCGTATACATGTAGACTACATTCAAGATTACAAATTTCCTTTTCTCTTCATCATAATCATGTGCATTTTTAAACCCCTTAGGAATATCAAGTACTGGTGGTGTATATATACAAATTTTGTGTTGAGAGCAGCAAGGTCTGTTTCGATTAATGCCATTTTCTTCATTTCTATTTTGGCCCTTCCTGAAACCAAGAAATGAGTAAATACATTGTATATAAAAAGGATATTTCATGTTGTAAATTTAGAATTTACTGGGTGGGGTGTAAATGCAGAATATACACCATGACAACTACCATCCAGTAAATTCAAATTTTACAACACGACAGATATATACAGTGTAATTTGTATAAACCTAATTTTCGTCAATGCCGGAGAAATTATTTGGGCGCGTCATTTTCTTTCTTATTCATTACTTTGTTAACTTTGTAGAATACGGATTTTGTCTATTTTGAAACCCGGACGTGTTATAAGACTGTTTACATTAACAATAATCTGTCTTATCAGATCAATAATCATGCCCAGTCAGCCGTAGTGAAAACGTGGTCTTGGGTAATCACTGTATAAACATGTGTTCATACATATTGCGACACGTATGTCGATGACAAAATGATAATCATACAGACATCGGGTAAAAGGAAACGAACCCCTCGACATAAATGTTCTGAGTTACTTGGACGTTAACGACATATTGAAAAACTTGGGGTTTTGTCAATTGAAACAAATGACCGAGGAGACAATTTTTAAAGACAAGTCACATAAAAAAAGATACAAGGATTACGCGAAATTATATATCTCGCCGGTCCTAGAAGCACAGAACACTTGGTATATGCAGTATAAGTCAGTTTTGGATCGGAGATGTGCATATATCTTAAGTTATAAGTAAAAATATATATTTCAGGGGGTTGAATGTGTCTCCATATTAAAATCAATAATATATATGGTTTAAGGATGAGGCTGTGAACCGTTTTTAAGTTATATGGAAAAATATATATTTCAGGGGTGGACCTTTTAGAAGAACTAAATACAGTGTATTTACACGTTGTTAACACCCGAGTACGTAAGTGAAAGTCAGAGCATAATTGTAATAATACGTTTTGGTTGAATTGTTTGAAATGAGTTTTCGACACATCGAAGTAAATTAAACGAACCATTTTTTTAAAGTTATAACTTGTCGTTCCATTTTATACTGAAGGCAAAAACCTGATACAATTTACCCCACAAGTAAACTGGCAAAGGACCTCGCATGAAGTGATTTTGGTAAAGTGGGAAATAAATCCAAGCTGACTTGAGGTAAGATATTTCGTGTTTGAAAGGGTGATACTCTAATTGTTTTTGCTTTTTGTTGTGAACATTTTTGCTTCTTTCACTTTTACTCTAGCTTTTATACTTTTAAAGTGTTATGAGGTCAAAATTACCTTAAAATATGCCAGCAAAAATCAAGAACACAGTAAAGTAAATTTATAAATTTTATTAACAATAACAAAATAAAAACATTTAAAATATGGTCTGCTCTCCTATAACTTGGTCTCAAAAATAGTCTCAGGTGTTCTAAATTCGTTCTAGACTTGTTCTAAACTTGTTCTGCCCCAAAGACCTGGCCATATCTGTATATATACTTTAAAACAGTTCTAGAAATCACTAGATAGGAACAATCAAGAAAATGGTCTTTCTACAAGATTCAGGAAATCCATATGGCTAAATATAGTAACATGATGACAGAGTTAGAATGTCCTTGAATAAACACACAAACAACTGATCTTCCAGAAAGGTCCAGATGCACTAAGTTCAACAAGTACAAACACCCATTAACCCTCATAACACAAGGCAATGTAAAAAAAATTCAAAAACATGAAAAATCCACTTAAAAGCGGAAATAACTCCCATAAAGGGTGACCTGACAATTTCGGCCCCATCGACTTTTTAGTAGATCTTCGCATGCTAAACATATTTGCTCCTTTCACTTTAACTCTAGCTTTTTTTTCAAGATAATGTCAAAAAACATCCAAAATATGAAAAATCAACAAAAAGGGGAAATAACTCATATAAAGGTCGACCCAACAATTTCCACAAAAAAACCTTTGGTTCTGGAGAAGTAGTCAAATATGTTGAAAATTTTACAAAAAAAAAATATATATTTTTTCCGTTTACTTACTTGTCTGTGACTTTGATCTTTGACCCCATAATCTTGAAATTTTGTCAAAATGATTCTTAGATAATTCTTAACAACTTTCTCATATATAAGGTCTACAAAAAGTCGATCAGTTTTGAGTTATTAAACAATTTGTTATACAATTGCACCCTGCATTATTGAAACGCCCCTAGTGGCTCGTTTATGAACAGATTTCATTTTCATTCCCAAACTTTATAGATATTGACTTAACAATCATGCAGACAAAATTTGAAAGTCAACTTAAACTGTACCAAGTTTTGGTCCTTTTTTACCCTTTTTGGAGCTCTTAAAGGTCCTAGCCCCTTTTCATTCACAAACTTTATGCGGCCTCACATGGGGATGCTAAATTCCAAGTTAGGTTAAAATTGACTCATTGGTTCTTAACAAGAAGTCGAAAATGTCTAAAAGTTAACAACGCAAGACGGACTACGATAGACAAAACACGATCGCAATAGGTCATCCTGAGCTCTGCTCAGGTGACCTAAAAATGACACTTAAAAAATCAATTTTCCGATTTCTATAAACAAAAATACTAACTTGAATTATGTAAATCACTCAAAAACAATCAGTTTTTCAACTCATGTACAGTGCCCGTTTTCTGGAGAAGAAGATTTTAAAAGAGGCTTACCTTATGTTACCTATTTTGTCCCACCCCGGATCCGCCCCTGGGCCAATCTGGCTGAAAACTATAAATTTGGCAAAGGACCTTGAGTACTTGCTTCCTGTAAAGTTTCGTCAAAATCACTTCAATGTTTTTGAAACAAAAGCTGATGGTGTAAAAAATGCACGCCCCTCCTTTTTGCAGTCTTAAAAAATTCATAAAAAATTCTATAAATTAAAGTTCGGCAAAATTCTTGCTCAAAACATTTCTTCGGCTAATTACAAGTATAAGACATTAAATTAATGCATCAAAGTGAATACAAGGGGAAATAATCGAGGACAACAAGCAAAAATGAATGAAAATGACAAAGTCTGAAAAGACCTCAAAAACACGTCAAAAAATAATATAATGATTCCTATGTAAAATACAAATATTAATTTGAATCATGCATCCATGTAGATCACTCAAAAACAATCCGTTTTTCAATTCATGCAGCTGTTTTGGAGAAGAAGATTTTTAAAGACTGGTACCATCGGCGACATATTCTGCCCCACCCTGAATCCACCCCCTAGGCCAATCTAGCTGAAAACTACAAACTTGGTAAAGGATCTTGAGCACCTGCTCTCTGTCAAGTTTCGTCGAAATCCCTTTAGTGGTTTCAGAGAAGAAGTAGGAAGTATGAAAAGTTTACGGACGGGGAGTGATCACAATAGCTCACTTGAGCATTCGTCTCAGGTGATCTAAAAACAAGTGATTCTGGAAATAAAGAAATTTAGAATTTCAATTTTAACTTCTCGACTTTAATTATTATTGTTAAGCTGTCTCAGCTTTGATGTAGAAATATAGACATACCTTCAAATGATTTGAGGGCATTGCAACTAAAATGACAAACTCGGACAAAATAGAAAATCTAATACTATTTTCGGTATGTACAATTAACGGAGAATATTGAGTCAACTGGATGATTCATTTACACATTATAGGTCTACCAGGTCAAATTGGCACGTGTTTACAAACACAACGAGTCTAACTGAATCATAACAGGGGTTACGAACTTGTTTACAAACACAACGAGTCTAAATTAAATCATAACAAGGTGACAGATTTGTTTACAAACACAACGAGTTCAAATTAAATCATAATGGGGGTGACAGACTTGTTTTGGACAACAAAAATATATGATCCACAGTAATACATGGAGTCACGTTCTACCTGTGCATCCCTATTTTTGGACAATATATCTATTGTTTAGAACCTATACAGACCTGTAAACTTTTGTATGGTAAATTTAATACTATTAGCAACTGACAATAATTCATTTTACACTGAGTTTTGTGAAATGCAAAATCAAAATAAACGTGCCCCTAAAAATACAGGCCTATGCTTAAATTTGAGTTCACATTAAACACCTAATACTGAAAACAACCATTGCTTAACCTATACTCATACATACACTGCAGTATTATTTAAAAAACAACAAAAATAACAGTTATCAGAACTTTGGTGAACTTTCATTTAACATTTAAAAAATAATATTTTACTTACCAATCGACATTTTGATCCTTTGATATATATATAATCCGTGCGTAAAGTTTTCGTATGGCTATAATGTCCGTTATCACTTACCGACAACTGTATGACGAAGTATTCCTTGGTCGATAGTAAACATATTACTTAGCAGTAAGCTATTTATAGCAAGGGGGAATCCCGTTTTAGTTGGCATTACCTGTGTCTTTTTTTAAACGAATTCTCAGTTTTAACTACTAAAATTGATATACAAGAATAGACATATAGACATATAAAATTCTTAAATTCCTATGTATTTTGTGAAAATTGCTTCAGAAACCCGGGTCTGGCAATTTTTCACTTGCAATTGATTAACTCAGTCGTAATTACTGTTTGTATATAAATACCACACTGGACCTGGCCTTAAATTCACAAAATATATAGGAAAATATGAGTTTATGCCTGTGTATAGCTCTTATTTGTTATTGTACATCAAGTGCAAGTAGTAAGATAGAACAAGAGGCCAAATGGGCCTTAACGGTCACCTGAGAAAATATTTTAAGTCAGGTTTGGCTAAACTTAGTCCACTGGTTCTTGAGAAGTCGACCCCAAAAATATACTTTTTGTCAAAAACACACAGAATGCACTTTGCATGCTGATCATTTTTGCTTCTTTCACTTTTGGCCTCCGTGGCCGAGTGGTTAGAGCATTGCGCTTTAAATCACAAGGCCTCTCATCTCTGGTTCGAATCCCGCTAGGGTCATTTCGAATTAAGTGGGAAAGTTTGCCAGTTTTCTTGCGGAAGGTCGGTAGCCTTTACCCGGGTAACCGGGGTTTCTCCTCCACTAATAAAAACTGGACGCCATCATATGACTGAAATATTTTTGAGTATGGCGTTAAACAAAAAATCAAATCAAATCTTTCACTTTTATTCTACTTAGTACACTTTTCCAGATAATAACAATAAACACCCAAAAACATGAAAAATCCACTTAAAAGGGGAAATAATTCCCATAAGAGACAACCCGACAATATCAGCCCTATCGACATTTTTGTAGATCTTTGCATGCTGAACATTCTTGTTTCTTTGACTTTTACTCTACCTATTATACGTTTCAAGATAATGTCTAAAAGCATCCAAAAACTTGAAAATCCACTTAAAAGCGGAAATAACTCCCATAAGGGGTGACCTGACAATTTCGGCCCTATTGACATTTTGATAGATCTTTGTATGCTGATCATTTTGCTTCTTTCACTTTTACTCTATCTATTATACTATCAAAAAACATCCAAAAACATGAACAATTTACAAAAAGGGGAAATAACTCGCATAAGGGTCGATCCAACAATTTCCACCAAAATGAAATAAATGTAGATTTTTACAAGCCACTCATTTTAAGGTAACGGTTTTTTCTAAGGCATTCATAATTTTGGAGATACATGTATTTTAAATCAAAAATATCTCCTGACTCATTCATTCTATTTATAGCCGTGACAGCCATGTTTGGCCATAGCCCCTTTTCGTCCGCAAACTTTATGCGGCTTTACATGGCTATACCTCCTGTCAGGTTTGGTTCAAATTTGTCCAATGGTTCTGGAGAAGTAGTCGAAATTGTCCAAAATTTTACAAAAAAAATCTTATATTCTCCATTTACTTAGGTGCCTGTGACCTTGACCTTTGACCACATGACCTTGAAATTTTGTCAAAATGATCCTCAGATAATTCCTAACAACTTTCTCATATATCTTTGTATACAAAAAGTCGATCGGTTTTGAGTTATTACACAATTTGTAATGCAATTGTACCCTGTGTCAATGAAGCACCCCCTAGTGGTTCATTAATGGACAGATTTCAATTTTGTTCGCAAATTTATACAGATATTGATTCAACCATCATGCTTACAAAATTTGAAAGTCATCTGATCATTGGTTTATGAGAATAAGATTTTTAAAGATGTTTTGGTCCTTTTTGGCCCCTTTTAGGGCCCCTATTAGTCCAGTCCCTGTTTCTTTCGCAAACTTTATGCGGCTTCACATGGGGATGCTATATGCCATGTTTGGTTAAAATTGGTCCACTGGTTCTGGAGAAGAAGTCGAAAATGTGTAAATGTTAACGACGCACGACGCACGACGGCTCAGGGTGACCTAAAATGCGAAATAATTGTTTGGGTAAACACAGTTAATACCATTTTGATATTACAACCACGTATATCACTTGGAACAAAGCCATTTTACCTATTAACATCAATAACAAACATTTTTCTATCAATGTTTTAAATACTTGATATTTAAATATAACCTACTTCTAAGTATATATTTGTAAATATTACCTCATTTGTTTACAAGTGCTGTTTATATTTTTGTAAACATCTGATAAAATACGCTGAATATATGTATGCGTAATAAGTTGACATTGTCAACAAACTATCTTTGCACTTAACTTTTAAACAGATAGCATGAGTCGCTTTGTGATTCTATAAATCACTAAACTCCATAGAAGATTTCATTCCCCGAGTAAATGAGATATAAAATAAAAGTGAACTTTCAGTTTTTTATTTTATAAAACAAAGTAAATACATATATTCATTACTATGCTTCCTTGCACTAGTTTAACAAATACATATACTGCAGAGGTATTTATGTTACAAATATCTTCACGTTACATATTGTCACCTATATTCTGCCAAGATCAATTGTAATATTTTCGTAGGAACACAGTTTCCGGATCGAAATAATAAGGTACATCGCATCCGTTCCATATAAATACGAATACAGGTCACTCCGCGACAACGCAAGTCATACATAGGCTACATATAGATAGGGTGTCCTTGGGCAGTAACAATTTGGTGGCTCTATGGTAGTGCAATTACATGTTCTCGTCATATCTCGCTAAAACAACGAGAACAGGACGAAGAACAAAACAATGAAGTCGATCACGAGGACGATTCATAATCGCGACATTTTATTGTAGTATCGGTTCGCTATGTTTCTTCTTCTTCTCACTCCTGCTAAAAAGGTGGTGTGAAAATTCACACCACAACAGTATTCTGGGTCAATGTTCTTCGAGTTGGAGTGAGCTTTCTTACTTCTTGTGTGAAAAAGGACACCCCAAGTGTCTCTGGTTTCCATACGCTATGCCAGTTGATTATCATATTGTATTTCTATGACGCATAAGATTTAACTGTGCCTTTAACGAAAGTCCTGCAGAGTGGACATTTTCTCATTGCCGGAGCACACTCCGAACAACAACACATGTGACCGCATGGTAGGAAGACAATACACACGTCTTTATCCATACAAATTTTACATTGCCATTGTTGTTTCAGCTTTTCGTTTTCTTCCTTCAATGAATGCACATCTTCAAAATAGAAATAAGATTGTATTAAATATATTTATATGCAGCATGGCGACAGAATTGAGGAAATATTTTTTTTTAGTCTTCATATACATTGTAATACCACATTTTTCTTTTCAAAATGATACCGGTCGTATGATACCTGGTATTTCGGTACCAGCTTTTCATCTTATACTAAAGTAATATTTGGCACTGTTAACACAATTTAAAATCGAAAATTTTCTAAAGCTAAGATAGTCATTTGTTTACAGTGGTTACTCTTAATTTTAGAGATATCATTTGGCCTTGTATGATACAACTTTATCTTTAGAAAACACACATTACTTTTCAAATTGGAGCTCAACTGATGATGTATAATTGACAGAAACGATATCGTCTTGAGCATTATGACTTTGGTATTATGTTTATAATATTTGTACAAAGTCATTTCTTTTATAGTTTTCGAACAATTTACACCATTAACCATTGATGTTTTCAAGATTCTGTGATTGCTTTGTTTTGTATTTCCATAGTTTAGTTTTTTAGTACCGTCAGATACAAAGTGTTAATGGTCTCTGTTTTAAAAATATGTATAAATTGGGAATTGTGATAAAAAGAACTTAATTTTCAAGCTGGCTAAATATTGAAAAGAGGCAATTTTAACATTATGAGCAAATACACAATGAAAGTATTGGATGTTGGGAGTCTATGGAATAAGTTTCATCAAAGTTAAGAAATGATTCTCCATAAATGTATTTTAAAAAAGGTTCCATATAAAATATATAGAGAACAATTTAAAAGGTCATAACTTTTATCACCCTGCTTTATATTTATATATTCCATATTTTCAGTCAAAGGTTTTGATGACAGATGAAAACAAATCACGCCTCGTTTCTGACCAACAATTATGTATCCTACAAATTATTATACATGATCGCTTATAGTACAGTTGATCAAAAGACCGTATCTAGATAGGAAGTGAAACTGATGTTACGTTTGGCGGGGTGAAGGCCATAGTACAGATCTTAGTTTAAAGAACTTCACATTTTCTGGCCAGGATTCAAGATAACAAAATTTCTTGGACGATTGATATCAAGAAAACTATATTGGAACCTCGCCTAAAGACCACCTCCCTTAAGAGTCCACCTTGCATTTCAGACCATAATTTTTTTTATCTAATAAATAAAGACGCTCACTTAAGAGACAACCTTACTAATTACACCACTTTCAGTCAGTCCGTTTTGTGGTCTTAATAGCGAGGTTCCACTGTAACACCACTAATTACACCACTTTGAGTCAGTCGGATGGGTGGTCTTAATAGTGAGGTTCCACTGTAATACCTTACTAATCAGATCACTTTGAGTCTGTCAGAAAGGTTTTCTTAATAACGAGGTTCCACATTAACACCTCACTAGTCAGATCACTTTGAGTCAGTCAGTTAAGTGGTCTTAATAATGAGGTCTCACTGTAACACCTCACAAATCAGATCACTTTGAGTCAGTCAATTAGGTAGTCTTAATAGTGAGGTTCGACTGTAATACCTTACTAATCACACCACTTCGAGTCAGTCAGTTACCTAGTCTTAATAGCGAGGTTCCACTGTATACACATACATGTGTTGTTTTGTATTACTTCCTTCTTACTTTGGACATTTTCCAAACAGCTCAGTGATTTAATCATTCGATTACTTAACATAGGGGATAGATTCATTTTGTAATAAATCAAGGTTACAATCATGCAATTCACGTTACGTAAACAAGATTAAAATTAAACATTACGCAAGTACATCATAGGCTAAATAGATTTATATAACTGAGACTGTGTGTGTGTGTGTGTGTGTGTGTGTGTGTGTGTGTGTGTGTGTGTGTGTGTGTGTGTGTGTGTGTCCGTGAGGTCGTGAGTTCGAGTCCTGCTGACGGCAGGTTTGTTTCCTTTCCTTCGGATGTGACAGTAAAATCTGAGGTCCCGTGTCGCAGTAGGTGTCGGCAGGTTAAAGAAACCTCACTACTCAATGGCCGTAAGTGTCGGGCATAGACCAAAATTTGAAGCACTTCACAGGCATTACGTGACGTCTCCATATGAGTAAAAGATGCTTGAATGGTACATTAAACAAACAAAAAACAAATGTATGTATGTATGAATATGTATGACTATGAATGTGTGTATGTATGTATGTATTTATGTATGTATGTATGTGTGTATGTATGAATGTATGCATGCATGCATGCATGTATATATTTATGTATGTATGTATGTATGTAAGTAAGTATGTATGTATGTATGTATGTATGTATGTATGTATGCATGCATGTATGCATGTATGTATGTATGTATGTATGTATGTATGTATGTATGTATGTATGTATGCATGCATGTATGTATGCATGCATGCATGCATGTATGCATGCATGCATGCATGCATGTATGTATGTATGTATGTATGTATGTATGTATGTATGTATGTATGTATGCATGTATGTATGTATGTATGTATGTATGTATAACCCACCTATATTGAACCATGTTAAATTGAAATCCTGCTTAATTTGAAATTATTTAAATTATTTTTGATCCCCCGCAAATTTCTTTATAACCTTTATATCCTTGTTATTTTGAAACTCCCTTTCTGAAAAAAAAACTCATTCCCCTTTGATTTCAATATATCCGGGTTCAACAGTATATATAAACATAAGGATCTACGTTCTAAATCCAATAGATATTAACAATACTAAGTTTATAGGTTTACAATAAAGGCCAAAATAAAACGCTCAAGACGATCGTTTCCATCGATAACATAGGCATTTATCCTTAAAAATTATTAAAGATAAGTGCACTCTTAATGGTATTAGCCTATTTAATGGGGTATGACAATGAGAAAATGGTACCCAGAGAAATAATTTAATTTATTGCAGGAGCACTTGTACGAACAAGGGCACTTATTTGGACGTATTGGAGGGAGTAGTAGAAAAAATAGTAGTAGTAGTTGTAGTAGTAGTAGTAGTAGTAGTAGTAGTAGTAGTAGTATAGTAGTAGTAGTAGTAGTAGTAGTAGTAGTAGTAGTAGTAGTAATAGCAGTAGCAGTAGTAGAAGAAGAAGTAGAAGTAGTAGTTCCAGTTGTGGTGGTGGTAGTAGTAGAAGTAATACGAGCTGTAGAATTAATAGTAGTAGCAAAAGTAGTACTAGTTGAAATATTTGATAGCGTAAGATAACACCTTGTCCGATTTTCTGCACGGCGTTCATGTTGTCATCATCATTCACTGGCTGATCTTTGCTCCTGATGCTTGTTTGATTAGAACTGTCTTCCAGCATAAATATCTGATCCAGTAAATCACCTGCAGTTATCTCCCTTTCATCTGAAAATAATGTAATCATACGTGTACCAACATACTAAACACATAACAAAATAACAATCACTATAATAAACATTCGTTACTGACAATGGGTACTATCACAGGTTAAAACACGTCTCACTGACAACGATAACAATCTCTATAATAAACACACAATACTGACATTATGATATCAAAGATAAAACACGTCTCACTGACAACAATAACAATCACTATAATAAACACACGTCACTGACATTATAATATCACAGGTAAAACACGTCTCACTGACAACGATAACAATCATAATAATAATCACATATTACTGACATTATAATATCACAGGTAAAACACGTCTAACTGACAACGATAACAATCTCTATAATAAACACACGTTACTGACATTATAATATCACAGGTAAAACACGTCTCACTGACAACGATAACAATCTCTATAATAAACACACAATATTGACATTATAATACCACAGGTAAAACACGTCTCACTGACAACGATAATAATCTCTATAATAAACACACAATATTGACATTATAATACCACAGGTAAAACACGTCTCACTGACAACGATAACAATCTCTATAATAAACACACGTTACTGACATTATAATACCACAGGCAAAACACGTCTCACTGACAACGATAACAATCATAATAATAATCACATATTACTGACATTATAATATCACAGGTAAAACACGTCTCTCTGACAACGATAGCAATCACAATAATAAACACACGTTACCGTGTCACAGTAGATGTCGGCACGTTAAAGAACCCTCACTGCTCAATGGCCGTAAGTGCCGAGCATAGGACAAAATTTGAAGCCCTTCACCGGCATTTGGTGACGTCTCCATATAAGTGAAATATTCTTGAGTGGGACGTTAAACAACAATAAACCAAAAAAAGGGAGAAAATGATATATAGGTACATATGTTTCGTGGAGTACCTTAATACCAACAAATTAATTTAAATATAAAAATTATTAGATTGAGTAGGTTTTTTCTTTAGCATAAAATATCGCTATTTACCCCTGGCGGCGATATATAACACATCAACGTTGAAAAACAATTGCGGGAACATTTATATACACCCAAATATGGAATACATGTATATATAGGCCTACGTAGGCCCTACATTCGAAAAAGGAATAAAAATGTAATTTGAAAGGGACATGGATCGAAAAGACCCTCAATCTATAAATGTCTAAAATACATTGCTGAGATGAAGGCAGTGTACCGGTACGTTAAAAGAAGGGACGTTGCTATTCAATAGCATTAAAACATTTTATTCCTCCTACATCCGGGGACCCGTACTACTAATCGTAAACATTCTGCTCACGTCGGGAAATTGCGCGAGGCATAAACAAAATGTCGGAATTGCAAAGTCATTTCTTAAAAGCGCTGAACATTACTGTAATCCCTTTGGGGAATTTGTCGTGTTGCCCCCGCCAAAACTGTTGATGAATGCTTTCGCCCTCTCCATACTTTTGTATTATTATTTATAGAGGACGAAGCCCTCATACATGTAGAGAAGCTCACATTTTTATTCCTACTACATCCAGGGACCCGTACTACTAATGGTAAAAATTCGGCTCACATCGAGAAATTGCGCGAGGCATAAACAAAATGTCGGAATTGCAAAGTCATTTCTTAAAAGCGCACTGCAAACGAGGTAATAAATTAATGCACTAGCAAACGTTTTGCAGACTTAGACTAGCCATAACGACTAGGGTTGTACATTGAACCCGATCATGAAGCGCATCCATTATACGGGTAATGTGAACTGCACGAAGTGATAGATACGCTGGAATAGAGTAAAATATATAGCATAAAACATAATGTTGCATTTAATTCATGACTAATAAATGACACATAGATTCTATTTAAGTTTTAAAACAGTCAGCCACTCAATATTTTATTTAGAACAATGTGTGAATGACCGGGACATTTACGTGATAAAAACACTGAAAATTATTCCCTTTGGGGATTCTGCCGTTAATCCTTTTGCCTTTGGGGATTTTGTTGTGTTGCCCCCGCCAAAACTACTGATGAATGTTTTCGCCCTCTCCATAGGTTTACCTATGTATTATTCTTTATACGATTTTTACTAAGACATAGTTTACTTCTTAAGCTGTCGTTACACACTTTTCACCGGGGCCGCTTACGTCGCAAGGGTTGATTCAAGTATTCACCGTTAATGATAAATGTCACATACTAATAAAAGTTTACTATATTGATTTAGATCCTCTTTTATCTTTACAAATACTTTTAATAAATTTTGGTTGACTTGGTCCAGTTTCTTTTTCTACAATGTCCCTAAGAATTGGAAATTTAGTAAGAAGGAGATTTTTTAATCCCTAAAAAAATTGTAAAGGGGACACGAATGTTAAAAATTTCAACAAATATTTCATAAGAATATATTTTTCCAAAGCAATCAATCATGTCTTTTACATTGACTATACCTTTGTTAAACCATTCTTTGTAGAATATTGATTTTTCCATCAATGTTTAGCTTTGGGTTCATCCATAATGGTGTATTTAAGTAATCTGCTTCTGAAAGTTGGTAAATAATATCTTGAAACTCTGTTAAATATTGAAATCCAAAATAAATTTTGAGTCTGTGTAACACATTTCCTAGTGTAATCATTACCTAATAAAATTAATTTTTTTATATCTACATTATTAGTATCGAAAAATAAGGTACACAATTTATTATTGTTTTCTGCATTTAAGATTCTTCTTATCCATGTAAGTTTTAAACTTTTGATAAATGTCTTGGTGTTAATCATTCTACATCCCCCCTTTTCATGATCTTTAGTAAGTATTTTTCTTGCTATTCTATCGGGTTTATTATTCCATATAAATTTGTAAAAACATATTGTCAATTTTTTTTATTGTGTCTTCATTTGGTTTCGGTAGAGCTATCAAAAGATGAGTTAACTTTGGCATAAGTAAAGTTTTTATAACAGTTATTTTTCCTATCGTTGCAATATTTCTCTTAGACCAATGATTTATTTCTTTTTTAATTATATTGATTTTATCTTCAAAATTTATTCTTTCAATGTCATTTAGGTTAACATCGAACTGAATTCCTAATATATTAAAAGGCTCATTACTCCAATTTAACTTATATTCTGGACAAAGTATTTCATTATTATTTATTTTAGCTCCTATCCATACTGCTTTTGTTTTGTCAATATTCGGTTTTAACCCTGAGAATTTTGCAAACTGATATAGAAGATCCAAGGTGGATTTCAGACTTTTCTGTGTTCCATCAAGAAAAATAGTTATGTCATCTGCATACTGAAGTAAGGAGTATTCTTTGTTATGTATATTTATACCTTTAATATTTCTTTTTTCCCTTATTAAAATTGCCATAATCTCTACACATAAATTGAATAAATATGGAGATGCCGGATCACCCTGCCTACAGCCGCCCTATGTTAAAGAAGCTTGAAAAAAAAACATTTTGTATAACACATAAATTTACATTGGTATTAAGAATGTGTATCCATTTCTTGAATTCTGGCCCAAACTTAAAGTATTCTAAAACATTATTCATAAATCGCCAGGAAATGGAATCAAAAGCTTTTTCAAAGTCAATACTAAGTAGCATACCTGGAATATTATCTTGTTTGACTGTATGTAGAATATCATAGACTAACCTAGTGTTTTCTCCAATATATCTTCCTGCTAAAAACCCCTTTTGATCTTGGTGAATTAAGTATGGTAAAACTAATTTTAATCTATTCGCTATACAGCTTGATAATATTTTATAGGAGACATTAAGTAATGATATTGGTCTCCAATTCTTTAAAAATTCTCTTGGTTTATTTGGTTTTGGTAATATAGTTATAATTCCTTGTTTCTGTGTAACTGATAGTTCTTCTTTTTGAAAGCCATAATTAAGTGATCTTATTAAAAAAGTGCCAATATCTTTCCAAAACAATTTAAAAAATTCTACTGTATACCCATCTGACCCCGGACTTTTATTATTTTTCATATTTTTCAATGCTTGTGATGCCTCAATATAATTTATCTTTCCCTTAAGTTTTTTAGCCATACTATTGCCTAGTTTTGGTATATCTTGATAGTTTAATAAGTTTTCAATATTTACATTTTCTAGGGAGCCATCTTTTGAAGAATAAAGGGAAGAGTAATAATTTTTTATCTCCAGTAATATGTCACTTTGATTTTCAATACATGAATTATTGTTTTCATTCACTACTTTAGTTATAGTTTTATTTACATAGCGTCTTTTTTCCAATGCACAGAAGTATTTAGTTGGTTTTTCTCCCTCTTCTATCCATTTTACTTTTGCTCTTATCAAACTTCCCCTCATTTTTTCTTTTCTAAGTTCTTCTAATTCATCCTTTAATTCAAAAATTTTATTGTTATTACTATCATTTTTTTCTAGCATTTCTATTTCATTTTCTAATTCAATAAATCTTTTAGCTTTTTCTTTCTTTTTTGTTGAAGAGTATGAAATTGTGTTTCCACGAATAGAGAGAATAATTTGCTCAAAAAATTGATGATCGTCTATTGTGAATATGGTGACGTAAATATGGTAGTACTGCATATTGTAACTTGAGTTCTAAAATAGTATTTTAACCATTTTTATATAGTCATTGTCCTTTAACAAATTATTATTAAATTTCCAAAAGCCCCTTCCTTTTTCAAAGTTTGAGAATTTTAAATTTATTTCAACAATTGAATGGTCACTCCTGTAACCAGGTTTAATACTTGTGTGATTAATAACATTCATAAGTTCAGATGAAGTGAGAAAAAAGTCTAACCTAGATTTTTTAATTGGATTTTTACAGAACGATGAGAATTGTTTCACATCTTTATGTTGTAATCGCCAAGGATCCACTAAGTCAAATTTTTCCTTCCAGTTTATTACCGTATTTCTGGCTAGGGGATTATTTACAGTTCTATAGTTAAAATAATCTTTCTCTGGGTCTTGTACTAAATTAAAATCACCACATATTATTGCAAAGTCATATACTTTTTTATTGAGTAAGTTCTCAATATTCTTATAAAATTCTGGACTATCTTTATTAGGTCTGTTAAACAGTGCCATACAATTAATGTATAGGAATATTATAACTCATTATGTAAGGAGGTGAACCTGGAGCAACCCAACTCTAGCACCTTCTAGAGCTATTTATTGTCTGGGTACCAATAAAAAAATTTTAAAAATTAAAAAAAATAAAAATAAGTTTACTGACAGTGATAACCATCACACACAAGACAAATTCCACTGTCAGCGATATATATCATGTGTTAAACCCGCCTTAATATCAAATGCTAAAGATATTTTATGACCATGATATCAGTCACATGCTGAATATATTTTATGACAATGATGTATGTTACATGGTAAATATAAAATTTATGACAATAATAACTGTTACACAATAGCACATATCATACACTGTGATTTCCAAGTTTGTGTGCGTGTTTGTGTGTGTGTGTGTGTGTGTGTGATAATTACTTTTAGATTTTGTCAGTTTTCCATAGGCTATTTGAATCATCTGTTTCGAATATCCCATTTCAAGAACACTTTCCACGGCAGGAAGTGACGTCACGAAAGTCTCTGTTTCATCATTCTTTGTGTTATATGCTTTCGCTGGACTGTTCAAGCTCAAGGCATGTTCCGCTTGTTTTTCCTAAATAATGATTAAAAACTCTAATCAGCAAATTAATATATATATATATATATATATATATATATATATATATATATATATATATATATATATATATATATATATATATATATATATATATATGTATATAACAGTCTACGACTGAAAGAAATGAGTGTTTCAAAACCTCCAATTATTCTTTATCGAATTACAATTCTTTAAAAGAAGATGTGACAGGTATATACACATAATGTATGAAAATGCCGGTACAAAGGTCAATCGAACTCTTTCAAAAGGTTAAAAGAATCATCGTTATAACAAGCGTCCAACACAATATGAGTTATTTTTCGCTATTTGTAATGATCCTACATCAATCATATAAACAATGGCTATTCAGTGTGGTCTAAATATTATAAACATAATACCAAAGTTATCTAAATGATCATACCTGAAACTTGTCTGCCATTTGTATTTGTAGCACAAAATCATCGCCTTTATTTTGTCGCAGAAATTCACATCTGGGAAACCATTGCGCATGTTCTGTCCAAGGGACATCGTGTATATTCCAGTTTCTTAATCCGCCTCCACAAAAGAAGCAACGGACGTAATCACTATATCCAACATAGAGAAACCCAGCGGACGCCAATTCTCTAGGAGTTTGTGTCATATGCGATGGCCAGTCCTGGAACGAACTTAACCTCACAGAAAGAATTGCATAAGCTGGATATTTCGGCTTTCCAAAATGTATCCCTAAAGATTCGAGTTTGAATTCAGAGGTTTTAGACTTGTTTCTGCAATGTTGATACATCGATGGTCCTGGATTAATGGAACTTGATGGTTCATTCTGTCTTTGTCTTGTTGTAGTGATCGGTATGTTTATCTGGTTTGATTCCAGACGCTGTGGAGAGTTCATTGATTGATTCTGACGCACTCTATCGTGATCTGCATTGCGTGTATATCCTCTGCCATTATTCCCAGGTTCCGAAGATTCAGCGTGTTCGACATTTGCAATAGTTTGCTCATCCATGGGTCTTACTACTTCTACGCTCTCTTCTGCGTAAATTATAGGAATATTATTCCTATCACCACCGTTAACAAAACGGCACTCCGGAGATATCTGTTGATGAAATTCAATCGCATTATCACCTGAATCTGATCCATTGCATTGAACTCCGCATGAAAAACATTGCACTCTGTCCTCAACGCCAAGAAAGAAGAAACCAGCTTGTGCGAGTCTAATTGGCCTCTGTGGCGCAGTTTGTGGGAAGTTTGAAAATGATTGTAGGCGCAACCACTCGTACCGCATACTCGGGAACAAATTTGTCGTTGATGCAGTACCATGCGCTATGCTGTTAAAATAAGACTCCAAGGACTCATGCTGATCCGAGTGCATTGCTGAAAGCAATGAGGAAAATTATCACAAAACGATCAATGTTGTTTTCTTTTAAGGTCAGAAAATAATCATATATTAACATGTAAATGTTCTTTGTTCTCTCTTGAAGGATTATTTATTCTCAAAAGAACTTGTACCCAGTGCCATTCGATTTTAGAAAGCAAATGAGATGTTTGTTTCTTTAAACTTTCGTGTAGTTTGCTTTCTTTTTAGATAAAGAAAATTCCTTTGCGTTTGAAAACTATCACATACAGGTCCAATAGACGCAAAAAAAAGTTTATGTACTGATGATGCCAATTTTCAAAAACATTTCCAAGATAAGAGAAAGTCTTCTAAAGCTAAATTTCATTTTCGCCCGTGTGTTTTGTCGTATTTTGGCGGTATTTCTAAAATGAAAAAAAAGATAGGTTTATTAAATTTTAAACACGTATTTACAAACTTATATTAATGCCTTTGGAGAGGGGTGATTACTTTGGCAGGAAGTCATAGTATCCGGAGCCTGGAAGAACCAAAACCCATGTGTCCTGTCCGAGAATCAAACCATTGGTGAATAGCGGGTGTGTTAAGCACTGATCAAAAATCAAAATGGAAACAAATAGAATAGGTAATCCAAATATGGAAAAAAACAATAGGCCCAACCGACCATAACGATCACATAAGTAAAATGTATGACTGCAATGAGAAATTTGCATGAAAAGACATTTTTTAAATGTTTGTTTGTTTCTTTATTGTTGTTGTTTAACGTCCCACTCAAGAATCTTTCACTCATATGGAGACGTCAACAAATGTCGGTGAATGGCTTCACATTTTGGCCTATGCTCGGTACGTACGGCCATTGAGTAGTGAGGGTTCTTTAACGTGCCGACACCTACTGTGACACGGGACCACGGTTTTTACTGTATCCATCCGAAGGACAGGAAACCGACCTGCCGCCGGCTGGACTCGAACTCACGACCTCACGATCAAGAGTCGAGCGGACGAAGCCAGGCCGGCTCCCATTTTTTTCAAAGATGTACAAACTTTGGAGCATTGATTTTCGGTTTACTCAGGTGCCCGTGACCTTAACTTTTGACCCTGGAACCTTGAAACTTTGGTACAATGATCGTTAGATAATTCTTTACAAATATCACATATATCTTTGTATGCAAAATGTCAATCAATTTTGAGTTAATTAATAAGCCATTTATACAAAATTGTACCCTACGCCATTTAAAGTACCCTTAGTTGCACGTTTATAAACAGATTTCATTTTCGTTCGAGGATTTTAAAAGATATACCAGTTTTAGTCCATTTGGGGGCCCCTGTGGTTTCTATCCCCTTTTCATTCGCAACATTAAGGCCACCTTGATCGTATGGTTCAGGTAACATAAAAACTGCCGAATATAATTATTTTAAACGATTGACAGTGATAAATAATTTCCCAATCGTCGACTGAACGCATTAATGAAGTGAAACATTACGAGTCGAGGGCGTGTCCAAATTCATTTCATACAGAGAAAAAAATTTTAAAGGTAAATTTTGTCTTAAAATCTTCAAAATCCCGGTTAATATCAACAATGTGTGGTGTCCTTTTTATGTATAAGTCGGTGTAGTCCGTAATGATTAAGCTATATGGTAACTTATCCCAGGGCATTCAATTCTTCTTTCTTAAATATCCCTTCTGTCCACTACAGTATGGGTTTTTTCTATATTGGCGGGGCGAAAAGACGACAAGACGACATTTTAAGGTCGCAAATTTACGGGGCGAAAAGACAATAGCTAACATGCGCAAGAGTCACCCAATTTACTTAGGTACGAGTCGTGATGGGTACGAGCTGACCATGACCTTTACATCTGAGGTAGATTTAAATATTATGCAACACGGTCATCTAATATTCAATGTCTGTACGAATGATTTTTTTTCATCTTCTAACTCAAATTACTTCATTTGCAAACAAAAAATCACTTTGACCTGAGCCGCTATGGCTTTATATATATCCATGGTGCAAAGCTCGCGATCATGGGCATTTAAAGGGGCATTAGATGTTTTTTTTTTTAATAACATGTATTTCCTTTTTAACCAATTAGATCAATATAAAAAAAAAATATATATATATATATACACAGGCGTAAACATTCTTAAATTCATATACAGCATGGTGACGAAAGTCTTTCCTTATTCCACCATCATTTTCTTCTTTGTTTTATATAAAACCAACAATTTTTAAATGTTCATAGAATCCAAAAATTTAAATGGAAAGTTAAATAAAACATTTGTATCTGTGGCAAATTAAATTCATATTTTGAATCTATTCTAAAATATAAAAAACTATCTTGCATATTTTGAATATACATTGATTTTATGAGAGACAAAATTAGTTTACATGAAAAGAGATGACTAAAATAACAAAAAATTCTCTATGGTCAAAACCTACTTATTCCCATAAATATATCAAGTAAATTTACGATGTATGTATTTTATACATATAAATTTAATTAACTATAATTCTGTAAAATTTTGTGAAATTCTGTTAAGATTTTATGATTTTATAAACATAAAAAAATTGTTGGTTTTATATAAAAAAAAAAGAAGAAAATGATGGAAAAAGGAAAGACTTGTATTTTGTGAAAATTGCTTGGGAAATCCAATTTGGCACTTTTCCAATTGCACTGATTGATTAAGTCGACCGTACTGTTTATATACTATGCATACGACACTGGACCTGACGTTATAATTTTCACAAAATATATAGGAATATAAGATTTTCTTATGCCTGTCAATAGCTCTTATTTGTTGTTGAACATCAAGTTCAAGTCGCAAAAGTATAAATAATTGTTTTGGTAAATACAGCTAATGACAGTTTAACATTTTAGTATAGATCTAATTGCTTTTTACTTTGCATTTTTTTTTTTTTCCAAGTCCGATGTGCTGATCTCTGGGACCAGCGTCACCAAATTTTACTCAATATACATGTTCAAATAATTTGTCCGTGGTTTTAAGATTAAAACGCACACAATTTATGCTGCAACGGAACATGTTTGAATATTGATGGCATACAATTTTAAATAATGCAGAAAGTCGTCGCTCATTGGAGGAAAAATTCAGAAATATGAAAAAAAAATTGTCCGAGAACGTATCAAATATTGAGAACAGTATTAGTATTTATTTATTTATTTTAGGTAAATAAAAAATGTGACCCATTTCTATGTAAATGACAGAAAATACTCCTGTTCCTTATTCAGTTAAATCCAGAAATTTTATTAACAACTACATGTAGCCTATATATTCAACTCAATAAAAATAAAATTGGAGCTCGAGTAACTGGGTAAATTGGGTTACTTCGAGTCCAGATCATTTCCTCTCTAGTCTCCAATTCGCAACACTATACACTAATATTTACTGAGTCGACATTTAAAACTCTTATCATCCATAAGCAAAAGTGTCGAGTTTTTTAGGGGATTATAATTATTTTCTAACATTTTTTTTTTCTGTTTTAGGACCTCCGTGACTGATTTTTTAAGAGCATCGCGCTTTAAACCATGTAGTCTCTCAATTCTAGTCAGCGCGGGTTCCAACCCCACAGGAACCTATGATGATTTTTGTGAAAAAGTTTGCGTTTGTGAAAAAGTTTGCGAAGTTAAGCCTACTTGTGGAATGTCGGTGGTCTCTTCCAGGGTAACCTTGTTCTTTTCTCAACTATATAACTGAAAAATTGGTTGAGAGTTGAGTATGGCGTAAAACACTATTCAAAATGAAATAATAATAATAATAATAATAATGATAATAATAATAGTAATAATAATAATAATAATAATAATAATAATAATAATAATAATATATTTTATGATTACTATTAAATCATCATTCAGGGTTTATGAGCAAAACAAACAACAATAATAATAATTTTCATATCTGAAAAAAAAAAACCCCAGAAGACTTACGATCAAACGACGTGGATCCATAGGGCATTAGGGCCTAGATTTAATTTTATACGGATGATGTCGGTGGAATCGAAATAAGCTAAGCCTGTGTTTGTTAATCCTTCACAGTATTTATTTAAGTTCCATGTTCGAATGTTTCAGTGAAGGAATGTTTGTTTAGTTAACACTCGGAGACTTAAATTTCCATTCCCCGGCCAGATTACAGTGTTTTCGGAGAGATTAGAGAAGTATGTCGCATTAGATTAATTTTACATGTTGGCTTTAATTTTCGAAAATGCATGACAAATTACCTAGAACTTTACAAAAGAAAGTGAAAATGAAAATGCGTAAGTACAAAAATACAGAAAATAAAATAAAACAAAATCATACATATTTTCAGCAAAACGATAGTTTCGTATCTCTCACAATATTTTCATATCACTGTCTGAAGCAAAAGTTTATGTTAATAATACTATATCTGAAAACATGAAGAATGAGATATTTCCCAAAGGCTAAACTTTTGTAAATTTCGAATACGTTTTTCTTTGCTTATTTTATCCAGGAAAACATAGTCTCAATGTTCTTAACTTTAGTAGAGTTTAACTGTGCAAGCAGCTCATAGGTCCAACATATCTTGTCCATTGTAGAAATAAACATCACCGAAACATGTCCCCGTATGGGCGCCGTTTTAGTATTTAATCACTATTTTCCGATATCGAAAATTCATTTTTTGATACCAAATATTCGATTTTCTGATATATTTTATATCAAAAAATTATTTTCTGATATAAAAAAAATCGAAATTCTGATATAAAAAAATCAAAAAATTAAAACGATTATTTAATATCAGAAATTCGATTTTTTATATCAGAAAATGATTTTTTGATATCAGAAATTCGATTTTTTTAATATTTATTCATTATTTTCTGATATCAAATATTCGATTTTCAGATATCAGAAAATATTTTTTATATCAAAAATTCATCTTTTGATATCAGAAAACATTTTTTATATCAATCAATAATTTTCTGATAAAAAAAACCTAATTTCTAATATAAAAAAATCGGAATTCTGCTATAAAAAAATCAAAACGAATTTTTTTATAGAAATTCTATTTTTTCATATCAGAAAGTCACTTGATATCAGAAAATAATTTCTGATGTCAAAAAATATATAGTATCTCATTCTCATTCTCGTGTGAAAAGTCTATTTTCATTATTTAAATTCATCAACAGTGGAATCTTCTGTTAATCAATTACTCAGACCAACCCAAATGTGTCTATAGGGTAAATGGGTTATCTTTGTCTTAGCAGATGCTAGCTCTATACATGATTATCTTTAATTTTTCAAAATTGTATTTATCGCCGGTAAGACGAAAAGGGTCGTCTCTCTCTGTGGCGTAGGAAGCAAATCAAAAGTGGGGGATATTTGATTTATGAAATGTTTCTCTTGGGTTAAAAAATTGTTTAGATATACCGCCTTTTGATTATGCGGTAAGTATATGACAATTACTTTAATTTTGAAACAATTTGCTGACATGCTGATAATATAAGAAATTTGCTTGTACGTGAGACAAAGGGGCGCCCCCTCCCTGTCCCTCTCTGTTCCTACGCCTATATATTGCTAACAGGTAGGCCATTTCTGTGATTTAATTTGTGTGTTCTCACCCGACAATTAATCCCATGAATTTTACTTCTTGTCCCGAGCCTATAGCAAAGAATCCTTCATTGCTCGATAACACAGTTCGGTACCTATACCGCGGGTGTGCAAGTCGACTCCTCTACGCTCTACCACACGACTGCTGATATTGGTATCAATAATACTAGAAAAAACAGTACTACAAAGTTATACATGCCATTGGCGTCAGAAGCAAATTGACAGTTTGGGGGGAGGGCTAAACCAACTTAAAACACACACACGCCAGAAACGTCTGGGGGCTAACCCACAATTTTCAACACCTATGTCTGTCTTTGCAAAAAAAGGGGGGGGCTAAGACACCCCACCCACCCCCCGTTCCGACGCCTATGAATACAAACAGCCTACATGGATCTAAAAATACCAAAATGTCCGTGAATATTTAAAAAAAAAAGGGGGTAGTATAGAAACATTGTCAGATTACATATACCTTGACTTCGATCCATGCTCCTGCCAAATGACTGAATGTAGAATTTTATTATCATGCCAGATCCGTGCCAAAACGAAATATTGCCAAATGTTCTGCTATTTATCATCCAATATTGCCACACATAATTCCAAATGTGAATGTATGTATGAATTATAAGTGCCACCTCACCTGTTTCATTTTTGTTTTAAAGTAGTAATGATATTGCGTTTTTCTGTTTCAGTGTTTGGTAGAAATAATATATATATATATATATATATATATATATATATATATATATATATATTATATATATATATATATATATATATATATGTATTTTCTTCAAATGATGTGTTACTTTTGATATTTCTGACATCATTACGTTTATTTTAAGATATGACGCAGTGTTTGGAACGATTGTAAATTAGGTTATGCTATATTTAGATATTACGAGAGAGAGAGAGAGAGAGAGAGAGAGAGAGAGAGGTCTTCTTAATGAGCAAACCTTTACGGATATAATTATACCTACATAGTTTGGATAGGGTATGCTAAAATTTATTTTGCAACAGGAAACTGCCATTTTAAGAATTTAGATGTTTACGTCAGAAAATATAATCTGAGTAGCTCGATTTGCACTTCCAGGGCTCACCCTGTCATTAGCCAAAGTAGCCATTGACTATTTTTTTTTTCAAGATTGGCTACAAAAAAAATGTAATTGGCTAATTTTCTGGGTAATATTTTAGGTAATGTTTTAATGTGTGTCACTCTTCCAGTACTTATAAAATTTACTTTTGTCATCCTTGTTTTTGTAAAATTAAAAAATATATATTTAAAATAATTTGGTATCAATATTCATTGACCTGCTGGCTAATTTTAAAATTTTCAATTGGCTAAAAAATACTGGTTTGTTAATATGTTGGCTAACAGTTTTCTGTGCCCCTGTCTTCAATGAAAACAAAAGGTTCTGTCGAACTACGCAATATGCTAGATTGATTTAATTTCTTTCTCTTGTCAAGACGAGAAAAGATAAAAAAAAAAACTATAACAGCACAAATCGATGGGTATTGAATAATTAAAAATTTGATAATTTGGCATAGAGGAATTCTCCAAGACAACAATCTTTATCGTCTAATTATTTTTAAATAATGATTAAAATAGTTCTACTTACTTTGATTTTGCCTCAGTCTAGCATCATTATTGCCTTACGGAATGTCTATTTATAGAAAATGGAAACTCCGTTTTCTGATGCCTTTGACAGGCTTGAGAGGTCAGTGACGTTGACAGATGGAACGTATTATATAATGCCATAATGGACAGTGTCCGTGCATCTAAAACTTTTTAAAAGTGTGTGTTTGGGGGCTGTCAATGTACCAATTCACAGTCAATACCGTTTTCAAAGTCAAGTAGACTATATATCGGACTTCACCTTTAAACAACATAAGCAAACTATGTTTAACTCACCGGTGATTGACCTCGAACGTGACATAGAATACTGACTAGGTGTCGATGGTTACTCTGTACGGCATCTTTACAGCGTGGTGTGCATGCTATCGGCGAAATGCTATTTAGAACAGTCAATTGAAAATACTAGGACCATATCTTCTGTAACCTTCTAAAGTCATGCAATACCTAAGCTGTTGTCCTAGATTGTAGCCAACAGTTTCACAAAAAAATAAGATCTAACATGTGAATAAAGCTAATATTAGCTATATATATCGCTGGTGAAGAATAATAAAAATAGAAATGAGAGAAACACATGACATTAGGCTATATACGTCTCGAGTATGCACTGCACACTATTTACGTATAGGCCTTCTGATTATGAAATTTATACAGCGCATGAAAATTACAAACTCCAGTGTATGTAAACCTATGCTTGTTATTTAAGAAGCTTCCAATTAAAAAAAATTAACTAATATTTGCATATCCTTTTGTAAGAGTTTATGTAATATATATACGGTTATATACACAGTTTGGGGCGAGATAAACATCTTTGTACATACATTTTCTGCATGTTTTGTGTGTGTGTGTGTGTGAATAATTCTTCTTCTTAGAGTTATAAAAAACATATAACAACATGAGTGACATCAGCCATTTCCATGTATAATATACATGATGAATAGATCGGGCACGGACTACAGATGTTATTTTCTAAACCAACACATCAACTACCGTGTTTTTGGTTTGTCGTTTTATTTAGTTTAGTTCACTTGCAGGTTCGACAAACTAGGAAGATCTTTGTAATCCGGGCATACTGTGGACGTAGCCATGAAAAATTTTATAGGATATCAACATTTAGAGATGACCCCAGAAGTTTTCTCTAGTTTTAAGGGATATCATCGTCTAAACATTGTTTTTATTTTATCAGTATTTGTTTTTCAGAATTTTATTCCAAGCTCGTTCGCCAGTGACTCGCATAAGACGTGTCCAAGTTGCTCTTCTAAGTTATTGCTAATTTCTTTTGATGGATTTAGATGGAATTATCTAGAAAAAGCTGAAACTCCAAATTTTGACAAAATAAGACACCTTGGGGTGTTTGCTAAAAATGGTATAAAAAATACATTTATAACAAAAACATTTCCTAACCATTACACCCTTGTAACTGGTTTATATGAAGAGAGCCATGGTGTAGTTGCAAATGAATTTTTTGACCCAAATTTTAACGAAACTTTTGAAATTGAAAACCACACACAGGACTTGGAATCAAAGTGGTTTGATAATGGTGGTGAACCTATTTGGGTTACAAATCAGAAAAAGGATTTTGGTCGCAGAAGTGGTGTGGTTATGTGGCCGGGTAATCTCGCAAGAGTGAAGGGATATGGAGCCTCAAAATTTTATCCGTTTGATTCACAAGTAACTTTTGAGACGAGGGTTGATTTGATTATGTCATGGTTCACAGATCATCTGCCAATTAATTTAGGGATCTTGTACTTCGAAGAGCCAGATGGCACGGGACATTATCCTGGGCCGGAAACCAATGAAATGAAAGAGATGATTAAAAAGCTGGATAAACTTGTTGGAGTTATAATTCAAAAACTTGAAGATACAGGATTGATTAAGGAAGTAAATGTGATCATAACTAGTGATCACGGCATGGTCAGCCGTCCACAAGAAAATAAGATAGATTTGGATGTACATACAGATATTACAACTTATAAAATTTTCACAACAGATCCGATAGCAAATATTCTGCCTAATACAGGTAAATTGGTCCGTTTTTTTTTTTAAATTATTTGTGTAATATGTGTCACAGAGGCAAATAACTCTGCTTGGTCATGGAATCAAACCCAGGACCTCTGATAGCCAAGGTAGTAGGAACACCATGTGTTCACTGCTGCATTTTTCCCTCCATTTTGAAAGAAACATCCGACTTCTTCATTCAAAGGTATATGTATATGTAGCAACCATTTACATGTATTGTGAAATAAGTGATGGGTAATTGTATTCTGTCCAAGAAGAACCCAGGTCCCAATGTGGGCGCCAAATGTCACAGAGGCAAATAACTGTTTCTGCTAGGAATTGATCCAAGGATCTCAAGAATATAAATCTGATGCTTTACTAACTGAGCTAAAAGGGTAATCCCACTAGCCAAGCTACATGTAGTAGGAACACTGCATTACAGCTGTTACTTATACCCAAACAGTAATTTTAGGAGTCAAATGTGGGTGGGGGTTGCAAAAGTTTCTTTTTATTTCATGTTTAATTTTCATATGAAATTGGACAGATTTTTTTTTTTTTTTTTTTTTTTTTTACACAAGAGAGCAAAACTGCCTAAAAAATTTTGAGTTGGTCATGTTATATGAAAAATACTTTTTTATTTTTAGAATTTTACTTGCGTGTATCTAAAAAGGTACAATATTTACGTGTACATGTACAATATGATGACTATTAATGTATAATATTATGTAGCTAATTACAATGTACATGCATGTACATCAGTTATACCTGTATGTGTAACTGCAAGGTCAGAACAAAATTAAAATCAGTTTGTTGAATTAAAGGAAAGTACAATGTACATGTAATACATGTAAAAATGTAAACTGTATAATATGAAGTTTTTTTTAAAAAAAAAAAACTGGGGGGGGGGATGGTTCCATTAATTAGCTGTGTTTTTAAAAAGAATGTATATCACCTTTTTACTGTCATACTTTAATTGATGTGCAAAAACAAATGAGAGAGATATTAATTGGCATTAAAATTCTTACATGTATATATTTTGAAAATAAGGTCAGGTCCAATGTCATAAATGCATATACATGTACAAATAGTGAAGCAGACTTGCCAACCTTGAAAAAATTTTCATGGGGGAGATTTTTCAATCTCATGGAGGAGACTCTAAATTTTAGTAAGAATTAATAGGAAAATTAAAATTTTTCATGGGGGAGATATGCATTTTTCTTGAAGAAATTATCAAAATTTTACACAGAAAATAGGGAGTCTCCCTATTTATGGGGGAGACTTGGCAAGTATGGTGAAGTCGAATAATAATTTCCAAACGAATAATTGCCAAACTGAGTTTTTCAAGCAATTTTCACAAGATATGTAAGAATTTATATATGTACATGTATGCCTGTGTATATATACATGTATATTATGTTAGAGCCGGCCTGGCTCAGTCCGTAGCGTGCTTGACTCTGGATCATGAGGTTGTGAGTTCGAGTCCAGCCGGTGGCAGGTTGGTTTCCTGTCTTTCAGATGAGATAGTTAAAACTGGAGGTCCCGTGTCACAGTAGGTGTCAGCACGTTAAAGAACCCTCATTGCTCAATGGCCGTAAGTGCCGAGCATAGGCCAAAATTTGAAGCCCTTCACCGGCATTTGGTGACGTCTCTATATGAGTGAAATATTCTTGAGTTAACCAAACTTTGCATATAGCATCCCCATGTAAAGCCACATAAAGTTTGTGGATGAAAAGGAGAAGGGACCAATAGGGGCCCTAAAAGGGGATAAAAAGGACCAATACTTGGTCTTTTAAATTCTTAATTCTTCTTTTCATGAACCAATGATCAGATAAGTTTCACATTTTGTATGCATGATTGTTAAGTCAATATCTACAAAGTTTGGGAACGAAAATGAAATCTGTCCATAAACGAGCCACTAAGGGGAGGGGGGTGCTTCAGTAACACAAAGATATATGAAAAATAGGAATTATCTGAGGATCATTTTGATAAAATTTCAAGGTCATGGGGTTAAAGGTGAAGGTCACGGGCACCTAAGTACATGTAAATGGAAAATATATGGTTTTTTTGTAAAATTTTCAACATTTTTGACTACTTCTCCAGAACCATTGGACCAATATGAACCAAACTTGACAGAAAGTATAACCATGTAAAGCTGCATAAAGTTGGCAGATGAAAAGGGGCAAGGACCAAACATGGCTGCCATGGCTAAATATAGAATGAATGAGTCAGCAGATATTTTTTATTTAATATATGTATCTCCAAAATTATTAAAGCTAGAGAAAAATGCTTTACCTTAAGCGGCTTGCAAAAATCTACAAATATTTAATTTTGGTGGAAATTATCGGGTCGACCCTTATTTGAATTTTTCATGGTTTTGGTTGTTTTTTGACATTATCTTGAAAAGTATAATAGGTAGAGTAAAAGTGAAAGAAGCAAAAATGTCCAGCATGCAAAGATCTACAAAAAAGTCAAAAGAGCCGAAATTGTCAGGTTGCCCCTTATAGGAGTTATTTCCCCTTTTAAGTGGATTTTTCATGTGTTTGGATGTTTTTTGACATTATCTTGAAAAGTATAATAGATAGAGAGAAAGTGAAAGAAGCACAAATGTTCAGCATGCAAAGATCTACAAAAAAGTCAATCAGGCCGAAATTGTCAGGTGACCCTTATGGGAGTTATTTCCCCTTTAAGTGAATTTTTAATGTTTTTGACAATTTTGTCCTATTGTCTTGAAAAGTATAATAGATAGAAAGAGAAAGAAGCAAAACTGTACAGAATGCAAAGATCAACAAGAAAGTAACAGGAATTAAATTGTCAGGTTAACCCTTGTGAGGGTGATCCTTGTGAAAGTTAGTTCCCCCTTTAAATGGATTTCGCATGTTTTCTACTGTTGTTGCACATTATCTTGAAAGATCTATAATAATATCGACAAGGCAAGTCTACCCTTATGGAAGTTAATTCTCCATTTCAATGAATTTTTCAAGCTTTTGGTTGCTTTTCTGTATATTGTCAGTAAAATACATTTCACTCAGGTGATAATCAAGGCCCCCAATTAGCCTACTGTTTTTCATGTTTATCAGCCTTTTTATCTTTTACACGGTTTTTATGTTTTCTGCAATGTTGACCAATTTTGCCAGTTGAGCGACTTAAGGCCCCTTGGTCCTCTTGTTTCTATAGTTTCCACGGCGCCGAATTTCGGCCCCATTCCCAATACTAAATACATGTTTTTTCTTCAATTTGATGACAGAGATTTCCAATTTGGTGTTGAGGCAACCACCGTCATGAAAAATAAATAAATCTAGGGGGAAGATAGAATAAATACATGTACAATGTTTAATAGGAAATGCATTAAAAACAGATTCCATCGCATTTAGATTTCCATGTGTACAAACAATGTTTTCCAATTTGACACAAATGCCTGTAAAAATTCCCCATTTGTGTCACCATTGATATTTTCCCAAAATTGACAGGAAAAAGGCCTGAGCCTGTTGGTGATAGTGAATAAAAATAACCACAATGATTTAGTTACAGACATGTACGTGTACATAGTCGTGATAGATGTACTTGACTTGTAACCAATCTTCGACACACACACATTTAATCCTGTTAATTCTACCTATAGTTTGTGATAAAACCACTTGTTTCAGCACATGTGTGTATCATGTACATTTGTATGTAGACCAAGTATCAAAGTTTAAGATGATTAGATCTACATGTACTTGTACATCAGTACTGTAGGTCGTGAACTTACAAGCACCTGCTGATTTGTTCAAGTGGCATTATCCCTTTCATTTACATGTACAATGTTCGTGTATGTTCAGACAGGATTTTTTATTTTATTTTTTGTTTTACGCCATACTCGACAATCTTTCAGTCATATGATGGCATCCAGTTTTTATTGGTGAAGGAGAAACCCCGGTTACCCGGGTAAAGACCACCGACAGAAGTGAGAGGCCTTGTGATTTAAAGCACAATGCTCTAACCACTTGGCCACGGAGGCCACCTTGTTCAGACAGGAAGAGGAACTACATGTAGTGTGTCATAGAGTGCTTCAAACTGATTAAAGTCTAACATGTACAAGGATACCGTGGTTAAACAAAAGGTCACATATGACCCAATATTTGACTTAAAAATTTTGCGGAAAAAAAAGTGAGAAATAAAACATTGTTTTACATTTTAATAGAAATACATGTATAAAAAATTAATTGTTGAATAAAGCATGTATTTCTGAATGATTATATACAATTTATGTTTCATTCGTTCTAACATGCAAAATGTACTGGTACATGTAAACATGAATGATATCTACATGTACATGTAAGTTATTTCTTCACCTGTGCTCCCCATATTTAGTACAGGTATGCATTTGAGACACAATTAAAATTACATGCCTATATGTACCATCCATATTCTTAGAAATTATTCCTCTTAATTTGTTTATTTCTCTGGGTCATATCTGAATTGTAAGTTATTTTTTTACCTACGTTGTAGGTAACTGGGCTCCCAATGTTTGGTGCAGGTACATATGCAGTAAAACCTGTATATAGGGGCCATCCAAGGGACCAGAAAATGCTGGCCCTTTTGTGCAGGTGACCCTTATACACAGGTTCAATTTAGTTGAAGTCTGCAGTCAAGGGACTTGAAAAAAAAAACTGGCCCTTATAAACAGGTAATCCTTATATAGAGGTGGCCACTATAATGGGTTTTACTGTATATACATTTTCATTTTGTATCTCCGTGCAGGGATCAATATCATCAACATGAGGTCCTGTAATTAAAAAGGGCCCATTCACAATGCAAAATCTGCTATATTTTCTCCCAATTCTGAGCACAAATTTCCCAATTATGTTCCCCATGTACATCGTAGTTCACATTCGAGATCAAACAATTAAAAAGAGAATTTATATATTAATTAGTAATACCTGTAAATGTACAAATTGTACATTTTGTATGAACTGTACTTTGAAGTCTTCAGATTAAAACCATATTGTCAGTTAAATAAGGGAAGCTAAACGAATCACTAGTTTTGTGCTCTATTCACTGTAGTAACTTTTTCCCCAATTTGGCCTATTGCGACGTAAAATTTCCAATTGGAAGGGTACAGTACCCTGTCCCGAAAAGGATCTATTAATCCCTGCCGTGGAGTAGGAAGCAAATCAAAAGTAGGGGGAGGGCAAAAATTGTTTATGGAAATGTTTTTCTTGATAAAAAAATGGTTTTATATGCATTTTGATTACGCTATAAACATATACAATGACTTATGTATAACGGTGGATCTAGAAAAGTTTAATAGGGGGTGTTTTTTAGGATGGTGACATAAAATTATACTTTTTAAAACTTGAGCAATCCGTACCTCATCAAAAGCAGAGTGAACATTAAAATACGGAAAGGAGGAAATTTAAAATATGGAAAGGAGGAAATTTAAAATACATGTATATTCACTGAGCAGGCCTGAGTGAGGTGAGAAAGTTTCGGAAAATTTGTTTTTAATTTTCTGACTTTTATAGAAAAATTAAAGGTTTTACACATTTTTTTTCAACTTCAGGGGGCACTCTCTCCCTGGTCCCTGCACATAAATTTTTAATTGTTGGATTAATTGTGAGGCAATATTTCATTAGAAGGTTGGGTTTTATGTGTCTTTCACATAACTTTTGAAATTTGAATCTCGTAGATGTATTTTTCTACATCTGGACGCAAAAATATGTGTAGTAATCTGCAAAGATACACCTAGCATTTCGCTATCCTTCTCAAAAGAAGGTTAAACAGCAAAAAATTTACTTAAAATCGGGGCAGAATTTTGGCCTAGTATCCTCCAGACATTAAATTTTGACCTCTTTATCATTAAAAACATTTAGTTGTTAGATTAATTTCAAAGCCCCATTAGGTATTCTCTAGTTTCCAGACAAAAATTCAACATTTCCCTGTGGTCCAGGGTATGTTTCCCAGTAATATTTAATTTAAAAGCCCAGAGTGTTGATTATCACATTCTAATTCATTTTTATCCTGACCATATATTACATGAAATTGACAGACTTAATGTTTCAGCAAACACAATGCGTGAGTACAATGAGCAAGTCCAGAAATTTTTTTGATTTTTTAAAGCCGTGGGAAGCTTTTTTGCTGAATTCCAGATATGTTGATAATATAAATAAAATGTATGTGAAAAAAGTAACCCCCCCACACACACACACACACACACACAGAGAGGTTCCTACATTTGTACACCTATGGTTCTTGAGTCGACAGAGTGTCATGTTAAAAAATAGCACACCTACCACCCTTATTTATAAAGTTATTCCCCTTTGTTGGTTTCATTTGTCTGGACCATACATCATGCAGGGATGCCAACTTATCCGTTTTGGGCGGAGCTTCTCTGTTTTTGTTTTTTTTTTGGTTAAAATGGGCGCCACTGATTTCCTTTTCAGTACTCCAGTTTTTTTTTAAAAAAATCTGGGTCATTTTTTTCATGGGTTAGAAATTGCATATACACTAATTTACAATGTAAGCCAGGAGAATGCGTCTGTGAGCACCTAATTTTAATTTTTTTTTGGGGGGGGGGGGGGGGGCATGCCCCCGAACCACCCTTGCAGGCTTGCACCTTTGGCACGTGCATTAAGACTCTGTTTTTCAGTTACATGTATCTAAAGTTGGCATCTCTGTACATGTATCTAAAGTTGGCATCTCTGTACATGTATCTAAAGTTGGCATCTCTGTACATGTATCTAAAGTTGGCATCTCTGTTCATGTATCTCTTTCGTCTCTTCACTGATGCTTACCATGCTGTGTACTTTGTTCAGACATGCATCTTACATGTACATGTAGGTAGATGGTTGTTTTTTGACAACTCATTCACCCCTAAAGACACATTTGGACGGGTCTCAGTCATTGATTTACAGAAGAGTCCATTGTTTTTCAGGAATTGATGAGTTGAGTTAATTTATACATCTCAGTGATAGGCTCCAGGTGGGGTAATATTGATTTTGCGAAATAGTCTTGTTCTTATCTTACCTGAACAAAGTGGTGAAGGTGGTGGGGCTATGATATTACATTTTTGTCAGTTTAAATCATACACCCCTATAAATGCATTTGGACTGATCTGTATCATTTGATTTTCAGTAGAGTCCATTATTTTTAGGGGTAGATGGATGGGTTAAGGTAAGATTGACAAGCTTCTACCATTCATTGAGGATTCTTACCATACCCTATGCTTCAGATGATGGGTAAGTCCAGTACTGTTGTATTCAATGGAGAGATTGCTTGTCTTGGACTTCTAATGATGATTTGGCCAGGTCAGGACCCAGGGTTCATTGGAGAGGATGTAAATTTTTACGTATAAATATAAATACGTTGGTTATGAGATGAACTTTTTAATCTTAGATTAACTGTATGTTTTCAGGTATGGAGGATGAACTGATTAAGAACCTCTCAAATATTCCACACCTAAAAGTGTATCGTAAAAAAGACATACCCGACAGGTATCATTATAAACACAACCGCAGAATTATGCCGATACTTCTTGTCGCTGATGAAGGATACTCGATAAGTTATAACAAATCAATGGTATCACGTAAGTACATGATATGTATCAGGCCACCATTTAAAAATTGTTTGATTGGTATGCCCTGTTGTCATAACAACAACAGTCTGGAATTGCTATGTTTTTTTTTCTTACCCGTGGTTTCATGTGCCCAAAGTTATTCATACATGTAGCTAATGAATATCTATAAGGAGGTGTGTCCAGTTTATTCAATCATAGTAGTTGTGATTGGCAATGAAATTTTGGCATTGATTAAGGGGTTTTGTTATGATTAGTGTCGACAGCATATGGACAAACATTGTTTAAATGCCTCAATCTGATTGGTTGACAAATGTGAGTACCATTTACAGGCACATGAAAGAGCATAACAAATCCAGGCCGTGGTTTTACGTCAATGGATGTGCCCTTGTTGGAAGTTTAGAAATTAGTAAATCAGAAGGCCATCCTATTTTTTAACTTTCTTTTTTAATTTTGGTATGTATATTGGACAAAAAGTTGATTTCTGATAAGAAAAAAATAAGCAAAACTCACTGCCTAAAAAAATCTGGATCAGGGTTCTTAGATAGGTTGTTCTGAAAAAGATAACTTTCAGCTCACCTGTAGAAAATTATCTATCTGTCTATCTATCTATCTATCTATCTATCTATCTATCTATCTATCTGTCTGTCTCTGTCTGTCTGTCTGTCTGTCTATCTATCTATTTAACTATCTATCTATCTATCTATCTATCTATCCCTATGTAATTATCTGCCTGTCTGTCTGTCAATCTATGTCAATCTATCTATCTCTGTCAATCTATCTATCATGTACATCTCTCTATCTATCTGAATATCTATCCATCCATCCATTTATCTATCCATCCATCTATTTGTCTATTCATCCATCTATTTGTCTATTCATCCATCTATTTGTCTATCCATCCATCTATTTGTGTATCCATCCATCTATTTTTCTATCTATCCATCTATTTTTCTATCCATCCATCTATTTATTGATCATTCAGTTTGTCTACCTTTGTTTCAATCTACATGTACATGTGTCTATTTATCTGTCTTTTTATCTGTCTGTCTGCCTGTCTGTATACATTTATCTATCTATCTATCTATCTATCTATCTATCTATCTATCTATCTATCCTTTATGCCTTCTTTAATGAGATATGATGTGGTACATGTACGTTTTGTATTTGATCGTCAGAGTTACATGTATAAAACTTCACTGTGTGTCTTTTCTACATATATATTTCAGCTGGTAATCATGGTTATGACAATGAACTGCCTAGTATGCACCCCTTCTTCATGGCTATGGGACCTGACTTCAAGATAAACTACACAAAGACCGCAATATTTGACAACACCGATGTCTACCCACTGATGTGCTATCTTCTGGGACTAGATCCAGCTCCTAACAATGGCTCCGTGCTTAATGTTGAAGATTTACTGGTTGACAAAAACGAGACTAGCACTGACAATCAAACGTTCTTTGTCTGTAAGTTTTAATTTTTTTTTTTTTTTTAGGTTAGACCCTTAGTTATATGGTGATCCGTCAGCCCCTATCACCTAACAAGAGGCCCATGAGCCACATCATTCACCAGGGATTTTTGCTGTAGTTTCCAAGGGGTAGAAATTTGGCTCCATCCCCAATGCAAAATGCACATGTTTTTCCCAATTTGATAAAAAAAATTCCCAATATGGTGTACAGACTGTGACCGTAATGAAAAATAAGATTATTTCGGAAAGGGGGGGGGGGGTTGAAAAAAGAGAATCCATTGCATGTGGATTTACATGTGTTCTAACAATTTTTCCCAATTTGACACAAATTCACATTAAATATCTCAATAGTATTGCCATTGGAATTTTCCGGAAATTGTCAGAAAAAGTTCTGCTCACCTGAACTGTGTTGGTATCTTACAAATTTGGGAATCTTAATTTTTGAAATTATTATAAATTATTATAACACTACAATGTATTTTGGAGTGGAGGATATTTAAAAATGAATGAAAATGACAAAGTCTGGTATAATGAAATTAAAAAAATGCATCAAAAATTATTTTTTTCTATTTATTTGAAATCTGTACAGTACTTGTAGTTATGGAGAGGAAAATTTTCAAAGAGGGGTACCCCCTGGGGCCTATTTTGCCCCACCCTAGATCCACACCTTGGCCGATCCGGCTGAAATAAACAAACTTGGTAGAGAACCTTGAGTACTTGTTTCCTATAAACTTTCATCAAAATCCCTTCAGCCGTTTTGGAGAAGAAGTTAAATTAATGGACAGATAGACGGACGGACAAACTAGGGGCAAAAGGTGATCTGAAAAGCTCGGTAGTGCCGCCACGTTTACAAAAAATTGTAAACGTTTAAACAAGAACGATTTTTGAAGATGATATTCAATTGTAATTTTTAAGATTACACAATCTCAGTTTGTTAGATATACTAGATAAACGCAAGTCTTTTTATTTCTGATCACAAATCTATTGACTTACGTAGAGTAAATCAGAAGTTAAATATGAATGAAGTCAATACCTAACATTTCACAGCTTCACGGCACCGGAGAATCCTATCATTGCTCTTCTTTGGACTAAAATAGATTTCCCTGACGCCATAAAATGATAATTTTACCATCCAATGAAAACTCAGATTTTTATTTTGCCCATACTCCCTTAACTTCTGATTTCCGCCTTGATGGAGATGATAGATCAAAAAAAAACTTTGAAGACTTAGAAATAGAGGGTTATATTGAATATTCAGAAAATAACAATGATATTATGATTATGAAGAAAGTATACTTTCTTCATGTATTACTGGTAATTTACATCAATATCGATTCAGGCAGATATTTCCAATTGAGGGGAAAAACTACCATGGCTTGAACTTTTGAACAAGTCACTTACTTTAGCATAGACATCGAGTAGCCACTAAATGTTGGCGGGGATGCGGTTACTGGTTAGTTGGCTGTCTTTTCAGAATGTCATTTCCATTAATAAAACTCATAAACTTTATAAACTATATAAGTCAACCTGTAAATAATTCTGATGTTTTGACAATATATGAAGGTAATCATAAATATTTTTAAATTTCGTTGAAACTTAATGACATTTTGTAAACGTTTAATAGTAAAAATCGAAACTATACCGTGTACACGTTTAAACGTGGCAGCACTACTTGAAACTTCAGTTCAGGTGAGCTAAAAAGTAAAAGTAATAAATAAGTTAATGAATCGTGTATCCAAATACCACCTTTCTGATGACCACATTCAGAAAGTTATACCACATACTTGTAATAACCTACTACATGTATGACAGGGGTTGATAAACCCTTTCTTGTTCAGTTGGGAATTTAAGGTCCCAGTCAGCCAAAGTGGGAAAAAAAGTAACAATAGTTATTTTACTTGTACGTGTAACAATAAAGACAACTTCTTTTATTTACATGTAACTGACAACATGATTTTCATTTGAAGACATGGACATTTTGACTGAGTGATACTTAAAGTTGTGAGATTCTCCTTTGTTGGCGTACTGAATGCTAGCTGTACAGTGAGCATATTGGGGAAATTTTGCCCAAAATTGGAAAAATTAGGAAATTTTGCATTGGGAATGGGGTCTTTTACCAGACCCTCTTGTTAATTATACTAATCCCTGTATGACCTGCCTAAAGATACCACCTCTCTTTATATTTTCTTGATTATTGTAATCCCTGTATGACAAGTCTAAAGATATCACCTCTCTTTATATCTTGTGTTGATTATTGTAATCCCTGTTTGACGTGTCTAAAGATATCACCTCTCTTTATGACAACTGGGATTGTCTCTGAAGGCAGGTTCTACTGATTGCATGACAACCTGTGATGCTGATTGCATGACAACCTGTGATGGCGGAGTATCATTTCTTCAGTAAAAGATAAATTTGTTTGATGAAACGACAAATGTCAAAAGAAGCACTGACTCTAAAATTTGGAACAGATTTACTCTCCATCTTCAGTCATAGTACTGTTTGTCTAGGTTATTCTGCATGTGGCAGGCTTAAAAATAATAAAATTTGTAATTTAACAACAACACCCTACAAACCTATACATTCATGTACATTCACTTTTCGAACAAGAGAAATTTCCTTCTGGAGAATGCCCAATGGGACAAGTGAAAATTTTGTTGATTGTTGGCCCCTACATGATGACCCCCTGATTGTTGACCCCTGCATGATGACTCCTGATTGTACAATGTGATGTTGACCCGCTATATGATGACCCCTGATTGTAATGTTGACCCCTGCATGTTGATCCCTCCATGTTGACCCCTCAAATAATTCATTGTGATATTTTGCCCTCTCTAGTTATTCTTAAACATTTTAATATTCTCAATAACCATAAGATCAATTCTCTTCTTAGTTATGGCATCATAAGAGGTTGAATGGACTCAAGTGAACTAAGTTGCTAACTGGGCTTTTACTTGTTTTCTTTTAATTTCTAACATTGAATAATCTCTCTTTTCAGATATAATCATTTTACTCTTCATTGCATCCATTGGTGGAGTGTTTTGCATGGGTGCTTGCCGGCAACAGCGAATTTTAAAGCGAAGGCAGATTCAGCTGTCATCTCTGGCCCAGGGCAAGACCCACACCCTGTACTCGGCTCCCTCAAGATCCCAGTACCAGGCAGGGAACTCGTCTGATTATAAGCTGCCATTACTTAGCTCTGATTCGGAGGGAGAGTTTTAATCATACACTTGCGAAGGAAGGGGATGATCTCTTATTGCGAAAAGAGCTGAAGTATAAAAGATGACTTAACGGTGTGGTTTTTCATGTGTTTGTTGAAAATTGAAAAAAGAAGTCCTGATTAATTGGCCTGAAATATGTGATGAAGTGGTTATTTAAAGTTATATTGAAAAAACAGAAAAAAAGAGAGATGAGAGAGGGAGAGAGTCTGTGAGGCAGATAGAGAGAGAAAGAAAGAGATATCTGTATTTCCGTGCCTACCTATATTAAAGCTGAACTACGAAGATAAAAAGCTTTTGAACTTTTAATTAAAAAAAATGTGTGTTGAAAAAAATGTTTTGAAACATTCCCACTTCATATCCCCATACAGCTGACATATTTGTTATTGTTTCTCTGGAAAATCAAGTCCCACAACAGGTATAAAAGGTGGATTAGTTATATTGGTTGTCATTGTATTCATTCAGACATTGAGCCATGTTTGTTCTTCCGGTAAACAGCATGGTGTTCCGAAAGAACTAACATGGCTCAATGGCCGAATGAAAGTAGGAAGCTTTGTTTATGTTTTCGAAGGGTCTTGATCTTTGGAAAAATGGAATAACTTTTGGATTTACTATGGATGAACTAACCATTTCTCTGTATGTTGCTGCTGGTATGTTGTTGAAAACTTCACTGGATGCACAGATGTATATTTCTCTTGAAACAAAAGTACAGGTAAGATTCGATGAGTATTGTTCAGCCTCTGGGACTTTGCACGTTTTGCGTTGTGAGTACAGATATACAATGACAACTGATATAACTGATCCGCCTTTTATACCTGCTGTGGGACTTGATTTTCGGAAGAAAACAATTACAAATATGTCAGCTGTATGGGGATATGAAGTGGGAATGTTTCAAAACATTTTTTTCAACACACATTTTTTTTTATTAAAAATTCAAAAGTTTTTTATCTTCGTAGTTCAGCTTTAATCATTATCTTACACAAATGATGACAGCCTTATTTTCAATATGTTGACCTTGGGTCAATTGCTTATTTATGAATACATTATGTAAGATTTGTTTATAAACATTTAAATGAATATCAATGGTATCAGCAATGGTTGACATTCCAGAGCATTCCTAAAAGTCATGACAGGATTATGTTATATGATAATTTTTATGTGATATATATCTATTTACTCAGGGGTCTGGGATGTATCCATTTAATACACATTTGCTTTTTGTGTTGGTTTCGAATTAAGTTATTACAGTACTTGAAAAATCGTGTGTGGTGTGTGTGTGTGTGTGTGGTGTGTGTGTGTGCATGTGCATATGTGTGAAAGGCAAAGGTCGGTGATCTGTATTTATCAATATTATCCAACAGGAAGCTGTGATCAGAGAAAAAAATGTCTCACAAACCATATACATGTTATATGTGCATAGCTGCAAACTTTAACTCAATATTTTGAATGTCAGACTTTGTCACGGGAAAATCATTTATTTTAATGGTACTCCCCCACCCCCCACCCCCATATTAAAAGTTTTAGTTTTTTAAGTACAGTATACAAGTACAGTGGAGCCTGTCTTGAGAGACCACCCCGTCTGCCACTGAAATGTGGTCCCATAAGACTCTGGTTGTCTCTCAAAATAAGTTTTTTTTTCACAGAGATAGTTAACTGGTTGGTTTTCAAAACGTGGTGTCAAAAGACAAGTGGTCTTTCATGACAGTCGTCTTTTTATACAGGTTCTACTGAATTCCGACCAACTAGTTAAATTTCATTCCTAACATTTTTTTAAAAAAAAAATGCAAATTCAGTTAAGATACTCGATAATTTTTTTTTTATGTTCTTCAACTCATCAAATAATAACTAGAATAGAAGTTAAAGAGAAAATAAAATTTGATCTTGGTAGACCTACTGTAAAGGCGGATATTTTTTGCGAAAAACAAGTTCTAAATTTATTTGCGAGATTATATATTTTCGCGATTTCGAATGCCCATTTCATCGTACTATTATCATACTTCATTACCCAATAATTCTATTTTCGTGAGCGAGAGCTCTCACGAAATTTTGCGTAAATAAAATCTCCGCAAATAAAGCTGGATTTACAGTATACCTTTATAATTGTAAAAATGAAATTGAATTGAAAAAGAATTTGTTGGTGTGTGATGGTTTTTGACTTTAATATAGTGGACACTTTAAAATTGACATTTTTGTTGTCTATTTTGAACTGCAATAATTCATTTTTTTTTTTTACTTCAGTTTAAATCGTGTTTAATTGAGTTCAGCACAGCACAAACTGTTTTAATGTGATTTGTTAAAAAAAATTTTGATAGAACTGGCATTTTTTTTGTGTAAAACAAAAAACAGTGAAACTTGTACATGTATATAACGACCTCCTTAGGGACACAAGAAAACTGGTCTTTATAGGGAGGTAATCTTTATAGAGAGTCGATTTGTACACAAATGATACTATTGGGAACAGCAAAAAACTGTCTTTGCGACCAGGCGGTCTTTATACACAGGTGGTCGCTAAAGCAGGTTTTACTGTTTGTAGGCCTATGTGAACATGTCTTTATATTAAGGGTTGTCATTGGTAGACTTGATATCGATATATATCATTGATACAAATTGATTTGATACAATATTGATACATATATTTTTAGTATCAATACATTTCATATGCATTTCACAGCATATTTATTTTTAAAATTTCCGAAATTTTAACTACCATTTTTGCCCAGTTTTTACTTCATGTTCTGTTCTTGAACTATGTCATATTTTATTTTAATTGTTCCATTTGTTCAGATAAACAATATTTTCTATGCAATGATTGCTTAATACATCTTCAGATAGTCAAATACATAATAAAACTCCAAAATATTATAAAGAATCTATCGGTATTCATTTTGATTGCATTTTATAGAAGTACCAAATCATTCGATTTATCAGTGTTTGTTTTTTTTTTTTCCTACTCCATACATGTACATCAATATAGAATTTCTCATCAATGACAGCCCTATTTTATATGGACATGTACCTATTGTGGACTAAGTGTTAAGTAAGCGTGGTGGAAAACTCAATACAGAAACCTTAAAGTGATTTAATTTGGCAGAGTCAATATTTTGGCTCTCTGACAGCTTGGAAATATTTCTGTGGAGTTTAACTTTTGCGCTTTGAACAAAAGTGACCAAATGGCAATTACCGAACACTTGTAAAAATATTTGTGTTCGTATTCAGTTGCCAAATTTAGAACACATAAATTATTCATGTCTTTGTGCGAAAATCGCTAAAATCTAATGTTGGTAAAATTATTTTGTTTTAAAGTATGTGTTAAACACCTTATAATCATCCTTAATAGCTTAGGAACTTTAGTCTAAATCACATGAGATGGCGGGTTGGAGTAACCTTTTGATTATCATTCAAATGATTCTACTCACTTTTCCGTTATGACAAGCGTCACGGGGAAAAAAAACATTTTATTCCTCCTTACTGGATATTTGCATGTGTGATGACAAATAGTTCTGAACAAATACAAATACTCCTGTCGGTGCTAAATTACAATGTCGTTACACTTTATTACCATAAATTTAAATTCATCAAGGTCAAGAAAAGGTTAACGAGACTCCACCCCCGTCAGGTTATATGGAATTTACTATAACAGCATGGTTTGACTCTAGCCATGACTTATGTAGCGTCAAATACCTATGACGGTAGCCATTACCAGTGTGACATTGATTCTAAATCTGATGTCAACAACTGTATATACTTAACCCCCGCCCCCACCCCATATAAATTTGTGGTTCTCTTTTCTCACTTGTTTTACAGATTTATCCGCATTTCATATATACATTTTTATTTTCCTTTCTCCCTCGTTTCACAGATTCATCAGCAATTGATATATAAATTTTCATCCGGTTTATCACTTTACTTAACCAGTTTTATTATTAACCAAGAAAATATTTTAAGCAGGTTAAATCTGGTGCTGTGCGACAGATTTTTTGAGTGAAACAAAGTGAAGGAAAGACAGACATAGTGATTATTTTATTATATGACTTATTAATCTTCTGTAAAAATACATGTATTTATCTTGCAGAGTGGAAGTTTTCAAAATATCTTACAGGTATATCGATTTTCGCATCTTTGAGATCAAAGATCGAGGGCCATAATGCTTATGGTCAGTTCATTTGTCTGTTTGCAACATTCTAGTTTCTATCAAATACTGTAGAATCAGAAAAAAATTGTTGTTTTAAAAATAATTATAAATCATATTCGTTGACATTAAATTTTGTTGAAATAATAAACCTGTTTGTAAAAGAACCTATTACTATAACAAGGTATAATATATTTAAATTTCCGTCATGGTTTAAATTTCGTTGTTGAATAAAATTGACATAAGCAAAATCAAAACCACAGCAATTTTTTCTAATTCTACACTTATTGGATTTTTTTCTTCCAATTTTAACTAAATTTATCATGAAACTTGACATCAGTAATATGTAGGAGGATTTTTATTATAATCAGCATTCAGCGCTATTAGCCAGAGTTTTCAGACTTAACAATATTGAAAAATGGCTTTTGTGTTTCTCACTCACTTGTCGTTACGATTTAATTCAGAAAATCGTCATCATACACGTATCTAGATTGCTCGTGTTCACATTACCAAGAGTGTGTTCAATTCAACCAACTCTTTATTAGCGCTGTGCTTCAGGCTTGGCTATGAACAAACACCAATCTTACAAACTGTATATAATCAAGTTGGTATCGCGTTAATCTTGTGTATGCATGTACAATATGGCCAAAATAAATTACTGCTTGTTGTTGGGGTCTGCCATCTTGAAACTGATCTCGAATCTGACATAGCATATGCTTCATACATGTTTTATTTGTCAGGAGTATGGCACATACGAGTAGTGTATTTCATTTGTATATACAGGGATGTCATGTGATAATTCATTTGTTAATTTTTATATACATTGTGTGTACTTATGTAACAGAATTTTTAGATTAAATGATGCTCACTCAGTTTTACGTTTAAGTTTGCAAATGACATGTAGAAAACCATTCAAATTCAAGTTATGAATATACCCATTAACAAAAAAAACTTTCTACACCTGTGTGCCCCCCCCCCCCCAAAAAAAAAAGAAGATTGGAGGGCATGAGTTAGTTTTTGATTTATCAGTTTCTAGATTTGACTGTATTTCTGAATAATGGTTTCCATCAAATTATTTGAGATTCTTGAAACAAAATTAATATGTTGCTTTATGGCAACAAGATCTAAAGATAAATGAGATCATGACCAATGTTTGCTAATAGTTGCCAGAGTTATGAGACGCCAAAATTCTTCGTTAAATAAATTATTTCTGTTCAAAAAAGAAATCTATTCCGATATTAGTATATTTTGGAAATGTCTATTTCACATTAAAAAAAAGTCATTGCAAATATACATGGCATTAATGTTAATTTTGTCGGTTTGAATGTACTTTTATTCATCATTCTTACACTGGATACCATTTTTTATGTTACTGTCTTTAGACAGAAGGTATCGGGGTATTGGGATGTCCGTCCATATCTCCACTCCCCCCACCCCAAACATAATTTCTTTATGCTTAACCAGAATATACTCGTATTCCACGTTGTTAATGTAAAGGAGTTGTGTCATGTGACCTTGACTCAAGGTCTTATTTCCAAGGTCAAGGTCATTATGGCAGTCTGTCGTTGTTATATGTTAATGTGAAGCAAGAGAGAAAATAATGCTGTCAGATGACACACAGACAGTGATATGAATGGTTGATGACATGTAATTGATCAAGTTGTCAGTTGCATGATGATCATTGTACATATTTATTTTTAGAGAGATCAGAATCCAACATGGCCGACAGGCAGCCATCTTGAATTTTGACCAAAGGATGTTTTTACCTCTATTTCTCAGAAAATACTGAAGGGATCTCGTTTAAATTTGGCAATGAAGGTTTCCCTTGAGGTCTAGTTGTGCATATTACATTTTTAGAGGGATTGGAATCCAACATGGCCCACAGGTGGCCATCTTGGAATTTGACCAAAGGAAGTATGTATTTCTCAAAATGTACTGAAGGATCTTTTCGAAATTGATTTTGGAGGTTCCCCCTGAGGTCTAATTGTGCGTATTACATTTTCAGAGAGATCCAAACCCAAGATTGACACCTGTTGGCCATGTTGAATTCCTTTCTCTCTTAAAATGTAATATGTTCAAATCCAAGTTCAGTTTCACTATAATCTTGTGAAAAAAGTATTTCACAGAAATGGATTTAAGTTCAAATTCAATGTTGAGACACAAAATAAGAGAAAAGAACAGTCGGTCATAGATCAGACATAGAACATTCAATGGTGGGCGCCAAGATCCCTCTGGTACTACAGTCAAACTTGTATATAACGGTCATTCAAAGGAACAGGCAAAAGTAGCCATTATAGACAGGTGGCCTTTATAAAGAGGTTTATTCATTATAAAAAAAGTTAACAACCGTGATGTTTGAATTGCCTTTATAGGCAGGTGCCCTTTATACAGAGGTGGCCTTTAATGCAAGTTTGACTGTACTTTAGATAATGTTGGTTGGACATGCTTTACTGAAGTGATGAAAGGGCATTTGCTGTATACATGTACCTGGAAATTTTCGCCCCTGGTTAACGTTATTATTGCCCTTTTGTGACAAAAACATATTTACACATCTTAAATATGCCCTTAATCATGATAGTATCATGGATGTTATGAATTTGAATGCTTCAGTTATTTAGCTTCAAAATTTTGCCTTCATTTAAAATTTGCCCCTTCACGTCGGGGCAAAAAAAAAGGCGAAAATTAAATGTGAAAGATAATTTCCAGGTATACAGCATTTTATTGCTTTTGTTTATTTTAAGTCAGGTTTGTTTTTAAAATGTTGTGAAACAGTTGAATTTTGAACAGCCAGCTTTCATTAGATCTCCAGTGTGTGGCATATCAGAAAATGGGAGTACTGAGAGAATGCCTTTTACTTAGATTGATTTTTTTGTTACATCACTTTTGCGTTATACAGTAAAACCTGTATATAGGGGCCACCCAAGGGACCAGAAAATATTGGCCTTTATGTGCAGGTGACCCTTATACACAGGTTCAATTTAGTGGAAGTATGCAGTCAAGGGACTTTTAAAAAATGGCCTTTATAGACAGGTGATCCTTATATAGAGGTGGCCGCTATAGCAGGTTTTACTGTACTTGGATGGGAGTTATATGACTTTATGTGTACGTTACATGCCATACTGTATACATGAAAATTATTGCCCTTACACTAGAGGGCAAATTTAAAATAAAGAAGAAAAATGTCTAGCTATTAAGTAATTGAAGCGTGGACATCGATGAGATTATGTTAATTTGTTGTGAATTTAAGATGGGAACATTTTTTTCCATCACAAACGAGCAAAATTAACAAGGGCAATTTTTCAGGTATACTTGAGTATTGGTCAGGAATTATTTGGACAGAAGATGAATTTTCAGTCATTCATGTGCCTTAAACCTGAGTTTATTCTCTTGTTTTATACAAATAGATTTTTTTTTAAACAGATTTCAGCCTCTTTCTATTGTTTCCAGTAATTGAATGTTTTAAGAAATCCAAATTGTTTTTATTGTTGTTTTTTTACAGGTGACTTTTAGGTAATTATTGTTACCCATAATGTTTGTATTTAAAATATGCATTTTTAACATTCCATGGGCATTTATGGGTAGCTTTCTGTGGCTCAGAGATTTTAGATGTACATAATGATGTCATATTAAGATTTTTCATTCAACTCTTGAACAGAGATATATGCAAATTATAATATGCAAGTTAAATATTTATTCATTTTATGACTTCTGTGAAACCATATGAAATTGTAAAACATTAATAGAAATTAATCTTGTATATTGTCCACATTCTGTAGTGGTGATAAAAAAAAAATAGCCATTTTTTTTTATATGTGGAGCCAAGTGAATATTGAAAGTCAGTGGTCAGAAGAGTGCAAAAATGTCAAATTACTATGGTAACACATTAACCATTGTGGCAACATTTAGATTCACCCTAATCATATTTCACAAATGTTTCTGCACCTCAGTTAATCCTTTCAACCCTACCGACCATAAATAGACTGGTCTAAAGAGTAGAATAGAGTATTCCATTTAGATACTTTGAGGTTCAAAGGGTCGAATTGAAAAGTTTTCATTGATAAAAATAGGTAACCTTTTTTAAGAATGGAAATGTGGTCCAAATAAGGGAGAATTGTGAAGTGTGTTTATTTTTATTGTATAAATATAATACAAACGTTGATACATGTTTAAAACCAGAACATTTTGTATGTTGTGATGGGTTTATCAATCTTGTTCATATTTTTGATGAGCTGTGCCATTTTACTTGTGGAATATTTTGACCCACAAAATGTTTTTCCGCAAAAAGATGCATTTATTTTCTAGCTTAAATTACCATTATTGTAATAAAATGTGGAATCTCTTTTTCAGTTGCAGTTTTTTGCGTGCTTATTGACACATATTTTAGTCGATTAAACTGTTTGTTGAAGTAAGGAACAAAGAGGATATTGGGAAAGATATAGACTTCAGATATAGAACGGTAAATTTTCTATCGCCCAAGGCTCGTCATAAGAAGTTATGTCTTTCAGAAGGAATATAACCTGGGCCCGACACCGTAAAGCTTTTAAATATTACTTAAGTCTCAAATTTTTACTCAACTTTGGCTAAACCTGAAATCTGATTGGCTGACCAGGCAAAGGTGAGATATTCTCTGACTTGAGTAAGTTTTATGGTGCCGGGACCAGTTGTTTTAACCCTTTCACCACCAGGTTACTTAATGGTATGTTCTTTTCTATTGTATTAGACCAGTCTATTATGGTCTGTGGAGTTGAAAGGGTTAAAGCGAGTATGGCACATTAAAGAACCGTAACTGATCTGACAACAGTCCACTGCACAAGTCAAAATTTGTCACACTCAGCATACTCAATTTGTGATATTTCCATGCCGGTAACTGCTTGCAGTGGTCTGCTGGTAGAGTGTTGGACTTGAATGTGGGAGATCCCCAGTTCAAATTCCTGTACCAGGTCAAACTAAAGATAAATGGTAGGGACTGTTACTTCATGAAGTGCCTGGCATCCGAAGTGAAAGACACAGGTCTATTGGATGAAACTTAAAATTGAGGTCCCGTGTCACAGCAGGCATGAAATGTAGAGGATCCCTAACTGCATTGGCCTCAGACTATAGCACAGGTCAAAATTTGTAGCACTTTACCTAATGCTGGTGACATCTCGATACAAGTGAAAAATTCTTGGTATGACATAAAACAATAGAAAAAAAATTACTCATAAGTAAAGAAAAATTCTTAAAGGTCACAGAAAATGGTTTTTAATTTTGTCTTTTATTTAAATTTCCCAAAGAAAACCATTTAAATATTAAATAGCCAAATTATCTCAGGTGAAAAATGACAGGATACCTCTTAATTCTGCCATCAAAGTTTACTTATCAGCATCTCATTTCACGCTTAATTGCCCCTGATGTGACGTCGCACGTGAATGGTTTCCATTAATCCAGTCGCTATTTCACACACTCAAATCACAGTTACTGACTAGGATAGCGGTATCTACATGTGTATTATGTTACAAGTTTACCAATGGCTCACTTTTTCATGATTTGTGATTTTATGAGATTATCATAAATTATGATAAAATTGTGTAAATGTAGTATGAAAAATAATAACTTATGTGGTCTTTCAAAGATTTTGTGTAGGCAGAGATAGGCTTTGTATAGTATCGCTGGTGTAACGTAAAAAATATTTGAATTTTGATTTTTTTTTATTACTTTTACAATGTATATATAAACTCTAAACTTGTAAAGAGAAAAAAAAGATTTTATTTACCTGGATATCTAAATTACTTTACAACACCTGTATTTTAATTAGCATTAAATGAGCCGGCCTGGCTCAGTCGGTAGCGCGCTCGACTCTTGATCGTGAGGTCGTGAGTTCGAATCCCGCCGGCGACAGGTTTGGTTTCCTGTCTTTCAGATGAGACAGTGAAAACTGGAGGTCCCGTGTCACAGTAGGTGTCGGCACGTTAAAGAACCCTCACTGCTCAATGGCCGTAAGTGCCGAGCATAGGCCAAAATTTGAAGCCCTTCACCGGCATTTGGTGACGTCTCCATATGAGTGAAATATTCTTGAGTGGGACGTTAAACAACAATAAACAAACAAACAAACAATTAGCATTAAATTGCTAAAACAACACACCTACCTTATCAAACATCTATTGTTCATACAATTATGGGATAGGAGGAATCCGATTTTTTCAAATGTTGGAATAGGAGGAAGACACGGTGAGGTGTACGTTGATAATTTTTTTAATGAGTGTCACTTTGAGAGAGTGTGATGGATTTTCTCTGATTTATTTATTTTCCTATATTACTATGTAAAAATAAAAAAAAGATGATCAAAGTGAGGAAAAAGACTGCCACAATAAACAAAATGGACATATGAGCAGCTTGATTTTAAAATTCATTTTATAACATAACAAATCTTGATAATAAATTTTAATATTAGAAAAAATCTAATAAAAATTTTAAAAAAATCAATAAAAAATCAGTTAGTTTCTTAATATCAAAAAAATACTTTCTAAAACATAATAGGAAATTATTTGTCTAAAATTAAAAAAAAAAAATCTGATATGAAAATTAGTTGATTTCTTAATGCCAAAAATTCAGTCGATTTTTCTAATATGAAAAAAAAATTTGTAATGTTTAAAAAATCTCATTAATATTAGAAAATTTTATCAAACTTTCATTTTAAAAAGTTATTTTCTAATACATTTTTTAAAATTATTTTTGATATAAAACATTCAACATAAAAATATTTTTAATACATGTATTTGAAAAGGCAATAAATTCCCCTTTGGCATTACTAGTAAATACGCCGACAAAAGTTGGCTGTATCTTTACATCAACCGCTATCCATTGAATTCTTGTGAGAAACTGTACACGTGTGACATCACAGACAGGCGGGATAACCCACGTGGCGTTTCTCGTGGTCTGTAGATAGAAACCATGATATAAAAGGCCACCAAACAACGCTTCATGATGAGATATATTTTTTAAAAGTGTACAGATCTTTTTAAATATGTATTTTCTTCATATATTTTTACTTTACAAAAATTTGATAAAATTTGTTTCCTATTACCTTTAATGGTATTTAAAATAACAGTGAAACGAAGAAAGCTCTTAAGATTTACATTATATCTGCAGACATGAGGGCTTTTCATCCTCCGTTTAAGGCAGCTTGCCACTTATCAAGACAACATGCCACTTCTGTAAGAAAAACTCATTTGACTATTTTTGCCAAGTAACAATTTTCATAATCCTTTTGATTATTTTCGAGTTCATCAGATTTTTTGCTTGATAATATATAAGTACCTGCCATTTGTATGGTTGATATTTACAATGTAAAACAATGTAATAGCAATGTCAACTTTGCTTTAAATTTGGTTTTAATTATTTTTGTATAATTATGTAAAGAGCCTCTATTGAATTCATGTATTAGTTTAAAAATGAAGCAATTAAAAAATTGTTGCCTGAAACATACGAGGTATATATCTAAAATGAGATCTAGCGATTGATTGGCTTGAATATATCTATAATTGGTTTTTTTATGAAAACAATAATGATGTTAACAGAGCTCACTGACTGAATTCCAAATGTTTTTCAATTGTTTGTTTGTTTATTGTTGTTTAACGTCCCACTCCAGAATATTTCACTCATATGGAGATGTCACCAAATATGGGTGAAGGGCTTCAAATTTTGGCCTATGCTTGGCACTTACGGCCATTGAGCAGTGAGGGTTCTTTAACGTGCCAACACCTACTGTGACATGGGACCTCCAGTTTTTACTGTCTCATCCGAAAGACAGGAAACCAAGCTGCATTTGGTGGGACTCGAACTCACGATCCAGAGTTGAGCGCGCTACCGGCTGAGCCAGGTCGGCTTGCTTTTCAATTACATTTGTACATAATATTAATAATGTCACGGAAAGTATCTTTTATATCAGTAAAGTTAGAAATGTAAATGCAACGCATTGAAAGAGCGAGTTGTCTTGGTAGTGGGCATGGATTGTTTTGACTTGTGTCAAGTTGTTATTTACGAAGGGCGAGTTATCTCATATGACAGAGAAGGCAAGATGTCCTTAACAAAGGGCAAGTTGTCCTTAATGAAGGGCGAGTTATCTCATAGGACAGAGAAGGTAAGATGTCCTTAACAAAGGGCAAGTCATCTTATAGGACGGAAAGGTCAAGTTGTCCTTAACGAATGGGCGAGTTATCTCAGGACAGAGAAGGCAAGATGTCCTTAATGAAGGGCGAGTTATCTCATATGACAGAGAAGGCAAGATGTCCTTAACAAAGGGCAAGTCATCTTATAGGATGGAAAGGGCAAGTTGTCCTTAACGAAGGGCGAGTTATCTCATAGGACAGAGAAGGTAAGATGTCCTAAACCCAGTGTCAGATATCACTATATAATGACATGTCATTTCTGGTTGCATTACTAAGTGTATATTCAACTAGTGGTGTTAACTGTTGACAGGGAGAGTATTTGTAACAAAGCGAGAAAAATGTACTCGTCCAAATAATGAAAATGCTACGAGTAGATACGAATGGGTAATTGTCCCCAACAATGTGTAATTTTTCTTCTTGATCTATAACATCAAAAAAAAAAAATGAAAGTGGGATGAGTAGATAGGAGTAGTAATTGTCCCCAATGATTTTTCTTCCCGATCTATAACATCAGCCTCTAAAACTTTACAATGCCACGGCACTTTCAAAATCTGTTACTGCCATTTTAAGTAATTAGAAGTCCCATATCACAGAAATAAAGAATTTTTTTTTTGGGGGGGGGGGTTAATTATTTTGCCTTTTTTACTACTTGAAATTGATATACAATAATAAAAAAGAGATACACAGGCATAAAAATTCTTAAATACCCATATATTTTGTGAAAATTGCTTGAGAAACCCAGGTTTGGCTATTTTTCAATTGTAATTGATTAACTCGACCTTACAATTTTTATATGAATATTACACTGGACCTGATCTTATTTTCACAAAATACAGTAAAACCTGCTATAGCGGCCACCTCTATATAAGGATTACCTGTTTATAAAGGCCAGTTTTTTCAAGTCCCTTGACTGCATACTTCAACTAAATTGAACCTGTGTATAAGGGTCACCTGCACATAAGGGCCAATATTTTCTGGTCCCATGGGTGGCCCCTATATACAGGTTTTACTGTATATAGGAAATATAAGATTTGTTATGCCTGTGTATAGCTCTTATTTCTTATTGTGTATAAAGTACAAGTAGTAAAAGTAAAAAATATCCAAATATTTTTTTGGTAGACACAGCTGATGCCCTTTTAATGGTTCATAAAAAGATGATACAAATTGGGACCAACTGAAGATGTCTCTGGATGAGTAGTTTTTAAAACCACTTGTTTTTTTCTCACCCTGCAAATATTTGTCTGCTTTGTAACCAACAGGCCACCACGAGTGGTCCACCAGAATAGGATGCTGGTCCGGGTCCGGGTCCAGAAAGACAACAACACCACTAACACATGTTGCACATATATTTTAATCACCAACATCAGTGACCTTTGTAAACATAACACCCAAAAATATCTATATTTAGCTTCCAAATTGTAAAGACCGGCATCTGATGAATCATGGCCTCTCTAAAGCATTTAACAATAGAGCAGTGTTCTCAAGTAACAACATACGCTTGTTCATTTGTTGCAAGTTTCATTTCAGTAACTTTGCATTTTCATTAGATAAAATGTTAAATTTGAAACACATTTTTTTAGAATCAAAGTAACACGTGTATTATTTGTTCCTTTTAAACTACACTATATCTAAAACAAATTAGCAAAAAAGGGAAAACTATTAATTTAACTTAAAATGAATCTTGAAATTTTTATTGATTTTAGGAAATCTTGAAAAATTATCGCAGACTTTGGAAAGTTTGACAGCTAGTGAAATATATCCATGATGAGGTGTCAGGCCTTTTTCTATAGTTCCCACAGGGCCGAAATTTGGCTTCATTATCAATGCAAAATACATATGGTTTTCCCAATTTGGTGAAAAAATTCCCAATTTGGTGTTGCAGCAACAACTGTAATGTAAAATGAATTAATGTAAGGGGGAAAAAATTCCATTACAATTAGACCGACATTTGTGCAAACTATTTTTACCAATTGACACAAAATCACATTAAAATTCCCAATTTGCGTCGCCAATGATATTTTCCCCAAAATTGACAGAAAAATTGCCTGGCTGTATTAAAGCTGAAATAGTCTTAAACCAATGTTTGAACAAATGGTTCAAATAACAGTTAATTTGAACAAATTTTACGGTGTAAGTTTTTATCTATATTTAGAGGCGGTTATTAAAATTGTTAGTGATGTCCATAATCTACAAACATATCAAAATGACATCTGCTAGAAAGAAAAAAAAAGAGAGAGAGACAACGTTATTTAGAATAATTTCCTTACAGAAATATTTCTCTAATTTATTCATTTGAAATGAAATATTTTCCTTTATTTTGTGACTTATCACAAAATTTAAAAAAAAAGCATTTTATTCAGATGAACTTTGTGTTTATTTTTGTAATTTTTTTAAGTTGTAAATCTGTAGGAACTTGTATATGATAAATGGACTTATCTTTTTCTTCATAAAGGGAGATAATGCTAAAAAAACTAAGTTATCTCCCTTACTTCCAGAACCATTCATACATTGAGCCAAGCCTCATTTTCTTCAAACTTGGAAACTTACAAAACTGACATCAAGTTCACACAATTTACATTTCACTCTTATGTATATGATTAGTTTGAATTAAACATTTTACTTTTTTTTTTAATCCTCCTTAAACATTTGATATGTGATAAACAACTACAGCTACATTTTAAAACAACTAACACAACATAAGTTAACAAACAAATGCACACAACCAGTGTCAATAAAGAAAACACGACAGGGGTACCAGACTAAATTGTTAGTAAACAACAGAAATATGCCAATATTACAGAAGTCATTTCAATTTCTTAAGATATAAAAAAAAACAAAATAATACATGTGGTAATGCATGTAGGTAAAACTCAGTTACAAACTCACCAGAAAAAAAAAGTTGGAAAAAATATATGAGAAAAAAAATTGATGATGATTAACAATGCAGATACTGTAAAAATGAACCACTGAAGCATACATTTTTATCTTTCTTCCTTTGGTGGAAAATCAAAATTCATTCCATTACAACAGGAAGATAAATAACATGAATAAATTAATCCTGTTCCCCCTACATTTTATGGTAACTAATGGACCAGTCCCACTATTATGTAAGGGTTAGGGTTAGGTTTAAGATAATTGCTTCATTTAAAACATGTTAGACATTACCCCTGTCCTTGATACCCGCAGCAGAGCATGGAATGTTGATACATTTTATAACTTTAGAGTGACACTCTAATTCAAAAGAAAAATTTCAGACAAATTTGGAATTTTATGGAGTAGAAAATTTTTTTTTTAAAAATTATTAGAATAAAATTCAACAGCTTTAGAATTACCTCATCTAGCTGCAAGATCACCATATATAATTAAATAATTACATGTAAATGCCAAGCTTATCCCCAATGTAGACCTTTCTGAAAAAATATCTATAAAAGTTCATATGACATAGTTTAATTGTTTTATAAAATTTTCTGAATAAATCAACTTTCTAGATATATATAGAATATTTCTTTATAAACAAAATAATAATAAGAGTAATATCCAAACAATTTAATAATCACGAGCACTTGTAATTTGAAAGGATATAAAAATCTTCCAAGGGAGACAATCTGATACCAAAAGGGCCAGCCATTTGGCGTAATAATGGATTTCAATATATAAAATGTTACCCCACTGACATAAAAGGAGTGAATTTGTTTAGATATGCATGTATACAAATACAGAAATTTTGTAATACAAGCTTTTGTCGTAACCCTGTAAAGATGTACAATTCAATCCAATTATATATATATATATATATATATATATATACTTAAGTAAATACAAATGTATCTATACTTGTATATATCACCATATAAATCATAAACTCTTCAGTACTGCATTTTCACTAAGTTAAATTTATCTTACTATGTAGGCTACTAATACAGCATTAACAGAAACTTAGAGTTGTCTCCCTTTATAAATCTTGCTCCCGACAGCGTTTTGCTTTGATTAAGAACAATTTTACTGCATTTGTACATGTTGCATAAGTAAAGATATATATAGCTTTGGGTTCATATGTATAAATGCATATCATAATTATGACATGAAGAAAAATGTCCAGTACGATCTGCAAAGTGATCTGATATAATGTTGCAGATCGAGTAAAGCATTGTATGATTAACAAATCTGCTTCAGAAAATAGAGTTATTGGGAAATTGTGAATACAAAAACCTGATTGTTGTAATAAAGCTACACGATTATCTTTGGTCCCAAGTTTCTTGTCATTTTAAACCCTCTCAACCCTAGGGATTTAAATGGCATGTTCTCTCCTACTGTCTTAGATTGGTCTATTATGGCCCGTATTTTTGAAAGGGTTAGAGGTCAATTTTTTCAAACAAATGTTTCACATGATAAAACGTCTAAATAACATGCGTAATGTTTACATCTAAACAATTCTTATTGGTCCAGTAGAATCTGCAAATTGATCCGATATAATGTTGCAGAATAATTAAGCATTTTATGAATAACGAATTGCTTAGGAGAAAAGAGTTATTGTGAAATTGTGAATACAAAAACCTGTATTATAATTCTAAAATCAGATATACCACAGATAACAAATTTTGTACTTCGAATGCCGTAAGATGTTAAAAGCCCAAAAATGTAGTTCCATTACTTTGTTGTAATTGTTAGACAAAGAAAAACAAGTATTCATACACCTTTAAACAACACACAGGTGTGTCAAAAACAATGATACTCAGAAAAACGATTATGTAGAGACAATTTTAGATTTCACATTCTGAAACCCCAACTTGTAAGGGAAAAAAAAAAACCAGAACAAGACGTCAAATGGGGCTTAGGGGACAAGGTCACCAATCTCCTCATTCTATCTATGCAACCCGTTGTTTAGAGGTTGCGACCTTCACAAATAATGTTTAACCTTTAACCTATCCATGCTACATATCAAATATGAGGAGAATTGACACACTACATGCTTTGAGAATAGGTTAAAACTGTCCCAATGTTTACATACAAGACATGTCCCATGGTGCCATAGCAACGAGCCCCAACAGACTACAATATGTCATCTCAGTGAGAAACTGATCCTACTCAATTTCTCAATACCAGTACAAGCGTATATTACAGGAGTCAACAATCCTCCTCCTCCTCCTGATCATCAAGTAGTCAGGAAATTGACGTGTCGGAATATGAAATGGATTAGTGTGGTTGTTGAGCCCTGGCAAAATTCTCCATCTTCCAAGATAAGCAGCCTTGACATACAGTTATACAAAAATAAACAACACTACAGGGATCGCAAACAAAAGCATCTGATATAACAACTGTAAACAGCTTCTACAAACAGCTGGTCCCACAGAAATATGAAATACAAGAATGATGTTCTAAAGTCCTCTTAAAATACATTTCTTTTTAAAATATATATTCAACCTACAAAGTACACGTTTTATATATTATCTTTTTTAAAAAAAAAAATACAAAAACAAAAACATTCTACAATAGTTCGAACACCTTCACTAAGCAAAACTAAGCAATACTACCATTAATACAAATAAATACTCCTTTAGATTTCCTTGGTTACCTAGGCAACAAAATCATTATTTAGTGATCCCAAGTCTTCTCTGAAGGAACTTCGATGACACTTTGTTGCAATTCTTTTTCAGTAATTCCTTTCCTCCAAAATTATTCCATTCTGTCTCAAACTCTTTGCCGAGAATTTCAGCACCTTTCTTGCGTGTCAATCCAGTTTCCTCTAGATTCAGCTCACACATCTGTATGTCATTAACCCCTGAAAATGGATAATAGACAATACAATTTGTCATGTGACATCTAACACCTTTACATGTGGTTGACACCTGAAATAAAGGTAATAATTAATACACCAATGTCATGTGACCTCTAATACATTCACATGTAGTTAACACCTACAATATAGGCAATAATGTGTAATACACCTATGTCATGTGACCTCTAACACCTTTACAGCTGGTTGACACCTGAAATAAAGGTAATAAACAATACACCAATGTCATGTGACCTTCAACACATTTACATGTGGTTAATACCTACAATATAGGTAATAATATGCAATACACCTATGTCATGTGACCTCTAACAAACTTGTTATGTATAAGGTTTAAGTTTTAGTTGCGGACAGACAGAACTTCAGACTAACTTACAAAAACTATATTCCCCCATTTCTTTGGGACATCACACTTTGAACCATGAAGTCTCTCACCTCTTGGCAGCGTGGGTTTGAGCCCCGCTGCATACATGCCATATTTTTCAGAGGTCATTCTGGGATTTTTTCTGGGCCAAATATCGCAAAATTCTGGGCCAAATATCGCAAAATTCTGGGCCATTTTCTGGGACACTTTTGAGTTCACTTTTCAGGTGTTAAATAAAGACAAAATTGTTTTCAATTCTCTATTTTACATGTTGCAAGCTTTTTTGCACTAACTATTACACTTTTTGGAACATGGAACAGGTAGCATGTTCCTGAAATGTTAAATTTACATGACATTATGCCATGTATAATATCATTGATGAGTCTTCCACACCAGTCTTTTTGCATGTGTATTAAGGCATAAATGCGACAGAAATCAGTTCAACTCCTATGCTACAAGTGGAGATTTTTTTAGCTGGAGATTTGGTCTCATAACTGGAGATTTTTAATCAATATTTTGTGTCACTTTTTATTTTATTATTAATTTTTTTTTTCATGTTATAACTTCTGAATGTTTTCCTTGTTTTGTTTCATTACTTAGCCAACAGTATGCCTTTTTAATATATACTGTATGAAATTTTGCAAGTTTATATATGTACAAGTTGAATGATTGATAACAACTTTGTTTATAATTAAAAAAAAAATTTAAGTTTCCGTAATTCAAATATCAGTCCGGTCCGGTCCAGTTCTGTTTCTAATACTACTTCCGGAAGTATGTTTGCCATTAGGGCCTATATACATGTGCTTTGTGACAATTTAGACCTAGAGGTAAATGCCTTGCATGTTTGATTATAAATAAAGTAATTTTGTTGTTGTTGAAGTACATTACAAATAATATAATATGTTGTAATAACTATTTTTGATAGCTGGTATCATGTTTCTAATCATCGATGATCCAAGTTTACAAGTGTCACATGACATACTGCACACTCTCTTAGTCTTAGACTTATCAATTGGTCTTATCAACAATTAACTGCCAATCAGTGTCGGGGCGATGTTATTTAATAATCATTAACACCCTCAATAATTAACATGCCCACAGGCTATTTACCTGTAAAAGTGTCAACCGTTTGATAACCGGACATTTGCTAATTAGTAAATAAGACCTCAAATGTACAAAATGGTGGAACAGTAGAAATCCAGGAGAGATGCAAATTTTACAGGAAAATCAGTGTCCCGGTGGGATATATTTTAGGAGGTCGATTTTCCGGGACATCAGCTGTCCCACCGGGAAATATGGCATGTATGCCACTGGAACCTAAGCTAATTTTGTGAGAACTTTTGCCAAAACACTTCTAGAACACTGGTGGTTTCCTTGTGGGCTTACATCATAACTGGGTTTTCTTTTCCATCATAAAATGTTGAGTGTGGTGTAAAACATTTAAACAAGAAAATCTATTCACATGCATCATCTCAAAACTGACCTGCTACTAAGAGAAGTGGCTCTTTATCTGGGTATAACTCCATTTGTCTTGCAATCCACTCGCCATCAAAATGTGCATACCACTGCCCATGTTTCTTGTGTGATGGGTCATCCCGGAACTCATCAGCAGGGCGCGCAAATGGAATACGGAAAAATCTCTGGGTGTTTGCCTGTGATGAAGAGGTCTGTTTTGGGTGACTGATTTGTGCTTCTGGATGTCCAAAAGAAAAGAAGATGTTTAGTGCATTATGGGTAATTTTTAAATACGTTATCATACTGTGTTGTGCTACTACATCATCTATCCATTTGTCTACAAACTACACTGAGATATGTCATAGTTCTTATCTATTATTGTCTTCCTTTGTAAGAACTTTCGCAAAAAAAAAATGTAAATGATGTCACTGGGAGTTGAAAGCAGTTTTCCGAAAACATTTACTGTAAATCCATTTTCCTTCGTGATCAGAGTTTTATTCACATGTAAAAATAAAGTTCTTGCCTAATTTTCTAAATTATATAGTACTGAACGTGCAACTGAATGGCACAATGCAATGCTCTTGGGCTTGACTTTCACCAACGGACATAAAAGAATGACTTTATAATGTTTGTTTGTTTGTTTCTTTGTTTGTTGTTGTTTTTAACGTCCCACTCAAGAATATTTCACTCATATGGAGACATCACCAAATGCCAATGAAGGGCTTCAAATTTTGGCCTATGCTCGGCACTTATGGCCATTGAGCAGTGAGGGTTCTTTAACGTGCCGACACCTACTGTGACATGGGACCTCCAGTTTTTACTGTCTCATCCAAAATGTTCAAGTTTATGATGGGCAGCGCCACTGAAGTAAGCAACAGATAGGTCTATCAAGGTAAACTGGCGCATGTTTACAAACACGAGTCAAAGTTAAATCAAAACAGGAGTGACGGGTTACCTGTCCACGAAGAGCTTCGGTAATACAGTAAAACCTGTTTTTACCAGACAGTAGTAGGACCAATTTAAATTATCCGTTATAGAGAGGCGTCTTCTGAATAAAAGATGTATGACCATTCACTGCTGAAACATTGATACGTATAATCAAGGCAATAATACTCTAAGGTAAGTTTATTTGTTAGATATATACATGTACTGGGACAGGGCAAAAACGTCGAGTCTACAGATAGGCGTTTATTGTAGCAGTGCTTATCACTATGCAAGCACGTGTCACGTGATTGTGGGAGTATTTCTAAAAATAAAAGTCGGGACAATACAGCTTAGTGAAAAATTGCCTGTAGCAACGGAAGTCGATCACATGAAGACTGTCCGCAAATTCAAAGTTAAAAATACAAAAATTAGGCATATTGGTGCCAGCAACTGTGTCTGTTGTCCGGGTAAGGGAGGTGTCCCGTTTATCTGAAACAAACACCAGTAGTTTTATATAACAATGTCAATCATGACCAAGACAAACTGTCCCTTATAGGGGGGTAGCCATTGAATTAAGAAGTCCATTATGACACAGGTTTTTAATGGAATCTGTGCAAGGCAGTTTGTGTTATCTGTGCAGCCTATTTTTGAACAACAGACTGTATTGTTTTGGTTTTTGACAAACCCCAGATGTGCCTCTTTACCTTGGTAAACCTATAACTGTCATATACATATAAACATCCGAATCAACAACTTCCGAGTGAAAGTCATTTAACAATGGATTATCTCCCCTTACACATCATTTCAATGATAAAAAATAATGAGAGTGTTAAAAGCTGTACCATTAACATTTTCCAATACAGTCGTTGGAGCTCTTTCGTCTGCATTTTCTGTGACACGTTTTTTGTTCTTTTGCTTCCAAGAATGATAAACTTTCAACCTACGGTGGAACTCCTCACGGCACGCATCTAACAGTTCAATGTCTGCAAACAAAAGCACATTCTTACCATGTTATCATACTTCACATTCATCTTATCAATTCATAATCTACATGGGTTTGAAAGTTAAAGCCCAGACAAAATTTCTGTGTATGGGTGCATTGTCACCATGACCTGGAATGTATGACCCCTGGTCCAGGTCATGCCACATCTATGATTAACAATCACATATTTAAATATGTATGCATTCCAAACTTTTTTTTTTTTTTTTTTAATTCTTTATTTTCAAGTCACTTTACATAACAGAAACATGACATGACATTCACTTAGGATTGGGAAGTTATATCCCTGACAAGATATAATTGTGATGGACAAACAGACAGACAACCATGGCAAAACCATGCCATGTTTAGGGGCTAGGGGGAGGATTTTCAACATTTGTAACTGTCATAATGTTTTTCTGTGTGAATTATATAAGAGAAAACACCTGCATCACAGACAATGATGAACAGTAATGTCTGGGGTGTGTGACATGAGTGAATCAAGTGATCAGGCTTTTTTCTGCTCTTCAGAAAACAAGGGCCTGAACCTTTCCAATTCGGTTTTGTTTGTTTGTTTATTGTTGTTTAACGTCCCACTCAAGAATATTTCACTCATATGGAGACGTTACCATATGCCAGTGAAGGGCTACAAATTTTGGCCTATGCTCGGCACTTATGGCCATTGAACAGTGAGGGTTCTTTAACGTGCCGACACCTACTGTGACACGGGACCTCGGTTTTTACTGTCTCATCCAAAGGACAGGAAACCAACCTGCTGCTGCTGGCTGGACTCAAACTCACGATCAAGAGTTGAGCGCGCTACCGACTGAGCCAGGTCAGCTCCCTTTCCGATTCGGAATTTTGTTATATTTTCCACAAATCAGGAAAAACCTGACAGCATTAGAAATATATCTGATGATGATTTTTCTGAGTTTAATTCATTCAATTTTACAAAGCTTGCTTAATATCTTCTTTGCTGAAGAAAATTCAACTATATCTGTTTTTACTTTCTTCTTCATCTTTTGAATTAATTACAGAAGATACTGTTTTTCTCACCTGGAGATTAAAAATTGGGAATATTTTTGCCTGAAATTGGAAAAAAATTTTAGATTTTGCCATTGTGAATGGGACATTATGCCAGAACTGCACTGACCTCCAAAAAAAAACAAAAAAAAAACTAGTGATCTACGATCATTTATTAATAGAATTTGATTAGCCAACATACCGCACGATGTATTGATGGCATCTCTCAGTTCTGCGTACTTCCATTTTGAAAGGTCGTACTTCTTCTGTAATGCAGCAGCCCTCATTGCACGTACCTCATCGGATCTGGAGATTGTAAAACAAAAGTCAGTAGCCTACATGTACAGAATGTATCTCTTTTCCAAGAGAGTCCTTTGAAATTACACCGTAACTTTATACAAAATACCAACATTTACGACAAATTTTGCCATGATATGAGCAATGTCAAATTAACTAAATGTAAGTTACCGGTAAGTCATTACAGATTCCAAATTTATACATTGTTAACCATTGACCTTTCATGCTGAATGAGCAAAACCAATTCTGTCAATGTCAAACAATGCTTCACAGAATCTAATTTACATACAGCTGTAACGGCTTCATGCTTTACAAAAAGATCCTCGATAAGAATGACAAAAAAGTAAATTAGCCATTGTAAACCTTGAATATCTAATGACTAGCTGAATCTACATATACATGAGGTAGAACACATCACACAAACAAGCTTCAGAAATCATTTACTTTTAAGCAAGTCAAATAGAAGCTGATGTTTGTTTTAACTTCCAAACCCAATATATTTTGGAGAAGTTGTTGCTTTTTTTTAATGTATGGTAAGCCATAGGTCAAGCAAGAAATAATTTTGGTTTCTTTACCAGACGAATAAACAGAAAACTCATAAAGCTGAGGTGGAATGAAGCAAAGCTTGATCAGTCAAATTATTCTGGGCCAAGTGTTAATGTAAGCAAAGCTTGTAGTGAAATACTGCTATCATTTAATTTTGGCTATTTTTGCCCTGTGATAAGAGGGCGAATTTAAAATGAAGGCAATTTTGGAAGCTAAATAATTGAAGCGAGGACATACATGTCATGTGACCATGGTGATTTAGGGCGAATTTAAGATGGGGTGAATATGTTTTCTGTCAAATAAAGGCGAAAACAACTAGGGGAGAAAATTTTCAGAAAATTAAGTATACTAAACTGAGCTTTTATTGAATAACCAAGAGATAGGGATGTTTGTGGTAAGCAGTATATAAGCCTGTTATCACCAAGATATCTGAGGTACTGGTATATAGTATATCATGCTGTTGCCTTTTGACATGAAATATATCAGTCGAGCTTCAGAAAACATTGTAATAAGCGAGGTTCACTGAGCTTATTGCAGTATTTTTGTGAAGAGACTGAAAAGTCAATAACATGATATTATCTTTATCTGGTAAAACAGAAAATAATGAAGTATCAGTTGTAATTGATTACCGTATTCGACCCATTCGACCTAGGGCACTAAAATAATCAGGAAAAAGGGGTGGGTGCTTTTAATGGGACCAATTGATAGTCAAACTGACGTAAAACAGTTAATTTTTTATAAGGCACATTGGTAAAGTTATTGTAGTTATTACCGAGGACATCTATCAACATTCTTCTGTTGCTGGGGGGGGCTACAGATAAACTATTACTTATGATTTTTTCAGGTCCACATCTCTTTGTCAACCAGCTAGAAAAGATTCTTGATCGTATGTAAAAAAAAAAAAAAAGGGAGAGGGGCGCTTATAGGTACATGGGCACTTATCGGATCAAATACGGTAATTGCGTAATATTCAATACATTTTCATAAACGTTGTGTAACAAAACCACCCCTAATCTATTTGAATCATTTTTGCTCATTCATTTGAATAGATATTGATGAGAGATCATATTATAATTATTAGACAGCTTACTTCAGCCATTGAAGCTATACGCTATAATTTCATTGAATTTGAAATATCAAAGATTTTCTGATTTCCAAAGTTAGCTGTCTGGACAGTATACATAGTTATTGCAGTTTTGGCTTGTATTCAAAAGGGGTTGTATCAAAATATGACACATTGGTCCTGTTTGACAGCCCCTATTGCCCACAACATGCTGTAAGAAATGAGGTCAAAGCTACCGATGACATGAATGTAAGAGGACAATTTGATACCGATGATTTAGCTAAATCATGTCAATTTCATAGGAAAAAATTCATATCAACTTTGACAGAGGGCACATTTGCCTGTGTACAAATTAAGAACCCTCATGTTAGTATGGCTGTGCCGTTAACTCATCAACACCTAAAGAAACATTTGGACTGGTCTAAGTCACTGGTTTACAGAAGATTCCATTGTTTTTCAGGGGTTGATGAGTTCAAGAATATGTTAAGAGTAAAAAAAAAGCAGAAAATAATAACTGAATAATTGAGGACTTAAATTTACAAAAAACTGGATATTTGTTATTAGTATATGTTACGTGCAGACAATTTTTCTTCAATGACAAATCAATGTGAAATAAGTATGGAATTGAAATAGAAATTTCTCATTATTTTCAAATTAAATGACCTTGTTAAAACACATGAAAATTCATCATCATTCCAAAAGTTCTCACATAAATATCATATGAAAACTTTTATTTGAAATTCATGTGATTTTTTTTTTTTTTCATTTGGTAATAAACTGGAAGTGCAATTCATGTGAAATTTTGAATGTGATATTATGTGAAAGTATCATGGACAAAAATTTTTTTATATGATATACCGGTATGTGAAAAAAAATCATAGGAAAATTTTCTTGTGATATATATGTGAAGTGAAATTTTTCCAAAATTTTCATAGGATGCAGATGTGAAGTGAAATGCATGTGAAATTTCTATATGGTCAATATAAGTGTACAGTTAAATTTGTGTGCAGAAAATTGGCTACATAGCTGATGACCGTCCACATGGCCAATATATCATATATAGGTAGCCAATACATACATATGTAATTTTTATTCAGTTTGTCCAAATACAGATATTTTTTTAACCAAATATCTGTTATTGGACAAACTAAAAAAAATCTGATAATATAGTAATAGACCCTGTCTTGCGAGACTACTGTCATGAAGGACGATTGTCTTCTGAGACAAAATTCTAAACACCACCCGCTTATAAACAATCCTTTAGATAAAACCTCTTTTGAGAGACCACATTTCAGTGGCAGACAGTGTAGGTCTATCAAGACAGGTTCCACTATATTCGAAATCATTAAAAGAATTACATATCCAATCAATTGCTTACGATAAGGCCTTAGTTTTGTGGCAAAGTCTGCAGAATGACTCATAGGGTGGAATCAAGATTAAAAGAGGAAAAAAGTGCTAAGTGATTGTGCATAGTATTGGAAGGGTTTGGTTGGCACATTGGAACCTTGTCTAAAGACCACCTCACTTAAGAGACCACCTCACTAATCAGACCACTTTGCGTCAGTCAGTCAGTCAATCAGGTGGTCTCAATAGCCAGGTTCCACTGTACATTTTATTTGGCTGGAGAGTAAAATCATAAGTGAAAAGTAAAATAAAATTGCTACCTCTTGCCATCTTTAGGGTTACTGATTGGTAGAAAAGTTAAGACAGATAGTCAGTTAGTCAAGATTGTTAAACAGAAATAAATGCTGTAAAGAAAAAGTGCTGTTATAACTTAAACTACTAACAGAGTTACATATTAGTACAGGAACAAGTTGCTGTAAAGAAAAAGTGCTGTTATAACTTAAACTACAAACAGAGTTACATATTAGTATAGGAACAAATCGCTGTAAAGAAAAATGTGCAGTTAGAATGACATAAATATACAGTCTAACCTGCCTTAGTGACCTACTGGTTTTAACGACAGCCTGAATTATGCGACCTAATGCGAAACCCTCCCAAAGCATTTTCCTGTGTGAATGACCGGAGTAATTAAGTGACTGTATACCGCCTTATGCAACTAGGAACCATTATTTCTACTCCAAATACTTTTTTAATTTGACTTTTTTTTTTAAGTGACTTTGAAATGATGTGATACAGAAATGAAATGCATATCACACAAATAACTTTTCGGAGAACATTCAAAATGTACATTTCATTAAATGTGTATGTCAAGAGATTTACAGACTCATAGATAATATAACTGCAAATCAATTAAGATAACATGTCTGTTAAGCAAATAGAAATGTGAAATTGATGTTTTGAAAAAGTTCGCTTCATATTTGTATACATGTATATTTATGCACATATAAAATCTCTTATGATAAGAAACTGGGCAACCTGAATTAAGAGGCCACCTGTCATATGTGACCCTTTTTTTGCATCTTCCCTTAAACGGTCACTTAAAACAGGTTAGACTGTATACGAAAAACATACACCCCTAAAACTAGTTAGACTGGCCCTTGTTACATTTGATATTAAGTAGAGTCCATTGTTTTTCAGAGGGTGGATAGGTTAGATAAAGTTAGATCTGGTTAAATACATAACTCATACACCCCTTAAATCACATTTAGAGTGGTCCATGTTGTTTATGTGAAGAAGGATAATTTTTTTTTCAATGAAAGTTAAAAAAGTTGGTATGAATACCTAAAATATCTAATTCTATTTTGGTATGAATACCTAAAACATCTAATTCTATAATTTTAGGGATGTCAGAGACATATAATACCACACGATGAAATTGAAACAAAAAGCTTTGATATATTAAAAATGCTTACCAGAAGTTTTAATTCACATTTTCGGGGTAGGAGAATTTTATGGATATACACGCATAACATGTGTAATTTCAGAATAAGGAGGACCTCCGTGACCAAGTTGTTAGAGCACCGCATTTTAAACAATGCAGTTTCTCACCTCTAGTCAGAACAGGACGAAACCCTGCTGGAACGTAAGCTGATTTTGTGAGAAAGTTTACCATTTAACTTGCGGAAGGCAGGTGGTCTCTTTCACGGTACATTGTAACAAAGTTCTCTCCTCCACTCCACCGTTTTAAACTGCTTGCCACCACATTGCTAAAGAATTTGGTGTGGCAAAATCACCATTTAAACAGATGAATATTTTAGAATATGCGATACCAAGCAAATTTTAACAAAGAATTACAAATTTTTGACTTTGAGAACTTGCCCCCTTGGGTCAATAAGCAATCTTGGACTGAATGAAACTTTCCTTTTCAATCAGATGAATATTAGTGGTCAGAACCAGGAGATATAATTTTTTGGTTTTCATACTTTTTATATTTCAAATAAAAAAAAAAATAATTTTCCTCAGTACATTTTTTCTCATCTACAGAATTTGTTGCTATTTAATAAGTTTCATATGCATGATAAGATTGTTTTATTATCCCCAAAATTTAACATAACATTAATTTTAAATTTTGATACAATTCGTAAGATTGTTTTCTGATTCCAGGAACCAGTTGTATCCTGCACACGAGATAATTTGTTACTCATATAGAAAGGTGTAACACAACAATAAGATAGGGTGAAATTAACGACACCAACCTTAAGCCAAATGTGACTGCATTTTTGACAGTGCTAGACTTGACGGAGCACTAAAAATGTGGTTTTGCCAAAAACATTTCTTTCTTTTTTTTTAATGACTTAGATTGATGTACAATAACCAAAAGAAAAGATATACTCAGGCAAAAAATTCTTAAATTCCTATATATAAATATGTAGTATGCCTGTTGGGAAATCGCGTTTCTGATTTATTTTGTGTGACATATATTTGTAGAGACCAAGTTTGTGATACTTTAGTATTACTGTAATAAGCAGGTGCTTGACATCATTAGAATATACAGACACACATACAAACAACCAAATACAACTGTCGAAACATAAAACAATACCTCTGTAGCGGAGGAACAACCACATCCTCTACTTCACTCTGGTCTTCCATGGCCAATCGTAGAGCCAATTCTCGGTCACGATGTTCTTGCTCAAGGATTTCTTGTCTGTAAAAGAATTGTTTAGTGAGACAATCGTTTCAATTTTTTCCCTCTGACTGAAGTAGATCACTGATGGGAAATAAAATACACATAAAAAGCTGACACTACTTCTACAATTAAATTTTAAATTATGATAATTTTCTTCTTTTTTTGTTTGTTTTATTTATTTCCATTCTGCCAAGAATTTATCACTTAAACAGAGACATTACAAGTTATAGGTGAAATGCTACAAATTCTGTACAAAAGCTATAGACTTATGCCAATGTGCTTTGATAGTTCTTTAACATGCCATGAGTGGGCCTCTGTGGTCAAGTGGTTAGAGCATTGCGCTTCAAACCATGAAGTCTCCCACCTCTGTCAACATGAGTTCGTGTCCCTCTGGAACCTAAGCTGTTTTTTTGTGAGAAAGTTCGCTAGTTCACTTGGTGGATGCTGGTGGTCTCTTCCAGGGTACATTGTAACCGTATTCTCTCCACAGCCATTAACAAGTGGCTGCAACCATATAACTGAAAAATTGTTGAGTGTGGCGTAAAACGCCATTCAAACAAAAAACAAGCCACGCCCACTATGGCATGTGTCATTGAGTTATTGTCAATTGACTTCATTTTGTCAACTGCAAGCTGGAAAAAAATTTAGGTTTTTTATTTTTTTATTTTTTTGCATTGGGAATGGGGCCTTTTATCGACCCCTACAATAAGGGTGGAAACCCTCCCTGGTACTGTACCTAAAAAGTCTCAGGTAGTAGCCAAATCCTGGACTTAAACATGGAACCTTTGACTTGCAAGGAAAACACTGCTTTTGCTTGACAGAAAAACAATGACTTATCAATACAACACATCTGTAACATACCTCTTCCTGTTTTCTTCTCTCTCCTTTTCAAGCTGAACCTTAAGGAGTTCCTAGAATTACATCAGGAATACACATTAATAAACAAGATTTAGATATCAAATATGCATAGTCCATTTCGATTTAAAACACTTAATTCATAGTACAAAGCTAACAATGATAAAAATATACACCAACTACACATGTATTTGACATCCGCTACTTAACCAGACCTCAACTAATCTTCTGAATCACAGTATTGAAAATAGACCAAGTCCAAAAACAGGACTTATCCAAACTCCGAAGCATAGTGTGTGCTAAGAACCATAAAATACAGTGGCACCTCACTGACTGACTCAAAGTGGTCTGATTAGAGAGGTGGCCTTTTGAGTGAGGCTCTGGACTTCATATTTATGGTCTTAAATGCGAGGTGGTCTCCTAAGCGAGGTGGTCTCCTAAATGAGGTGGTCTTCATGTGAGGTTCCACTGTACCTAGCAGTGTTGAGGTATAAGCAGTAAAAACTGATAAACCTTACCTCAACCAATATTCTTAACTGGATGCTGCTGGTGGGTGATAACATAAGCCCCCAAACCTTCACACAACCCCTTCCCCCACCCACCCCATCTTGTTTTTTTTTGAAGATCAAGATGATATAAAAATGCTGACTGTCCATAATCATACTAACAGAACTTATCTAAGTCACCTGAATTACCCACAACAGTTACCCAAACCAAATAGACGTTACAAGCCAAATTTGAAGGGAACAAGGTTTGCCACCATTTGTATGTTCTCCTGTGTAAATTGCAATAGAGTTTTTTTTTCTTGTGTGAAATTCCTTTAAAGAATGCTGACAAGGTTAACCTCATCAACCTTTAAAATCAAATTTTGATTCACCTATATCGATTAATGGTATGGTCCACTTTCACTAAATAGAGGTAATTGGGTTATTATTGCAAGTACAATTATTGTAAAATGTGTTTTTTTGGACTCATACACCCCTGAATTCTGACAGTGGACTTTTTCCACCAATACAAATAGATTAATCTAAAAGTGGTTTCAGGGGTTAATCAGTTAATGTGGAAATTAACATGAAGTTAATATCAATGAGATTTCAGGTAAAATTCATGTGACAAAATGTTTTGCGGTGTACATGGTGCGAGACATTTTCTGCACAGTCGGTCTTGCTGAACATAAGGCAGATGTAAAATCCAAGGGCAATAACTCTTTACATGCAGAGTAAAATGAACATCAGACATATGTTTTTTACACCAAAAGAAGTGTCTTCACCATGATTAAGAAATTCTGTGGAGGAAATGGCACATACCTTTTGTTTCTTTTCTTCTGCTTCTCTTTTCTTTCTCTCTTCTTCCTCTTTCTTTCTCTTTGCCTCCAATTCTGCTTTTCTGTCATTGAGCAGATAAGAAAATTAAATGAATAAAAAAAAACACACATTCAAATGTAGTTACATTTATAAACAACATAATTCATTTTTGACAATGATCAACACGAAATTGAAATAGGGTGTCCAGATAGCATAGAGGTTAGCGCACTTGCTTCTCACCGATGCAACCCAGTTTCTATTCCTTGGATTGCACAGGGGAATATGTACTGTGGTCCGCAAGTAAAAAAGGTGGGTATTCTTTGGCACTACAGTTTCCTCCCACGGCAAAGACCCCTTACATCAACCTCAGAGCCAATGAGAGACATTTATACAAGTTGATGTAACTTGTTTCTTAATCATTGTTGTTGATACTTTTATTGAAATTGTACAAATCCGTCCTGAGAGGTGAGGGGCCACCATAGTCGAGCGGTTAGAGCATCATGCTTCAAACCATAATGTCTTTCACCGCTAGTCAGTGCGAGCATAAGCCATTCTCTATCTGAAGCTGGTAATTGTTTAAAGTACATTATGGTGTAGAAAGTGAGTAAACATGCTGAATACAAAACGGAGCCCCATTTAAACAAGTCTTCGCTGATTGAATAAACACAGGAACTACAATGGAATCTTGTTATCTAGAAATCAGATTGAGTCAAAATTCTGGTTATGTCGAAGTTAAATGGCCAGTCCGATTCAGATAAATACGTCTATTATCTTAACGTCAGTTATCTTAAATTTCGGATATCTCGAAGTAATAAGGGTGGTCCCTTGAATTTTGATATACAGTTAAACCTGTTCTAGTGACCACCTTTGTATAAAGACCATCTGGTCATAAAGACTGTTTTTGCTGTCCCCAATAGTACCATTTGTGTACAAATCAACCTCTATATAAAAGACCACCTCCCAATAAAGACTGGCTTTGTTGTGTCTCTAAGGGGGGGGGGTCTTTATATACAGGTTTCACTGTAAAAAGATTCCACTGTATTTCACATAATTCTTTGTAATGTGTACAATATTGTTTAATAGGTGATAACTTACAATTTCCTCTCTTCTTCTTCCTGTTTTCTCTTTCTTTCTTCCTCTTCTTTTCTTTTTCTCTCCCTCTCCATCTCTTCCTACATATAGAAATTAAACACTGACTACCTGACTGGGCTGACAGACATATACATTTGTACTGAGTGGTACTGACCACCTTATATTTGCTCAAACTATTTTTTTTTTTTAAAATCAGTTTCATCGTAAATGCATTAACAAAAGCTTATAAGACAGCATACTCATCAGGAATCCCTATAGGGATTTTAATGTTCACCCAAGTCCCTTGTACAAAATCGTTTTATAATAAACATGGTAAAGGCACCCTTTCCAAGTAATACTTCCTGCCAAGTTTGGTAGAAATCTGTTAAAAACTTTTGAGAAAAAATTATTAACGTGAAAAGTTCAGCAACAAAAGACAATGTACAATGACGGGTGAATTGTAGTTAGGGTAATAGTTCATCATGACCTTTGACATAGGTGACCTAAAATTATCACATATCTAAATATACAGCATATTCCTGTAGTGTCTCTGACTTTCATTTTTCCTGTTACTATGGAAACAGTGTTCTGGTGATATCAGCAACAGGAATAACAGAATATAAAACAAGTGCAACATTATTCCTCATCCAAAGCTACATAAACTGAAGGTCGTCTAAACAATAAGGCCAAGGTCATCTGAAAAAGCATTTTAGCTGACTAAGTATTCTTAATATAAAAACCTGGGGCCCGTTTTACGGAAGGTCGTAAGTCCCAAATCCTAAGTCATATTCCTAATTGTCATGGGACTGATTAATCAGCGATGTGTTGCCATGGTAGTTAGAACTAAAAGTTAGGATTTACGACTTGCGACCTTTTGTAAAACGGGCCCCAGATCTTTCCAAGTTCAGAAATGATCAACAAGTTAAAATTTAACAGCTGGCCAGGTGTTGATTACAACTTACCTGGATCTTCCGTAGCCGCGCCTGTTCCTCTTGTTCTTTCTCTTCCTCCAGCTTCTTCCGGAGACCTTGGAAGGTTTGATCTATCTGGGTCAGGAGATGATTGTATATCCTCTGCATTTCTTCTTTGGAAATATTTGTAGTCTGTAAAAATGCAATTAATTACAGATAATTGCCAGACTTGAGATTTTCCATTTTACCCTGAACAAAGATTGATATATTTCTAGATAAACTGTGTGTGTGTTTGTGAACACATGTATTTGTCTACATTTGTGTGTGTGTACATGTTTGTGTGTGAGTGTGTGTGTGTGTGCATGTGTGTGTGTTTTAGTGTGAGTGAGTGAGTGTGTGTGTGTGTGCATGTGCATGAGTGTATGTGTGTGTGTGATAAAGGTACCAGACCCATGTGTCTCAATACAGTTACAAGGCCCATATACCTGGAATAAAGGTACGAGACTCTTGTACCTGGTATTATCCGAATTCTGTAGGCTTTTCGTATATCAACGCCACTGACAGGTGTATGACATTAGCTCTATGGACATTTTGTCATGGCGAGCTAAATAGAAGACTTTATCTCAATTTCTCTTCCCAAATACATTATAAAGGTGCCAAAACAAACAAGGAACATTTGTGTATTTATGTATCTGGTACTATTAATGTTATAAAGCTTTGTACTGGTTATAAAAGTATGAGGCTTATGTATTAACCTGGTATAAAGGTGTCAGGCTTATGTACCTAGCTGGCATAAAGGTATGAGGTTTATGTAACTGGTATAAAACTATAAGGCTTATGTACCTGGTATAAATGCAGTTAGGCCGTTGTATATGGTACAGTTATATACAGTTCACTCGTTTGTTTGTTTGTTTGTTTATTGTTGTTTAACGTCCCACTCAAGAATATTTCACTCATATGGAGACGTCACCAAATGCCGGTGAAGGGCTTCAAATTTTGGCCTATATCTCTGCACTTACGTCAATTGAGCAGCAAGGGTTCTTTAACGTGCCGACACCTACTGTGACACGGGACCTCCAGTTTTTACTGTCTCATCCGAAAGACAGGAAACCAACCTGCCGCTGGTGGGACTCAAAGTCACGACCTCACGATCCAGAGTCGAGTGCCGCTCCAGTTCACTTGTTCCACTAATGTACACTTGAGATACTCATGTATCAAGTATAAATTACGTACCCGGATTTTCTGGAGGAATTCTTTAAATCCTTTCTCTATGGCTTCGGCTTGCCTGGTGGCAGAATCTTTGTCTTTCTTTAACTGAGATATGATTTCTCTCATCCTGGACACCTGTCCTTGGGACTGTCTTACTTGTACAATCATTTCATACCTGGAAGTTCAAGAATTTTCATTCATTGTTTTAATTCTACATGTATATACCATGCTAGATGTTAGTATAAGGATTGCCCATGTCAAATATCGAAGCTCTACTATTAATACAGTAAAACCTGCTTTAGCGACCACCTGTGTATAAAGACCACCTGGTCACAAAGACTGTTTTTTACTATCCTCAATAGAACCAATTGTGTACAAATCAACCTCTATATAAAGACCACCTCCCTATAGAGACTGGTTTTCTTGTGTCCCTAAGGAGCTTGTTATATACAAGTTTCACTGTATTTCAAAAGTTACAGTCCAGGTTAAAGGTTTTGTCATTGAATGCCATTGACATTAGCTCTCCGGACATTTTGTCCTGGCAAGCTAAACAAAAGATTTTTTTTTCCAATGCAAGAATACAATATAAAGGTGCCAAAACAAACAAAGAACATTTGTGTAAAATATGGTAAAATTCTTTGTAACGGTTTAATAGATATAACTCTGGACAGACAGTTTGGCAGACTGACAAGACAGCATCTATATGCTCCCCTAAAATTTTTCGGGGAGCATAAAAACTGTAAACAAAGAACTTTTTCTATCATCAAGATGCTTGATTCCAATCATCACCCATCCACTCTAATATCTGGATTAATGGAATGAGTTTAAAATCAGAATCTCTGCGTTTATTTCATAAATAAATTACTCAGAATTGATGTTTCTTTGTTTTAATGTACACACAATTCAGTAGTGATTTTTGCAACTAGAAGAAAACTTTTGCAAAATTTTCCAATTTGATGGTTCCTGGCCACATTTTTTGGGTGTGAATGCCCTAGAGATTGTGGGCAACAGCAACACATGATTGCTATACTTCATGACAGAGACAGATGTTCTTACTTGGGTTTAAATTTACGGACATCACTCCACATTCTGATTGTCTTCTGAATATTAATGATCTTTTCTCTTCTCCACAGAATTTTGTTCTTCACTGAAATATCCACACAGAAAATTACACATATTGATAGATATATGAAAGTACGACAGATGTTTAATTTGAAAAAGAAAGAGAATGGTGAAACTGGTATCAAACCTAGGCTCCCATTATCTATCTGGATGCTACACCAACTGTGCTATCTATCTAGTCCAACATACTATTGAGGGTTGCTACACACATTTTTCTTTTAAATGAATTATTTTCCCTTTTTTTTCAGATTTCATCATCAAATGAGTTACCTCCCTTTTGAGCTTTAATCAGCAAATGAGTTATATCCTTCCTCTGAAAATTCATCGAATAAGTTATCTCCCTTTATTTATTTTTTTTAGCATTTATCATCAGATGAGTTACTGTCCTTTCTTTCTAAGATTTCATCATATCATTTATCTCCCTTTCTTTTTGAGATTTTGTCACCAAATGAGTTATCTCCCTACCTATCTAGACCTTTCATCATAGTAAACCAAGCATTTTAAGACACTCTTTTTCACCCCAAGCATCTAGAATTTAGGAAGTAACTTTTCAACAATTCAATGAACAATATTTTTTTTTAGTTAATGGAGATATCTCATGTAAGATAGATATAAATAAATAAAATTTTACATAGTTCAGTAAAACAGTACTGGTGAACATTTATTCATATATCTACTGATTAGAAAAAACATAAATGTTGCCCAAATGTTCATCTTATTTTAGACCTCACAACACTACAATGTACAAATCATAACTTAACTCATCTTCCCCCGAAAAGCTATGGACTCTACTTAAAATCAATGATGTAGGTCAGTCCAAATGTGTCTTTGGGGATGTATGAGTTAAAATCTGGACAGAACAAATATTTACCATCTAGGGTATCATTATACTTGTTGCGCAACACTGTATCTTCTGTTTGTCCCGGCACAACTGGACAAAGTTTTTCTCATGAATATTTTTCACAAAATAAATTGTTGTGTTGGAGCAATGTCCATGCAATCATCAAATACAACCACCATCTTTACAAAAAAAAAATCTTATTCTAATGAATATATTTCCAATCTACTGCAAATCTCACTGTAAACTCAGAAATTTTTCGCCCACGTTTATTTTTTCGCTATTTTCGCTCTTAGATGAGATGGCGAAATTAAAATAAAAAGTGAAAATAATGAAAGCACAGACAGACATGCCATCCGTAAGACTAAGATGATGATTAGGGGCGAATTTAAGACAGGATGAAAGTGCTTTATGTCATAAAAGGGCGAAATTAAGCAAAGGGCGAAAATTTCAAGGTAAACAGTAGTCAAACCCGGGTTTGCCGGGACACACGGGTAGTATCATGTGACTTACATTTGATGACAGACAGGGTACACCATTGGGCCTTTTTCCATCGAGAACACAGCAACCATCTCTTCACTTTCTTGACCAGGGCAGCCAAGTTCTCAGGGTCACTCTTCATAATCTGGTCAAACTCTGCAAATTTGCCCGGTCTAAAGAAGACTTTGGTCAAACCGAACTTAAAGTCGTTATCATCCAATCCCAAGGCTTTGAACAGGGCCTAAAAAATATCAAGATTATGTCACATGCAGTAATTATGTTAAGGAGATTCTATTTCCTGTTTTTGGTCCAACTAGAGGACTACAACATGTACACACCAAAGTAACCAAAAAGCATGAATACAAAGGCAGCCAAATCTACCGTAAAAGGGGGATAACTGTGCTTTTTTTTTTTAAATTTCTCTCCTTTTTTCCACTTAGATTGATACAATAACAAAAAAAAAAAATAGAGAGAGAGAGATATACACAGGAATGAAAATTCTTAAATTCCTATATATTTTGTGAAAATTTACTTGAATTTGAGGTCGGCAATTATTCACTTGCAATTGATTAATTGAACCTTACTATTTGTATATGTATACCAACATTGGAACTGACCTTATTTTCAGAAAATATATAGGAATTTAATTTTTATGCCTGTGTATAGCTCTTATTTGTTATTGTACATCAAGTACAAGTAGTGAAAGTAGAGAAGATTGAAATAATTTCCTTTGGTGAACACAACAGCTAATGCTCCTTTAATTGTTATGTATAATAAATACATATTATCATAACAGAACTTGATCCGAAGACTCGGATCACGTCGAGTTGACAGTGAGCAGATCGTCAGAGTCGAGTTTGATCTGACAATCCGTGCCTGTCAACAATATGTGATCTGGCTTTTCGGATAAAGTCACTGTTATAATGATAAATTTATTATAAACCCATCCATTATTAGCTACAAATTGCAAAACAAATATTTGGAATCCATTCACTTATTGGACAAAAAAACATTTTAATGGAATTTTTTTATTTGAAAAGTAGTCTGCACATGAGAAAAAAACTTTTGTGTTAGTGTTTGCTACGTCATCAGTTTCCGAGACGGATGATATCGATTCAGAAAATTACTTTGGTGACGATCCAGAAAGTCTTATCACAACAGTCTCAAACTTGGAATATTGGCAGGTATACGATAAAAACCCAGACTGTATATGTATATAATTTAACTTTTGTATAAAACAGCAACTTTGATTGGCCGTTGTATTTATCAGTATTTCTCGATAAAATGGTTAGTTTCCTTAAACACGCCCACTTCCAGAAAGGCTTCGCGGATTATAAAGTGTGCACAGCCTCAAACCATATTATTTCTCAATACATTGCAAAATCGTTAAAGTTAATCCTTAAATCTATATTCAAGCCAATTGATCTTGTTTACCTTGCAAAAAAGTCGGGGATCCAGTCTAGCAAGCTCTGCTGGTAGGAAACGTTTGTACATGTTGTAAAGGTCCGAAAACTGTGTTCTAGATGGGAATCCCTGCTGCATCAGCTCCAAGACGGATGTCATACCTACAAAAATAACATGGGTGATATATTAAGTTACCAATTTTACAATGATTAACAAATAAATACTAGCAAGTTTGCTTTTGTATTGTGTTAATGACAACCAATATATCATCTCACATACCAGGGTTACTGAGCATTCCCGCAAAATATATATGGTTTTTGCTTGGTGGGGGATGTGTATTGTTGAAGGAAACCTGAGAGTGGGGGATACTCGAATGATTTTTGGAAAAACTAGGTGTCGAAAGGAAGCTGACAAGCAATATATACATCTCAAATACACGATGGTAGCCTACTAAAATTATCAGAGTGATAGGCCGGTACATTTTTAGGATGATAAATAGTTTCATATTTCACACAAGGCCATACAACAATTTGGTCCCATTCCCAATGCAAAATATACATGGTTTATCCCAATTTGGTGGAAAAAATTCCCAATTTGGAGTTGAGGCTCAAACCCAGCTGTTGATATTTTTAGATGTAGTAATCAAATGGTTCCAGAACTGCTAGAATGAGGTAACAAGTTTGCGCTATATTTATCTCGATGTATTTTTATTAAGTGATGTACAATCCAATATGGCAGCTATTTAACTGTGTCAACATTTAATACTCACACATGGGTGTTTGGAGTAGGCCCCAATGTTTTACAATGTTTTTTGCATTTTTCACTATTTTTTTTTGAGTCTCAGAAACTTTGACGAAAAGCAAATACGGTAGTAAAAATTTCCAGAACTGGAAAGGTAACTGCAAATTCGATGAGTTAAGTTTTTCCAATATGGCATATTTAAATCCTATAAGTCCTAATTTTTCTTTGATCTCAGAATGAAATAGCAAAACTAGCAAATTCAGGAATATTTCCATCCTAAGTCCTAATTCATGAGGTCTCATATAGTTCATATAAGGCCCTATTCCCAATTCAAAAATTGCATTTTTCCCCAATTTGCAGTCAAAATTTTCAATTGAAATCAACTGACAATGAAATTGAAGAGATTTTTGTACATTGTATTTTCAAACAGTTATGTGTATTTCAGATTTTTTCAAATTTCAATAAAATGTTGCAAAAGTTCCCAATTCAAAAGGCCCAGGCCCCATTCTTAAAAGAGTTGTGGAAAATCCCTGCAAGTATTACAGTGAAGTCCTGAGACCAAGTCTATGACCTATGACCTTTAGTAGGTGTTTTGCATGACACCTGGTGAAGAGACAAAAAATAGAATCATACCTGAGCACTCCAGCTGACTGAGAATCTGTCCCCCTTCAAACAGGTGGTCCACCATTTTCACATTGGGTTTGATACATCTGATAAAGTTTGTTCCCTGAAGTGAGAAAAAATAGCCAGTCAGATATTTGGAATTACTTTGATGAAAATCATGTCGTGGAATCTTCTTACCCCATAAAGATTCATTAATTTGAAAAATTAAATCAGGTCTGTTATATACATGTATTTCATTTTAAAATAAATGTACAGTGGAATTTTGTTATCTCAAAATTCACGGCTCATCCCTATTACTTTGAGATATCTGGAATTTGATATAACCGAAATTTTAATTAACATATTTTTCTTTCCATAAAAATCAGAATCGGCTGATCAATTTTGACATATCCGGAATTTTGACTCATCCGATGTCAACATAACAAGATCGCAGTTTATATTTATATATATATATATATATATATATATATATATATATATATATATATATATATATATATATATGTAACAAACTGATTTCCTTGCACATGAACAGAAGATGAAGTAAACCCAGTATTTGTTTACAATGATAGGTCCATAAATGTTTCAGGGTAAACTATAAATTGACTGGCTTGAATGATACAGAAATAAATATCCTTTCTTCTGGCAATTTGCCACGCAGTTAATGATGTCCAATAGGACCAACTCTACAAATGTATGAATTATACCAACAAATGTTTCTAACAAAGGTGAGAATAGGCTGAAGTAAATATCAATTTTACCAAAAACAAAGGGCTTCCGTGGCCGAGTGGTTAGAGCGTAGCGATTTGAATCATGAAGTCTCTCACTTCTAGTCAGCACAGGTTTCAGAGCATGCTGGAACTTACGCTGATTTTGTGAGAAAGTTTGCCAATTTACTTGCTGCTTGCTTGTTTGTTTGTTTATTGTTGTTCAACGTCCCACTCAAGAATCTTTCACTCATATGGATAGGTCACCAAATGCCTTTGAAGGGCTTCAAATTTTGGCCTATGCTCGGCACTTACGGTTATTGAGCAGTGAGGGTTTTTTGACGTACCAACACCTACTGTGACACGGGACCTCAGTTTTTACTGTCTCAGTCCAAAGGACAGGAAACTGACCTGGAGCCAACTGGACACAAAACAACCGTGAAAGGTCATCTTTAAATCAGACAGTCTCGTCACTGTTTAGAGAGGAGGCCAAGAGGGCACTTACAGGTGGCCTGATTCACTGGCCTATCTACAATCAATCTTTTACCCGATGGCAGATTTTAAAATTCAGATGACCTAAAAAGTGTGAGGGTTATCAAGTTTCAATGACGAAACATTAGCTCGGCCATGTTTGCTTACCGTGCTCTTCAGCTTCTGCATCAGAACTACAAGTTGCGATCGGAACTTGCTTCCCACACTGATGAAATTCAGTTTACCAGACGACACTTGAGTTCCTTCAAACATCTTTTTCAGAAGATCATTTTTGCTGTCCTGTATCAAATACTGCAAAGATGCATGCAGGGCATCGTTGTTCTTCTCGATAAATTGGGTCTGAAAAAATGAATGACATTGTTGAAAACAAAGACAAAGGGAAACTTATCCAAACAATGAACAAATATTTCTAGTTTATTTTTGTAACTGTTTACATTCATAATTTTCAAAATTTTATTTATTTTTTATACCATATTTTATTACAACTACGACAAGTTGTAGTAAAAACAAGATGTGTTTGTGAAATACAAATGCCCCCGGTCCCAACAAATTTCTATGCTAGCAAAATATTGCAATGTCCTACCCCCAGGGATATGCGATGTCAGTGAAGTGTGAATAACCCTAAGATCACAATCCAAACTTGAAATATTGCACTTTATATGTAAGCGGAACTTGCATAACTTTTCATATATGATGTACGTAAAATATGAATATAATATAGATAACATTGTACACATGAAAGATACAGTGAAACCCGTCTTTAGAGGCCACTGTCTTAAAAGGACACCTGTATAATAAGGCCATGTTCAAAAAACCATAAATGTATCTCTTTATAATGACCTCATTTGAGAACAGAGGAACCTCACTATTAAGACCACCTAACTGACTGACTCAAAGTGGTCTGTTTAATGAGGTGTTACAGTGGAACCTTGCCATTAAGACCACCTACTGACTGACTCAAAGTGGTCTGTTTAGTGAGGTGTTACAGTAGAACCTTGCCATTAAGACCACTAAACTGACTGACTCAAAGTGGTCTGTTTAGTGAGGTGTTACAGTGAAACCTTGCCATTAAGACCACCTAACTGACTGACTCAAAGTGGTCTGTTTTAGTGAGGTGTTACAGTAGAACCTTGCCATTAAGACCACCTAACTGACTGACTCAAAGTGGTCTGTTTAGTGATGTGTTACAGTGAAACCTTGCCATTAAGACCACCTAACTGACTGACTCAGAGTGGTCTGTTTAGTGAGGTGTTACAGTAGAACCTTGCCATTAAGACCACTAAACTGACTGACTCAGAGTGGTCTGATTAGTGAGGTGTTACAGTAGAACCTTGCCATTAAGACCACCTAACTGACTTACTCAGAGTGGTCTGATTAGTGAGGTGTTTCAGTAGAACCTTGCCATTAAGACCACCTAACTGACTGACTCAAAGTGGTCTGTTTAGTGAGGTGTTACAGTAGAACCTTGCCATTAAGACCACCTAACTGACTGACTCAAAGTGGTCTGTTTAGTGAGGTGTTACAGTGGAACCTTGCCATTAAGACCACTAAACTGACTCACTCAAAGTGGTCTGTTTAGTGAGGTGTTACAGTAGAACCTTGCCATTAAGACCACCTAACTGACTGACTCAAAGTGGTCTGTTTAGTGAGGTGTTACAGTGGTACCTTGCCATTAAGACCACCTAACTGACTGACTCAAAGTGGTCTGTTTAGTGAGGTGTTACAGTAGAACCTTGCCATTAGTGAGGGACTGACATTTATTAAGAAAATTTTGAGACTGACAGTTTACAGTCATAAATGTGATGTGGTCTCCATGCCAGGTGGTCTTTAGGTGAGGTTCCACATCATTTGACAGACCACCACTTCCATGTCAGATGGCGTGGTCTCTCAATTCAGCTGCCACTTTATCAGATCTAGGAAACAATTATAAAATATATAAAGAACATCTACTAACCGTATGATAGCAGACGGCACCAGCAAAATGGCGAATCAAGAACCCCTCATCATCACGTACATCTCTGTGGAACTTTAATTTAGATTTTCTGGGTAGCTATGGAAACAGAAACGATTATAATAAATCTACAGTGAAACACTTATACTGCAGAGTACATGAAATACAAAAACATAAAATAAATATATACTGGTCCTATGCATGTGTTAACAAGTTAATATTGTGTTCCATGTTTTAAACTGATTAACCCCTTCTACCTCCCAAAGCATAATGGACTTGTCCAATGCAATAATAAAAATCGTAGTTACTCTCTGCCAATGCAGTGCTTTGTTTGTTTCCTTGTTGTTTATTATCCCGCTAAGAACATTTCGCTTATATGACCACGTCATCACCTGAAGACTGCCACAAATTTTGACTAATGCTAAGAACTTTATGCTAACGCAAAAAGAGTTCTGTATTATACCTCATTAATAAAACACAGTCAGGGATTGGTTAAGAGCCATCACTTGTCAGGGAGACTACACTTCATGTCTCCCTAGCATCCGTCATGTCTCCCTCATGCAAAAACCCTTGCAGCTTAATCGACAGTCTTAAATGAGTCTGTATTTCGGTATAATAAACAATTTATGGCCCTGGCTGTAGGGAGGCATGAGTATTTGTTTACCCTTCGGGAAATATGACTTGCCTTATGTAAACAAATCCTCATGTCCGTACAACCAAGGCAATAAATGTTTAATGTATCATGACCAGCACAGGAGTAACACACGACCTTAGATTGATTAAAGTCTTATCCAAAAGACCTGTGACCTTTCATTCCTTATGCCAAGGGTAATTTACAAAGAAAACTTTTCATCATGCATTTAGTGTAAATAACCCCCACACATAAATTTCCATGTTTACAGTATATAAGAACTCACTGCTTGCAGTGATCATGTGTTAGTGGGTTTGATTTGCGAGTAGCAGATCCCAGGTTCAATTTCCAGTATTGAAGCATACCAAATACTTTTAAAAAATGGTAGTGAATGTTCTTTCAAAGAATCCTCATTGCATTGGCGTCAGTCAATAGAACTGGTCAGCACTTCACCTAAAGCTTGAGACATCTCTACATACGTGAGAAATTCTCGGCTTGATGTTAAAACGACAATTAAATGGAATACATAACAACACTCTATGTTAGATACATACACTCAGTCTGAAGTGGTTCTTGTTCCGATTGTGTACCTCCATTGTAAAGTGATCGGGCTTCGGAGTTGGAAGTTTACTTTCTTCATCCAGTAAGTCAAATATTCCTTTGCTCTTAGTTTCGATCAGTTCTGGATAAAAAAAGAAATGAATCTTGAAATATTATCTTGTCTACATGTGTTGATTTTTTCTATCTAATTACCTTCAACATTTTATTGATTAAACTGTCAATAAATGATCACACTTGATTTGATATAGGGACAAAAATGTAAGCATGACACATGTTTTGATATTTCTATATTTTAGATTTTTTTCTCTCTTATAAAATTTAAAACTTGAAAAAAGATAAGTTAGCAATGATTTACCATGTGCATTGGTGGCGAGATACCTTGCTGATTGAGCATATCAGTGGCGAGATTCCTTGTCTATTGGAAACAATGATAGTGAGACACCTTGTAGATTGGTCGTTGTGGTAGTGAGATAACTTGTAGACTAGAAATATTAGTGGTTAGATTACTTATAGATGACAAAATATTGGTGAGACACTTGTTGATTGGTCATATTGGTGGTGAGACGCCTCGTAGAATAGACATTAGTGGTGAGACATCTTGTAGATTAGAAATATTAGTGGTAATACTACTTATAGATAACATAATAGTGGTGAGAAATCTGATTGGCCATTCTAGTGGTGAGACATCTTGTTGATTAGTTGCATCAGTGGTAAGACACCATATAGATTGACCATAATAGTGGCGAGACTTGTATACTGGACATATTAGTGGTGAGACACCTTGTAGATTGGACATAGTGGTGCGACACCTTGTAGATTACCTATATTAGTGGTGAGACACCTTGTTGACTAGAAATATTAGTGGTGAGACTACCTAAAGATAACAAAATAGTGGTGAGACACCTTGTTGATTGGTCATATTAGTGGTGAGACACCTTGTTGATTGGTCATATTAGTGGTCAGACAGACTGTAGACTGGACATATTAGTGGTGAGACACCTTGTAGATTGCCTATATTAGTGGTGAGACACCTTGTTGATTGGTCATATTAGTGGTGAGACACCTTGTTGATTGGTCATATTAGTGGTCAGACACCTTGTTGATTGCCATATTAGTGGTCAGACACCTTGTTGATTGGTCATATTAGTGGTCAGACACCTTGCTGATTGGTCATATTAGTGGTGAGACACCTTGTTGACTGGACATATTAGTGGTGAGACACCTTGTTGATTGGTCATATTAGTGGTCAGACACCTTGTTGATTGGTCATATTAGTGGTCAGACACCTTGTAGACTGGACATATTAGTGGTCAGACACCTTGTAGACTGGACATATTAGTGGTCAGACACCTTGTTGATTGGTCATATTAGTGGTCAGACACCTTGTTGATTGGTCATATTAGTGGTCAGACACCTTGTAGACTGGACATATTAGTGGTCAGACACCTTGTTGATTGGTCATATTAGTGGTGAGACACCTTGTAGACTGGACATATTAGTGGTGAGACACCTTGTAGACCAGACAAATTGGTAGAAAAACACCTTGTTGATTGGTCAAATTGACAGATAATGAGTTAGTATGCTGATTTAATAGTGGTGATATTAATTGGTAGTAAACACCATCATGACTTGTGGCAAGACATCAGAATTAACTGGAGTGAGACACTTTGTTATTGATTGATCAGATTCATTGTTAAGTTTTTGTTTCTTTGCTTGTTTGTTTATTGTTGTTTAACGTACCACTCAAGAATCTTTCACTCATATGGAGACGTCACCAAATGGTGGTGAAAGGCTTTAAATTTTGGCCTATGCTTGGCACTTACGGCCACTGAGCAGTGAGGGTTCTTTAACGTGCCGACACCTACTGTGACATGGAACCTCCGTTTTTACTGTCTCATTCGAAGGACAGGAAACCAACCTGCCGCTGATTCACTGTTATGTGATGGCGAGACACTGTGCAGACCGATAATGAAATCTGGAATAGATTCCTACTGGCTACAAACATGTTTGAAATATCTCTTTTTATAGAATGTTGATGATATTACCTATGCAATCCTGATTATCTGTCCAGTTGATCTTCTTCACATTCAAGCCTTCCTTTTCATACAAAATTTGCTCCTACAAGAGAGAAAGTCAGTTACCATTTTCCAGTACTGAATATACATAATTCTATATAAACACAGTTACAAATTTCACTGAAAGGAGAAAGGAGACATGGAGACATAAAATAAATGGCATGGTTTAAACATGTTGACCCTATAGCTGTTAAATCTAGGGTTATAAAGAAATACTACAAGTTCCTCAGTCAATGACAGAATTTTAAAATGTTGACCATTCAGCTGTTAAAACAAAATGTAAGGAAGAATTATTACCAGTTCTGCAGTCAATGGCAATATTTAAATATGTTGACCCTAAAGCTGTTTAGTCTAGAGGTATGGAGAATTATTCCCACTTGCACAAGATATACATATTTTGTCACTTGATGAAAAATATACATGTTTAAAATTGAAGCACATATCAAATTTAAAGCTGTTACCTTGACGACATGTTAAATACACAGATACATACAGTGTACATGTGTGTATACAGTCAAGTGGTCCTAATACAGAAATTCAACTGTATATATGAACATGACGACACTGAAGATAGGAAAGTCGTTTGTTCAACACTAAACAAAACAGATAAAGACTTCATGTACTGATTTGAAAGTGTTTTGTTTTTTTTACAACAGAACCTTTCACGCTAATTTCACTTGCATCCAAATACTTCAAAGTGTTATCAAGAAGATTTGTACCCAACACCTAGACTTTAAAGCTTATATTGCGTGATTTTCTTTTTTTTTTAACACCAAGCTTCGATCTTACCTCATTAAGAATTCGGTCATTGAAGAACTGTTGTAGCTTTTCATTACAGTAGTTGATGCAGAATTGTTCAAAACTGTTAACTTGGAAGTATTCTGTAGAATCAAGCAGAAAGACTCTATGACAAGTAATTCATTGTGTGCATACAGATTTCGTACATAAAAACAATACTAGTTCCGGACCAGTAGTCATCTAAGATGGTGTGTTTTCGTCTTCAATACATACTAGGATAATGATGATTGATCTAAACAAATCTAACAAAATCGTGTTCTATATAGCCGAAACCATATAATAGCTGACTACTAGTCCTAGCTGACTACCAGTCCTAGCCAACTATTGGTCCTAGCCGACTAATGGAACTAACCGACAACCGATCATAGCCGACTTCTGGTCCTAGGTGATTACTGGTCCTAACCGACTACTGGTGCTAGGTAGCCAACTACTGGTACTAACCGACAACCAATCCTAGCCGACTTCTGGTCCTAGGTGACTACTGGGGCTAGCCCTAGGTGACTACTGGGGCTAGCCAACTACTGGTACTAACCGACAATCAGTCCTAGCAGACTACAACCCCTAGCCGACTTCGGCTAGTGTACATGGGGCTAGCCAACCGACTACTCAGTCCTACTTAAATCTAAACTATAGCGGTCCTAGCCGACTACTGGTACTTAAATCAACTATTGGTCCTAGCCGACTACTGGTACTTAAATCAACTATTGGTCCTAGCCGACTACTGGTACTTAAATCAACTATTGACCCTAGCTGACTACTGGTACTTAAATCAACTATTGGTCCTAGCCGCTACGATCAACTATTGACCCTAGCTACTGGTACTTAAATCAACTATTGGTCCTAGCCAACTACTGGTACTTAAATCAACTATTGGTCCTAGCCAACTACTGGTACTTAAATCAACTATTGGTCCTAGCGACTAACTTAAATCAACTATTGGTCCTAGCCGACTACTGGTTAAATCAACTATTGGTCCTAGCCGACTACTGGTACTTAAATCAACTATTGGTCCTAGCCGACTACTGGTACTTAAATCAACTATTGGTCCTAGCCGACTACTGGTACTTAAATCAACTATTGGTCCTAGCCGACTACTGGTACTTAATCAAAATTGGTCCAACTATACTTAAATCAACTATTGGTCTTAGCCGACTACTGGTACTTAAATCAACTATTGGTCCTAGCCAGCTACTGGTACTTAAATCAACTATTGGTCCTAGCCGACTACTGGTACTTAAATCAACTATTGGTCCTAGCCAACTACTGGTACTTAAATCAACTATTGGTCCTAGCCGACTACTGGTACTTAAATCAACTATTGGTCCTAGCCGACTACTGGTACTTAAATCAACTATTGGTCCTAGCCGACTACTGGTACTTAAATCAACTATTGGTCCTAGCCAACTACTGGTCCTAACTGACTAATGGTCCTAGCCGATTTCTGGTGCTAGCCGACTACTGGTCATATCCGACTACAGATCCTAACTGAGGAAAGGACCGGTAAAAAATGATACCATACTATGAATCAAAATCCTGTTTTGGAGTGAGATAGTACAGTGAAACCTGTCTTGAAAGACCAACCCTTCTGCCACTGCAATGTGGTCTTACAAGACAGGTGGTCTCTCAATAGAGGTTTTTTTTTATAGGATTACATAACCAAGTGTTTTGAGAATTTGGTCTCTCAAGACAGGTGCTCTTTCATGACAGGGGTCTCTAAAGACAGGTTTCACTGGATCTCAACATAAAGCATATTAAGAGACAAATCTGTATATTATGTAATCATTCTAAATTGACACCAAAAATAAACATACAGTGGAACCTGTCTTGAGAGACCATCCCGCCTGCCACTGCAATGTGGTCTCTCAAGACAGGTGGTCTGTCAAATGAGGTTTTTTTTATAGGATTATTTAATTAAATGGTTTTCTGAATGTGGTCTTAAAAGACAGGTGGTCTTTAATGAGAGTGGTCTTTCAAGACAGTTTCCATTGTATAAAATTTCCGCAATTTTTACAAAGATGACGAAAACATTGCTCAATAATGTTGATAAATTATTTTGAATCTGACACTTGATTCCTCTACAATAATCTAAAATTTATCCCAGAGATAATTTATTATGATAGATATTTTACCAAATCCAGCTATATCTAGCAGACCAATGTAGTTGACAGAGGAGGAAAATGGAATAGCCTGATTGACTCTTCCAACAATGTAGTCGAACATCTTGGAGTAAATTGACTTAGACAGGGCATCTCGAGCATTTGCTGCCTCTCCTGCTTTCAATGGGACTCTGAAAATATAATAAATGGACAAAAATGAAAAAAAAATAAAAATACTGGATTAACTGTTCAGTAAGATTAAGTTACTTTTAAAAGTATTATCTCAAACTTCAAAATGTTTTTTATATATTTTACATTTTTGCACAGAATTTTTCACTCATTTACAGAAGTTAACATATTAAGAATTTCTACCAATATGTGTATGTAGTTAGAGCCTGTGGTGGTGTACCAGTGTATGTTTTTCAATGAGCCACACCTGGTATGAAATAATATCTCAATATTCTAAATTTTGGGGGGAGAATTTAGAAATTTAAATAGTGTTTAACTGCATAACTCAACAATTTTACAGTTACATGTATATATGGTGACAAGCAGATTTTAATGGTGGAAGAGAGAACCCGGTTACAACAATATACCTCGGGGAAGACACCACCAGCCTTCCGCAAATAAACTGACAAACTTTCTCACAAGAATCAGCTTAGGTTCCAGCAGGGCTCAACCTTGCACTGACCAGAAGTGAGCGAGGTCATAGTTCAATGATCGATGCTCTAACCACATGGTCACAAAGCAAGATGCTCAACTAATTCTCTATCTTCAAAATACCATATCGGTAAAGATAACAGACATTTTCTAAATAATGACTAACATCTTTCATTTTTCATCAAGATAGAATTCAGTCCTAATTTGTTCACTTTTATTTACTTTCTTGACCGTGACAAAATTTTTACTAATCCATTTCCAGTTCTTGCCTGTGGTCCTAGGCTGGACAAAGGCCATCAGAATTGTTTCATGTAGCATTTTACAAACTTCAAATCCACACAATATACAGTAGAACTTCAACAAGTTGAGGTTCAAAGGACCACAAGAAAAGTTCGAAAAACATCGGGACTTCCACTCATGGATGGCAACTAAGAATCATCTTTTCTTTAGTTTCAGAGTTTCTATATGGTGTATACGACTTCGAAACCTCTTAAGACATATACGGTCATTATGATTAATAATTAGTGCTAACTTTAATTTAATTTGCATGAAATTAAAACACTGAATGTTTATGAGAAGGAGAAGAATTATCATGGGGCGATTTCGTACAAATGTCAAATTTGACTTCGAATTATATGTAGGAATTTTCGTTGTTTTTAAGAAAATGGGCCCAACAATTTATTCAAAACATTGAGAAATTCGACTCATAAAAGTTCGAATTATAAAATGTCTATAAGTAGTGTTGAATAACAAAAATTTGGGGGGACTTTGTCAAAAGTTCCCAACATCAAGAAATTCAACTCATTGAAGTTCGACTCATCAAAATCATACTGTATATTGAATTTGGTGACAATAAATGAAATATAAATTTTTCTCTATTGTAACATCGGTTTACTTTTACATGTTTTATTTACGTAGATATAAAGGGTGTGATCATAAAGCCTCTTTAACTGATCCATGTGTGAGCGAATCACTGTAAAGAACAAGAACAAGTATTGTCCTAGACACAAAATATCCATACTTAATGGCTGTTCCTTTGAGACCTCCCCTCGAAGTCTGCATGATTCTGCTTGTGAGACAATCCCTAAGTTCCTCTTTATCTACTGCTAATAGTTTTGCTGCCGTTGCTAAGGAAGCCTCTCTGCCATCATTCACTTTACAACCCCCTAAAAACAGGAAAAAAACATATCATGAAATAGTTTTAGCTAACACAATAGCAATTCCGGTTTCCTGTTCCCATTATTCTTCGGTATGTTTGCTATTTCCAGGTGATTATTACCCTAGCCGAATTTAACAATCTATTAATGGATAAAAGTACATTGACAATTGTACAGTTTTGGTTTGTTTTGTTTACATAACACTTATTGTGCAAAAACTCTTAAGTGTGCAAAAACTTGTGCCTCAAAGATGATTATTTTTAACTGATAGACATTTACATGTCTATTTCATACATCCATGAATGTCAATTTCTCCCACCTTGGACAGTCTCCCATTTTGCCAAGATGGAATTTCTCTGTCCATACTCCAGGGTGTTTCGATAAGCTGCATGCAAAAAACCGGAGGTGAACAGCAATAAAAATTGTTATGGCACCATTTAGACACTAAAATGTCAATGGGAATACTAAGGTATATTACTAGCCAGTTGGATTAAAATACTCATTCCCCTCTCCTTTGGCAGATAAAATATCAAGCCTTGAGGCATGAATCTTCAATTTAAATCATAGTCCCTGGACAATTTTTTTCAAATCTACACTGAAGAATATTGCTCCTTTGGTCTAAATTTTTTTTGTCCTACCCCATAACTAGGAAAAGATAAGTCGGCGTGGGGCATGTAATTTAAAAAAAATATATATGTACATGTAATGGTATTACAATGATCTAGAAATACATGTACATTCAAACCTGCCTTAAAGGCCACCTGTTTTCAGCAGCCACTCGTCTTCAACAGCCAGTTTCTGTTCCCCCAATCAATTTCACTATATAAACATACTTAAACCAGCAGCCACCTGTCTAACGTGGCCAGCAGCCAGTGATATACAGGGCAAAATGCTTGGTCACACTGTTTTCAGCAGCCATTTTTTTAAGGATGGTTGATCACATGATCTATTTTTAGAAAATCTGTAAACAGGTTAGCTTGGCATCACTGTAATGTACATGATTTTAACATCTGATCATCTTAACATCAAACTATCATGTATTGATATATGAATATACATGCGTTGCTATACACTGCATACTGGACACCAATTTTCTTGCGACTTTTGTCAACCTGGAACCAAAGGCCACCTGTCTTATGCAGCCACTTTTCCAATCTCCCTTAGGTGGCTACTGAAAACAGGTTCGACTGTAGTTTTCTTTGACAATGATTCTGACTAAGTAAGACAAGTTACCCTGTGTGTCGTCGTGGTTTTCCTCAAATGCGATGTTGCCGAGGTGTAACACTGCCGCGACGATTGTATAAATAGATAGTCTTTCCTGGTCATTTATACCCAAGTGTGTCATGGCGCTGTCGCAAACTTTGAAATCCTTTACGTCATCCAGGATGATGTCATGCAGACTTCCATGTTTCACGTACTGATAGAAAAAGAAAGAAATATGGTGTCATTATGTCACTTGTATCACAAAAATGTACACCACTTTGTACATCACAAGTGGCATCTGATCAGCAATGAGGGTTTGAGTCCCAATGATTTTTTTGTGAGAAATTTGCCAATTTACTTGCCGATGGCTGGTGGTTGCTTCCCAGGTACATTGTTACCTGGTTCCCTCCTCCACCTATAAAAACTGGCCACCACCATATAACTGAAGAATTGTTGAGTGTGGCATAAAAAAACTATTCAAATGAAAAGTGCACTAAGGTTATCCAACCAAAATTTTGGATATCAATATGATATGCTTGGCAATGAAACAGTCGTGACCTATTTTAGGAAGTCCCAGACATGACTCACTGGGATAAGGAGTTGAAGTTAGAGCCACCCACTAGAAGGCATACATTCTAACCAAATGAGCCACCAGAATTTAAAAAAAAAAAAAACACTGCATACCACCGCCCATCCAAACTCTAAAACTTTGGTCTTGGCAAATCACACAAATTATTGTTAAATGATTGCCTTCCCTGAATATTTAATTTTTGCGAGTGAGAGCTCTTGTGAAATTATCTGTAAATAAAATTGTCGTGAATAAAACCAGGTTTACAGTAATGATTATTTTACCACATCTTATGCTTAAGTCTAGCAAATATGTGTGAGAAATATTCTGTTTTTCTCCTCACAAATTTAAACCCCATCACCCTATCTCCTCAAGTTTCTATCGTATTATTTTAGTATTTGGGGTTTTAAGGGTATGGTAAATGAAAATTTTAAAAAATGGCTTTTTCATCCCTAAACAGACAATAAGACTGGCCAACTTCTTATGTAAAGTACATTCCATTGATTTTTGGAGGGTGGATAGGTTCATGTCAAGTAACAACATGGATAAGCCAATGAATTTTCTGACAGAAATTTAATGATTTACAATACAATACAACATACCGCTTGGCTTTTTCGGTCCTGACCTAGAGACTTCTCACTGTCTCTTCCGCAGAAATACTGGGTACAGCCACGACTGAGGTACTACATAAGGAAAAAAGCAACAACAACAAAATAACAAGATTAACGAGTTACAAGATTAACGAGTTACAAGATCAACAAGTTACAAGATCAACGAGATACAAGATCAACAAGTTACAAGATCAACGAGATACAAGATTGTCCATGTTTAACATGTCAACATTGAGTTACAAGATTGACCCATGTTTGACATGTCAACATTGAGTTACAAGATTGACCATGTTTGACGTGTCAACATTGAGTTACAAGATTGACCATGTTTGACGTGTCAACATTGAGTTACAAGATTGACCATGTTTGACATGTCAACATTGAGTTACAAGATTGACCATGTTTGACATGTCAACATTGAGTTACAAGATTGACCATGTTTGACATGTCAACATTGAGTTACAAGATTGACCATGTTTGACATGTCAACATTGAGTTACAAGATTGACCATGTTTGACATGTCAACATTGAGTTACAAGATTGACCATGTTTAACTTGTCAACATTGAGTTACAAGATTGACCATGTTTGACATGTCAACATTGAGTTACAAGATTGACTATCTCTTGACATGTCAACATTGAGTTACAAGATTGACTATGTTTGACATGTCAACATTGAGTTACAAGATTGACCATGTTTGACACATCAACATTGAGTTACAAGATTGACCATGTTTAACATGTCAACATTGAGTTACAAGATTGACCATGTTTGACATGTCAACATTGAGTTACAAGATCGACCATGTTTAACATATCAATGAGTTACATGACCAGCCACATTTTGACATGCAAACAATATCAGGAATATTTACCGTTTAAAAATGCTCAACATAGACACAACAAAACACTTACACAATAAGGAAACATGCAATGAAAATCAGACATTTAAAAATATGGGAGGCAAAATACAATATTGCAACATTTAAAAACTTTTTTTTTTCTATTTTTTATTTATTTATTCATTTTTTATTTTTTTTTGGGGGGGGGGGTTCTACTTTAATATTAATTATCATGATCATATCAATCTATCAATCTCAGGACTACGGGGACTTGTATCGTATACCACCCAAAGTAATGTTATGAAATCAATTACCCGTACCATATCTTATGGCCTTAAATCATATTTTTTTTGGGGGGGGCAAAACTTCTGATTTTAAGTAAAAGATACATGTAGGTTAAACATATTAAAGTGGAAAATATAGACTGATGTCGGCAGAGATGAAATTAGGGTTTGGGCAACACAAAAACACATCAAATATGAATTTGATTTTAAAAAAGGTTTAAATCATTTTTTAGTTATTTGTGTATTGTATAATTATCATATTTTATATCATGTATAGGCCTACTGACTGTGTGTATAGATTATCTATACATACATTACAAGTACCAAATTATCATATTACCGGTAAATTTATCATGCCATGATAATTGTACCACATGTCACCATTCTTGTGGTATCCTCCTTACATGTGGGGTCACAGTTAATGGTTCTAAGTGTATTTATAAACCTTTCTTTCGGAGTAGATTATCCAAGTGATAGGGAAATGCAGATAATTCAAATATTTGGCTTAGATAAGTCAATGCAAATGGATAGGTCAAAGACATAATTTCAGAGGAAAACAAATTATCGAACTACAGGTTTATAAAATATTGCACAAGACACATGACAGGCATTGAAAAATCCTAATTTGGATAAGTAATGTCATATATATGACATTTAACTGTTAATGATTTTTCAAAGTAATTCAACTTTCACTTTATAAAGTACAGTCAAACTTGCATTAAAGGCCACCTCTGTATAAAGGCCACCTGCCTATAGAGGCTATTCGAACATTAAGTTTTGTTAACTTTTTTATAATGAATAAAAGTCTTTATAAAGGTAACCTGTCAATAACGGCTACTTTTCTCTGTTCCCTTGAGAGGCCTTTATAGACACTTTTGACTGTATATGTAAACAGAAAATAAACTCTAGATTTTCTAAAGGTATGATTGTTGGATACGATTTTGAAATTGACTGAAAAGCATTCCATGACGTTTACAAGAAACCGATCTTACGTGAAAGTGATCAGGCGAGGTGAGGCTAAGTTGTCTACGTAATTCCTCCGGAGCACCTGCACACAGACGGTAAAATATGTGGTAATTTCTCTCATCTTTACTCTGAACACATACTCTGGACTTTTCCAACAGGTAATGAGATATAAATCCTCCAGCAACCGCATTCTGTAAATCACAGTCATTACAGTGAGATCATGATGTTGTCAAGGAAATATACAATAGACAAAAACAACACATTTGTAATACTGAATACCTGTAAAAGGTTCGAGTACTTCCTTTAAATTTTGCCTTAAATGTGAGGACAAATTTTAATGAAAGTGGAAATTTTGAGTAATTGTAAAATGCCATCAGAAATAAAATTTGAGCAAACTGAGCACTGAACCGATGTTTCAGGATGTGAAGGGGGCAAAAATAACCAGGAGCAAAATATTCCAATTGTAAGGAACCACCTTAATTTCCTAAGTAAATATTCCAATTGTAAGGAACCACCTTTATTTCATTCCTAAGTTGTGGTGGCAACCTGAAAATGAAGAATACTTGTCCATTTTTCTTAAAAAATAGCCAAGAGCTGAGATACAAGGTAATATAGGGTAGCGTCCATTAGTGAGTGATGATTTTTATCATTGTTTAATAACTTGCTGGCAATTTTTTCCGGGGACAAAGCTCCGACTTTTTTTGGCCTAAGAGGCATAATGTAATGAAAGAAAATTTAACAATAACATAACGTGAACAATTATATTACTAACAATATTACGGTAAATCATTCTTGTTGAATTACGGAAAAGAGTCTATCTATAAATATAGGGGGAAAAGAGGGGGGGATAAGAGACGGGAAAAGTTAGAGATTCATAAGTGACTACAAGATCTAGATCAACTGTATATATCACATGTATTTAGCCTAGTGATATACAGCAGAAAAACAAGGGAGATAAATCAGATAGCAATCTACAGATAATATTGTTGAGCAAATGTAAATTCCATCTATAGCTGAGAGCTCATTCTAATTTGTCGTACTCATACATAAATGTACATTGCATATGACTTTATGTAAATAGGAATAGCAGCTACATACAAAAAAACAATAACATGTCTCCCCCCCCCCCCCCCTCGTCCTCCACCAAATGAAACTCTCGGAGTCACCCACTTTAAAGTCCCATAACTCTGGCAAGTATTGCCCGATGTTTGCCATAACTCAATTTAGATTTCACTGATATACAGGTCAGCCACATACCATATTTGGTTCTTTTGAGTCATATATGATGCTAGATGTTGTCTTGTAAACAAAAAACAACAACTTGTTTCTCCCTCTGTACATGAGAGCAGTGTGACCCTGAGCTTGAAGATATGACCCATGATAAAGGTCATGACACACCTATAGGTCATGACTAATACCATATTGAAGTTTGAATAAGAATGTATTCAAATCAACTGTTGGAGAGTCTAAGCCTGGACCAAAATTCTGCCCATGGGTGCACTGTGACCTTGACCCAGAGTCAGGTCATGACACATTTGCTTTTTGGTGATGACAACCAATGCATTCGAAGCAATGGTTAGAAAGTTATAGCCTAGGCAAAACTTCTGTCCATTGTTGCACTGTGACCTTGACCTTGAAAATACTACCCAAGATCAAGGTCATGACACACCTTTAGATCATGACAAATGACAAGTAACAAGATAAAGTTTGTTTGAATATATTTCAATCAAGGGTTGGAAAGTTATATCCAGGACAAGATTTTGTGATATACGGACAGACAGACAGACAACTGTGGCAAAACCAATATGACTCTCCCACCTCTCTTACGGGAAGGATATATATTTGTCATGACTGATATGCAAATTGTAACAATATCATTGGACAAGCATTTTGTGAAGAAGCTGTGAATGATAAATGCTATGCCCCCAAGAGCTAAGTGATCATTCAAAAATATTTGTTTAAAGGCCAATAACTCTGGCAAATATTGTTGAATGTTGGTCATAAATGAATGTATCTGGGATTTCACTGTTATAAAGCAACATACCAAATGTTAACTCATCAATCCCTGAAAAACAATGGACTCTTCTGTAAATCAATGACTTAGACTAGTCCAAATGTGTCTTTAGGGGTGAATGGGTTAAAGCTGACATGTTGTTAACAGAGAAATGAACAAACTGACAACTGACAGACCATAACGTGTGTGGCGAGAGCTTTAGAGTTGTCATGCCATGCATTAAATCTCCTCTGACCGACAGACCACAAGCAGTTTATATGCCCCTTGATCATGAGAGTCAAAACAAGGGAGGGGGGATATTCCCTGCTGTTTAAATGAACTGATTAGATATATAAAACATACAAAGAATTATGAGTGTAGAACCAGAAATTTTCGTTTGGGTTTCACTTTCGTTGATTTTGTTGTTCTCATTTATCAGCGAAATTAAGACCATGACAAAATTTACATACATGTACATGTAGAATACCCTTTGTAATAGTAACAGCGTCCTTTCTAAAACATTGTACATTTGTATACTTTGTACTGCTTTGTTTCCTATAATTATAAATCTCGTATCGTTTTACTTACTGAATGAAAATAAACAACATATGGTAAATCGGGTAAATATATGACGTGACACAGTGTTTTTCAACGTACATGTAGCTTGCAAACTGTTCAAACAGGTGAATAATGGATGGAAAAAAATGAGTCTTTTTATTTCAACAAATTTTAATGTCAACAAATTTTTTTTTTTTTTTTTTCAAAACAACAAAATTTTAACCCACACAAATTTTTCTGATTCGACAGTAAAGAAACAACTGAAAACAAGACAAGTAAAATGTTAAATCAGCAAAAAAAAAAAAAAAAAAAAAAAAAATCCAGACAAGAAACTTGTTTCCCCTTATTAAGATGAATGGAATGACCCGATCACAATAAACAAATCAGTTTTAATATATAGCACCTGGTGTATATTAAGGCAAATACAGAAATGATGATTAGTGATTCGTTGCTGAAGAAAAAACTCCCTGAAACTGAGCACAAAGAACATGTTATATAAAGTGGTTAAACACTCTGCTACTATACTGTATAGATATATATACAGTCAAACCTCTGTTGAGAGACGGTCAGACCATTCCATCTGTCAGGGGAAAATGTCCATCAAGCAGTGATGGGAAGTTGATTGATTATATTTGAAATTCTATCGGTTTACCAGTTCCAATTTCAATTATGATTTACGATGTTGTTATTTTTTTATGATTAAAGATTAATAGCTCTGTAAACTAAAAAATTAACTTTTAAAAAAGTTTAAAAAATTTTTTTTTTACAATTATAATTTGAAATGGATTTTCCATGCAAATATGATGAGTTTGAAAAATACTTAATGATCGATCTAACATCTAAACTATGGAATGCCAGTAGGATGTTGTATAAAACAATGAAAAACATTAGATACTTTTCACATCCATAATGGATGGCCTCATTCTACGGTAAGATTGAAAATGTTTCAAAAAATACTGGCATATCATCCTGACTTACAGCAGAAGGCTAGATGAATAATGAATGAATCAATGTGAAACTGCTGTGATGAAATAAAATATTCAAATCCATTACTTGAACATATCACTGATCAACGTAGCATTTTTAATACAAATAAATTATTCATTATACTTTATAGACCGATTCCTATCACTACTTTCATGACAGGTGGCCCCCCTGTGTCAATAAAATATTCATTGAACCCTTGTGGTTCTCTTTGAAGTGGTTACTCAAGAAAAGCCCTTCTTTATGACAGTGGTCTCTCGAGATAGGTTTGACTGTAGTATGATTAATGTATGAAAGCTTCAGACTATCATACTAACAATACAGTATACATACTCTGTGTTGCATCGCCTGTAAACAGAAGAATTAGAGTTATCTCCCTTATAATATAGTGTCAATAATTTACTTTGATATAAAAGTCAAATATATATATATATATATACATGTATTTGATTTATTACCAGTCAACAGGTATTTTTTACTGGAAAAAGGTAAGTATGAAATTCTAACTTCATACAAAAGGAAATCGAGTGGGTCAGAATAACCTGGTAAATTTATTTTGTTACAAAAATACAAAAGTTTTTGAAAAAAAAAAAATAAACCTGAAGAATTCCTAAATATTAATACATATATATATCATGGTCCATATCTCAATGCCAGTAAATATATGGCATTGTGTTGGATCTACATCGAAATGAATTCCAAACAAATCTGTAACATGCAAAACACATATCTTCTCTTAAGGTTGAGAGAAAACACAATAGAGCAAGATTTTATATCTTCATACTCTTAACTCATCAACCCTAGAAAAACAATGGACTCTTCTATACATCATTGACTAAGAACAGTCCAAATGTGTATTTAGGGATGAATGAGTTAGTTTAAAAAAAAAATGGACTACGAAAATATTCAATACTTTCATTGAGAAATCAGAAACACTATATGTGTGGTACTCTCAACAGAGTCAACAACAACGAAGACATTCGGGGCCTGGAAATAGAACGACCTTCGTTTTCTCATAAAGTCGAGATATTTGATATTCAGCAAACAGTTATCTAAAATTTTACATAGGTACATACATAATAAGCTCAAAGACTATATGGTGCAAATAATAATTTTAAAAGTGCTAAACAGTTCTCCTATCAATTTTGTAAACTTCAAACAGTAATATATCTTAAGCTCAACTTTTATTTTAGTATTTGGATGAAACTAATTTAAAGTTTGCTATTATCATTTAATCAATTTTTTGATTAAAAAAAAAAGCGAAAAATAGTTTAAGATTGGTACTAAAAATTCTTAGTGCTTACTCAAAAGTTTTAGAGATATTTCTGAAATAGTCATCAGTTGAACATTGTTTACCTCGATTATGACTCATCAACCCCTGTGATCACATTTAGACTGACCCAAAACAATAAATAGCACTGCCTACTGTCATAATTTAGGAGTGACCAAGTTTGTATTGCATGTTGCATTGTTTGAAATTATAGTAGAACACAGATTGGAAATCATACACTCCGGTATTCTGACAGTGGACTTTATCATTCTTTGAAAATGGGTGATTCCAAATGTGGGTGAAGGGGTCAATGAGTTAATAGACCATTGCAACAAATATACAAATATTTCCAGTATCAGCAAAGATTCAATTTATTTTCAGATTTCATCAAATCAACCAAACCCAGCTGAGCTTAGATATTTACATCATATATGGTATAGGTAAGGTAAAAAGTGATGGCAACAATTCACCGTGAACAAGCTGACCAGGTGAGCTAACCAGGGTAGAAATGGCTCACCTGTACCTTTGTTCAAGGTGAACTGATGATTAAAATTTTTTTACTGATATAGGATCAATTTTGTATATATGTAATTACAATACATGTACTTAAATTTTTTTTTTACCTTGTTGTCAAAGTGAATTTCGATGAATTTACCAAATCTGCTACTGTTGTTGTTTCGTACAGTTTTAGCATTACCAAAGGCTTCCAGTAGCGGGTTAGCTACAAAGAGATACAAGAATTATGATTAGCTAATACTATCTAGTGGTGTTGTTCCGTACATTAAATAACTTATCTATGGCATATATAGGCAAACATGAATCTGTTTCCATAATCTTTGTAAAAGAATACAAACCTTTGTAAAAAATATGAAATAAATGAATTTGTGGATAGAATGAAGTAAATGCTAATATCTGCTTTATGAAAAGTACAATAACCTCTGAAATGTTAGTAAGTTTGTGCAAAAATGAAGTTTGTTACCTGACCATCCCATATACCTGGCTTAACCTTTCCATGGCAATAATCGATGATAAAATGATGCTATACTCCGATTCACATAACTTTATATGGCGGAGTAACCTTTCAATAATCATACGGATGATTCTGCTCACTTTTTCGGTTATGACAAGCTTCACAGGAAAAAACATTTTTTATTCCTCTCTAGATACTGTCTTATGTATGGTGACAAGTGAGATTGACTACTCTTGCCGATGTAATTTTAATGTTACACGTGTAATGCTTGCTTTACTAATCCAAAACTTTAATCCCATCCAAGTCAAAAAAGGGGGGGGGGGGGTCACAAGACTACACCCCGGTATATTATAGAGTTTTTACTACACACAGCGTAATATACTGATACACTTTTGTCTGTTGTTTAAATGATGTTTTATGCCAAATCAACAAATTTCCAATTAAATTGTGGAAGCCATCTTTTAATGGTGGAGGGGAGAAGCCGGTTACAGTGAAACCGAGAAGAGACATTATCGTCCTTCCATAAGTTATATACTGATACTAGCAATGTCTACAAATATTTGAATGGCGACTTCACATTTAAATATTTGCCATTACTCTTCATTCTTGAATATTTGATCATTTGTTTCAGCTCTAATTTAACTCATCAACCTCTGAAAAAAAAACAATGGACTCTTCTATAAATCAATGACTTAGACCAGTCCAAATGTGTCTTCGAGGGTAATTAGATTGAAAGTAATTACTTACATTCCAGAATTCTCTGTTCTAACTGATTGATATGGGTTCCCCAAGACTCTGTCAGATATTTCAGGATATATTTGGTAGATTCTGTCTTTCCAGCACCTGACTCTCCGGACACAATAATGGACTGGCTCAGCTTTGTGACCTTCATGTCACGGAATGCTTTGTCAGCTGTGATGAGAAAAATAAATTTGTTATTGGTTTAACTGTGAATGTAGATACATTTGTATAGACAGTTTTGAGTGTCTATGACAAAAGAACATTAAATGTATTAGGTGGAACCATCCCCCATCATGTCTCTTACTATCTCACTTCCTACCTCTATCTCATTCACATTCCTTCTCTCTCTCTCTCTCTCTCTCTCTCTCTCTCTCTCTCTCTCCTTCTCTCTCTCTCTCTCTCTCTTATCTCTCTCTCTCTCTCTCTCTCTCTTCTCTCTCTCTCTCTCTCTCTCTCTCTCTCTCTCTCTCTCTCTCTCTCTTCTCTCTCTCTCTCTCTGCTGTGGAACCTGTCTTGAGAGACCACCCCATCTGCCACCGAAATGTGGTCTCTGAAGACAGGTGGTCCCTCAAAAGAGATTTTTATCTAAAGTATTATTAAATCAGGTGGGTTTTTTTCAAAATATGGTCTCAGAAGACTGTTGGTCTTTAATGAAAGTGATCTCTCAATACAGGTTCCACTGTTGCATGTTAAAGTCTAATGGTGAAATCAAGGTGATTTAAATACTCTATATGATCTGATATGACTTTACATGTGAATATCACAGGGCCAAAACATCATGAAATCTAAGATTATTCTTTAGACGTCCGAGAACATTCTTTATATACCTATACTCAGCCAATCAGGGCCTGTCACCATAAAACTTAAAAATTACTTAAGTCTAAAATTTTACTCAACTTTGGTCAAACTTGAAATCTGATCGGCTATTAAGCAGGCCACTAGTCGAGAACATTCTCAGACTTGAGTAAGTTCTCAGGTTTTATGGTGCTGGCCTCAGATGTCGGGATTAGCTGAAGTTAAGTATACCATAAGACTGGAGAGCCTTCTCATTTTTCGTGGTGTTACATCCACTGTAACTTTAAATATATCACTGACTTAGTGCCTTCCTCTGGTATAGTCAAACGTCCATTACAAACCACCTCTCTATAATGGGCACCTGCCTATAAAGGCCATTCAAACATAACCTCTGTTGACTTTTTTTAATGATGAATCTACCTATTTATAAAGGCCCCCTGTCTGTAATGGCTACTTCCGCCTGTTCCTTTGAGTGGTCTTTAATTTAAAGACAAGTTTGATTGGATAATGTGGTCCATGCTCTATGTACGGCACCACACAAGATTATAACTATTAACTCAGATACTTACCAATTGCAAACACATGTGGAGGCATGGTGCCGAGAGATTTTCCTTGGTATTTCTTGATTGTACTGGATGAGTACAGGTCGGGTATTTCGTAGTATGGATTGATGGCAATTAATATATTAGCTGTGTATGTCTGCAAAAAATATCATAAACCAATAATATTAGGTGTATACATCAGAAAATCAAACTCAACTGAAATTGTAATGCACAAAAAAAAAAAAAAACATGCAGTGAAACTTGTATATAAAAACCTCCTTAGGAAAACAAGAATATCGGTCTTTATAGGGAGGTGGTCTTTATATAGAGGTGGACTTGTACACAAATGGTTCATGTACTATTGGGGACAGCAAAAAAAAAAACGGTCTTTGTGACCAGGTGGTCTTTATACACAGGTGGTTGAAAATACATTTACTCATTAGATTACAACCCCCATTCTACTGCTCAGAAAACTTTGTATCGCTAATCAATTATTGTTTTTGCAAATACCCCTCCCTTCCTTCTAAGGCCTCGGTCACAGCAGACCGATGTGCTTCTATGGGTGGTCTGCTTGCCATTACATGGGATCTTAGATTTAAGTCCCATCTGAAAGACTTGTAACTTTTACCTATTCGTCAAGGGTCTAAGGCATGACCCAGTGATGAGAATCAAACTTGGTGCTTTTCACTTGTTAGTAAATCACTCTACCACTGGACCAACACCAGTCTAGATAAATGTTAGTTTCTTAGCTCTGAGAAGTTATCAAACTTGTCCGAGCTTTTACAGAAATAAACCTTCTCATGAAGTTTCATATTTAATCCGTTGAAAATTACTCAAGCTAGTGAGTGGAAAATGTTTCTGCAAATCTTCAAGGGCCATAACTCCATAAATAACTGGTGAAAAATTTTGGTTATCGAGCTTGTCTGAGCTTTTATGGCAATACACTTTCTCATAAACATGATAAAGTTTCAAATTAATCTGTTGAAACTACTTATTGAGTGGAAACTGTTTCTGCAAGTCTTCAAGGGGCCATAACTCCATAAATAAATGGCGAAAAAGTTTGGATTTTAAACTCGGCTGAGCTGTTATAGCAATAAACCTTCTCATAAACTTTCAAATTAATCCGTCGAAAATTATTCGAGTTATTGAACGGAAACTGAAATGCGCCCGCCCGCCAATGTGATAACATAATACTGCCTGCTTCTTGACGGGCATATAAATTCTAAAATTCCTATATATTTTGTGAAAATTTCTTGAAAAACCCAAGTTTGGCACTTTCTCATTTGCAATTGATTAACACAACCTCACTATTTGTATATGAATAACACACTGGGCCTGACTTTATTTTCACAAAATATATAGGAAATATAATAAGATTTTTATGCCTGTGTATATCTCTCATTTAATTTGTTATTGTACATCAAGTACAAGTAGTAAAAGTAGAAAAAATTGAAATAGTTTTTTTGGTAAACACACAGCTAATGCCCCTTTAAATCTATCAAGGTTAACATGGTTAAGTTGTCGATATTATGAAACACCCTGTACTTACGTAAATCTGATTTTTCATGTATCGTAATCGTATATTATTCAAAAGTGTGGCTTCATTTAGGTACATCAGCGCACCTGTAAAAAGAAAATACATGGAGTTTGTATTGCATGCAAATAAAATAAAATGATACTGACATAGTATAACAAATGAAATGGATTACGTCAACAAGGTTAACAAAAACAAAATGTCCGAAATGTTTGTATTTTGAGTGCAAAAATTTATAGATCATTTAAACAGCTGTATATGCAGTATTTGAAATGGAGGTCAGACAAGGTTTAGCAGTGAAATTAAGTTTTTTAATGAGTTTTCATAACGTTTTTTTTCTGATAATATTAAAGAACTTTTACATTAATATATAAGCTACCATCAGTTTCTGAACAGGTAAGAAACACTGTATACATGTACCTGGAAATTTTTGCCCCTGGTTATTTTCGCCCTTTAACGACAGGAAACATATTCGCCCCATCTTAAATTTTGCCCTAAATCACCATATATGTCCATGCTTCAACTATTTAGCTTGAAAATTTCGCTTTCATTTTAAATTTGCCCTCTCATCTAAGGGTGTAAATAGAGAAAAGTTTCCAGGTATACAGGTGTTATACAGGTGTGATACGTACAATTGTCCTCGACATCTTTGTTGTCATACTCCTCTGCCGGGTACGTTCGGTCGTAGATGGCATTTATCGTCTGGAAAATAAACATGATAAAGTGATGAATTCTTCTAACTGTGCCAAGTTTTACAACTTCTTATCTCAGATCACCATGTTTTTTTAAACTCATCTAAATTTATCTAAAACCTACAAGAGCATACTTGAAATTTAGGGTTTTTTTCCCCAGGAAAAGTAAAACAAAAATGACTACATCATCAACATATAAGAGAAAACATGGAACATGATTCTAAGTGTACATACACTAAACAAGTGTCAGAGTGTATTTATTGAAAATGTGGATGCTGTTTGGGTGACAGCTAAATAGAATGATGCCTGTAACATTTCTAATTCATAGTTTTCATACTAAAAAAACACAATAATGAGATTCAAATATCCCTCCTGATATGTGGTTCATCTCCTGTTGATGGAACAGCGATGTTCAAGGTAGAAGAGTAACGTATAGAGTATCGATATATCAGATTGACATGTATCTTAGTGTGACGTACATCAAGTTATGAATGAGGATACATCTATGTGTGACGTCACATGAGGAACTTCGATTACAGCTGACGTAAATGCCATCTAGATTTACACCGAGTCAAAGGGAGACTGCCGTGGGAAGTGTAAATATTATAACCTCTCTATTGTATAAGACATTTTATACTCACTGTTCCAGGAGCGTCGAAAGGCTCAATTGCGATAGTATCACTTCCAATATCTACGATACGGCCCAGTTTGTAACCCTCGGTGGGGTGGGGCACCCACACCTTCTTCCCACCATCCATCTCTGTTGTGGACTATAAAGCCAGTACTGCGAATAGAAAGAATCAAAACATTCTTTACTTTGGCTGTCATCAGTATATAAAAATGAATTACAAGATCATTTCAATACTCAGTATCTTATTGCCTAATGTAAAACTGTGTAGAAAAGGGCTGTGTGCATAATGATTCTATGACAGTGTACCAAATATATCACATTTTTGAAATTTGATTAAAATAAATGATAAAATAAAACAAACAGTAAGTTTACGGTAATAAGTAGTAACAAGATGTAATGAGGAAACACATATGCCCCCAGTCCCAACAAACTTTAAATATTACAATGTCCTACATTTTGACCCCGCCCGACCCACAAGGGCATGTGATGTCAGTGAAGTGTGGGCAACTCTTAGATGAACTTACAGTCTAAATCTGGTTACTGTATCATAATCAAAACTTGAAATATTGCACTTTATATGTAAGCGGGATGGAAATATATAAGCGGGACAGAATTACGGACAGACGGACGATCCAAACACAAGATGCCTCCGACCTCGGGCATGAAAAAACTATCTCTTTAAAATTTAATTAAAAAAGAAATACATGTAATATAATTAAATTTAGAGTTAATGTAACTAGTAGTATAATATTCTATCTACCTGTTGTAAATTTTGTTCGAGGGAAAATAGTTACAAACATACATTTCACCTTAAGGGTTAAAATGCACCTGATGATCAATTTACTTTTCCCGTGGATAATCCCTAAATTTGACAAAAGATAAAATATTTTATTACTACTAACTTACTCTAACAATGTCTAAATTTGATTATTATACACAGTGGAACCAGATTGGAGGTACCGCAAGTAGGAGTGACCACCTGCTTTAAAAGATGACAATCAGAAATCCATTTTGGTGTTATTCAAATTAAAACCACTTTTAAGAAATAACCTGTCTTGAAAGGCCACATTCAGAACACCACTTTTGTTAATCATATACTTATTTTGAGAAAACAAATTACCTTAAATATTTCAATGGCAATTGAAGGGGTCTCTCAACACTGGTTTCACTATGTTACTCTGGCAATTAAGGGAGTCTCAAAAGACAGGTTTCACTGTATTACCATGGCAATTGAGGGAGTCTCAAAAGACAGGTTTCACTGTATTACCATGGCAATTGAGGATGTCTCTCAAGACAGGTTTCACTGTATTATCATGGCAACTGTGGAAGTCTCAAGACAGGTTCCTCTATATTACTGTGGCAATTGAGGGTGTCTCTCAAGACCAGTTTCACTGTATTATAATGACAACTGAGGAAGTCTCAAGACAGGTTCCCCTGTATTATAATGGCAACTGAGGAAGTCTCAAGACAGGTTCCTCTGTATTATAATGGCAAATGAGGAAGTCTCAAGACAGGTTCCTCTGTATTATAATGGCAACTGAGGAAGTCTAAAGATAGGTTCCCCTGTATTATAATGGCAACTGAGGAAGTCTCAAGACAGGTTCCTCTGTATTATAATGGCAAATGAGGAAGTCTCAAGACAGGTTCCTCTGTATTATAATGGCAAATGAGGAAGTCTAAAGATAGGTTCCTCTGTATTATAATGGCAACTGAGGAAGTCTCAAGACAGGTTCCTCTGTATTATAATGGCAACTGAGGAAGTCTCAAGACAGGTTCCTCTGTATTATAATGGCAACTGAGGAAGTCTCACAACAGGTTCCTCTGTATTATAATGGCAACTGAAGAAGTCTCAAGACAGGTTCCTCTGTATTATAATGGCAACTGAGGAAGTCTCAAGACAGGTTCCTCTGTATTACTGTGGCAACTGAAGAAGCCTCAAGACAGGTTCTTCTGTATTATAATGACAACTGAGGAAGTCTCAAGACAGGTTCCTCTGTATTATAATGGCACCTGAGGAAGTCTCAAGACAGGTTCATCTGTATCATAATGGCAACTTAGGAAGTCTCACGACAGATTCCTCTGTATCATAATGGCAACTTAGGAAGTCTCAAGACAGGTTCTTCTGTATTATAATGGCAACTGAGGAAGTCTCAAGACAGGTTCATCTGTATTACTGTGGCAAATGAGGAAGTCTCAAGACAGGTTCCTCTGTATTATAATGGCACCTGAGGAAGTCTCAAGACAGGTTCTTCTGTATCATAATGGCACCTGAGGAAGTCTCAAGACAGGTTCCTCTGTATTATAATGGCAACTGAGGAAGTCTAAAGACAGGTTCCTCTGTATTACTGTGGCAAATGAGGATGTCTCAAGACAGGTTCCTCTGTATTATAATGGCACCTGAGTATGTCTCAAGACAGGTTCCTCTGTATTATAATGGCACCTGAGGATGTCTCAAGACAGGTTCCTCTGTATTACTGTGGCAACTGAGGAAGTCTCAAGACAGCTTCCTCTGTATTATAATGACAACTGAGGAAGTCTCAAGACAGGTTCCTCTGTATTATAATGGCAATTGAGGAAGTCTCAAGACAGGTTCCTCTGTATTATAATGGCAACTGAGGAAGTCTCAAGACAGGTTCCTCTGTATTACTGTGGCAAATGAGGAAGTCTCAAGACAGGTTCCTCTGTATTACTGTGGCAAATGAGGAAGTCTCAAGACAGGTTCCTCTGTATTATAATGGCAACTGAGGAAGTCTCAAGACAGGTTCCTCTGTATTATAATGGCAATTGAGGAAGTGTCAAGACAGGTTCCTCTGTATTATAATGGCAATCGAGGAAGTGTCAAGACAGGTTCCTCTGTATTATAATGGCAACCGAGGAAGTCTCAAGACAGGTTCCTCTGTATTATAATGGCAATTGAGGAAGTCTCAAGACAGGTTCCTCTGTATTATAATGGCAATTGAGGAAGTCTCAAGACAGGTTCCTCTGTATTATAATGGCAATTGAGGAAGTCTCAAGACAGGTTCCTCTGTATTATAATGGCAACTGAGGAAGTTTCAAGACAGATTCTTCCTGTATTTGTCGGTTATCTCACTCTATACACATACAACAATTGATTGCTAAAATGTACTGCAAATTACCTCTCCACATAAAAAATTTAATAATTACATTTCAACAATTTTCTTTTGTTCTTTTTTTATGTTTCTACAATTTCTCCAATACATGAGTATCAAATGTATCGAATGAGTATGGAATCTTCCATTTCCCAGGAAAGCTACTAACTGTTGCAGATTGCAGTTCTAATGCTTTGTTCTTGTTCAGTAACATAATAAGTCCTCAACTTAAAGCCAAAGGTCTTCTTTCACAGAGTGTTGTGTGTTCTTCTCTCAGGATAAAATTTTAATTTTCACTGCAACTTGTGTTTTTTCATTATCATTTGATGAGCTGAATATTATACATTGTACATGTAACTACTTCAGCTTACAAAGCAACACACTGACAACATGTCTAGACTGACAACATGTCTAGATTGACAACATGTCTAGACTGACAATATTTCTAGACTGACAACATGTCTAGATTGACAACATGTCTAGATTGCTAATATGTCTCCATTGACAACATGTCTAGACTGACAACATGTCTAGATTGACAACATGTCTAGACTGACAACATGTCTATACTGACAACATGTCTAGATTGACAACATGTCTAGATTGCTAATATGTCTCCATTGACAACATGTCCTCAGACTACAGGTCAACAGAATCTCCATCTTATTTTATGACTGGAATGACATTTCTGGACTGACAACATATGTAGACTGACAACATATGTAGACTGACAACATATGTAGACTAACAACATATGTAGACTGAACATATGTAGACTGACAACATATGTAGACTGACAATATTTCTAGATTGAAAACATGTCTAGACTTCAGCATATCTGGACTGAAAACATGTCTAGACTTCAGCATATCTGGACTGAAAACATGTCTAAGACTATCAACATTTCTAGACTCAACATTTCCTCATAATTAGAAGTTACAAGAGTTTCACCTCTACCTATGACTGGACTGACAATATACCTATACTAGAATGATATGCCCAGACTGACAACTTGTCTAAACTGACACGTCTAGACTGACATGTAACATGTCTAAACTGACACATCTAGACTGACATGCAACATGTCTAAACTGCAGGGGCTAATAGACCCTTTTTGGGAAAGGGCCCTGTACCCATTTCAATTGGGAATTTTATGTTGCAATGAATGGGCTAAATTTGGTAAAAAAAGTACTGTTAATTTTACTAATAAAATAAAAAATAATGATACAAAACTTGTGATCCATTTATATCTAACTATCAAACTGACAATATGGATTTCATCTGAAGACATAAAGGTATTAATTCAGCAGGTTTTTATATTGTCTATATATCAAAAGTTAGGTACACGGTGAACATAATTGGGAAATTTTTGTTCCAAAATTGGAGAAAATATGGCTGATTTTGCATTGTGAAGGGGTCCTTTTACCAGACCCACATGTTGATGATATTCATCTCTGGACTAACATGTCTAGACTGACAAAATATCTAGACTGACAATATATCTAGATTGACAACATTTTAACCTTACTATCACACACACACACACAAGTTGCATGAGCTAGTCAGGTGACCTAAAACATAGTGTACATGTACTTCAGAATCTTAACCAGGGAACAAAGGTCACTTGCCCAGAAATCCCCTTTCTTTTTTCTCCCTTGACACCTCACAGTGAGTGTCTGTAAAACAGAGTTTTACTGTAAAACAAAACAAGATGTTTATTGACACATTTTGACACTTACATGATATAAAGTATAAACACATGAAATGTTTACACAGGCAATGAAGGAACCAGACTGATACATTGCTGGACAACAACCTGTAATGACCTTCAGGGTGTAACAGATAAAAAATCAGTCATCTGTGACCGTTTTGACCATTTGTGACCTCTCAAAAGATCACATATTGTACACTGATTGTACCTTTTTTAAATATATGATTTAAAAAAAAAAAAGTTTGCACATATTTTAAGCGGAAATGATTTCAACCACTTAATCACATAAATAGTCATGTATCAGCTATCATTTTAGAAAATGAAATAAACATGCAGTCAAAACACCTTATAGGTCTCTACACAAGGACCTGCCCTATCTGTACAAATCCCCCAACCCAGGGGATCATGAAATTCACGACAGTTGTTCCCCATATCTAAAAGGTGCTGCACATCAAATTTAAACAGAATGGGCTCTGTGTCAGGTTTTATTTTTCAGTAGAAGTTTAAAACATTGACACACAACAAAGGACAGCAAAATATCACAACATGTAGTCAGATTACCTTAATAGCCCTGGTGAACAGAAAAATCTAAAGAGTGACGCAATTATCTATGTAACCTGACATTTTCTCATAATCATCACAAATCCCTCTGCTTTGATGTTTTTAAAGCTTTGAACTTTCCACTGTCACAATGGGAATAAGATAAAATTTTAAAAACTGTAAATATGTTTGTTATTAATAGTGGATTACAAAGATTTTTTTCATCAATTCCAGATAGTGTCGATAGCCAGGAGCCGTTTTAAAAGTACTCTCTTTTTCATTGGCTCCTGCAATACAAGATATTTTGTCTAAACTGACTGTAATTTCCAACTTGACCTGATTAATTTTGAGATTATCATGATTTTCTGAATATATTGATTAACATGCTGCTTTTTTCAATTCTAGCAAAAAATAAAGATCAATTGATATAATAATTAAAAAAATAAAAACTCTTAATTATTGAGATTTTGACAATATATTGATATGATGTTGTATTGTTGTTTAACGTCCCACTCAAGAATCTTTCACTCATATGGAGACGTCACCAAATGCCGGTGAAGGGCTTCAAATTTTTGGCCTATGTTCGGCACTTATGGCCACTGAGCAGTGAGGGTTCTTTAACTTGCCCACACCTAATGTGACATGGGACTTTGGTTTTTACTGTCTCATCCGAAGGACAGGAAACCGACCTGCCGCCAGCTGGATTCGAACTACGACCTCAGGATAAAGAGTCAAGCGCGCTACCGACTGAACCAACAGTATCCTGATAACTTTTTTCAAAATTCGAGTAAAAAGTTGAATAGAATGTAAACAATGTTTAAACACTGTGTTGTTCGATTTTTTCAGTTTCAAAGTTTGGACATCTTGAAAAGGAGTCCTTCAGCTAAATAAATGTTTGCACTTATTCAAAAGATCACACTTATCAGGAATAAATACAATGCGTATTTACATACATGTACCGGTACTGACAAAACAGTGCGATTTTAAAGCCATAAATTTTACCATTACAATAGACTAGGTCCACTCTGTCAATTTTATATATACTTATTTTTTGTGATTAAAACGGGGCATAAGTGGTGGTTTTCTTATATATATATATATATATATATATATATATATATATATATATATATATATATATATAGTGAAAACTGCTTGAGAAACCTAGTTTGGCAATTGATTACATGGATACAACACTGTATCTGACTTTTTTTTCACCAAATATATAGGAATATACAGTAAGAACTACTATACCAGTGTATCTCTTATTCGTTACATGTAAGTAGTAAAAACCTGTTTTCAGAGAGCACCTGTCGTGACAAATGGGGTGTTCTCGTAAGACAGGATCTACTGTACTATGAAATAGAAAAAAAAGCCAGCGATGAACACAAACTAAATCATTCTCTTTATGGGGATCATCTGAGGATTTTACCTACATGTACAACGACCAACTTTTTTGTACATGAAGATCCTGTCACTTATTTATGCTGTGGGTAAATGTTTACTCATCTTTGATAATATTTGCTTCTGTTTGTTTCAATGCTGATAACGCTCCAAGAAATATTTAACTCATTCACCTCTGAAGACACATTTGGATTGACCTAAGTCACGGATTTATAGAAGAGTCCATTGTTTTTCTGAGATTGTTGAATTGAGTTGTATAGATACGTCCCCATCTACATTACAGGTGAAAGGCTTTGATTCCCTGTGCTAAGAGCACTTGGCAAAGGAACATCTATTACATGTGTTAAAATATCTTTGGTCTGACAGGGAATCGAACTAATTAAAACCTTCCATTTGGGAGTCAAATGATCTACCATTAAACCATTAACAAGCGTTTTGTATTACTTCATGTAGGTCTGGGTATACAGATGTATATATAACTCAAGGTGACCTTAAAATCAAGGTCCAAGCACACATACATATACCTTCACACTAACAACCACATACACACACTCACATACACACATGCAATAGCACACACACATACTTGCACACCACACACACACACACAAAATGCCTCAGTCAGTGACAAAACAACTGCATTTGACTTTTCAACAAGACCCAGAATCAATTACACACAAGTACTTATACATGAACATGTAAGTTATCAAATCCAAAATACATTGTACAAACCGGTGGAATAATAATCTAGAGTTTATCACAATGTTATTTACATACTGAGTAACTGAGTAATTAAACAAGTATAGACTTACTACATTTGAAACCTTCAGTCTGTCATTTAGTCTTTATACAGTACCCACCAAAAATATGTACTCACCAACAGCATTTCACAGGGAATGGCAAAAATAATGAACAATGTAAAATTCTAATTATATGCATACATGTAAAATCAGTGATCAGAATTCCTTTTTGCTGAAATCTTTAATGACTTTCTGTCCTGTATACAAACTTCGTTGTATTTTTTTTTTTCAAAAATTAATGTCATAAAATTGTATTATACTGTAGATTAGAACCAGAAAATTTTGTCGTGGCTTTAATTTTGTTGATTTTATGTATATCACTGAAATTTAAACCATGATAAAATTTGACATAAATTATACCTAGTAATAGTAATAAGTTTTTTTATTTCAACGAAATTCAATGTAAACGAATTGTTTTATTTTTAAAACAACAAAATTTTAACCCTATGAAATTTGTTTATTCTACAGTAGGCCTATATATTCAAATTTTGTCAGAGTGTGTACTTAATTTTTGGTAGCTACTGTAGCACTAGCCTGTATCCCTGATACGACAATGTCACTATCATACTCTATCTGTACGGTGACCACATGCATGTTGACTTTTTTAGTTACTCATATGATAACAAGTTCTTATTGAAAAAGACATTGATGAAATAAACAAGTTATAATCCAAATATAGCTTTTAACACAGATACAGATACGGCAAGTCAGATTTTGGGTTACACAACAGAAAAACCTGAACTAAAAGGTCACCTCTTTTATAAGACCACCTTGTAACAAAAACCACAGCTTTACTTTCATTCCACTTTGATTTTCTTATTTTTGTTTTGTATCCCGACAAGAATCTTGCACTTACTCACAGATGTAATAGGTATTTCTACTATAACTGAGATCCAGTAACTTTGGATGGAAAAATGATACAGATTCCGTGAAAATACACCAGAAAACAATCAGTTACTTTCATAACATCTATTTTTTTTAGTGGGAATCGGTATTATTACAGGACCACAGCTACCATGAAAAGGTCTATTTAAAGGTTAAAAGGCCACACATTTTGGTCTGTGTTAAATATACAAATGACTCTTTAATATGCAACAGCAACATTATAATATGGCATCGTCATGGTACATACATGAATCTTGATCATGAAACATTTCCATGACAGTAGAACTTAGTTCAAAACAACTGTCATAGAAGACCACCTGTCTGAATTGCTTTTTGGGGCCTCCGTGGCTGAGTGGTTAAAGCATCGCTCTTTGAATCATGAAGTCTCTCACTTCTCGTCGACGCAGGTTCGAGCCCCGCAAGAACATTGTGCTTGCAAGAATTTTTTTGTCTAGAAATTGAATTGCCACTTTGATATATGGCTAGGTAAGTTATATATTGGTTTTTCAACAACGGAAGACATGTGATGAAGGGCTGCCGTGTTTATATAACTTCACTTGCTTTGTTTGAATGTTTAAACAGACTCTTGGTAAAGCCCAGTCTTTAAAACTTTAAAGTAATTACGGAACTTGAGTTATATAAACACGTTCATCAATCACCACCTTTACGGAAATATGCACGTTGTCCGTAAATCAACACAAAGGATTTTATCTACGGAATCTTGTAATCAAAAACATAAAACTAAGAAACTGATTGTGTGAAACAAGCAAATGCATATTTTGGTTGAAAGTCAGTCTACAACTTGATTTTCATATCAACCTCACCCCCACCCCCCTTCAACCACCTTCACTCCTAAAAAGTGGACTTCCTTTTAACATTAATACATTCTATAATTCTGCAATTTTTTGCCAGATTTTCAGGTGCCTCTATCTTTTATCATGAGAAAATGTCAATACAGGAAAATATACCTGTCCTGGGTCTCTCAGACACCATAAAACTTGAGCATCATTTAAGTTGAAAAGTTTGACTTAACTTTTTGCCTAATCCTGGCATCTGATTGGATGATCATGATGAGACAAAAATTTTAAAAATTCATGAAATTTTATGGTCAGGTCTTTTTCTATCTCCACATGGCCGATATTTGGCCTCATTCCCAATGCAAAATAAATGTGCTTTTTTACCAGTCTGATGAAGAAAATTCCCAATTTTATTTACAGATCATAACCATAATGAAAAATGAATTAATGCAGGGAAAAATGCATTCAAAAAGAGGCTCCATCACATCTAGATGTACATGTACAATGTGTGCAAACTACACATGTACATGTATTTTTCCCAATTTGACACAAATTCACTATAAAAACTGCCAACTGGGTCGCCAAAGGCATTTTCCTAAAATCTTAATTGGCAAAGAAAGGCTGGACTGTGCTGGGCCCCTGACCTCAGACATTGCAATGTTTTACACAAAACTTTGGCTTTACACGTTTTATGATATTCCCAGCATGACAGTCATATAGTTGAGCCACACACATATTTCTCCACAACTCAAGCAACTTGGGTAGTTCCAAGGTCAAAGGTCATTATTTCCTCCAAATGTGTCAATAGCAGAGGTACATATTTGTGGCACTTCAGCTGCGGAATCATAATGTTTTCATATAAGGGTTGTATTTTGTTACATAAAACAACAATTAACCAAAGAAACACACAATAATCTGTTTTCCATGGCTGAATAAATTCAAAACCACTGATCCACGTAAATTTCACCTGATGTTTTGACAAGAACAAATCTTTGATTAAGCCGAACTAATTCTTCAATCTGGCCTAATTCTTCATATGATACTTAACAATCTGATCATTATTGAATAAACTAAGTACCTTGTAGAATCTTGTCAGGCTAGTTTTAGACTTTCTTTTTTCTTTCCATGATTAATGTTTTATACATGAATGGCATATATTCAATTAATCCGTCTGGGACAATATACATGTAATTTGAAAATTAACTTACATAGCACAAACCTAACAAGGACATCTGGTGGCTTGGACAAAACAAAAACATTATGACAAAGCTATGCCATAATAATATGTTTGCATTTTATAACAAAGCCAGTCAGGGACTATTTCAAAAGTTACGCAAACTTGTAAATAAAGATCAATTCCAAAACTTTCCCCCAGTGATATGGACCAAGTTAATCTTTAGTGATGTTATGTGTAGATAAGAGTTGTTAGAAGACAACAAAGCTCTCTGAAATGGGTGTTAATTTTCAAAATAGATATCTGACCCACTGCTGTCAGGTTTTAAGGTCAAAGGACTAGTAAAATTTTTATTCTTTCAGCTCAGGTTAAAAATTTGGAAAAGTAGGTCAGGGCCAAAAGTCAAGGTACCAAATAAAAGCTATAGTCATAAGAAATCTATATATTAAATTCAAAGCCCTATCTCTCATGGTTAAAAGATATAACCACGGTTAAAGTTTTTGGAAAGTAGGTCAAAGTTCAAGGTCAAGGTCACTAGGTCAAAAGTAAAAGTATCAAATGAAAGCTATTGTCATAAGAAATTTATATGTGAAATCTCAAAGCCCTATCCCTCATGGTTCAAAGGATATAGCCAAAGTTAAATTTTTTGGAAAAGTAGGTCAAAGTCCATGGTCAAATTCACTAGGTCAAAAGTCAAGGTACCAAATGAAAGTTCTCGTCTTAAGGAATCTATATGTGAAATATCTGAGCCCTGTCCCTTGTGGTTTTTGTCCACGGACGCCCACCGTGGGTATGGCATTAGCTCTCCGGACTTTCGCCCCAGTGAGCTAAAAATTAATTATCAATTTCAAGATTTTCCCCAGTAAAGTGGCCGACTCAAACTTTGCAAATTTTCTGTAAAATATCAATTTCTATTTTATCTCTCCCCCTGAGATATATCAATGTCAGTGAATGATGAAATATATATCATGTATTAATTGATTCCTTGTCAAGAAGTCTACTCAAGATTTAGACTAGTCTGGGGCATGAGCTGTGGTAATTTTTAATTTTTTTCCTTTTTTTTTACTACAGAAATTGATACAAAATAACAAAAATTGATATACACAGGCATACAAAATTTTAAATTCCTATATATTTTGTGAAAATTGCTTGAGAAACTCAGGTTTGGCACTTTTTCAATTGTAATTTATTAACTTAAACCTTATTACAGTACATGTATTTGTATATGAATACCACACTGGACATGACCTTATTTTCACAAAAAAATATAGGAATATAAGAGTTTTTATGTCTGTGTATAGCTCTTATTTGTCATTGTATATCAAGTACAAGTAGTAAAAGTTGAAAAAATTTAAATGTTTTTTTTTTTTTTTTTTTTTTTTTTTTTGGTAAACACAGCTAATGCCCCTTTCACCGATTCCTTGTAAAAAAAAAGGTTACTCTTAAACTTTTCTGATGTTAAATCACTATTACGTTTGTATACACATCTAAATAACCTGATTTTAGACTAAGTGCCTCCTACAGTACTTAAACTCCTGTCTACACACATATAGAGGTGTAGTACATTTCCTAAAGTGATCAAATATACATTTCAGTGATTAAATACTTCAGCATGTTCCGTGAAAGTGACAACAAGATCTAACGTAGGTATGAAACGTAGGTATGTACAGGTGAGGAGACATCATTTCAAATTTTGATTAAGTTAAGTATTCAGTGATACTGCTATATACTGGAAATGATGGGATTTCTTACTTTTGTATTGGGGAATGAGGGAGACAAAGGGGGGGTAGTGGAAGGGATTATACATCTTACATGTACATGTACATGTATATACATGTATATTTTACATGTAAGTAAAATGTATGATTCAACAAAGGGATCTTCACACATGATCTAATCAACAAAAGACATGTACTGATGTAGACAAAAATCTAACTTCCCCATCTACATTATCTACATCTTCATCTACAAGCAACATCCTCATCAACAATCAGCATCTTCATCAACAAATACCATCATCACCAAAAAACCAACATGTACATCGATCAACATCCTCCACAATCAATATCTTTGTCAACAACCAACATCCTTATCAACAACTATCATCTTCAATAATCAACATCTTCATCTACAATCAACTTCCTCATCTACAACCAACATCCTCATCTATAATTAACATCCTCATAAAAACATCAGCATCCTCATCTACAACCAACATCTCATCACCAACCAATGTCCTCATCTACAACCAACATCCTCATCAATAACCAACATCCTCATCAACAATAATCGACCTCATTAACAAAGAATAGTTCACAAATATAGTAAATATTACCCCCCCCCCCCCTTTCATCAAAAGTGTTTACACATAAAATAACCTCCACCATCCACATCCTCCTGGCTCCTTATCAAAAACAAACATTTACTGAAGCATAATCTCTTCCTCAACAAAGATGGGTTTAGACATCAACCTATCTCCCTGTCAGAAATGGAAAAGTTTTTTTTTTTCTTTCTAACCACAGTCTCTCTAGATAGGTGCTACTGTAATACAATAATTACTACATGTAATTAGATATGATATGATACCTGTACTTTACCTGATCAACACTGTACAAGAAACTGATTACAGATAGGTAGAAATACATTCTATGACTCACCAATGTCACCAGGTAAACAACGAAATGGCAAATATTGACTTCTCTTCTTCCTTATAAAAAAAGAAACTGGTCATAAAAATTGTCTGAAGAAATCCAGGCAATATGTGAAAAACATAACATTTCTCTACTTGGGAAGGAATGAAACATAGCGTCAAAAAGCATTATAAAGTATATATCGTGATATTGATTGCTAACGCTGGATACTGTGTGTAACTTTTCGCATACAACAGAACAGGTAAAACAACACAGGTATACATATACACACACATATAATCTACGAACGTTGGTGAACATAATATTTGCACATCCAGGCAGTACAAATGAACTATGGCTTATCTTAACTTTCAGTTTTTTCTTCTTTTTTTAATTTTATACTTAGAAAGCTGGTGTATTTCTGTCTGCTTTATAGCCACAGACTTTTGTTCATATTTCAGCAACAAGTCGTTACACTGAAACCTGTCTCGAGAGATCAATGCCATAAAAGAGACCACCTGTCTTTTGAGACCACATTCTGAAATCCACTTAGTTAGATAATCCTTTGAATCCTTTTGAGACACCACCTGTCTTGAGAGACCACATTTTAGTGGCAGATGGAATGGTCTATCAAGACAGGTTCTGCTGTATGATGGTAATGGGTGCAGTCAGTTGAATGGTTAAACTGCACAGTTTGTGTATAGTTTTCTATTTATCGTTGCTTTACATCACCCAGGTTACTTATACTGCTATACATGTAGAAATTACAAATGCCACAAGTGATGTTTAAAAAATTATTATCTTATTCACCCCAAAAGACCCATTTGGACTGATCTAAGTCATTGATTTTGAGAAGAGTCTATTTATTTTTTGGGGAGAGGAGAAGGGCTGATGAGTTAAAAAAAAATCACCCAAACTCTGTTACTAAAATTGTCTTGAGATCCATTTACTACTGTTCAAATCCGCATAACCAAGCAGAGTGGAGTCCTGTGAACCCTTTCTTGGTCTGGGTTAAGTTTAAATTCTAAGGAACTACATGTATGGCATAATGACATTAACCCTTTCACCCCTGAATATCTGAGTGGTATGCTCTCACTGTTGTTTAAGACCAGTCCAATATGGTCTATAGGGGGTGAAAGGGTTCAAATTACACTGGCAAGAGTAATTGTTTCTACTTATGTCACCATACCTGCAAGTATCCAGCGAGGAATAAAACATTTTTCCCCATGACGCTTGTCATAACCAAAAAGTGTCGATTAATACAAACATCCGTATGATAATCAAAAGGTTACTCCACCCTGCCAAGTTAACATGTACTAGTATGTGAATCGGACAATTCAAGCACATGAAGACCTGACCATTCCGTACAGTACGTACCAACCAAAAATAAGTTCTCACATTATTGTTTTTACAAGGCAAAAAAATTAAGAAAAGTACGAATAATCAAATCACATACAAAATTATTATTGGTTGGTTCTGTGCGACTGAAATGTCAGGACTTCAAGAGCGTGTATTGTCCGATTCATATAACGAGGCAGGGCAGAGTAACCTTTTGATTATACAATGTATATATCATACGTTTACTGATCAAAACCCATTTTCACTTGAATAAACAAGTTTTGCCTATCAAATAACATCCTTTTATAACCCGCTATCATTACATATTTTTAAACAAAAAAAAACAAACATTATATCCTGTAAAAAATATACAGTATTCATATTTTGTTCACTGTAAGGTACATGTACATTATGTACAATGTCAGATGTGCATGTAGGTGTGTTATTTATAGGTCAGTACTGTAGACAAACAAAATGTATATGTATAGTTGTATACACAAATGCATAACAATAATTTGTGTCGATCCACATACACAACATAAAAATCTTAAATCACTTCTGGGGAAAAAAAAAAAACTTATCCCAGTTTTAATTACAAAGATTTGATGAACCAAAACTGATATGAATCACCGATTTACAAGCCATCAATTACACGGATCAATGGATCAAAGGCAAAAGATGAAATAATTACGTACATCTTGTGGCACGTAAAAATTAATGACTTTACAATAACTTCGTTTTCAGTAAAATGCACCGAATGAACTCTTGATAGTAATATGTAGATATGTACGTCTACTTGTACTGCTCCAAGGACTTCAAAGGATTTCAGTGAATATATTGAAATACACGTGTCCTTCCTCCTTTTATGGACAAAACATGCTGACATAGTTTTTATGTACATGTATATATGCAGAATACTGCTAAAGGTACATGTATAGTTGACTTTTCAGAACTCACCAGCTGGCATTCATTTCCAGTCATTCCCTAATTCCAATGTTTATCATCATCCTTTGATTTGAATAACAAGGAGTCAAGGGGCCTTACAGATGAGATCACCCAATTACTCACCCTCTCTACAGAACCCTGACCCTGGATCACAAAATCCAAACCTCTGCGCACCAAATTCAAGAGGTTTTATTTGTGAGGAAGATTTTATGTTCAAAAGTCTATGTGTAGTGCGTACCAGCATAACACATACCAATATAAATGGTATGTGACAACAGGTCACCTGAATCACTTCAGGCTATGGACCACAACAGGTCACCTGAATCACTTCAGGCAATGAACCACAACAGGTTACCTGAATCACTTCAGGCAATGGACCACAACAGGTTACCTAAATCACTTCAGGCAATGGACCACAACAGGTCACCTGAATCACTTCAGGCAATGGACCACAACAGGTTACCTGAATCACTTCAGGCAATGGACCACAACAGGACATTTGAATCACATAAGGCCAGCAAATCGCAATAGGTCTAATGAGTCACTCATTGGCAAAGGATTACAACAGGTAACCTGAATCACTCACTGACAATAGATCACAACATATCTCCTGAGTCACTCAAGGCCAGCAAATCACAATAGGTCTCCGGAGTCACTTTAGGTAACAGGTCATAACAGGTACACTGTACCAGAGCCACTCACTAGCAATGGATCTCAATACAACTACAAGATAAATCTCCTGCGTAACTCAAGGCAACAGATCACAATAGATCAACTTAGCCACTCAGTGGCAATGAATCTCAAAACAAGATAGGTCTCCAGGGTATCTCAAAGCAACAGATCACAATAGATCAACTTAAACACTCAGTGGCAATGAATCTCAATACATGATATACGTCTCCTGGGTAACTCAAGGCAACAGATCACAATAGATCAACTTAAACACTTACTGGCAATGAATCTCAATACAATATAGGTCTCCAACTCCAAATCCTCCATAACTCAAAGCAACAGATCACAATAAATCAACTTAGCCACTCACTGGCAATGAATCTCAAAACAAGATAGGTCTCCTGGGTATCCCAAGGCAACAGATCACAATAGATCAACTTAAACACATACTGGCAATGAATCTCAATACAAGATAGGTCTCCAAGTCCTCCATAACTCAAAGCAACAGATCACAACAGATAAACTTAGACACTCACTGGCAATGAACCTCAATACAAGATAGGCCTCCTACATACATATGTAAACCAAGGTAATGGACAACAATAAGAGATACAGTACAAATATACAATAATATATAGGGTGACAGATTGAAGGTTAGTTCTCATTCCATAAATATACTGATCTACATGTATTTAAGAAAAAAAAAAAGAAAAGAAACTGCTACAAGGAGTATGGCCAAATGTGAAGCATTGCATATAAAAAAATCTCACAACAGAGCTAAACCAAACTGTTGGTGCAGAAAAACAGAAAGACAGACATCCTCAATTCATAGACCATTACTTACATGTATAGTAAAACTTGCTTTAGTGACCACCTGTGTATAAAGACCATTTTTTGCTGTCCCCAATAGTACCATGTGTGTACAAATCAACCTCTATATAAAGACCACCTCCCTATAAAGACTGGTTTTGTTGTGTCCCTATGGGAGTCTTTATATACAAGTTTCACTGTATAAAGATTTTTGGAATATTCACTTTCAAAGATGGCCAACATCACCATGACCATATTTTACTGAGTGAGAAAAAATGTTATGCATAGCATAAAATGCCACTCATAAAATAAACATTTGAAACACATATTCCTTAACATTTATGATTCTTATATACATGTATGTACCTTCTTGAGGTAGCCCTTGTGTTAAAGGATAATGCTGTTGTAAATTACTTTCCACTGATAATGAGACAGAAATGTGTGTCACATACACGTTATTACGGCGAGAGATTACCTGAATGACAAAGCAATGTACAAAACTATCACTATATCTGATAGTAAGTACCTTCTGCCATTAATCAATGAAAAAAAAATCAAACTGGGTAAGAAATAAATGCAATTATGCTATTAGTTACACTTATTACAATGATTGCAAAAACACAAAAACATAATTAACACCTGGTCATATATTATCAATACCTTGTACTTATATAATATCTACCTACATGTATGTACATACGGGTACTATAAATCATGTTCAGCACTACCCTAAAACTATATATCATGAAAAATGCATAAAGATTTGTAGAAGGAAGGTATTTTCAAGACAAACCTTATCTCTATTCAAGTGAAAAGATGCTTTTATCTGTGTTTTTTTTTTTGCATATAAATTTCTAACTTGAACATGATGTCGAATATATTTAAAAAAAAAAAATAAATAAATATTTTTGTTATTCCATGTATAAAGATTTTGGGGCAAGTACTCAAATTTTGGTAGGTACTGTATATTATACATGTACATGTATAGTATGAACATTTATATGTACAGTTCATATGTACCGATACGTACATGTACTTTTAGGATAATTTGACACAGGTTTACAAATTATATACAGAGTCATTACAGGGGGTGAAAGGCAGGTATTTGTCACAAAAATATTACAGTTATAGTGATGTAAAGAAGCAGGGAGGCTGAACATGCTTTACATCAGTACACCCCTATATTTGAGAGATGGACTGTGAGTATTGTTTCCGTTTTTGACCGAGAACCTGGATGTGCCATTTTACCTTGGTGGACCTTTACATGTGTAGCAGTTTTATGAACATGGTTAAAAGACTAAAGCAATATTGAGACCTGAAATTTGCGCTGACATGTGATCTTTGATAAGCAAATTTTCATCAAATACACAGCACTTGAGCATCAATATCTTGAGGGTGTTTTTTTTTTTTCTTTTTTCGATGTTTCTAACTTCAGTTATATTTGCTTTTGGTTTCTAGACATGAATGTATCCACAAACAACAAAAGAAATAAACCTAAATCCTTTATGCCAGCGCATGTTCAACATATGAACATTTCATATGCAGAGGTAAACTACTCACTGACAAATTATTGACACAGGGATATCCAAAACCGTGTTTGATGTCAATGTTCCGCAAAATTTTACGGTCGGTATGATAGTCTTGTCTGCGACTACTCTGTTTCACTAAGTGAAATGTTGAGTTTATACCTGTTTGTTGACCGAACTTCAATATTTGGTCTAAAGAAGAGCACTGTAAACTGAAGCAATTTGTATTTGCCGCTATGCTCATTTGTTTACAAGTTGTTCCAGAGGCACCACTAAAAGCACCTTTAATATGAAGAGTTCAACTAACAGAAATAAAAAGTATTCCAAATGAAGATCGTGGACCTTAGAGGTGTGACTTATCAAGCCTCACTGCATTTGCGTTAGTCCATAGCAGGAGTCAAATTTTGGCTTGTGCTAAAAAAATAAATTCTATGTAGGTAATGCTGATGCTTTCAAATCAATTTTTTTCAGTGTCTCAGAATATGGATAGATTTAGAGAATATTTTGTTCTCAACATCACTTAATGTATGTGTATTTAAATTAGCACACTCATATTTTAGCGCTCTAAGGGGGTATAGACTTATTAGCGCAATCTTAAATTCGCGCAGCTTTGTCGTGTATACAGAATGACAGGATGGAGAAATTTTAGCGCTACCCTTGAATTAGCGCAATGACTTGAGCGCAAAAGGCGCTAAAATTAGAATACCGCTAAAGTTAGTACATGTACAGTATTTATAGTCAGTGCAGGAAAAAAATAACCAATGGATACATTGGCTACCCACAAAGCCAGTCTTGATGCTGGTGTATATGTAATCAAGGTTCTTTAAAGTGACATTACTTACATTTACGTTGTACCTAGATTTTATGTCGTATTTCATGACCATAGAAGAATTAATATGCCGAGCCTTGACAAGAAACAGTCACAACCTGTTTTACTCTGAAGTCGCAGGTACAATGTATGAGTAAATGAGCCAGATTGGGAATCTAACCTGGAGTCTTTCACTAACCCTAGAGCCATGGCATACGGCACTGACTCGATCTGAAGGCTACTACAGTACGTAAGTCTGTGTTTGAGAATAATTTAACAAACAACTGCATACAAATCTGTACAATTACAGTAAAACCTGCTATAGTGGCCACCTCTATATAAGGATCACCTGTCTATAAAGGCCAGTTTTGAAAAGTCCCTTGACTGCATACTTCAACTAAAATTGAACCTGTGTATAAGGGTCACCTGAACATAAAGGCCAATATTTCCTGGTCCCATGGGTGGCCTCTTTATACAGGTTTTTACTGTATGTTACCATAAGTGGCACACACATTGTTACATTTTACAACATTATCTTCGCCAGCAATTTAAGTGAAAGGAAAACTTTAATATTCATGCATTAAGATTTCAGAGCATTGAATGAATTTTTATCTAAAATAATAAAACTTTCTTGACAATGCCTCAGACTTTAAATATTCCAATAAATGTATTTTAATCACACATATGTACAATCTACTTTCTGCTGAAATCTTTTTTGAACATGATTTAACACCGAGAGTTGTCAGAAGATAATGTAGCTCGCCTGGTGGCATTGTTGTATCTCAGAGAGTCAGAAAACAGAAATATTGACCAAGAAGTAGGTCAAAAGGCCTTATCTAGGTCAATAGGTCAAAATTCATGATACCAACTGAAAGGGCTAACCATAAGGATTCCACATGTGAAATATCAAAGCTCGGATACTACATGTATTTATACTACATATATTTATATTTCAAACGATATATCAATACACGTACAGTGGATTCCTCTTAATTGCATAGCCAAAATGTCAGAGAAAATTATGCAAATAACAGGAATATGCAATTATCAGGTATGCAATTAAGTGGAATCAGCTGTATATACATTTGTACTATATTTGTTAACTCATCCATCCCCAAAGACACATTTGGACTGGTCTAACTCACTGATTTACATGCATGTACAGAATAGTCCATTTATTTGTCAGGGTTGATGAGTTAAACATTTAGTCACTAAAGACATGTTTAATTGATCCTTATTTTTAAATTCAATTTTTAATTCTGACTTTGATTTTTATTTAAATTTTGATAATCTTTAAACATTTTGCAGTCACAGTAAGCCAAAACACATAATATATATATATCGGTTAAGTCTGTGCCACATAATACCTTTTGATTGATACAGCTAACAGATTTTTCAGCACCAAATCAAAGCACCCAATAATTCCTTGTTATGTGTTGAATCTCAAATTAAAAATGGCTTTTGATGAGAGTTTTTATATCTATATATCCTTATCTCATAGAAACTATACACTTTATTCCATGTTTCCATGGCAACAAGCATCATACTATTTTAATTATCTGTCTGCTTCTCAATTTACATCTCTGCTGGAATAGCTGTAGAACTTGTCACTACATTCATTTGTACATTGTACCCGTATGTTCAGAATAGCCAACAGTTTATTGATGCCAATGTCACAGGTATAACGTACCTGTACGACTTTAATACTGTTACCTGACCAGGGTTTTTCTATCTAACGATCATGAAGCTTCCTATTACACAGACCCGACAACGACACCTATCGCAGTGTTTCGGTACCGTACAGCTGTAAATCAATGTGAAGTCACAATCTGTAATTGTTTCATATCGGTACTGAATAATCATTTACAATTATACAAGTAATATATAGGTATCTATATTGATAGTGATTACATGTACATGTATATGCACATCCAGCGCTCCCCCTAGACTCAGAAAATTGGGGGCCAGAATATTAGCCAACAAAGACTTTTTTTTTTGGCTAATTGAAAATTTGATTAACAAGCTGAGTGAATATGATATGTAATAATCAGGACTCACCTTGGACTCAGATCGCTGTCAGGCAAAATATTAGCCAACTAAATTTTTTTTTTTTAGCCAACCGAAATTTTGATTAGCCAGGTCAATGAACATTGATATCAAATGTTTTTTTTTTTATATATAATCATATGCAACATGGTTACAAGTGCAAACTATATATACATGTACATGTGGCACACTGTTTGTAAGACGGGAGGTTAACTCGATTCAGAATTTTTTCTTTTGACAAATCTGTTGTTACTTATTAAGTATGCCCTTACCCAGGTTATACATTTTACATATACTATATTGTATAATTGTCAAACATACTGTACGTGTAGTTGTCTGTGATTGCGCCATATTTTTCTCTTCATTCATTCGCTAAAAGTTTCAAATATTCCACATTTTATACAATTAAAATGTTTTTTAAAAAATCCTGGGTTGAAAAAAAAAACTTGTTATAATTTCGTATTTGTGAAAAGAAATCGAATATAAACAATGGACAACTAAACATTTGCATTCTTACATGGATTACAGGAATATCAATTGCTGGCATATTTCATTCATTTTAGGCAATATATGCATGATATGTTAAAATTTTCTATGCCAATATATCTTTCTAGTTTTTGTTATCAAAATTTTACTCTAATCACAGGATATTTTTTTTAACAAAATGATAGCATGTATGCCTGTAATGACATGATACACCTGAGCCCTGTATAATCTATATTTGGTAATCTTACACAACATAGTGACAGGTGTAAATTATACATATACCTGATACACTGCACATGTGCCAGACTCGCAACAAACAACTGGCAAGTCTGAATGTTTTTCCTAACACATTCACCCCTAAAGACACATTTGGACTGGTCTAAGTAATTGATTTACAGAAGAGTCCATTGTTTTTCAAGGGTAAATGAGTTAACTGGGGAATTGTCAGGACAAATTCAGTATCGCTTTTACCAATAAAGCACTCACGCTGCGTGAATTGTATAACTCGGTCTCAGTCATATATCAATGTGAGCATGCTATATGTACAATGTATATGGTTTTACTTGTAAACAATTGTGCAATACAAAATGGTCATACTTTACAATCACCAACTTGACCAAAAATATTTGCTAGAAAACTAACCAAGTACAAATGTTTTAGCCAATCTTGAAAAAGATCAGTGAATGGCTAAATTGGCTACAGTAAATGGATGTGCCTTAACCGCCATCTACATGTACATATCTACGTGTATCTATAGATGAACATACATCAATTTATAATTTTACACATTGATTTTTAATTCAATTTACACAGTTGTGTTTATAAAAGATAAAGGTTTATATTCAGACATTTACTTGTAATTTATTTGTATATTTACACATTCACGTCTTTGTTTACACATGTATATTTATATCAATTCAGAATTTTTCTTTGGATCGTTGTAAATTTACATCCCGTCAAGAATTTTTCACTTATATTGAGATGTCACCGGCTTTAGGTGAGCCCTGATGTTCTACAAATTTTGGCCTTTGCTAAGGACTGACACCAATGCAGTGAGGATTCTTTTACGTGCCACGCCTTCCACTAAATGGGGCCTCGGTTTTCAGTCTAATTCAAACATGTTTATTTATACAATGTACATGAACTGGTAGTTACACACATTTTTATTTACATACTATATTTACATCTTCATCATTTTACACATTACCTAATATGTCAAGGATTTTCCCGCACTCTTGAGAATGGACCTGGGCCTTTTGCTTTTGGGATTTTAGCAATATTTTATTGAAATTAGAAAATCTAAAGATACACGAAACTTTTTCAAAATACACGAATCTCACCAAAGTCATTGTCATAATGATGACTTAATTCAATTGGGAAATTTCAACTGCAAATTGGGGAAATTTTTTTTTTCTTTGCATTGGAGTTGGGGCCTTATTTTGGCCCCTATGATAGGGCGGAAAATCCCTGTACATGTATTTACACATTTATATTAATCATTCATTTCAAATCACACCAGTGAGCCGGCCTGGCTCAGTCGGTAGCCCGCTCACTCTAGATCATGAGGTCATGAGTTCGAGTCCAGTTGGCCGCAGGTTGGTTTCCTGTCTTTCTGATGAGAGTGTAAAAACTGGAGGTCCCGTGTCACAGTAGGTGTCGGCACGTTAAAGAACCCTCACTGTTCAATGGCCGTAAGTGCCGAACATAGGCCAAAATTTGAAGCCCTTCACCGGCATTTGGTGACGTCTCCATATGAGTGAAATATTCTTGAGTGGGACGTTACACAACAATAAACAAACAAACAAATCTGCAAATATAGACTAACATAATATTTCTATACATGTACACATACCAGTACATATGTAAAACCTACTCTTATACTGTGTACATGTATATACAAATTTAATAAATATTATTACAATATAAAAGTTACGGTTTTACAATTAAAAGAGACCAAAACAAAGGCTCAAGATGATTGTATTTGTCAATAATACTTCATCAGTTTACCTCGAATTTGATCGATATATTAAATACATGCATATTATACCATTGGCCTACAATTTCCAAAGTTTCATTCTATGGATAGTTATAATTCAAAAAGTGTAGCATTCATTATTATGCTTTATACATTCTGAAAAAATATATATTGCCTAATCAGTAATTGGCATATTGCGGGCCCTAATGTAATTTTGAACAAACTGGGGACTTTGAAATCTGCTGCAAAGTGCCTCGAACAGATCCCTTAGCTTCATCTTGGCTTATACACATACATTTTTAACTCGGACAAAATATATACCACCCCCCACCCACCCCTTGATGCGTATTGAAATTCTGAGTCACCACAGATGTTGCACAAGTTTTTGGAATTAAGCTTATGCTAAGCTCATTTCAGATAGACATGAATTACCTTGACATCAGCTACAGCCTACATCCTACATCTATCACTAAATAAAACACAAATAAATTTTCTCTTGTTAGAATGGTGTTTAACACCACGGTCAATAATTTTTTTAGTTATATGGTGGTGGCCCCTTCTTGGTGGTGGAGGAGAGAATCCAGTTACAATATACCTGGAGGAGACCACAGGCAAGTCAACTGGCAAACTTTCTCACAAAATCAAAATGTACATGTAAATACAAAGATCCATGGAATATATCCTGAAACCTAGTGAATGTTAAAAAATGAGAATCATTCCTTAACTCATTCAACCCTAAAGACACATTTAGACTGGTCCAAGTCATTGATTTACAGAGGAATCCATTGTTTTTCAAGGGTTGATGCATTAAATATAAACCTGTAATAAACATTGTAATATTGTCTAATTCTAGGAACTAGATTATCATACAGATGATTCTATTCACTTTGGGGTTCAGACAGGTTGAACAGCCAACAGGAAATGTTTTTTTATTCCCCAATGGATACATGTACATGTAAATATGTTGACAAGTACAGGAACAATTTAAACGGGTCCAAGTCAAGATATGGTTCACAAGAATCCGACCTGCCAGTTTATATGAAGTGAACTATAGATAAAACAATGTACATGTCCTTGAAAAAAAAAGGACATTCTGTAACTAAATGTGTGCCAACATTGCCCAACAAGGAAGAAAAAAGGTAAATAATTCAGAACTTAAATGTCCGGGTCTCATAGTGGTACTATGAATAAAATGACAAAAAACACCCACAAACAATTTTATGTTTGGAGGTGGGTGACCTCTGATAGATGTGTTGATGTTCGACCAATGAAACTTACAAAAATTAATGGCAAAGAGATGTTATTTATTCTATAACAAAGAAAACCGTCAGTCTGTAAAAATACATCAGAATATCTTTTGTGATTTGAATCCATTCAGGATTATGAATATAATTCTGAACTACCCTATATTGTGTGCTCAGTGTTGTTTGTAATGTTAAAAATGTTTACATCTCTTTGCCATTTTGATCACTTACAAGATTATGTAAGTCAATTTTTCACTGGTTGAAAATGACACACCTATTAGGTCATCTGCACGCGAGACGCTCCATAGCAGATTGCGTTATATCCTATACGCGACATATCAGAAAATGGGAGTGATTATGGATCGATTTTTAATTACATTGGCCATTTACATTCAAATTTATTGAATAGCTCATTGGTGTTATGAAGTTTATTAAATAATGCTAAGCAAAATGATGATGAAAAAGAGAACTAATAAGACTCGATACGATATCGATAATTAATTCTATTCTTAACAGGGATTTTCCTACGCTATTTTTTGGTCTGGTTACAGGACCCATTTTAATGCAAAAATGGTTTGTATTTTCCCCCAAAAATATACAAAAATTCCAAATTTGGAATCACAAAATAAAAAATAAAGTATTTTCAAATAAATGTGTCAAATTAAGCCTTTCAATTTCTGTTTTTAAAAATGTTGTATTTTGTCCTAATTTTTGGCACCCTGGACCCAGAATTTAGGAGGCAGGAAAATCTTTGCTTTAGTACTGATGTACATTTCTATTGCGCATTTCATACATTTAAGATGTTTTCTCTTTCACAATTTCTGGAATTTTCACTTCCGGTTTTTGTCCAGTTTTACTTCATGTTCTTGAACTATGTTATATTTTATTTTAATTGTTCCATTTGTTCAAATAAACAATGTTTTCCATGTAATGATTGCTTTATTTGTCTTCAGGTACAAACGTTAAGTCAAATATACAATAAACCCTCAAAATATTATATTTGGAATACATGTACATTAAATTATAGAACAACCAACTTAATAGATTTATCGATAATTTTTACTTTAATTGATATAAAATTTCTCATCAAAGACAGCCCTAATGACAAAAACATATCGTGTACATGTAATTCAATTAAATATTTTTGTCAATTTGGGGTCTGGTGATTTTCCCCTTGGGCTAGTAATTATTGTATCCGTCTAGTCAGAATAACCACAGATTATGTAGATATGTTAAATTCTGTCTATCCGTGCCAAATAACAAAATACATGACAGGTGAGGTGTGACAACACATAACTCAAACACGTGTTAAATTTTAAAATGCTAAAATTAGAAACTGAATTTTGATTTCCAACTTTTTACAACTTCACATACAAATCGGTGATTTTTTTTACCAAATAATTTTTTTTCATTTTTTTTATAATCTACAGCGAGAAGATAATTAAGGGGGAGTATCAGGTGATTTTCTTACGATGAGTCAGTTTCTGTTTATATTCCTCAACAATGTAATTGAGATAAGTCTAGTCGTAATCAAACACACCGGCTTTATCGCGCACGTGCAGTAAGTAGGTCTATGTTTTAAGAGCTTATATTAATATCGTAATTTTGATAGTTAAAAAAAAAACAAGAACACTTTCAGACCACTCCTTGACTACAGATTTCCACTGCAGGAAAATATAACAGCACTGACAATAGATACATGTACATGTATATTGGTTAGCCTCAGTCGATTCTGTTCTATTATAAAGCATTATTCAATACAGAAAGGGGTGTGTGACATTTTCTAAAATTGTTGATGTCGCTTGTTTGAACTTTCGATTTTGAAAGAAAATGTCCGACAGAACCAAAATACAATTATAAGTCATCTCATCTAGTGTGAAAATTATATTTTGAAGTGACTTACCACAAATTTCTGAAGAATACTTTGTGTTTCAAAGGTTCAACAGGATCCAGGTAAGACTTCCGGAACCGGTGAAGTTTATTGCTAAATTTAGACGCGTATCCATACAGGTAGAGAAAAAATAGTTCGCATAATATTTTATCCTCAAGTATATTTTATCTGTACTTTATAACAATCTGAAGTTAACGGAAAACATTTTCAAAAATATACTTCAAACTTAGATTGTGAAATGTGTTGAAGTGGGCTAAACTATGATTTCATTCGCTTAAAAAAAAACGCCGGAAGATTTTTGTTTAATTAACAGGAAAGGGGCACATTGAGGAACTACTTTTGACGGCTAACAAATATACCTACCATACACATACACACACACAAACTGGGGGTTTGTATCTACAATCAGCGATATCTAAAGCTTTATATATCGCTGATACTATGTATATATATGCACGAGCCTGTCATCGTAGATTGTTTTATTTTATTATTTTTTAATTAATCATCATTATTTATTTTATATCAACAAATTAAATGAAATATGTTACGTAGCCATAACAATTAAATATGCTGTGATAAAGCTGTATTTTATGTACAGTATTAATTATTTTTCAAATTCTAAATAGATTTAAATTACATGAAATATGACATCTTGTATAAATATCATTTGCATCAGTATTTGTCAAAATACTGTGATATTTTTCTCATGTTTTCTTAACTTAAATGTGCTATTCCATAGGGATTTGATAAAACTTTAAATCTCATATTTCTTTCATTTAATATTTCTATAAACTCATACAGAAAGAAGTGCCACATTTCATTCTTTTGTTTTTCCTTCTTTTTTTTGTTACTTATCCTGTTTCAAGTCGTCAATGTACATGTTTAGCAAGATAGTATGACACATTCAGGTTCTGTCTATTTTCCCACAATAGGTGTGTACAGGTAAAAAAAAAATTACCTTGCTCCAATTCCATGCTATACTTTCATTTAGACTGGCAGTGGTTGTAAACATTTGCCAATTAATCTTGGTAGAACTATGGCTATGTTTATCTTAATCAGCAATTACCAAAACAAAAACACATAAAATATGCAAAATCAAAAATTTAAATTTTGACCTTAGTATTACCTGACAGTTGATGAAAGACCACCTTTAAATTTTTACAATTCATGTAAACATCTGAGTAATTGTTAGAGATTTATACAAAGAGTAATAAATGTCATCTCATTTGTATATCTAATGAGGGTAATTATTGGAGATTTTAAGGGAGATAACTCCTGTTAATTGAACATATGTTTTTTGTGTTTTTTTGTTGTTGTTTTTTGTCGTGTAAAAAACTTGGTGATTAAGAAACTATACATAAATGGATGTGAAATATCATGAATAACAGTAAAAAATTTCATTTGTATGAAGTACAGTTTTGTAAGCAACACATTTTAGTTTCATTTCATGAATTTTCATCTCCGACAATGCCTTGAAATACAAAGACCCAAACCTTCTATCAATTCTTCAGACATGGTCTTGGTTTCAAGTCAAATATGAAATTAGTTTTGTATTTTTGCAATCTTGTATATTGTAGTCTCCTTTTTTTTTACTTTACTCTTCTTTTTTCTTTTTATAAAACTCTGCATTATCTGTAAGCAAGAGTTATCCCCCTTAAAATCTTCACCAAATTCACTTAGACAATGTCAACTACAGTAGAACCAATTTTTTAAAACATGTGCTGTTTCTGGTTTTCATTTGTGTTCAGTATTTGGGTGTTTGAAGTTTTTTTTTACTTTAAAAAGACAATTTTACCAAAGAATTTTACTGGCTATTGTCGTCTCTAGTGTCAGCTTCCATTTTTTGCCTTCAAGTGATCTTGGGTCTACCTTATTTGTTTTTTCTCTGATGTCCAGAAATGTGCATTCTTTATTATGTTGTCAGGATCATTTCTAGGAACATGACATAACCATGGCTTCCATTGCCTTTTGGTGTAAATTGTAGCCATCTGTTGTGTACCATACAGCCTAATTTCAGATGGCATTTGGCCAAAAGATTTTAAGGATCCTTCTCGGATACCAGCACTTTGTATGGAAAGTTGACTACTGTTGCTGGTTGCTTTCTGTCAAACGCCAGCGTTATGAGACATACAAAAGGCTTGTTAGAACACAACTACAGTCAAACTTGCATTAAAGGCCACCTCTGTATAAAGGGCACCTGCCTGTAAAGGCCATTCAAACATAACCTTTGTTTACTTTTTTATAATTAATAAACCTCTTTATAAAGGCCACCTGTCTATAACAGCCACTTTTGACAGTTTCCTTGAGTGACTTTTTATAATAAACCTCTTTATAAAGGTCACCTGTCTATAATGTCCACTTTTGACTGTTCCCTTGAGTGACCTTTATAAACAAGTTTGTCTATGTACCAAATGAGTGAACTAGCAGTCTTTCCCACATAACTAATACCAATTTGCTGTCTTGGCTTCCATTCTGTCGGACTCTGTATAGTGTAAAGCATCATTGACAAAGTCCTGCTGTACCCACTTTATTCAAGTGGTGCCACTTAATGTGATCTTCAAAAATGACACCACAGGAAAATATATGTTGCCTTTGGCTTTCATCGCAATTGACCCCGATTTGAGAATAATCATTGACAGGCTCATGGTATAGCCACTTTATATCAGTGGTGCCACTTAATATGTGATCCACAAAAAGATCACCACAGAAATAATGTTTACCTGAAAAGTTTTGCTACCATATAGTTTTAGCCATTTTCGGCCTTAGACAAGTGGGCGAATTTGATATGATAGCAAAATTTTTAAGCTAAATAAATGAAGCACTGAAATACATATGCCTATCACCCATTACAATATGGATGATTTTTGGTGAATTTAAAGTGGGCGAATATGAAGGGCAAAAATAACCAAGGTAATAAATAACCAGGGGCAAAAATTTCCAGGTATACAGTTGTCTAAATGACTTTTTCCTGTTACAATTTGTGGTGGTCTAGAGGTAGAGAGTTTTACTCACAAGCCAAAGGTCTCAGAATTCGATTCCTGATACATTCATTCCAAAAACTTTTAAAAATGGTAGTGACTGTTCTTTTGCCAAGGGCTTGGCATACAAAGTGAAAGTCACGGGTCTTTGGGACGTTACAGAAGGTGTGGCACGTTGTTGTATTGTTGTTTAACATCCCACTCGAGAATCTTTCACTCAAATGTAGACATTGCCAAATGCCGGTGAAGGCCTTCAAAGTCTGGCCTATGCTCGGCACTTACGGCCATTGGGCAGTGAGGGTTCTTTAGCGTGCTGATATCTACTGTGACACAGCACCTCGGGATGTAAAACAAGAATAAAAAAACCAAAACTATTTCCTGTACGACTCATAATTATCTCAACCCACAGCTATAAATAACTGGTACAAAGAACAAAAATGTTTTATTCATTTATTTTTAAAAAGTTTAATATATTTCATTAATTGACTGGAATGATCTTATCTTCCAGTATACTAGTACAGTATTCATTAAAACGGACAGAAAACAAAAACAAAGATTTGTTGTATGTATGAAATAACAATTCTATCCTCTTACATTTATCAAGATTTGTTAAAACAAGATTTAAAACTGCACAAAAGTGACATCGTCGAAACAGTCAATAATTAAGACTGTACTAGCAAAATACATAATGATAAATGTGTATCTATTGTAGAATTTTTTCTAAAATAAATTTAAAAGTGTAATATGGATGATGTCCCAGTACATGATGTGGTAATTTTGGGAAAAAAAGTTATTTTTTAAACCAAAATCTGAGAGGTATTATTAAAAAATATAGGTTGGTTGTCAAGTGACAAATTATGGGTTCATATCCGATATATGAAAACTTGACCAAAAATCCAACTGTAGAAAGAATAAGGTCCGTTATATAATGTACTTGATAAGAAGAGTATTGAATGATAGAACAAACAAAAAAATAAATAAAATTTCCTGAAATTCTGTGAAGCACCTTTAGAACAATACAACAAAAAAGATGATATACAATGGAGTATCGTTATGTCAAAACTGGGTGAGTCAAAACCCCGATTGTGTCAAAGTTGAACAGCCAGTCCAAATGTTTATGGATAGAAAAAAGAAATGTACATTTAAATTTTGATTATCTTTAATTCTAGATATCTCAAATTATTAGGGGTGGTTCCGTGAATTTTGCGATAACGAGACGATACACCAGGATAAATCGGGCCATCTTAAGGTGTTATCTGGTACCAGGCCAACCGTGGTCCAGAATCGCTATTCTCTTTCCTACCCGTGGTCTCATGTGGCCGAAATCTCTCATAGCTAATGAATATTTACAAAAAATAGCTGTTGTCCAATTCATCCAATCACAGTAGTTGTGATCAGCAACAGAAGTTATCGGATAGTCTTTTGATCCAATACAATTCTTAAATTGTTTAAAAGTCTCGATCTGACTGGTTGGCGAATGCGAGCACCATTTACTCACATTGGCTGAGGCTTTATGAATGATAAAAAAAACCAAAATGTATGTACGAAAAATTTCGGTCGCATGAGACCACAGGTAGGAAAGAGTATAGCAATTCAGGACAGTGGTTTTATGACAATACCAGGCAACTAGTTTTGAAAATGCGACAACGAACACGTAGGTAAAGACATTATCGTATGTTTATACAATATAATCCATCCAATTTGTATCTGGAGTACTCCGATATTTACTCTGATCAAATTAAATGGTTTGGTCCCAATATATTTTACTACAATGTATAACTTATATACCCGTACACTTTTATATCGTGTATTCCGAACCTATGAATTCATACATCACTGTTCAGTTGTGTCCAAAGTAGGACTACCGCAAAACAAGACTCCATCTGAACTGACAATGAGCATGTCTTCAGCTAATTCAGTTTTATATTAGATGATGGGCCTACCAGTATGTAAAACTCATTTACATCATAAGAATGGAACTTTTTTTTTTTTCTAAAATATGGGTGGGTGTGTGCATTTTTTTATCATACAGTAATGATAACAAACCACAGACCAAAACTTCAGGGACAAGGGATTGTCAGTGAACCAGACAGATTTTTTAATTAAGTCTGATTCTATACAGCAATATAAAATATCTCAACTTTTTTTTTAAATATAAAAATAGAGAATTCCTACATTTCGAATGAATGAATTAGCCTTTGTGATAATTATACATGTACGATCTGAATATAATAAATGGAGGATGGCGTTGATTCTAGTGACGTTCCAAATATTTCATTTCATTGGTGTACTTCATTAGTGTCGAAATACAATCCGATAAGGCCCCAGGGATATGAAGTGATGCTGGATTTATTTGTTTATGTTTCAATGGTGTATTACGCCAACATCCTACCACTGTCAATTTTTATCATATATTGATAGCCCATTTTAAATGGTGGAGGAGAGAATTTTGTAATAATGTACCCAGGAAGAGACCATCAGACTTCCCTATTCCCTCATGTGAACTCCAAACCACTGCTGACTAGAGGTGAGAGAGGCGATGGTCTAATCACTGCCACGGTGACCCTGACCTTACACTTGTGTGAAATCTGACTTTTTTTTTTGGTGGTGGTGGTGGTGGTGGTGGGGGGGGGGGGCAGGGATTTTTCAGGATGTCATTTACTCCAGTTCTCAAAATTTAATTGTGTATATGCCAAAAATTATCCTATTAAATTACAAAATTCAGGTTGGAAAAAAATTGGTAAATAATAATTTTGTTGAAGGCTGAAATTTTGACCTCTTGTCTAAGACTTCTTTTTGTAATTCCAGATCATAATTTATTCAGACTCTATAATATGTGACTTATCTCATGGTCCAATATTTATCACATATGCCTCTTTTTATGTTGAAATTCATATATATCTAGACTAATATACCACCCAGTGGATCATCAGTCCATTCATGCAAGGTCAAGTTCAATAATTATTTACTAAATCATTCATGATAGTGGATGACCTTTGACCTTCTGCATTTCAATATGAATCACTTTCTACCAGTTGATCAACATTAACTAATATTTTTCATGTATCCTCAATTTCTAGTGGGCTATTTTGTGTGCCATCTCCTGGTACCTTAGTTCTGATTGGTTGATCATTAGTACATTGATAATTTGTATTTTCACTTTCTACTGGATGACTAACTAAGTCATCAACTGTATCCTCGATTTCTATTGGTTGACATACTGTACCATCTTCTGCTTCCTCAATTTCTATTGGGTAATTTACTGTTCCATCTACTATGTCTTTGTTGATAGGTGCCTCAGAACATGTAATAGGTATATTTTCATTGTCTTCAAAATGATTTCCAAGGATACAACTATGAATATATTCATTAGTTTTCTTATCTCTATCTGTTGTAACATCTATTTCTATTGGCTGAATGATATCGCTGTCTGCATTTCTTTCGAATTCTATTGGTGGACTATTTTCATATCTTAGAACAACACATGGGTCATGTGCATCAGGTAACATATCGCTATTATCGTCATCTGAGAGGTCTATTTCTATTGGCTGATTGCTCTCACTGACACTTTTATCTTCCTGATGGCTTGTGCTAGCTACAGCACTGTCACTTTTAACTTCCTGATGGCTTGTGCTAGCTACAGCACTGTCACTTTTAAATTCCTGATGGCTTGTGCTAGCTACAGCATTGTCACTTTTAACTTCCTGGCAGCTTGTGCTAGGTAAACCACTGCCACTTTCAACCTCCTGGTGGTTTGTACTATCTATAACACTCCCACTCTCAACTTCCTGATAGCTTGTGCTAGATTCAACAATGTCACTTTCAACTTCCTGATGACATGTGCTATTTATAACATTGTCACTTTCACCTTCCTCGGCCACAGCAGTGGCAGTACCTACAACACCATCAATTTCGCCTGCCTCATTGTTAACATCCTCCTCCTCTCTGGACTCTGTACTTCCTGGATCCCTCTCCTCCTTGAAGAGTGATGTTACATCTCCAATGGTCAGTGTATTTTCCTCCGTGTTGTGACTAGATGGACAGTTCTCTATAGCTTTAAGCATTGTGTACATTTTCTGTTCAATTGTTCCACGTATCAAAAATCTGTGAATCTGAGTTGGGCTGAAAATAAAATCATTTTTAAAGACCTTAGTGAGTATGACCAAGTTGAATCAATTTACTGCAATCATCATTTTCACATAAATTGTGGCTTGTTTTATTATATATATATATATATATATATATATATATATATATATATATATATATATATATACCACAAAAGTAGTTTTCACTTATATTAAAATGAATTACATGTATTTCAATGCATTTTTAAATTTTAGCAATTTTCGTGCCAGGACATAAATGCATTATACTTTCATGTCTGTGATTTGACAAAATGGTCCAATCTAGTGCTTGAATTTAACATTTTCCCTAAATGTCCCATAGCATAAAAAATCTTCTAGCCCCATCAAACTTCTACAGGCCCACAAAACTCAAAAGTAACAATTTTAGGATATCTTCTTAGATTTTGTAAGATTTACGATGGCTTGTTGTAACTGTGCGCACCTAAGACGAATTTGGTCAAGCAGTGGCTATAAATAAACATTCGGAATTGATTCAAAACACTGACTGAATACATCAAATATCAGACAAAACAGTAATAATAAGAAAACATTTTATTCAGTAATCAATTAACTGTAGCCAGATCGCAAATAGACACATCCCTGTGTTCAGTGAGTGTTCACCATCTTGTTGTAATTTTGCGCATGCTCAACTATAGGTCTTTCCCCTGCTCTTTTTTTTCATCATGTTTGTGTGTTAAGCATTGTTTAGACAGTCTATGTGCTTTACGAAGGGCTCAGTCATAGGTAGGGAGATTCTGATTATTGTGATTGACAGTGGGCAGAGTTCATCTTGCCGACATGTGCCTCTGTTTGCATCAAGTGATAATATATGTTGTGGGAATTTTGAGGCCTTGGCTTAATGTTATTGATTTTAGCATAAACAGTACTTACTTTCGTCTGATTTCAAAAGGATTTACTATTTTTTTACCATTGAATACACAAAATCTTAACTTTATTAGATGCTGAGATGATGCTTTGTTTACGGAAATGATGTAATTTATAGAGTGCACACAATTACAACATGCATACAATTATGTTTGTTTATTGTTGTTTAACGTCCCACTCAAGAATATTTCACTCATATGGAGACGTTGCACACAATTACAACGAGCGGCTGTACATATGTGTAACAATTATTGAAAAGACCACTTACCCTCTATTCTTTTACTGGACAAAGGGGCCAGTACAGATGAGAAATCAACTGCCTCGTCCCTATTATTTACTGGCCACAGGCAAGCGGACCAGTGCTAATTTACGAGCCCTGTGACCACACAGCCACAATGGGGTCCTATCACAAGACAGTATAAAAAGCTGTTGAAGACAGTTGTAACTCTGCCATCTGAAGATGTTTCTTAGTATTAGTAAATAGGACATACCGTGATTGGCCGATCCGGTGAACCCTGCCAATGGCTTGTAATTCCTGTGCAGGATTTAATACAGGCTCCACCAGAAGTACGTATGTTGCTTCGATCAGATTCAAACCGTTTGCCCCAGAGTGAATAGGAAGTAGCAGGGCTGAAATGTCTGCTCTCTCTTTGAAAGCTAAAAGATTTTGCTGAAAAAAAAGAGAACACATGCTGAAAATAAAATGTAGACCTGCAAATTTTTGCATCTTTTTTCTACAATAATTAAAAATCAAGTTTATCTACTGTTATTTTAAAATGTCTCACCAATGCTGCCCGAGTTTAATCCTAGGATTGAACAAGGGAGTACATGTATGTGAGATGGTATGGCGATTGCCAGCTCCAGGCTCTAAATATACGAGGCACAGACATGAATGCCATCCAGGAGATTATGGTGATTTAAGTTGCATTAAAGATTTTAATAAATTGATATAAGACTCGCCTAAAACATGAAACAGCTTGGGTCATATCAAATTACTGTATTCCTGGAAATTTTCGCCCCTTGTTATTTTCGCCCTTTTATGACAGAAAACATATTCACCCCATTTTATATATATGGCCTAAATCACCAAAGTCTCATTGATGATAAGTATATCCATGCTTCGAAAATTTCGCTTTCATTTTAAATTAACCCTCTAATCTCTTGTAGTTCATAAATGCTATTTAACCCCATAATAATCTCCGTATCTCGTATCTCAAATGTAGGGTTCCATAACACAAAATCTGTTGCCCCGGCAGCAAAATATTTCAGCTCTTACCTGGAATTTGCCCCCGGAATACAATGTCCGATAATTAATGTCATTCTCCTTCAGTGCCTGGGCTATGATATTCAATACATCTATCCACTGAAATTTAAAAAAAATTTAAAATAAACAAATTATATTTGACATACTGGTTATTTTTGCAGCACGTAATTTTTTTTGCGATTTCAGAAGTCAAAGGTCATATTTTTCATATTGCAATTTCAATTTTTGTGATTCACCAATGCTTATATATTTTAAGAAACTCAAATTCCAAGATTTTTCTTGCATTTCGTTTACTTTGGTGTTACATTCCAATATTGATGTAGGACTGACAATAGTCCATTAGGATTTGGTATATGCCCATCGGACACTTCATATTTTTTTTACAAATCGTAAGCTGGACATGTCTACTACACCAACAAACAACAAATGACCATCAAAATTCATTCGGCAAAAGAGAGGAAGGAAGAAAAGAAGGTAGGTAGGTAGGTAGATACGTACGTACGTATGTACATACATACATACATACCGGGTACATACATACATTACAAACACCTGTTTGACATCTACAGCGAGCTTAAACTTACATTTACAGTGAGCTTGAACGTTACGAAATTTTTCTGGACATCGTAGCGAAAATAAGATTTCACAAAGACGAGAAATTGTGACACATAAGAGATAGTAATTATGCCCTAAATAATTTGCAGGACAAAACCAACTTCACCTTAAACAATGTCTGTTAACCACATTGTAAACAGTGGCGTACGAAGCCAATCAAAAGTGGGAGGAGGAGGGGGCAAACAATTTTTATTTTATGAAAATGTTTTCCCCAGTTTAAAATTCGTTTTCATATATGTTTTTTGATTATGCTATAAACATATACAATTACAATTGAAAAAATTTGCTTACATGTTGATAATATAAGAATTTTGCTTGTATGTGAAAAGATTCTTGCTTGTATGCGAAAAAAGGGGGGGGGGCAGTTCCTAACCTAGGGTAAAAACAAGATATGTCCTTGACCTTGAATATGATAATTAACACAACTTCTTGAATATGAAGTTCAAGGACATGTATCTTTTGACCATCTCCAAATCTGGTGGTGAAAGATGAAGTTGATTTACTGCATGACTAGAAATTTTCATTTTCATTTAATTTTTGCCTTTTTCACACTTAGATAACAGGGCAAATTTAAAACAAAAGCAAAATTTTCAAAACTAAATAACTGAAGCTCGGACATGAGACTATAGTGATTCTAGGGCGAATCTAAGATAGGGTGAATCCAAGACAGGGTGAATATGTTTCTTGTCGTAAAAAGGCAAAAAAAAAAAACGGAGGCGAAAATTTCCAGGTATACAGTACTTGTTCACAGAGCCGATTATAAAATAAGTAAACTACGTTATTAGATGCTTGAAACTGTATTCGAGCCATTAAGTGTCCAGGGTGCTACAAAAATAAGACAAAAGATCCCAGAGGGATCTTGGCACCCACCACGAAATGTTCTATGTCTGATCTATGACAGACTGTTCTTTTCTCTTCTTTTCATTTATTTTGTGTCTCAACATTGAATTTGAACTTAAATCCATATTTCTGTGAAATACTTTTTTCACAAGATTATAGCAAAACTGAACTTGAACTGAACATATTACATTTTAAGAGAGAATGGAATTCAACATGGCTGACAGGTGCCCATCTTGGATTATGATCTCTCTGAAAATGTAATATGCACATCTAGACCTCAGGGGGGAACCTCCATCATCAATTTCAAAAAGATTCCTTTAGTACATTCTGAGAAATACATACTTCAATTGTCAAAATCTAAGATGGCCATCTGTCAGCCATGTTGGAATCCAATCTCTCTGAAAATGTCATATGCAAAACTAGACCTCACAAGAAACCTTCATGTCCAATTTCAAGGAAATCCCTTCAGTCTTTTCTGAGAAATAACAATAACAAACTTCCTATGGTCAAAATCTAAGATTGCCACCTGTCAGCCATATTGGATTCCATTCTCTCTGAAAATGCAATATGCACAACTAAATCTTAAGGGGAACCTTCATGTCAAATTCCAATGAGAACCCTTCAGTCCTTTCTGAGCAATAGCAGTAAAAAACTTACTTTGGTAAAAATCCAAGATGGCCCCCTGTCGGCCATGTTGGATTCCTATCTCTCTGAAAATGTAATATGCAAAACTAGACCTCAAGGGGAACCTTCCTGTCAAATTTCAAGGAAATCCCTTCAGTCCTAAGAGAAATAGCAGCAACAAGAATTGTTCAGGACGGACGACAGACAGACGGACGGATGACGGACGGACCACGGATGCAGGGCCATATGAATAGCCCACCATCAACAAAAGGGTTGGGCGCTTATCAATACATGTTATAGTCAAATTGACATAAAACAGTTATTTTTTATAAGGCACAATGCTGAATTTGTTGTAGTTATTATTACCAAGGACACCTATTGACATTCTCCTGTTGCTGGGAGGGCAACAGATAAACTGTTACTTACGGTTTTTCAGGTCCACATCTCCTGGACAACCAGCTAGGAAAGATTCTTCATCATATGTAAAAAATGGCGGAGGGAGGTTTATATGGACATGGGCGCTAAATGGGTTGAATATGTTAATCCGTGTTTAGATTTTCATTCAAACTGTGTTACTTACCGTGGAAAAGACTAGGGTTTTAGCGTTGGGATCACGACGCTTAATCTCTTTAAGACACTTCACAACTCCCACCACTTTGGTAGAATGACTCCCCTACAAGAGATACAAGAGATACAGACAGACATTTGGATTACTGGCACTAAATACATGTACAGTCAAACTCATATATTATAAAGGCCACTCAAGGGAACAGGCAAAAGTAGCCGTTATAGACAGGTGGCCTTTATGAAGAGGTTCAATAAGCTATAATTAGCATCAAACTTAAAATTACAGTGTGGTTCCTCTTGAGTTTGTGGGGTTTTTTTTAGCCTCACTGGATTCTAAGCTAATTGTGATGGGGAAGTTTGTTAGTTCCCTTGCACTTGGCTTGTGGTCTTTCTGGACATTGTGGTCACTCTTTCTCCTCCTATATCAACAACCAGTCACCATCACATAACTGAAATTTTTTAACATGGCTTGACCATTTCTACACTACAGACCATAATAGATTGGTGGACAACAATAGAAAAGAGTACACAGTGGAATCTGTCTCGACAGACCACCCCTTCTGCCAATGAAATGTGATCTTTCAAGAAAGGTCGTCTCTCCAAAGAGATTTCATTTAAAAGATTATTCGCAAAATCATATTCTGATTATGGTCTCATAACACAGGTGGTCGTATTTGAGAGTGGTCTGTCAAGACAGGTTTCACTGTACCTGTACCATTTAGATACTTAAGGGTGATCAGGTTAAAATTACAGTAATAAAAACACAGTTTAAGTACAGTCAAACTAGCGTTAAAGGCCACCTCTTTATAAAGGCCACCTGTCTATAGCAGCCACTTTTGCCTGTTCCTTTCAGTGGCCTTTATAGACAAGTTTGACTGTATTTATCAACACTGATGGTACCCTGGTGCTGGTTTTTACAATTTTCGGAAAAGTCTTTTGGTGCCTGACATTGCACTGTATACCGGCAAATATTTTTTTGCTCTTGTTTAATTTTAACCATTTTTGCCCCAAACATTTTGGGTAAATCTCAGATGCATAAGCGGCAGCCATTTTTCAACGACTTTCAGTCACCAATTTCAAAATAACAGCACTTTTATATCCATCGTAACTTGCTTATTTTTGCTGGCAACCATTACATGTACATGTGATAATACAGACTAAAGTCTCACCTAACTCTCGTTATAATCGCGATTTCCGGTCATCAAGTAAAAGTGGGTAAAACCTGAATTAAAACTGAAGCCACTGAAGGAGAAACACGAGGCGATTTACAACGCTCGTTAATCAGCGGTTGTATTTCTACCGGGCGGCCGTGGACGTTAACGTGAGTAGAGAACAATAAATTTAGCGGGCGTTATAGGACACTATCGTTTTGAAAGAGTTAAGACAAGGTAAATATGTTTTTTGTCGAAAAGGGCGAAAATAAACCAGGGCAAAATTTTCAAGGTATAAAGTATTTCTAAACTTGGGTAAGTATACAGTGTTTCTTTATATCCCAGTCATTCGGATATATTATTTCTTTACCTTGACACTCAAGCCTTCGTCTTTCTCTTGTTCCGATTTGACAGTACTAACGTAAGAGATGTCACTGTGATACGTTTTCTGTCGGCACACAGCACACTTCAGCACACGGTTGCGGCCTCCGAAGCTGTACTGTTCACACAAAATGCGGATACAGTCCAGACAATAACAATGTCCACATTGCAGCACACTCCACTGAAAATAAAAACATGTATATTTGACTTCAAACAGAAATCATTGCTTGTTGAGCTTCAAATGTAGAGGGTTTGTCAAGCAATTAACTTAGCAACCCCTGAAGTCACATTTGGACCTGCCCATTTCAAAAAATGGTTAAGTTAACTGTCAGAATTCAGAGTGTATAATTAAGAATCAAAGTTGTTGAATAATTTTACATGCTATACAAACTTGTTCACACCTGAATTATGACAGTAGACCGTACTATTTATTGTTTTATGGCGAGTTTAAATGTGACCATTTGGGTTGTTGAGTTAAGAGGTCTGTGTCCAATTCCAGTTTGGTCATACCCGAGGCGTTTTAACACTGATAAATATGTCTTATGTTCATCCTAGTGCAGATCACACACTGTTCCGCATGACTGATTAACACTGAAATATGTCTTATGTTCATCCTAGTGCAGATCACACACTGTTCCGCATGACTGATTAACACTGAAATATGTCTTATGTTCATCCTAGTGCAGATCACACACTGTTCTGCATGATTAATTATCATTAAATATATATACCAGTGTCCTACTGTAACACAGTATATATTAATTTTCCGTGTTTTGGTACACATAACATGACTTAAATAGCAATTGCTGTTTTTATGTCCCGGCCTGAAAGGTCCACCGGGGACATCTAGCATTTGTCTCGTCCATCTGTCTGTCTGTTTGTGTGTGTGTGTGTGTGTGTGTCGGTGTCCGTTTGTCTAATTCCGTCCTGCTTACATATTAAGTGCAATATTTCAAGTTTGGATTGTGATACAGTAACCAAACTTACGACTGTAAGTTCATCTAAGGGCTGCTCACACTTCACTGACACCAATGCCCCTGGGGGTGGGGGTGGGGGTCAAAATGTAGGACATCACAAAAATTTGTTGAAACTGGGGCATTAGTGTTTCACAAACACATTTTTGTTTTGTCGTGTGTTGATACGTATTATTCTTCCTTATTTGTGCAAATGTTCCTAAAATGTGATCATTCTTTTTTTTTTTCATATTTGTTTGATAGTCTGCCATGTTACGAAAGTTGTATGAAGGGGTTTCCCATTGTATCACAGTAAGAGATTATTTACTTTCACAGCAAAGTCAAGTTTAATTTGTCATGTGACTTCAAGTGTTAATGGTAGTTAACATAGGAATCGGACAATAATTGTCAAAGTAGTTTCTTATGTGTCTGTTCGGCAAACTTTATTTTCTAGAATATGAGGACCGTTTTACGGAAAGTGGTACCCGATATGATCTAAGCTGCCGCCATATTTATGAAACTAGTTTGAAAACAAGATGTGTTTGTGAAACACAAATGCCCTTAGTTCCAATAAATTTCTATGCTGGCAAATAAAATGACCCCACCCACCCCCAGGGGCATGTGATGTCAGTGAAGTGTAAACAACCCTTAGATGAAATTACAGTCCAAGTTTGGTTACTGTATCACAATCCAAACTTTAAATATTGCAATGTCCTACATTTTAACCCCATCCCACCCCCAGGGGCATGTGATGTCAGTGAAGTGTGAGCAACCCTTAGAGGAAATTATAGTCTCAGTTTGGTCACTGTATCACAATTCAAAATTGAAATATTGCACTTTATATGAAAGTGGGACAGAATTACAGACAGAAAGACAGACAGACACGAAAACAGACAGACAGATGGATGATCCAAACACTAGATGCCCCTGATGGACCTTTCAGGCCGGGGGCAAAAAATTAATCATGTGATTTACTTCTGAGAACCTTACAACATTTTCACATACAGCATCTTTTGGAAAACAACATGGCTACAATGATTTGCTACGAACAATAAACTTCCAAAACATGAAATCATGCTTGTGGATTTCTGAAAATAAAAAACACCGTGACACAATCGTACCCATAAAACGATGGGACCAGACAATATCCAAATTTTTCTAATTTCAAGTTTTTAATCCAATGGATATGATACAAAGGTCACTTTGGTGGTTTTAAACTATCATCGCAGTTACTGAGTATCATTACAGTGATTCTAAGAACCATACACATGTTTGTGCACAAAGGACTTAGATTTTGAATTAGGGTTATCGGCCTTGAATTAACCTTTAAAGGGAGTTTTATATACAATGACAATAGAAAATTGACATACCTCTTTTCCCAGCTCTCTCTGGCAAATGGGGCAAGGCTCAGGATTAATGCCATCTTTTTTTTCAACTTGAGCCTTAAAAACAAAGAGACAAAATGAAACTGATGACATATGATGACTTCATCAATTTCAAATCAAAGATAATTTGTATAAAGTAGGGATTTTCCACGGATACCTGTTACACAGGTTTAGCTAATAAAGAATGGAGTGTAGGCATACATTTTGTAAGGGTTTTATTTTGAAATTTCTACCCAGTCAACTGACAGTTAACCACAGTAATAGATAAAACATTGGACCTGAGCTCCTCATTAGATATACATGTATTTGCTTCCAAGGCATGTACAGCCAACCTTGCATTAAAGGCCACCTCTGTATAAAGGGCACCTGACTATAAAGGCCATTCAAACATAACTTTTGTTAACTTTTATAAGGCCACCTGTCTATAACAGCCACTTTTGCCTGCTCCTTTGAGTGGCCTTTATAGACAAGCTTGACTGTGTATGTAGTGTAGTGGCAGAGGTGGCTGGCTTTTCCTGTCCTTCAGATGAGACAGTAAAAACCGAGTGTCACAGTAGGTGTCAGCACGCTAAAGAACCCTCAATGCTCAATGGCCGTAAGTGCCGATCATAGGCAAAAATTTGAAGCCATTCACCGGCATTTGGTGACGTCTCTATATGAATTAAAGATTTTGGAGTCAGACTTTAAACAACAATAAAACAACGACTGTATCACAACCATAGTCTAAAAGTCTAAAAAACACTCTTTCATGGTTTGTTTGATTTTTTCTTTTAAAGATGTGAAGATACATGTTGAAAGTGTCAGATCCGCTATACCCTCATATCACAAGCAGATTTCTGTGCAAATTTCTGAGCAATATTTTGATAAAAATCTGTGATGTATTTACAAAGAAATTCCATACATACTCTTGCATTGTCAGCTTTAAGTTTACCACCAAATCCCCCCCAACCATCCTAGCATTTTGAATATTTTTTTACAATAAAAAGATTTTATTTATATGTGAGTAAATACAAGAAGATTCCCATGAGACAGTTCCTTTGCCCTAAGCTCTGCTATTTTTCCAGCTCAACCCAAGTTGTGACCTGAATTTTGACTTTCAGAGGTTGAAAACTATCATAGAACAAGTGTACAAGCAACTTAACTATTCTAAAGAAACATGACAAAAACAGAATTTGAAACCTGACCTTTGCCAGATTTTTCAGGTACAGCAGCTGACCCAGTTTCCGCCTCAGTTCATTCTGTCCAACTGTTTTGTCCGTCAATAACTTAAGCTTGTGTTGTTCCAGCTATAAACCATAAAAACATGATAATAAAGACAATATTTACACTAAAAACAAATATATAGAGGATATTAGAATTTTTTTTATCAATCACTTTTGTTTCATCTTGTGGGGCAGAGGAGAACATATCTATAAACACTCATAATATGCACTTGTGTTGAATATTCTTCTTCTGCCTCACACAAAATAAAAATGTTATACATAAAAAAATTGGCAATTATTCTTTTTATTACATTTTTCCTAAAACAAAACTTCTCATAAAACAAGAATAAATAGTCCCAAACTTTGAAAAGTATTTTGATTGGCTGAGTGTAAATAACACTTTACCTTGATTTTACAAAAAAAAATAATGCCATATTCGACCTATTAAGCACCCATGTCGTTATAAGTGCACCTCCCCCCTTTTTTTTTTTACATATCATCAAGAATCTTTTCTAGCTGGTTGATAATGAGATGTTGATCTGAAAACTGTAAGTAACAATTTATCTGTAGCCCCTAGCAAGAGAAATTACGTTAATAGGTGTCCTCAGTAATAATTATAACAACTTTACCACTGTGCCTTACAAAAAATTAACTGTTTTACGTCAATTTGACTATTAATTGGTCCCATTAAGCATGCATCCCTTTTTACTGATTTTTGTAGCACCCTGGGCGCTTGATGGGTTGAATACGGTAATTAAAAATAACAAATTTATCTAATTGATAAATCCTTATATTCAGTACCAAAAATGTAATAAATACTGCTTAGGGAGCATGTTAGGCTTACAATGTAAAGTCAAACCTGTCACCTGTTTTCAGCAGCCACTTGTCTTCAACAGCCAGTTAGTATTCCATCAATTTCACTATATAAACATACCTAAGCCAGCAGCCACCTGTCTAACGTGGCCAGCGGCCAGTGATATACAGGACAAAATGCTTGGTCACATTGTTTTCAGCAGCCATTTTTTGGAGATGGTCGATCGCATGATCTATTTTCAGAAAACCTATGAACAGGTTAGCCAGGTAGCACTGTATTATACATGATTTTAACACCTGATCATCTTAATATCAAACCATTTGGTATTGGTATTTGATTATACATGTGTTGCTATACACTGTATAATGGAAATCAATTTTCTTTTGATTTTTGTCAACCTGGAATCAAAGGCCACCTGTCTTATGCAGCCACTTTTTTAATTTCCCTTGAGTGGCTGCTGAAAACAGGTTTGACTGTATTTCATGTTACCAATCTTTTTCTACCAGATTTAACAAAAGTGTATTACAATACAGTCAACACATGTTATTACAGCTAGGTAAAATTACTGTTATATCAAATATGCTGTTATATCAAATTTCCAGGCTTGGCACCAAAATAAGATTGTATGAACATCCTTTGTTGTTAAAACCCCTATTTTCCTAATTAAATGTTGAATGATATAAAATGACCACAACAAAAAATTGTTGTTGTTGTTGCTGTTATTTTCATTCTATCAACTTTCTATCAAATTTGACAACATTTTTTCGTTTTTTTATGCTTTGCCACTATAACAAGTCAATTCTACAGGTAAAATGCATGTTTGTTGCCAAATATCACTGCCGGTGCTGGAAAGCAAATATGCTGTTATATCAATCAAATTAACATGGATGCAAATTTGTCCCCATGAAATTTCTGCCGTTAACCAAAAAATGCTGTTATATCAAGTGCCGTTTTAAAAAGAGTTGACCACATATCACAATAAATGCAAATTGATCACCAGGTGTCATGATATGAGCCAGCAACTGAGGAAAGGGTCCTTTGGAAACTTTGAGGGAAATTCACAGATTTTCATGTTTTTAGAAACTTGAACATATGTGGATTTAAAAAATAAACAAAATGAGAATGAATGCAGTGAGAACAACTCTTTTAGAAGCCAGCGAAAAAATTCTATGAAATTGGATATGTCAGAAAGAATTCCTTATTTTTTCAACTTTCATTGGATATGTCATATTATATCATGATATATCATATTGTAAGGAATATTCGGTGTAACACTGGAAATAGAAGTGTGAAACACAGAGACATGAGTATGACATGCCCCTTTCATTTATTTTTTTTTTTTTGGGGGGTGCCCTTTTCTCAAACCTACCAATAAGCAGCATCTAAATTACATATCTGGAAGTATGAAATAATGAACTCATACCTCAGCTGGTTCAAGTATGTTCATTTGTGTGTTGTTTGGTTTGGGTTCGTCTGGTAACCTGACCCTGAGTCGAGTGGTGGCCATACCCAGCTCGTCAAGAGAAGATACATAGGCTTTTAGTTCAATCCATACAATTCTCAGTTGCTGAAATACAATAGCAGAAATATAAAATGCCACAGTCAATAATTTTTCAGTTATTTAATTTTTCTATGGTGGAAGTGAGAACCTAATTACAATGTTCCTGGTACAAGAACACCAGCATTCTGCAGCTGGTAAACATCTTAACACATTCTCCCATGGTTCACATATTTTTCTTTCTTTTTGACGGGGAATGATTTCTTGTCAACCCTTTAAGGTATTGACAAGCTACACACGTTATGACGTCATAATACAATTTATGACGTAGACCTTCTGTGGCTTCTAGAATGCAGTACATATTATGTCAGACTTGACACAGATCTGCTTAGATCTTCACACACTTGTAGATTATGTGTGTAATCTACATAGACATGTATTTGAGATAGTGAAGAAAAATAATCAACCACTACCTTGAGGGTATGACGAAGGAATCTCAATCCTTGGGATAAGATTCTTGAATGACAAACCTTCAGCATGCCTGGGGTTTGTCATTCAAGAATTTTATCCCGAGGATTGAGATTCCTTGGTCATACCCTCAAGGTAGGGGTATATTCTATTAGTATTAATCAGCTTAGACACCAGCAGAACTTGAAAACTGTCACCTAGAGGTGAACGACTTCTTGATTTAGAGTGCAATACTTTAACCATTCAGTCAAGGACCCCATCCCCCCTAGTTTTCTAGAAAATCTGCTGTTATATTAATCAAAATTATTTACATTATAAGTACATTCATAAGGAATTTTGGACAGAATTACAATTGCAGGGTTCCTACACCTTGAACAAAACAAAATTCCCTGATTTTCCCTGACCTTTTCCTTGACTTTCTCACCCTTTCCCTGACCTATTGCAATGCACCAAAGGTAAGTTGCCATGAGTGCCACAGGCGCTATTGTCCCTCTAGGGAGGTCCAGGGGGGAGGGCAACTCCCCCCAAAATAGAAAGTCATTTGGTGGCCCCTGGTGCATTTCATGGTGAAAAATGACTTGGCATTCAAGCTAGAAAAACATCGTTTTTTCAAGGATAAATAATGTTTGATTTCTCCCTGGCTTTCCCTGGCTCAGAGTAAAATTCCCTGACTTTCAATGACTAAAAAGCGCGTTTGTAAAATTCCTGCTCTCATTAAATCATTCCGCTACACCAATCTCATGTAGTCTGATGATACGTATAAAAACATATGTGTAGTATTGTCTGTGTACATAACAGGAAACCTTCATTGTACATGTGAGGCAAGTACTGTAAATAACATATGTAACAGGAAACCCTCACTGTGAGATAAGTACTCCTACCATGAAACCTCACTGATAGGTCAGTACTGTACATAAGAGGAAAACCCTCACTGTGAGGTAAGTACTGTACATAACAGGAAACTCTCACTGTGAGGTAAGTACTCCTAACAGGAAACCTCACTGTGAGGTCAGTACTGTACATAACAGGAAAACCCTCACTGTGAGATAAGTACTGTACATAAAAGGAAAACCCTCACTTTGAGGTTAGTACTGTACATAACAGGAAACTCTCACTGTGAGGTAAGTACTCCTAACAGGAAACCTCACTGTGAGGTCAGTACTGTACATAAGAGGAAAACCCTCACTGTGAGGTAAGTACTGTACATAACAGGAAACTCTCACTGTGAGGTAAGTACTCCTAACAGGAAACCTCACTGTGAGGTCAGTACTGTACATAACAGGAAAACCCTCACTGTGAGATAAGTACTGTACATAAAAGGAAAACCCTCACTTTGAGGTTAGTACTGTACATAACAGGAAACTCTCACTGTGAGGTAAGTACTCCTAACAGGAAACCTCACTGTGGGGTAAGTACTGTACATAACAGGAAAACCCTCACTGTGAGGTAAGTACTGTACATAACAGGAAATCTCACTGTGAGGTAAGTACTCCTAACAGGAAACCTCACTGTGAGGTTAGTACTGTACATAAAAGGAAAACCCTCACTGTGAGATAAGTACTGTACATAAAAGGAAAATGCTCACTGTGAGGTTAGTACTGTACATAACAGGAAACTCTCACTGTGAGGTAAGTACTCCTAACAGGAAACCTCACTGTGAGGTAAGTACTCCTAACAGGAAAACCCTCACTGTGAGGTAAGTACTGTACATAACAGGAAACTCTCACTGTGAGGTAAGTTCTCCTAACAGGAAAACCCTCATCGTGAGGTAAGTACTGTACATAACAGGAAACTCTCACTGTGAGGTAAGTACTGTACATAACAGAAAACCCTCACTGTGATGTAAGTTCTGTACATAACAGGGAAACCCTAATTGTGAGGTACGTACTGTACATAACAGGATACTCTCACTGTGAGGTAAGTACTCCTAACAGGAAACCTCACTGTGAGGTGAGTACTGTACATAACAGGAAAATCCTCACTGTGAGGTAAGTACTCCTAACAGGAAACCTCACTGTGAGGTAAGTACTGTACATAACAGGAAAACCCTCACTGTGAGGTAAGTACTGTACATAACAGGAAACTCTCACTGTGAGGTAAGTACTCCTAACAGGAAAACCCTCACTGTGAGGTTAGAACTGTACATAACAGGAAACCCTCACTGTGAGGTAAGTACTCCTAACAGGAAAACCCTCACTGTGAGGTTAGAACTGTACATAACAGAAAACCCTCACTGTGAGGTGAGTACTGTACATAACAGGAAACCCTCACTGTGAGGTGAGTACTCCTAACAGGAAACCTCACTGTGAGGTAAGTACTGTACATAACAGAAAACCCTCACTGTGAGGTAAGTACTGTACATAACAGGAAACCCTCACTGTGAGGTAAGTACTGTACATAACAGAAAACCCTCACTATGAGGTAAGTACTGTACATAACAGGAAACCCTCACTGTGAGGTAAGTACTGTACAAAACAGGTAACCTTCAGTGTAATGCAATATACTGTGTTAAATATTGAGGAAATACACTGCCTTCTCTTTGGTGGGTCCTGTGCTCATTGTGGGGACCTAACCCTGTATACATGCTTAAAAACAGTCTGTAAATTATAACTTACTAATGGAATTCTGTCAGTTTGGACTTGAGAAGCATAAGGAGGGAAATCCTGTTTGTAAAGTATGAAGAGATCTGCCAACAAAATTCAGTTACTTAAAATTATTGTTCAGTACCATTGTGTACCGACCAATCATTTTAAGTAACTGAATTTTTTACTCTCTGACAATGCCTGCAGCTAACTTATAATTAGTTGACTTTTTGGGTGCACCATGCTTCCCATAAAAACATTTAATAAAATCTTGAGAGTTCTTTTACCTACCTTGAATTCTTTCTTTAAAGTGTCCAATAGCTTCACGTGTACCTGGCCATACTCAACAGTATCTATATCCACTGAAAAAATTAATTACTAACGGTAATTAACCGTTGAAAAAGCTAATAATCAAAGTCAGCTGAAAGTATTGAAAGTACTAATATCAGTAATAATTAGCTGTACTTAATCATAGCAACAGGGATACTGAAATAATTACTTATTAGCCATAATTAGCATAGTATCTAGTCAAATGAAATAATAATAATTGTTATCATTATTAAGATAAAGTGAACCCTTTCACCCTCTAGTATCTGTATGGTACACTCTTTACTGCTGTTTTAGATCGGTCTATTATGGTCTGTGGGGTTGAAAGGGTCAAACAAAGCAATGGCATTATTTTTGTCTGTGAAATGATAATACAAGCACAGGTGTTTAGTATTGTATTCCTACCCTAGATGTGAACATATAAACAAATTTAAATTTTGAATGGTGCTTTTACGCCACACTCAAGGAGGAGAGAACCCAGTAACAATGTACCCAGGAAGAGACCACAGGCCTTCCGCAAGTAAACTGGAAACTTTCTCACAAAAATCAGCTTAGGCTCCAGCAGGGCTCGAACCTGCACTGACCAGAAGTGAGAGACTTCATAGTTCAAAGTGCAAAGCTCTAACCACTCGGCCAAAGAGGCCCCTTGAAACATACAACTACTAAAATTGTCAATTTCCAACTTATATCAAATGCAACACTCGAAGTTTTTTTTTTTATTTTTCATCTTGAACTGATGTAAATAAGAACAATTTCAAATTTTATTGTTTAGGCTTTGAAGATCAGTTTCTAGAATATTTTTATTTTTTCAGTTACAAGACTCCTCGTATTCTCAAACTTACTGTAGTGTGTTTTGGCAAAACTAAGTAAACTTTTAAGTGTTCTCTCTAACTCGCTGTCCGCCCATGTTCCCTGTCGTCTGGTATTAACTTGATTCTCTCCTTCAGAGGATACCATGAGGCCCCTTAGGAAAATGACAAAAAGTACAAAATCAGTAATGCTGTAAATTTAAATCAACTAAAATAATCATCTTAATCAAGTCAATTATTTAAATGTAAATGAGAGATCTATAAGGTCTAATGACCCACCGATACTACCTTACCAACCTTAGCTTGGATTTGGAAATTCCATTGAAAAGCTTGGATTAGGAAATTCCAGTGAAAAGCTTGGATTTGGAAATTCCATTGGAAATCTTGGATTAGAAAATTGCAGAGAAAACTTTTAATCACGAAATTCCAGAGAATTAAAACGTATACAATGTACTTACTGTTCTTTGAAGGAGAACAGTTTAGATTCATAATCTTCAAAAAGCTTGTGCACTTTACAAAATGGACAGCTGAAAAAAAAAAAGTGAAATAAAATAAGTTCTGGGGATTCAAGTTTTTATAAACATAAACTTTATATACTTGAAAATGACTACCAAACAAGTGAAAGGGGCATTAACTGTGTTTTCCAAAAACATTTCCATTTTTTTTCTACCTTTACTACTTATACTTGATGTACTCATGCCTGTGTATATTTCTTTTTTTTGTTGTTGTCGTTTATCAATCTAAGTATTAAAAAAGGAGAATGTTTTATGAAAAACAAGGCACCACAAGTGATACTAATCCCCTCGCAATGGAAATATTGTACAATACTGTGGGTTACAAAATGCTAACTCGTCCGAGATATTATCATAGTAAACTCTCGTTGAGAAATTAATTTATTAGAGCGCTGACAAGACAGTTTAACATATGTACGTACTTACCTACACACGTACGTATGAGCCTAATACTATATCCCCTCCAAACTCCGTTTGCGAGGGGATAAAAAAACAGCCAATGCAAATTTAAAGTCTGTGATAATCAGTCAAAGAAGGCAGATAAAATATCTATAATTAGAAGTCGAAAGGTATTCATTGGCAGACTGTCAGGTAGGTAGGAAGGTCAACGTTTAATTTTTTGTGTGTAAAGTCATGTATATGGTAAATACATGAAGAGTTGAACATAAAGGCATCGACTTAAAACAATTTACAGAAGAACGTCGCTGAATCTATTGACAGAGTCCCGAATAATTTTTTTATTTAATGCTACTAATAAACACCTCAAAATTCAAACTTTCATCAGTCAAATTTCTTGGTGTTTCGAAGGACTTTGTTGGTCCTTTTCTACGAAATCACTGGAAATTCACACCAAATTTTTTTTAAAAAAATCCTGGGTTGAAAAAAACTTGTTATAATATTGTATTTGTGAAAAGAAATTGAATGTGAATAATGGTCGTGTACAGTTTGTTTGTTTGTTTATTGTTGTTTAACGTCCCACTCAAGAATATTACACTCATATGGAGACGTCACCAAATGCCGGTGAAGGGCTTCAAATTTTGGCCTATGCTCGGCACTTTTTTACGGCCATTGAGCAGCAAGGGTTCTGTAACGTGCCGACACCTACTGTGACACGGGGACCTCCAGTTTTTACTGTCTCATCCGAAAGACAGGAAACCAACCTGTCGCCGGCGGGACTCGAACTCACGACCTCACGATCCAGAGTCGAGCGCGCTACCGACTGAGCCAGGCCGGCTCGGTCGTGTACAGATTTGTATTCTTATGTGGATGGCAGGAATATCAATTGTCAGCATATTTCATTCAATCACTCTAGGCAATATATGCATGTTATGTCAAAAGTTTCTAATCAAAGTTCTGGTCTAATCGGGGGGGGTATATATATTTTTTATCAGAATGACAGCCTGTATGCCTTTAAAACAATGCAGCAAGTGATATTTTTTCAGGTAATTGAAATATTTTATAAGAATAAAAAAAACATCATCAATAAATTGAATTTTTTGAAATTCTGTAACAGGACATCTTTAAGTGAACAAGAATCTTTACTCTACATGTACTTTACCCTCATAAACAGACCTGTTTTTCACTTCCTCCACTGGCCTGAGACAGCAATCCACCGTTTCGTTTATGAGTTCCGTAGAAGGGTCCCCAGAGAGATTATTCACTTCCTGTAGTAACTTTTCGTACGCTGTCTCAAGCGCCGTCATCCTCTGATGTAAAATGTACTGCAGGCCTCGAGCACTGTTAAATCTACAAAAAACATGTGCATGTATTTACATGTGTTTGTGTGTACTTTGGATTGGATAATCAAATCAAGGCCAAAATCTCTAAAGACAAAGTTAAGATTTCACTGAACCCATGTGCTCAAAACTAAAGAATATTGTTAAGTCTAAAACTACAGAATATTCATAACTTTGCCTACTTAGCCAATCAGATTTCAGGATTAGCTGAAGATGAGCAAAATTTTAAGACATGAGTAATACTCAAGTCTTGAGCAAGAGTTCAATTCAATGTTACACAAGATAAAATTTTCAGAGTGTTTTATTGGGAGTAATGCAAAAGTACTTAAGATTTTTTATTGAAATGTTATTTAACACATTGTCTTTGAACCAGTTTATTTACAAAAGGCACTGACTACCAAGATAATGGCTCTAAAGGCACTCACGGGGTACATAGTAGCACTTGGGCGATAAACATGTTTAACAAGTGGAACCTTGCCATTACGACCACCTGACTGACTGACTGACTCAAAGTGGTCTGATTAGTACCTAGACAATAAGACCCCCTAACTGACTGAATCAAAGTGGTCTGATTAGTGAGGTGTTACAGTGGAACCTTGCTATTGTTTGTTTGTTTTATTGTTGTTTAACATCCCACTCAAGAATCTTTCACTCATATGGAGACCTCACCAAATGCCGGTTAAAGACTTCAAATTTTGGCCTATGCTCGGTACTTACGGCCATTGAGCAGCGAGGGTTCTTTAACGTGCCGACACCTACTGTGACACAGGACCTCAATTTTTACTGACCTTGCTATTAAGACCAACTATCTGAATGACTCAAAGTGGTCTGATTAGAACCAGACAGTCAGAGAGTTTCATGGTTTGCAAGATGCAGCCAGATACAAATTTTTACTGACCGCATACATTCCTGTATCCTACCTTCACAAACCTTGTAACAATTTTATCCTACTGATTACTTTTCAGCAGCTGTATAAGTGCCAAGGACAATGATTTTTTGATTGAAAAAAAGACAAGAATACAAAAACAAATATTCAATAATTTATCAACAACATAGCGAGGGTACATTGTATATACATCTTAATGTAAATCCAAATCAGTCTTGTGCGATTCATTAAAAAAAATGTGTGCCGTGTATTGAAAGTGCCGGCAGTGTACAGAAAAATGCATAGTCGGCACGTGGCCACTTACGACACTTTTAATTGGACTAATCTGTCTGAAGCGGGATAAATCATAAAACGTCCCATCTTACGACAGGTCTATAAAAATCATTACATACAACTGCAAGATCAGAGATACAACGGGACATTATAGAAAAATGAAGAGGAGGAGAAAAACTGGTTAAACTTACGATCGTGCAATGGTCACTTGTGGGTTTAATGGGTCATCTACATGATCTTTCATCAATTCGCCCTTTACGGACTCTATCAAGACCTCGTCTGTACCTCGACTGACAGCAATTTCAATCACTTCAACCCACCATTCAGTGCCATCCTGAAACTGTAAATAAAATCATACAACTTCCACTCGCAAAACAATACAGTAAAACTTGCTTTAGTGACCACCTGTGTATAAATACAACCTGGTCATAAAGACCATTTCTTGCTGTCCCCAATAGTACCATTTGTGTACAAATCAACCTCTATGTAAAGACCACCTCCCTATAAAGACTGGTTTTGCTGTGTAACTAAGAGGGTATTAATATACAAGTTTCACTGTTGTTGTACTACTGAACCACTGGATTTTGTGCATTGATCTTCTTTCAGCTTATTTACCTGACAATGCCTGTTTAGCTAAGTCCAGTGGAACCTGTCTTGAGACACCACTGTCATAAAAGACCATCTGTCTTCGGAAACCACATTCTCAAAACCACTTGGTTCAATAATCGTTTAAATTGAGAGACCACCTGTCATGTAAGACCACATTTCCATGTCAGAAGAGGTGTTCTGTCATGACTGGTTCCACTGTATTCAGCTAAACAGGGAAGCAAAAGTGCCTGAGTGATATCAAGGTCACTATTATGTTGCCCAAACTGAGAGCATAGTACTCACCTATCCTCTTCGTGCCCACTGGCACATAAGGCCCTAGTACCCATCTACCTCACCCCACCTATCCTCTTTGTGCCCACTGGCACATAAGGCCCTAGTACCCATCTACCTCACCCCACCTATCCTCTTCGTGCCCACTGGCACATAAGGCCGTATTACCCACTTACCTCACCCCACCTATCCTCTTCGTGCCCACTGGCACATAAGGCCCTAGTACCCATCTACCTCACCCCACCTATCCTCTTTGTGCCCACTGCCACATAAAGATCTAGTACCCACCTACCTCACCCCACCTATCCTCTTCGTGCCCACTGGCACATAAGGCCCTAGTACCCACCTACCTCACCCCACCTATCCTCTTCGTGTCCACTATCATATAAGACCCTAGTACCCACCTACCTCACCCCACCTATCCTCTTTGTGCCCACTGCCACATAAAGATCTAGTACCCACCTACCTCACCCCACCTATCCTCTTCATGCCCATTGGCACATAAAACCCTAGTATTGAGATAATTTCCTTAATCAAATTGTTTAAGAAAATTTTCCTGCCATTAAGGTAATACTAGAAAATTACACCCAAATCTTCCATTTGTTCAACGATAATGCCATTTTGACTTCCCTCTATGCTACATCTGCACGTCATCTGCCAAAACATTTCCAGCACGTTATGAAAATACTTGAAGTGTTTTTTTCCTTACAGGAAATAGTATTATAAGAGAATTACCTGTCCAAACTGGACCAAATAGAAATTTAATCCCAGAAACATGATTTTACGGAATGTGATCAAGATAAATTGCAATGCGGAAAACGAACTAAAATTTGTAATAATTCAGCTGTATCTGTTAATGGTTGGCATCTACCCTAAAATTTGCTTGTCCATGAAGTTCCTTTTTCAAAAAATCCCAAAACAGTAACTTGGGGCCAAGTCCCTTGAGTGGGATGGGCGAGATAGCATCTCTAACCCACAATCCTTTCTCATTTTCAAGGGTCAATATTTGAAGGGCAAAGTTGTATAGCGTTAAATCTGAAACCAGAAATACACTGTAACATCAGTGTTTGTGCATCAACTTAGAGTGTTTTTGGGCAAGATATTCTTGACACTAGAATACTGTTCTTGAGTAAGAAAGCTCACCTAAATGCGAAGAATATCTACCTGGAATACTGTTCTTGGAACAAATTTTCACACCGTCTTTTTAGCAGGAGTGAGAAGAACAAACATGACAAACCAATAACATTGCAATTATTGCTCATCCTCATGTTCGACTTCATTTTTTTGGGTTCTCCATCCTATTCTCAGTGATTGAGTGAGATCTAATGAGAACATGTTCCTGCACAACCCTTGTGTCACCTAACAGTTTCGCCCAAGGGACTCCCTTTGGGAACAGTCACGTAACTTACAACATAGAAACAAATAAGATATTACTACTGCAACTGTGCAAAGCTGAACTATTTTTGTCGCCGCCTTGAATATCATACCTCAGTTTTCAGATTTTGTATATCTCGTTGAATTGGAAATAGATGATGTTGTACATTGGTCACGACAGTTCTAGCTTTTAACATGTATTTCTCTTTCAGCTCTGCAATCTAAACAGACATATAAAAAACAAAAATAAAAACCTTGAACCTGTTTGAAACAAGAAACGGTAAATGGCAGTATTGATAAATTTTGAGGCGTTGTACAATGTTGTATTTCAAAGGTCAAACATGCATTGTAACTGCAGCTTATTTGAACATGTTGAATTCAGGAGAAAAACTAGGTTTAACTGGAATAAAATAAGAATTATCAGAGAAAAACTAGGTTTAACTGGAATAAAATAAGAATTATCAGAGAAAAACTAGGTTTCACTGGAATAAAATTAGAATTATCAGAGAAAAACTAGGTTTAACTGGAGTAAAATAAGAATTATCTGAGAAAAACTAGGTTTAACTGGAGTAAAATAAGAATTATCAGAGAAAAACTAGGTTAAACTGGAGTAAAATAAGAATTATCTGAGAAAAACTAGGTTTAACTGAAATAAAATAAGAATTATCAGAAAAAAACTAGGTTTAACTGGAATAAAATAAGAATTATCTGAGAAAAACTAGGTTTAACAGGAATGAAATAAGAATTATCAGAGAAAAACTAGGTTTAACTGGAATAAAATAAGAATTATCAGAGAAAAACTAGGTTTAACTGGAATAAAATAAGAATTATCAGAGAAAAACTAGGTTTAACTGGAATAAAATAAGAATTATCAGAGAAAAACTAGGTTTAACTGGAATAAAATAAGAATTGTCAGAGAAAAACTAGGTTTAACTGGAATAAAATAAGAATTATCAGAGAAAAACTAAGTTTAACTGGAGTAAAATAAGAATTATCAGAGAAAAACTAGGTTTAACTGGAATAAAATAAGAATTATCTGAGAAAAACTAGGTTTAACTGGAAAATGAAGTCATAATTTTTTCATATGACTTGATGTGCCACTGCATCAAATCACAGGAAGTATGACTTGTAGTAAGTACCATATACATGGAAATTTTCACTTTTGTTTAATTTTCACCATTTTCAACCTTAGATGAGCATGATGAGAGAGCGAATTTAAAATGAAAGTGAAATTTTTAATCTGAAAAACTGAAATATATGTACATACATGCCATCAATGAGACCATGAATTTTAGACAGGATGAATATGTTTTCTGGCATAAAAGGCCGAAAATAACTACTCTACCTGACCCTCCAGCTGACCATCTCTCAGAGTGGGACCCACGCCCTCAGGTTTGGAGCTCAAGATCTCGTTGAGATTATACATAGCATGAAGGAGCTGAAGATCATCAGTTCTCAGTTGATCCTTGTGTTCTTCCACCGACCGAAGAACGTCCCTGTATTTGTCAACTGCATCCACATACTGCAAAAAAAAATATGTATATATATGAGAGTCCCTGTTCCCTATATTTATCAACTGTCTCTTTGTACTGAAGAAAGAAATAGAGTGGAATCTCGCTACCTCAAAATTCATGAGAGAACAACTCTATTATTTCAAGATATCCAGAATTTGAAATAACCAAAATTTTAATGAACATATTTTTATATCCATAAAAATCGGGACTGGCCATTCAACTTTGACATATCCGGAATTTCGACTCATCCAATTTCTATATGACAAGATTCCACTGTAGCTATATAAGAGTAACTCTGACTGTCCTCTATATCTTCGGGCCTCAGTGGCAGAGTGGTTAGAGCATCGCGCTTTAAACCGTGAAGTCTCTCACTACAGGTCAGCGTAGGTTCGAGTCCCGCTGGAACCTACGCTGATTTTTGTGAGAAAGAAGCAGGCCAAAACGAAGTTCATACCAGATAAATAAGGCAAATAAATAAACAGATGAAACAAGCAGAAAGTCAAGAAAGTATTACCACATGATTAAATTGGAAGCTTTAATGCCACAACTCGCAATCACCCGCAATCATGTATCGGCCCGAGGCAGAACGAGTACTGCTTTCAAGCTGCAGATGATGTGAGTTGATGTTATCAATCTTTAATCAAATCCAAAATCTAGTCAGTAATGATTTAATCGGCCTCAGGCAGGAAGAACATTCAGTCTAGTTTATCTATGATGAAAACGGTTCATTTTCTCAATATTTATTTTTATGTTACTCGTAAATTTGTTTCACCAGATGTAAAATAAAAATGCCACCAGTGGGACATAGACTGAAAACTGATATTTTCCTACACCTATGTAATGTGTGCACTCCCAATTATGGATATCAATTTAAAGTGAAACTAGAGGCTCCCAGGAGCCTGTATAGCTCACCTAGGTAGATGCAAGACGTAAATTAGCCTATTTTGACCCCTTATTTCCTTAATCACTAGATGCAACATCAGGCACAGGTGGAAGAAACTTTTTCCCTTCACTCCAGGCAAGTTAAAATCCAACCTTTTTAGTCTTACCAGCAAAAAAAAACACTGACAGGAAGTGAAAAAAATATATGATAAAGGGAGGTAATATATAGAGAGAAATTGACAAAATAATACCTGCAATCCCGACACTGTCTTTCTATTATATATATATTGATGTGAACTTGAGCAATTATGAATTCCCATTAACAAACTTTTGTTTAAGTTTGATGCCATACATTTTAACATAATTGCCTCATCATGTTTCTTTAATTCTAGGTTAACTACTTCAAAGAAAAACTGAATTTGTTTCAATATGCATTATTATACCTTTACTTGTCAGATTCAGAAAAATAAATAAATCCAATTGACCAACATCAAATCTAGACACTCTGGTATCTCTTAAAACCCATACAGGATATTATAACACTGTCATACCACTATCATACTGAGGGCATTCATACTTTTGTACAGCAACTGTTAAATTAACTAAATCATTTTTGTTTATATGTAAATTAAATTTGAACCAATTCCCATAGGGTCCAATGTTAAAATATCTTCTCCACTGACGGCCATAAGGATTTTGTGTGGCCCTCAAAAACACCAATGTTGTAGGGGGCCACCCAAAGACTGTTGTCGGCCAAGTTTGGTTCCAATTGGCTTAGGGGTTTTAAAGAAAAAGATCTTTGAAATTGTTCCCATAGGGTCCAATGTTAACCTATGTTCCCCGTTGGTGGCCATCTTGGATCAGGTGCAGACTTAAAAAAAAACACCAGTTTCAGAAGGTACCATCTAAGGACTACTATAACACATATTTGGTTCCAATTGGCTCACTAGTTTCAGAGAAAAATATCTTTGAACGTATTTTCCCATAAGGTCCAATGTTAAAATATGTTTTACCCTGGCGGCCATCTTGGATTCGGTGTAGCAATCAAAAACCCCAATGTTGAAGGGGGCCATCCAAAGACTATTGTGGCCAAGTTTGGTTCCCATTGGCTAAAGGGTTTTAGAGAAAAAGATCTTTGATATTGTTCCCATAGGGTCCAATAATAACCTATGTTCCCCGCTGGTGGCCATCTTGGATTAGGTGCAGACTTAAATAAACACTGGTTTCAGAAGATACCATCTAAGGACTACTGTGACCAAGTTTGGTTCCAATTTGCTCAGTAGTTTCAGAGAAAAATATCTTTGAACGTATTTTCCCATAAGGTCCAATGTTAAAATATGTTCTCCGCTGGCGGCCATCTTGGATTTGATAGGGCCCTCAAAAACCATAATGTTGTAGGGGGCCATCCAAAAACTATTGTGGCCAAGTTTGGTTCCCATTGGCTAAAGGGTTTTAGAGAAAAAGATCTTTGATATTGTTCCCATAGGGTCCAATGTTAACCTATGTTCCCCACTGGCGGCCATCTTGGATTAGGTGCAGATTTAAAAAAACACCAGTTTCAGAAGGTACCATCTAAGGACTACTATGACCAAGTTTGGTTCTAATTGGCTCAGTAGTTTCCAGAGAAAAAATATCTTTGAATATATTTTTCCCATAGGGGTCCAATGTTAATCTATGATCCCCACTGGCGGCCATCTTGGATTAGGTGCGGACATGCCGGACACAATTTTTAAAGTAGACCACCCAAGGACTGTTGTGACAAAGTTTGGTTGCAAATGGCCCAGCGGTTTCTGAGGAGTTGATCTTTAACGACGGACGGACGACGGACGGCGACAACGACGGACACCAAGTGATGGCAAAAGCTCACATGGCCTTTTAGGCCAGGTGAGCTAAAAAGTGCAAAAATTACACGGGTTTTAACGGTATTGTAATAATTTTTTAATCTCAAAATGAAAAAAAGGGGGGGTTAATCTGATTTCCTAGTTATTTTCGGCCTTTTATCTAAGGGCAAAAATAGTGAAAATTAAAGGGGCATTAATTTTTTGTTTTTTTTTTTAAATTATTATCCCAATTTTTACTACTTACAGTGATCTACAATGACAAAAGAGAGATATACACAGGCATAAACATTTTTAAACTCCTATATATATTTTGTGAAAATTGCTTGAGAAACCCAGGTTTGGTACTTTTTTCAATTGCAATTGATTAACTCAACCTTACTATTTGTACATGAATTAGACCTGACCTCACTTTCACAAAATATATAGGAATATAAGATTTTTTTATACCTGTGTATAGCTCTTATTTGTTATTGTACATTAAGTACAAGTAGTAAAAGTAGAAAAACTACGTAATTGTGTTTTGGGGTAAACAGCGAAAATGTCCAGGTATACTGTACACATATTTGTAATTGCTTAGTACCTGTAGACAATAAGTATGTCACTTTTGTACCTATAATTAAGACGTACCTGTTCTTTGATGATGTGCCAGCCAGCGAGACCATTATATGCTGCCACAAGCTGTCTGTGTGCCTCTTCACACTCTATTTTAGCCTTCTTGGTTAACGACTCTAGCAAGTCCTCCATCGTCATTGCACTGTAACAGTACAATAAAATACACATGGCTTATGGCAGAAATATGAAATATTACGATGCATTTCAGAAAGTCTGAATCTGGGACCTTTAACTCATACTCTCTCTCCTCGACCCACTTCAAAAATAAAAAAACCTTGGTGTAAAGTCACCTGCGTGCTTAGGCTTGATTTAACGAGCGGCGTTACTACTTAAAGCCCTTGCCACTTATCTATACAAGTCAGGGAGAGATGTCTAGTGTGTGTTTGTGTCCTATCTTGAGTGGTCCGTATTTCCAACGGCTTTTTAAGTGCCGCTACACTTGTACAATCTGACAGACGTGTCAAACTGCATATCCTTAACTATTATACCCTCCATCTAAGCATAGAGCTGTGCGGACAGGTGATGAAAATTCACCTCTGAAAAAAAACAGGCGTGATCAGGGATCGAACCAAGCACCTTCATGTTGGAAGATCTGACACTGTATGAACTGAGCTACTCCGTCTGCTTAGTGTGTGGTAAACAAAATACAGTGGAACCTCGTCTAAAGACCACCTCGCATTTCAGACCACAAGTTTTCAGTCTCTTCATAAATAATTAAGAAGTATAGAACCTCACTTGAAAGACCACCTCACTAATCAGACCACTTTGAGTCAGTCAGATAAGTGGCTTAATAGCAAGGTTCCACTGTAATGCAATTCATCACTGAATGCACAAATCTGGTGTTAAGAAATTCAATATCAGCTCATTATTTGCCCCACTAGATCCAAACACATACAGTGAAACCTCACATTATGACCATCTCACTTAAGAGATCACCTCATTCATCAGGACCTGGTTGCACAAAACATCGTTAAATTTAACGTACAGTCAGCCCATTGGTTTAACATTGGTTAACTTCACGTTAAATTAAACAACCTGTTGTGCAACTGGGTCCAGATCACTATGAGTCAGTCAGTTAGGTGGTCTGAATAGCCAGCTTCCACCGTAACACCTCACTAATCAGACCACTTTGAGTCAATCAGTTAGGTGGTCTGAATAGCAAGGTTCCACTGTAACACCTTACTAATCAGATCACTTTGAGTCAGTCACTTAGGTGGTCTTAACAGCAAGGTTCCACTGTAACACCTTACTAATCAGATCACTTTGAGTCAGTCAGTTATGTGTACATGCATACATTGACCTTTACCTTCTATTCAAATGTAGAGGTACAAACTCTCCCCTAACTGCCTGTGGATGACAGCAGGCCTGTCTCAGCCTCAGCAGCGGATACATCAACTATTAAAAAACAGAAAAAATACATAAGATATCTCAAAAATGATGAAATGGTAATCTCTGTATCTTGTATGATATAGATATCAAGTCTTATTTTGTATAATAGACCCTTTAACTCTAACTGCGGTCCTGTAACTTTGAGTCACAGGACCACCATTACAGTTAAAGAGTCTATTTTATAATTCGATAAAAAATTTTTTTAAAAATCGCTACAAAACTTTCATCCCCAACTGTTGTTTAACTGATGGTTAATCAACTCCAGCTGCGTTTCAATTGTGATGTATCAAACAACATGAATTATGGTAGAAATTATATATTTTATGATGTTTTATCATTCCAATTTTGAGACAAGATGGAAGTACTATAATTTTACCTGGCTCAGGGTATGTCTATCTAAACTGCTCAGTTTCACAGTGGTATCATTCCATTTACTCAATTTCTGCAATAGAAGATTACAAATGTGAAGTTGACTGTATGAAAAATTTAAAGTCAAATGGTTTAATCTTTTGTTGTCAATCAAACCTTCCATCCCCAAAGACCAAATTAGACTGGTCCAATGCAAAAGTCGAAGAGCATACCACAGACTACAAAATAACACAGGAGCGATAGTTCAGGTTATGTGGAAGTAACGACAAACACAAATCCTGTAACCTCCTTTTTGTTCTCGATGAATTTCATTATCAAGTCTTCATCATTGCCAATTTAACCTGCAGGTTATGGTAATTCCTTTAAGCATTTCCTGTCAATGGGTTACGACAATTTCTGTTATTTTGTGGTCTGTACGATACTCAGGTATGAAATTATGACTATTCCATCCCAAGTATTTGGCAAAAACAAGTCACAGGTCTATTAAATTAGACATAAATTCAAAATCAGTTAAAAAATTAAAATCTTACCCATAACCACACACTATCGCCATAGCAACACTGATATACTTATCTGTAACCCCACTAAGGGTCGATATTCTAACTAACCTTCATATAGTCTTGTACACTAGTTCCATACTGTCTCCTGTAGAAGTGATCTTCCACTGGCGAAAATGTCAACCAATGAACATGCTCCGTTTGTGCTGGGATGTTGATCTGCAAAATAACAAAGTTTACAAGGTGACACAGTAACCCACATAACTGTACTAAGGGACACAACCCCATCTTGACCTGTAACCTCTCTTCTTCTTTTTAGGTTGAGTGCAGGATCGCGGTTCCAGTGTCATCGTTCTTCCTCCGATTTATACTGTTAATCACATTTATTTCCCGAGAGGTTAATCTTGGCGTAAATTCTTGAAAACACATGTTTGTGGATTTGAATATCTAGTAAATAATTATATAAAATTTGTGTTCATAAACCTTTGTCCAATTACTGTATAGTTAGTTGTTTAATTTCATGTGGAAAATTTTTTTGCATTTTCAAGTAGCACTCTTTACTTTTAGATGTTAGGGTGTTTAGACAACATACTAGATTCCCAACACTGTGATCCAGGTTCGATCCTTGGATTGGGCAGGGGAGTATGTGGGATGGAAGCCATGGGGGGTCATCAGCTTGGGCATGTGGATTTTGTCTGGGTACACCCATTTTTTTCCCCATTTACCAACATCAGAGCCATCATGAGACACTTACATAAGCTATATAAATTTAATTGTCCATAGTTGTAAAACCAAATTATGTTTACACTTTTTTAGACTCATCTACCCCTGTAAAACAATGGGCTCTTCTGTAAATCAATTACTTAGACCAGTCCAAATGTGTCTTTAGGGGCGAATGAGTTAATGTAGGGTACATTGTAATAATCATCATTTCCCATTATAAAATGTCACCCTGTATTGATCAAAGGAAATCCTTCATGTTATCTAAATAACCCCACACAGATAAAAAGTAAACAAAGAAAATAAGCAAGTTGAGTAGATAAATACTTACTTGGTCTAAGACATCCTTCTTAGCTGTTCTCCACAACAGTGAAGAAACAAGGTCAAACATGGGTTTCTCTATACCATAGCAGAATGGCTCATACACAAGCTTTTTCCACCAAACTTGAACCCAAAAGGGATCAACACCCAGAAACAATAATAATCCATACAAATCTGAAATAAAACAAGGCATCACAAGTGATACTAATCCCCTCGCAATGGAAATATTGTATAATACTTGTAGAGCGCTGACAATAATATTTCAATGAAATAATCAAAGGACAATAACTCTTTAAATAAGGGAGTGCTGGTTACGAAATGCGAACTCGTCCAAGATATTACCATAGTAATCCTTTGTATCAAATAAAATTGTTATAGGGCTGACAAGAAAAGTGTAAAAATACGTACGTACATATGTACGAGCCTAATCCTATATCCCCTTCAAACTTTGTTTGCGAGGGGATGATACTGCGAACTGAAATATGGCATAAAGGGAGAAAACTCTTCAATCTTATCAATACCTATGGTACTGAATTTTACTTGAACCCATGACAGGCATTCCGATTCATAGAAAGAATGATACAGTGAAACCAGTCTTGAGAGACGACATTTGAGTGGCAGATTGGTTTCGCTAGACAGGTTCCACTGTAATAGCAAGAGGAGAAATAGTAAGACCAATGTTTTATTTCTGGACTTAATGGATGACCTTCAAATCACAACTGTATCTAAATATACTGTGTTTTCGGGTGAAATGCAAAAACATGAAAAAGTCCAGCCGAAATACAAAGTACTGTATCTGAAACAGAATAAAAACCAAAATTGAAAGCTAAACTGAAAGATAGACATAAAAATTTGTGACAGGGTGAGGCCTATTGATATGAAGTAGACCAGCATACTATATATGAAGGGCTGGACCAGTCTATTATATATGAAGGGCTGACAGGGTAAAGCCTATTGAAGGGAAGTTTAATAACATACCTTCAATACTTTTCTGTATGGGCGTTCCTGTGACGCACCACTTGTTGATAGCTTTTAAGCGCAGCGCCATCTCTGCTGTCTGAAATTTATTATATATATAGAAAGGACACATGAAATTATTGTAATAGATACAACAATGACTTCCTTATGATCAATAGAATCTACCCCTACCTTGAGATTATGACAAAGGAATGTCAATATGAGGGTAAGATTCTTGAATGCCAAACCCTCAGCAAGCCTCAGATTGTCAATAAAGAATTTTATCCCAAGGATTGAGATTCCTTTTTCATACTCCCACGGTAGGGGTTGATTATCTTTCTCCCATATCATAAATACATGTGTGTAGATCTACGCGTAATGTAAATAACTATGTACTGTATTCTAGGAGCCACAGACGTTCTACGTCACAAATTGTATCGTGACGTCATAACGCGTGTAGTTTGTCAATACCATAGGGGCTGACAAGGAAATCATTCCCCGTAAACATGATAAAAAATAAACAAAAAATCTATGAACCATGGGAGAAAACATTGATATTATATTCTACATTTCTTGAAGCCTGAGCTTTAAATTGAATATCAATCTAGATGACATATGACTTAAGTTCTACCACCAGAAAATTAAAATTTCTTTCACAGAATTTCTATTAACTGAAAAACAATGTGATCCATTACAAAGCTTTGAAATTCATGTCCCCAATAAGGATGCATGGGTTGGGGGGTTGAAAAAGAGCTAAAGCTACTGTACTCTGAGATACCTTGTGACTTCTTTATATGAAATACCGTGTATGCAGAAATCCTCATCCTCATCATAGGTAAGAGTTATCTTTTTTAATCATAAAATTACTTCTGGCTAAAATCAAAACCCTTATTTATAGGAGGACACAACGCTAAAATTTGCATCTCGCTAAAATTTCCACTTGTATCAAATATGTACCCCCATTTAGGAAATGTCAAATTATAGGTTTCTGAATCGTTTTTATCATTTTCAAGTTGATGTACATTTAGTTAACTCACAAAGTAATTACCTAAACATTTGTCTGGATTTTATGATTCATGATTTGGGTACTGAGTACTGAATTCATATGGATTCATACTGCTTACATAGCACATGGACAGTATCATATCACAGAGATTCATAATCAGTCTACATTAAACATAAACAGAATCAGACAGATTCATATTGCATGCATTATACATGTACTAAATCAGATTCTGTACAAACCATGATTCAGAAGTTATTCTGATTCCCATTCTGTTCAAGCCATGATTCAGAAGTTATTCTGATTCCCATTCTGTTCAAGCCATGATTTAGAAGTTATTCTGATTCAGATTCTGTACAAACCATGATTCAGACATGATTATGATTCAGATTCTGTACAAGCCATGATTCATCAGTTATACTGATTCAGATTCTGTACAAACCATGATTCAGATGTTATTCTGATTCAGACTCAGATGAACCTATGTTAAATTATAGGTTTCTGAATCATTCTTATCATTTTCAAGTTGATGTACATTTAGTCAACTCGCGAAGTAATTACCAAAACATTTGTCCAGATTTTATGATTCATGATTTGGGTACTGAGCACTGAATTCATATGGATTCATAGTGCTTACACAGCACATGGACAGTATCATATCACAGAGATTCATAATCATTCAACATTAAACATTAACAGAATCAGACAGATTCATATTGCATGCATTATACATGTACTAAATCAGATTCTGTACAAACAATGATTCAGAAGTTATTCTGATTCCGATTCTGTACAAGCCATGATTCAGAAGTTATTCTGATTCAGATTCTGTACAAACCATGATTCAGACATTTTTATGATTCAGATTCTGTACAAGACATGATTCAGCAGTTATACTGATTCAGATTCTGTACAAACCACGATTCAGACATTATTATGATTCAGATTTTGTACAAGCCATGATTCAGCAGTTATACTGATTCAGTTTCTGTACAACCATGATTCAGACGTTATTAAGATTCAGATTCTGTACAAGCCATGATTCATCAGTTATACTGATTCAGATTTTGTACAGGCCATGATTCAGATGTTATTAATATTCAGATTATGTACAAACCATGATTCAGCAGTTATTCTGATTCAGATTGTTATAACTGGTTATAACATATTACACATATCAATACACTAGTTTTACCTTTGTTGTTGTACATTCAACCATCTGTGCTTCATCAAGACATATCTAAAAGGGAATGAAAACAAGTTGTGTTTGAGAAACATTATACCTGAGATAGCTAAGTCTTCTGCAATGATTTTAACTCTCGCAGATATTACAGAAATTAAGAATGTTGGGCAAAATCAAACCCATCCTACATATAACTGAAATGAAGCAACTTACCAAATCTGTTTATAATCTGAGGGAGGAAACTGACGTTTTTTGACAAAATTGAAAAACAAAATGTTACAAATGAACCCCCCCACCCACCCGATCAAACCCAAAACCACCAGCTTACATGGTGAATACTTCATGTTATTTAGATATAAGCTGCATGTATACAGATGCCCACAGATTTATTTCACATTTGAATTATAGAAATTATTCATCATGGCCTATAAGCGAGATCTTGGAGTACAAATAAATGCAGAAGTGATATTTGTATTCATTCACTATAAAAAATTGACCCACAATATTTGTTTTAAATCTGTAAAACTTATTATTTTATATTCTTATAATTATTATATATTCTTTATATATTTAAAGAACATGCACATTAGTGTAATTAGATCGATTACTTCAAGTATCTCAGTCAATAGCAGTTACAAAATGTGACAAAAATCAGCCTTGAAACTTTAAAGGATTTTGAAAATTTAAGGTTCAAGAGAGGGACCTTTAAGAAGCCATGCCTGCCATGACAAGGGACCTTTGTTAAACCCTTTCAACCCCACAGACCTTAATAGACTGGTCTAACACATTAAAAAAGATGATACCATTAAGATACACTGGGGTGAAAGTGTTGAAGTCTAACCACTTTGCCTATGATGAGCATTGGTTTTAAAGCTGACAAATCAAGTAAGTTACTGAATAAAGTTCTGCATATTTCATCTGTACGATGTAAACACTGTAAATCCGGTTTTATTTGCAAGAATAATATTTACACATAATTTCACAAGAGCTCTCATTCGCGATAATAAAATTATCACATCATGAATTATGAAGTATGACGAAATAGGCATTATAAATCGCCAAAAAATATCATCTTGCATATAAATTTACGACTTCCGTATTGCGAAAATAAAGTCCTGTGAAAATATCCGGATTTATAGTTTTGATTGATATAACAACTTACCCTCCACCATTCTACTGCTGTTATCGGACTCGGAATGGCCATAAATCTTTTTGGATGACGGAATTTTCTACCTGACTCACCTGCAAGAAACTCAAAATATTGAGTACATCAAAAATGTCATAATTCTCAATTTAAAATTACTGATTGTAAACCATGTGAATGATTACTTTTTTTATATAAAGAGATTTTGCAATAAGACTGTGAGTTTTGTTAGAAGATTGATATCCCTGGTAATCTAAGTATTCATGATTTTAAAGTCCCATTATCTTAGCAAATACACTGGAACCTGTATTAATAGGCCACCCTGTCAACCACTGAAATGTGATCTCTCAAGACAGGTGGTATCTCAAAGAGATTTTCTAAGAACGATTATTTAATCCAGTGATTTCATACGTGGTCTCACAAGACAGATGATCTTTCATGAGTATGGTCTTTGCAGACAGGTTCAACTGCACTGCTGAATGTTGGCCATATTTGGACTTAACGAGCTTTGGAACTTACTGTTACTGTGAGGCAGATCCACATAGTTGATCTCGCTCCGCAGTGTCTCGTACGTAGTTATTACGATGTCCTGCTGAGCCAAGGTCATTGGTTGTATGAAGCCCAGTTTACTGACACCTGTATATACCTGGATATGTCAATAATAAAAAGATAAATAAATAAACAACAACAATAAGCAACAAGAGGCCCAGTAGGCCTCATGGTCACCTGAGCAAAACATAAATGTTGACCTGACAATTTACACCTTATTGACAACTTTGTACATCTTTGCATGCAGAATACTTCTGCTTCTTTCACTTTCTCTCTATCTATTATACTTTTCAAGATAATGGGCAAAAACATGAAAAATTCATTTAAAGGGGAGATAACTCCCATAAGCGTCGACCTGACAGTTTCTGCCCTTATACTTTTTTGTAGATCTTTGCATGCAAATCATTTTTGCTTCTTTCACTTTTTCTCTATCTATCATATTTTTTAGGACAATATAAAAAAAAAACCAACCCAAAACATGAAAAATCCACTGAAAAGGGGAAATAACTCCCATAAGGGTCAACTTGATAATATCAGCCCCTTGACTATTTTGTAGATCTTTGAGTGCTGAACATTTTTGCTTCTTTCACTTTCTCTCTATCTATTATACTTTTCAAGATAATAGGAAAAAAACTGTGCAAAACATGAGAAATCCACTTAAAAGGGGAAATAACTGGCATAAGAGTCGACCTGAGAATTTAGGCCCTGTTAACTTTTTGTAGATCTTTGCAATTCTGGACAGTGTTTCTTGGTCAATATTTCTTTTTAAATGTTGTTGTGTAGGAACAGTATCTGAGGAATCATCAAATATAACAGATGTCGTAACAAAAAAACTTTTATTAATTTAGGGATTTTCCACTCATCATATGGGGTTGAATTAAGGCCCCATTCCCAATACAAAGTCAAATGCATTTTTTCCCAAACTGCAGTTGAAATTTCCCAACTGAAGTCAAATGAATTCAAATATTTTTTAAGTTCATGTATTTCTGGATTTCCCAATTTCAATAAAATGTTAAAATTCCCAATTAAAAAGGCCTAGGTCCCTTTCCCAAAAAAGTGTGGAAAATGTTAGTCTTATTGTTCACATTCCAAGCTACTGTAAATCTCGCTGATAATCACAAACCACTTAATCTTGGTTTGCTGGGAATACAAGAGGTCTTTTAATACCTCACCCTAAAGATTTTGAATACCCATAAAAAAGAAAGGATTAATATTGAACTTTATTTAAAAGGTTTAAACTAAACACACACACCCAGAAGACCCACATCAATAGACCGTGACCTAAAACAAACAAACAAACATTATCTCCGAAACTCTGATAACAATAAAATCATGCTACTTACAAACACTTTAAGTGACTCTTCCTTGACATGCTTTAAGATTTCGTCCACCCACTGGTGACAGATGGAAGAAGGTGATATAATCAAAGTCGCACCAGAGCTTATCGGGGTCTGCAACCAAATATGATTGAAAAAACATTTAGTTACTAGTGATTAAATATCTCTTACAACAGTCTGTATATTGAACATGACATGCTAAAATTGACCATATAAAAAATACTGCAAAAAAAATGTTTTACAATGTATACAAATAAAATGTTTTTAAAAATTTGGGGTTTAAAAAAATTGTTATAATATGAAAACAAATTGAGTTTGAACAGTGGGAAAGCTAACATTGGATGTTCTTACATGGATGGCAGGAATATCAATCAACTGCCCCCACCCCCAAGCCCCCTCCGTTTCATTTGCCACCTCGTTGAATTCCACAATTTTTGAAAGTTCACTTTTAAAAATCTCCCTATAATTTTATTTAAATTTTCCTACCACCAAACCCCCTCTATCATTTCTACAATGCCAAATTCTGGCTAAACAAATGGTGGCAGTTTAACAAGGTTTTACTGTACTTTAATTTGCGCTATGTCCATGACTGTAGGTGTGTTAATTCATGTATACTTTATGTGATAGGGTGTGAATCATATACAGTTCAAAAATCAGTTTAATACTTACAGAAGACACATGACAATGCGGACACATAAATTCTCCTCTATATGGGTCGTTCAGGTCATAGTTCACACATTCTGCATGCTGCCAAAGTCCACATTTGGCACACTGCACCTTATGTTTCACTCTCTTTCCTCTGACTCTCATTTTTTTGCCGTCACTACCACATATACATTCAAAAAACTTCTTTGGTGCGACAGCGTCTTCAACACAAAATATATTTTTAGGTTGAAAGGACTCTTCAGCCACAAATTCTACGAATCTTGTTACTTTTGATTGTGTTTTACGTTGCCCTGTATTTTCTGATTTTTCTGAGGTAGAAGTTAATTCTGGATTTTTTGTAAGAGATTGTTTCCGACGACTTCTTTTTGAGAAGCAAGTTTTTTTTCGTCTTTGTTTATTTGACCTTCTTCTATTCTCATTGTTTCTTTTCTCGACAGGAGTGTCTTGCCCAGTGCTCTTTTCTTCCGCATTACACAAAGACTGGTGAGAATCAGAATTCACTGGAAATGATTCATATGATTCATTTACTGTTTCAATGGATTCATCTCCTTGTTCTGACACTTCATGTGATTCATTTACTGTTTCAATGGATTCATCTCCTTGTTCTGATACATCATGTGATTCATTTACTGTATGAGTGGATTCTTTTGCATCTCTTTGTTCTGACACATCAAATGATTTATTTTTTACGGCGTCTGTTTCAATGGATGAACTTTCACTCACTTTTGAAAATTCGCTATCTTTTGTAACAATTAATTTCCCTGAATCTTCAGTTTCTGAGGTAGATTTTTTATCCGACTGAATCATATTACAATCACTGATTCCTGCCAGATCCGTTATTCCAGATTTTGAATCAATATCAAGATTATCTTCTCTTCCATTAAGAATTTCCAGGTCGGAAAATGAGTTTCTTGTTGACTCTGAACCAGGGGAACTCTCATCTGACATGAACATTTCCTGAGAATGTACAAAAAAGATTAAAACCATTACGATTCACAAAAACTGCTAAAATTTTCTCCAATGAGAATGGCAAACCACTTTTTATGTAAGATTCTAATATTTTTCCCATTGTCAAAACAAACAGGGCATTCCAGCAGATGTGCATGCCCAAAAAGTTTGTGAATGATTAAGAACACAAATGAAGTCATGATGACATCATGGAAGTACCTTGATTTGAAGTTTATAAAAAAAAGTATGTAATTTCATGATTTATCAGCATCACATGTACATTGTATCAAAACAAACCAATACGAATACAGAAGACGACATATTTATGCTGTTTTTGCCACTGTGAGAGTCTATAAAATCCTGTAGTCCTTCTTCATTCGTCTTAGCGAGCCTGAGAAATGCCTTTATGATAAATTTGTCTAGTTGTACAGCATTTTGGCGACACTCAAGTTAAAAATACACTGATAGGCTGTCATAGTAAGCCCCATCCCCGGGAAATAATCCCTCCCCCAAAGTAATGCACCCTTTTACAGTGAATTCCAGGGAATAAGTTACAGTGAAACTTGTATATAACAACCTCCCTAGGGACACGAAACAGTCTTTGTGACCAGGTGGTCTTTATGCATAGGTGGTCACTAAAGCAGGTTTTACTGTAGTTTTAATGTTTATCTTTTTATTCGTGTATAAATAATCAAAGTACTGAAAGTACTGAAATGGGTTGTTATTTTGGCAAAATTGCCATGGGATTCAAATTACTTCTATCTAAAATATATCTGAAATCCATTATGAACAGACCAATTACACAAAAAGTAGAGGTTTACACATCTCAAACTAATTGTGATTAACTTCAAAAGTTGTGAAAATTGTTGTGTAAACACCCAACAATGGACAAGCCAATTTTCCCCAACTTCCATGGAAACGAGAACTGGAAATTCTAACATTCAATGTTCGAATTACCTCCCTTTGCGATTTAAATATAAATACAAATACATATATATATATATATATATATATATAAACTTCCTCACATAATTATACCAGACTCAGACAGAGTGTGAACCATCACTGACTACAGGTGAGAGACATTTGTGATTTAAAAAAGCTTGACCGTAAAGGCCCTCCTGACATTCTCAGACATCACTTTAAACTTTTGTGATATTCCCATTACATGTTTTCGATTTTCATTGTTTTGTTTGATTACTGTTTTACATTCCACCAAGAATTTTTCACTTATATGGAGATGTCACCAGCTTTAGGTGAAGTGCCACAAATATTTGCCTCTGCTAAAGACCGATGCCAATGCAGTGAGTGTTTTTTAACGTGCCACACCTTTTTCTGACATGGGACCTAGGTTTTAAGTCTCATCCGAAAGCCTGTGTTTTTCACTCCGTATGCCGAGCTCTTGGCGAATGAAAAGTCACTACCATCTTTGGTAAAACTCGGTCAGGGAATCACACCCGGGACCTTCCGCTTGCGAGTCGAACACTCTACCACTACAACACCGCAAGTGGTACAATTTTCATAATTCTGTGTTTTACTTTTACGATATTCATATTAATGTGTTTTAAGCACCCTTTGTCATACTCACGTCTTCATCTTTAAGGACAGGTTTCTTAGCAGGCAACTTCATGTCCATTCTTTTGTGTAACAACATACAGGCTAAAACTTCCACCGTCTTACCCAGACCCATTTCATCAGCAAGAATGCCACCTGGTGGAGGTTTCAATGTGTTCTGATGTGTTCTCGTTAAGCTACATCACACAAGTAAATAAAAAGAAATAAATTACAATGTACCATCATAATGCTTTATACAATGTAGTTCTATACAACTTTTTAAGAATACTTCACAAAAATTTAATGTACATGTATTACCATTATGGCATTTATGGGCATTATTTTTTAACACGAGTTAATTTGTATGAGGAATTTTAGTTTGTATTATGGTCAAAATTTATCTGATAATCTGATCTATTTCCCTTTAAGAAATATTCCCTCTTCGCTAACAAATGGAAACATGCATCCTTTCTAAAAATGGCATTTTTTTATTTCCTCATTAACTTTATTTTACAAATATAACCTTGGGGCGACTTTAACCATGATCAGATACATCAGTCATGTCTGAATGCATAAAAAAAAAAATTAAATTATCACTAAAATACTTTGATGTAGACTTCAAGAAAGAACAAGACACTGCTTTTATTTCAAAACCATCATGTAATATGGAATTTGAATTCTAAGGTCGAAGGTAAAAGTAAAGGTCAAAATGCAGGTCACAAGTCAATTAATGTCAACATGTTTTTACCATCATATGAAGTTAAGACGTGATACTCTAACAGGACAGCTAAACACAACAGCTAAACCACACTGTTGATGGAGACAGACAGACAGACAGATGGGCAGACAGACATTTGCAGTCTAGCCAAAAATTCTATTAAAAATGATCAAATTGAAGTTTTTTAAAATCACTCATTCTCTGTGTCTACTTGAATCAGGTGTGCTTGTTCCAAAATTTTTTTAATCTGCAATAAAACAGTAACTATGTATATGCATAATACATTGAATTATTCGGACAAGTGACATTTTCCATTTAGACAAGTAGTTTGTAAGACTATCGATGCCATGGAGGTTGAGTGAAAATTCTGGGGCCCATTTTATCAAAAAGTCACAAGTACTAATTCATAAGTCTTCAGTTAACACATCAACCCCTGAAAAACAATGGACTCTTCTGTAAATCAATGACTTAGGCCAATCTAAATGTGTCTTTAGGGGTAAATGGGTTAACTGATGTTTCAGACAAAAATTAGGAGCATTTTCTTAAGTGGTGTTTGCACATTTTCAAATAAAATATTGATTGTTTCTCTACAAAGATAAATTACAGCACTTACAACAATAACATAAGGTCTCTGCACTGTCATAATGACAGTCTGATTTGGACCCAAGTCACAAGTCCTAGTTCTTTGTAAAAATGGTCGCAAGTCATAAGTGTTGTCCGAAGACCAAGTCTAAGATTTGGGACCTTATGTAAAATGGGCCCCTGATGACTGATGACCACTGATACCATTGTCAACCTCTAACAACAAATATATCTCAAAACATGTAAGACGTTGAGAGGGGCCTTCGTGACTGAGTGATTTGATAATCACACTTTGAACCATGAATTCTCTCACATCTAGTCAGCGTTGGTTCCAACCAGCTGGATTTTGTGAGAAAGTTTACTTGCGAAAGGCTGGTGGTCTCTTTCCAGGTGCATTGTAACCAGATTCTCTCCTCTACCACAAAAACCTGGCCACCACCATATGACTTGTTGAGTGTGGCATAAAATACCAACAGAATTCAAAACTCAAATTACAAGGTGACTGTGAGGTTTACATCCTCATCCAAAAAACTTACCTGATATTATTAACTTCAAGAAAAATAAAATACAATATTAGAACTTATTTAATTATCATAATTACCTGCCACCATATTTGTTAAAATATAAAACAGTGCCATCTGGTGTCAATATTGTGTTGTAAAGCATGTGTAACTCTTTATCAGTACTGTGATCTGTAAAAGAAAGCACGTTACAATGACATATGTGTGTGAACTTATACAAGTGTGATGTGATAAAAAAAAAAGTTTGGTGTGGCATAGACTGGTACACTTCATGAGTGTAAAGTGATATAGACTGGCATACCTCACTAGTGTGATGTGACATAGACTGGCACAGTTCACCAATGTTATGTGATATAGACTGGTACACTTCACAAGTGTTAAGTATTATAGACTGGTACACCTCACTAGTGTGATGTGATATAGACTGGTACACTTCACAAAGGTTATGTGATTTAGACTGGTATACTTCAAATGTATGGCACATGTCAAAATTTATGGCACTTCACCTAAAGCTGTTGACATCTCCATATCAGAAAAACAACAATCAAACAAACGGACATTACTGTGAAATCATGCTATTATTTTGGGGGTCAAAATACCAAGGTTTATATCTAGTAATTACTGATGATTTTAATCATAAGAATAAAGTAAAACCAGCTTTACTTACCACCTGTGTATAAAGACCACCTGGCCACAAAGACTGTTTTTTGCTGTCCCAATAGTAGCAATTGTGTACAAATCAACCTCTACATAAAAAGCATCTCCCTATAAAGACCGGTTTTGTTGTGTCCCTAGGGAGGGGGGCTTTATATACAAGATTCACTATATATACATTTGTAGTTAGCCACACAGAAAAAAAGTGATTTTTTGTCTGATGTGATCAATAGGGGTCATCTACAACCCTTATATATGAAATACAGTGAAACCTGTCTTCAAAGACCACTGTCATGAAAGACCATCTGTCTTTTGAGACCATCTCTTGAAAGCAATCTAATTAAATAATTCTGTAAATAAAACCTCTTTTTTAAGAGACCACCTATCTTTTGAGACCACATTTATTTGGCAGATTCGGGTGGTCTCTAAAGACAGGTTCTACAGCACATAACAAACAAGTTACAAACTGAACTGACATAGAGTGGACATGATAACTAATGTCTTGCTTTATACCTTTATCTGAAGATTTAAATTGTTCCCTTTCCAGCATCCAGTTAACTCCCCTTCTCTGATAAGGTCGTAGTAAAGGTCTCAAAGCAGGATGTTGTACGTTTACTCCATGGTCGATCTGTCTATTGTCATGACAAGATTTTACGTTCTCGTACAACCTCTCAATATTGTGCTTTTTGGTGTAGTTTTTAGGACAGTAAGCTGCATGTAAAAATAATAAAGATTTTTTTTTTTTTTTGAATTGTCTTTTACAACACATTCAACAATTTATCAGTTATATGGTGGCGCTGTTTTATACTTTAACAAATAAGGTGGCAGGTAATTATAATAATTAAACATGTTCTAAAACTTTTTTTTTTCAAATCAATAACTTCAGTTTAACTTGTTGGATTACACAGAGAATTAGAAAAGGTGTATATCTCAGTCACCTTGCATTCTAAATTTGACTGGTCTTTTATGTCACACTCCAAAAAATTGGTTACATAGCTTGTATGGTGGCAGCCAGTTTTAATAGTGGAGGAAAGAACCTGGTTACAGGGTACATGGTAGCTAAGGAGACCACCGGCTTTCCGCAAGTAAACTGGCAAACTTTCTCACAATATCAGCTTAGGTTTCAGCGGGGCTTGAACCTGTGCTGACATGAGGTGAGAGACCACATGGTAAAAAAACTGGAGGCTCTAACCACTCATCAACGGAGGCCCCATGGATCATTTGTAACTTTCTTGAATATGCGTTATGTCAAGAGTATAAAGTCAGTATTCAGGTGTTTCAATAATCAGATATATCGTATATGTATTCAAAGTGACAATCTGACCTGCGCTCAAGCACCCAATTTGCCAAGGCTCAAATGTTTCACTATACTTCGGTCTCGATCAAATGTTCACTTACTAAAAAATAACTTTGCACTCTGCACTCAAATGTCCCATCAGCCAAATACTCACATGGTAAGGAGAAGCTGAAAAAATGGCCGACAACACTCTGAATGACAGAATTTTGTCTTTTGTGTGTGCATGGTTCACTTGGAAATGCTGGGGTCGTGATTGTTGTTTCAGTTCCATGTAAAATAATTTGCAAACATTTTTCCTTGTTGTCATAAAATCCCATGATGCACTGGAAACATTTTGAATCACGTAGTGATTGTAGCACCTGCGGAAAAAAAAAAGTACAAAATTTACAGTTATTCTATTTCATGACTTTATATGGTCTACCGTCATAATTCCATAGTGAACAAGTAATAGTTGATATTGCATGTCAAATTGTTATAGAAATTTTATCCTACATCATACAACCCTGAATTCTGACAGTGGACTTAACCTTTCTTTGATATGGACAGGTCCAAATGTGACTTCAGGGGATGATCAGTTGATAAAAACAAATGCATGACTCAATAACTTTCCTGGAATGTGACATTGTACATGTACAATGTATGTTAAGAATTACAAAACATACATAATGACCTATCAAATTTCAATTGACCAGTAAAAAACAATATTAACCGGTTTGAACCAGAACTGACGACTAGAACTGGTTCAATCAACACTAGTATTGACTGGTTTTTTGTTTGTTTCACTGTTTGCATACCCTGACATAATATATAATAAATTTGTTATACATGAATAAAGAATATCAAGTACCTGAATGGGAACATCAAACTGCACACACCAGAATAATACTCTTTTCTTCTGGATTGCCTCCCTTGGTATGTTTTCCTCGTTTTCGTTAAGTTCAAAATACAGCATACTTTCATGACTGTTACTAACGTAGAGCCAGCACTCTTTACACTGTGGCAAGGCTTCTGGTAGTATTGGTGTGAAGGATCTGGGTACCAAACGAAGGCCAAACGTCCCCACCTCAAAGGCAAGTTGACCATCATTGATATATGATTTGTTATGCAATGAAACATAAAATGCACAATCCTCTAGGAACAGATTGAACATTTCCCCTAAGTCATCGTTAGAAAATTCCTGATTTTCTTTGACATCAATGTCACTGTTCTTTTTTCTAGAGCTACCTTGAATTCTAATTTCGTTATTTGTTTCGGCTTCCTGAATTTCATGCAACAGACTTGGGTCATTGTCTGGCAAGACTGATAAAGATCCCTGACCAGAAGGCCCAGGCATTGGGCCTTCCAACATATTCCATGTCATACATTGTCGCTTTTCCTCTGTTGCCCTTTGCGGTTTTCCTTTTCTTTTCACCATTCTAAGGGTACTGCAAGTAATAGTTTTTAATTAATGGATAAATATATAAATAATTGGTACATGTATCTTTGTTCGACTGTTTGTTTGTTTGTTTGTTTATTGTTGTTTAACGTCCCACTCAAGAATATTTCACTTATATGGAGACGTCACCAAATGCCGGTGAAGGGCTTCAAATTTTGGCCTATGCTCGGCACTTACGGCCATTGAGCAGTGAGGGTTCTTTAACGTGCCGACACTTACTGTGACACGGGACCTCCACTGGTTTTTACTGTCTCATCCGAAAGACAGGAAACCAACCTGTCGGCAGCGGGACTCGAACTCACGACCTCAAGATCCAGAGTCGAGCGCGCTACCGACTGAGCCAGGCCGGCTCCTTTGTTCGACTGTAGAACCCTGTCTTGAGAGACCACTGTGGTGAAAAATCACTCACTTGAAATTTAAATATCTCTTTGAATGAAATGTTTTCTGGGAGACCACCTGTCTCGAGAGACCACATATCAGTGGTGGATTGGGTAGTTAGTATCTTAAGGCAGGTTTCACTGTATATGCAAATATGTCTGCTTGTTCTAAAACTGAGAGAACTTTCCATTTAAGCTATTTTCAATGGAGAGTTTTTAATTCCCTTTCCTTATAAGATATAAAGATGATCAAAAGTTCATTTTGACTGATTTCAACAAATTTAAAATTAAATTAACAAAAAAACATTTTTCGAAAATTTTGGTATTCAACTTACATTATATAAATATGAGTTTTATTATTATTTTAAATGAATATATGAGACTGAGTTTACTTTTTAAAGATTAGTACACATGCAGATACCTGTACATGTACTACTAAAAATTTTACAAAATTTGACCCAAAAAAGTTTATATATATATATATGTGTGTATATGTATATGTGTGTGTGTGTATATATATATATATATATATATATCTATATATATATCTATATATATATATATCTATATATATTATAATCTATATAGATATATATATATAGATATATATATATATATATATATATTATATATATATATATATATATATAGATATATATATATATATATATATATATATATATATATATATATATATATATATACAGTGAAACCTGTATATAGGGGCCACCCAAGGGACCAGAAAATATTGACCTTTATGTGCAGGTGACCCTTATACACAGGTTTAATTTAGTTGAAGTATGCAGTCAATGGACTTGAAAAACTGACCTTTATAAACAGGTAATCCTTATATACTATAGAGGTGACCACTTTTGCAGGTTTTCCAGTATATATATATATATATATATATTATATTATATATATACTATATATTTATATATATATATTATATATATTTAGTTACATACACATGTACAAATATTTGCAAATAGATTCCTAGATACCCTTACTGTGATTTAACATGAAAATTAAACAAAATGTAGCCATACAGAATAGTGAATTATTACATGTACATGTAATTACGGTACTTCAGAAATTTGGGGTACAAAACGTACATACATAAAAAATCAGATCCTCCACTTACAGTAGATGTGATCAAATACTTAGATGGGCTTGCTTTTGCACAACAGGTAACCATAAACTCCAGTCAGTCCTATAAATGTCGGATTCTTTTTAAATCACTAGTATTAATCCTAATGTGTAGGCCTACTTATTTTAAACTTTAAACTTTAAACTTTAAGCTTTAAACTGGAAAGTCTTGTTCAGACATGTTTGTACAATATATACAGTAAAACCTGCTATAGCGGCCACCCCTATATAAGGATTACCTGTTTATAAAGGCCAGTTTTTTCAAGTCCCTTGACTGCATATTTTGACTAAATTAAACCTGTGTATAAGGGTCACCTGTACATAAGGGCCAATATTTGCTGGTCCCTTGGGTGGCCCCTATATACAGGTTTTACTGTAGTAATATACTTCCTTGGTTACACTTTTCTCCAGTTCACATGTAACATAGGCACACAAGTTTATATATCTAGTTTTTATCTACTACAGGTACTTAATGAATACACAAACTGGAAATTGTCATAACTGTGTCACTGAATTTATACCATATGACTCACCATGATTGGTCATTTATACTCCAAGAACACATTTCATTGGTCAATTTGAAATGCAATTTCAATCTACTTTCTTTGTGATTTTGAGTAGAATTTACATGTACAGGTCAGGGTCATCTCATTGTGATCTATGCTTCCAAAGCGAATAGCCACAATTTAAATCTCTCGTACAAAGACAAAGAACAAAGCACAAGACCAAGACCTACTACTCAGATAATCACGCACCAAAGAACACAGACAACAAACACCGTACTATAGAACAAAGGAAATAAACTTACTTAATACTTATATACTCTCAACTGTGGTATAGGGTTTTACTGCGGCGTTATTTTCTCCTTTACTCTTTAACATTCACTTTCTACATTTATTTACACCATTTAGTTAGTTGTCCAGATAAGTAGGAGTAACACAGTATATATAGTCATCTCTGCACTAGTAAACAGGTAGAGCACTTAACCTAGCCACCCACATATGCACTCACTTAATTACACTGTCCTTAGTCGCACTCAAACTTAGGTACAGCTAGATAGGTGTTTAAACTCATCGCGACAATGGCAGGTAAATCCCAGGTTCATATTCCAGCAGTCATTGTGCTCAGGCCAAAGACCAAAACCAGGAATAGAGGCTACATCGACAAACGCCAGGCTATAGGAGATATCCAGGCTCCGGTAGGACAACCGCGGCAAGTAAAATTTCTCCCGTCCGGTGTCATATTACTTCTCGTCACCACATTTATGCAGTTTAAAGGGGCCATGCATATTCCTTAAGATTTGCACGGCCCCCTACCAGCCGACAAACAGTAAGCGGAATTACATAGGCAAAAGTAGGCCCTCACCGCGAAGTCAGCCAGATAGAGGTACGAAAACTAAATTGACTGCTTTGTGGGATAAAACAAATAAACCAAAAAGTAACCGAGGCGTCATATATAAATTTCCACATTCATTAAATCCTATCGAACTAATCCGTCTGAAACAAGTTAAACATACAGAAAGACTAACCAATCAATTCGGCGTTCCCTCTCTGGCAGTAGCCATCACATTCACCAGTCAAACCCACCCTGACCACATCATTCACAGGAATGTTGACTACAGGGTGAAGGCCTTTAATGAACGCCGCAACCGATCTCCCAACCATACCACTAACCGCAGACCCCCTCTGCTACCCACCCCCACCTACCCTTAATACTACCTACCCCCCTCATACCTCGCATTCATCAGTACAAAAATTAACATACGCTAAAGTAGTTTCCCAGAAAACACACACAAACAACCAAACAATTACAGACCAGGTGCAACCGATCACCAGTAACATGGAGGCTAGAGTAGCCACCTTATTGGGGGCCGCCATTTTGATAGCACGTAATCCAGATATCAATGACAGAGAAGCTCTAGAGACAATCTGGAATATAGCTCATGATCCCACACATGAGTTACCTGTACTGACATCAATACGTAAAGTGACGGTTAGTGTAGGGACACAAACAGAGGGTATTACTGTCACTGTGCCAGTAAATTCATCCCAGTGTGACTCTTTACACCACTCTAGCGAGTCATACCACATCAAGACACCAGATCTTGATAGGGCCATTTTCCCTATGGTTGAGGATCTTCAGACCTCAACTGAGAGCTTAGGTGATAGGCACACCAACACACCAGCATCTTCCACCACCAAATCAGGCATTCATCTAAGTCAAATAGATTCGACCTCATGTCATTCGCCAGAAAGGAAAAGAAAGACCAGAAATAAACCTCTAAAATCTTCCACCCCGGTTAGGCAGCTTGTGTATAACACAAGATCCGCCCAATAAGAATAGAAAGGTACACACTTACATCACAATAGCGCTATGGCAGGGCTAAAAATTCTTCAGTGGAACGCCCGTGGCTTAACCAGCAACGGTCGTTCCCTAAAACAACTCATCGAAAAGGTCAAGCCTGATGTAATTTGCGTCCAGGAAACCTATCTTAAGCCGGCCAAGCGTTATAACATTCCAGGCTATACAACCCTCCGTACCGATAGAGTAGGTAAAGGAGGGGGGTTGGCTACATTTATTGTTGAAAGCTTAGGCTATACAGAATTACAGCTAGGAGCTATAAACACAGGGCGGTTAGAAAAACAGGGAATTACAGTGCATACAGACAATGCACCACTCCACATTGTTAACATTTATAATCCGCCACAATACAGTTACAACAATTCACTCCAGAACATTCACTCGAGTTTACTGCATAGGGTGGTATATGTGGGTGACTTTAATGCCCATCATGAGCTCTTGGGTTCCCAGCAGTCAAACATGGTTGGCAGGGACCTGATTGAGTTCATCGAGGATAACAACCTCTGTTACCTCGGCGATGGCACCGGTACCAACCCCACAACAGGTGAACTCACACCTTTAGATGACACCATCACTACACATAGGTTAGCGGGCCTAGCTAAGTGGTCAGTTATTGAAGACCCTTGTGGATCAGATCATTTACCTGTACTGACATCAATAGGTATTCCCCCCCACAAGGACACCATTCAGCTCCCCCGTTCTTACATTTATGAAAAAGCAGACTGGCCACTTTTCAAATCTATATATGAGTCTGCCTCACTAGATGACATAGCACACACAGACATTGACCAATACCTGGAAAACATACATTGTAAACACACTCATACACATTGCAGCCACCCAAGCCATTCCATGCAGCTCTGGCAAAAAGAAAGACAGACCAATTAACCCTGCATGGACTAGTGCATGCACTCAGGCCAAAAAAGACAGCCGACATGCATTCAGACAATTAAAAAAGGGGAAAATCACAAGAACATAAGGCACATTGGGAATCCTACGTGTCCACACTGAACAAAGACACTCGCATTAGGGATGTCTGGGGGAAGGTAAAAGCTCTCCTGGGCAAACCTAACACTAGAAACATTCCTACACTAGGACAAGCAATCACTTCAGAAGACAAAGCCAACACACTAGCTGCATCACTTGCAAACGCTAGCTCACATTCAAACCTCGAACCAAATCACAAAACTCATAGGGCAGAGTTCGAGGCCAGATACGAAAACTACCTTAGCGATTTAAGCCCCAACACGGGACCTCTAAATGTGCCTTTTACGGTTGATGAATTTGGGGATGCACTTGCAGCCAAGCGCAACACTGCACCGGGCGGTGACAAAATATCTTATATTTTGCTGAAGCACCTGCCTTCACAATTTATTAAGATCATTTTACATTTTCTTAACAGAGTGTTTATTACTCGCCAGTTTCCTTCCCTTTGGAAGGAGGCTACAGTAATACCCCTTCTCAAACCGGGTAAAAATCCACATTTACCGGAGTCATACAGACCAATATCACTCACATCACATCTATGCAAAGTCAATTAAGGTGGTTCCTCGACAAACACGACATCCTAGACTCCGCACAGAGCGGTTTCAGGAAGGGTAGGAGCACATTAGACCAATTAGTCAAATTGGAAACTCAAATCAAATGCGCCACGGTAAGCAAACAACTTACAGGAGTGGTCTTTTTAGATATTAGCAAAGCATTTGATCTAGTTTGGCATAATGGCCTTCTGTATAAGCTCAAATCACATGGCATACAAGGCAATATACTACACTTCATAAAATCCTTTCTTCAGGGCCGGAAAATTCAGGTGTCCGTAAATCAAATAATGTCAAATAAGTATCCCCTTGAAAATGGCACCCCACAGGGCTCGGTAATCAGTCCGACCCTGTTTAATATTATGGCCAATGACCTTGCTGAGGAGATAAAATATCAATATGATGAGATTGATAACACCGAGCTATTCCAGTTTGCTGATGATAACACAATAAGCTACTCACATAGGGACATTAGAGTTGTTAATCTTAAGTTACAAGAATCCTTAGATGCAATCTCTAGATGGTCACAAAAGTGGGGCTTTAAACTGTCGGAGCAAAAAACCTCGGCAGTGCTATTCGGTCAGCGAGGCTCACTTTACACACGCTCAGCACCCAAATTTGCACTTACACTCAATAACAAGGCATTACACATTGCTAGTGAAGCTAGATTCTTAGGAGTAATTTTTGATAGGTTTATGACATTCACATCACACATCAATAGTGTAGTCACATCCTGTCAGAACGTTACAAATATTCAATTTCCACCGTGGCTGTTATCTAAACCAAATGTCTCTGTAGCTCTTTCCCAAGTCATCAAAAAGAGCGATGACCCCACCATATGCAAATCGGTCACCTTGGAGTATCTGGATGATAAATATCCAGATTTCCATCGTATCTTCACGGACGGGTCCAAAGATCCCAACTCAGGCCAAACTGGAGCCGCCTATTTTGATCCCTCAGAAGACTATGGAGATGGTTATAGATGTACAGACCACATTTCAGTCTATACATCAGAATTGGTAGCAATCAATGAGACTCTTGATTACATAAAAGACAAGAGTTACCGAAAGGTAGTACTCTTGAGTGACTCATTGAGCGCTCTCCAGTCTCTGATCACAAAGAACAGTAGTAGGCCAGACATACTGAATGAAATCCTAATAAATATACATAAATTAATGGCTAGAAAAATTCAGGTACATCTAGAATGGATCCCAGCCCACGTAGGCATTAAGGGTAACGAGGCTGTGGATTCATTAGCAAAACAATCAATACACAACAGTGAAATAGATTGTAACACACAGCTAGGTGTAACAGAAGCATACACACTTATTCGGCAAATTATTCACAAAAAAATACAGAAAAATACAATAACACTAACCTTTTCATTAAAACGCTCAAACCTAATCCCAACCAAACTCCTATACGCTACTCTAAAAGTGTCTACTGGGATAAGGTTTGCACTAGACTCAGGTTAGGTAGAACCTTACTGAATGGCGAGTTAGGCCAATACGTATTTAAGCAAGGACCTAAGTGTCCCTGTGGCCACAGTAAGGAAACAGTGGAACACTTCATTATGGAATGCCCACTTCACAATCTCCACCGAGGGGAATTACACACACATTACAATAAACTAAGCTTAGATACACAACATATAAGAGATATTCTAGATCCACCGGATAGCTTAAAATCACCAGCTTTCGAGGGACTCATCGCCTTTATCTCCCATACAGGTTATATGGAAAAAATATAAATTGAAAAGAAAATTAATTATGAAAATTAAACTTGCATCGCATCATCGCATTCACCTTTGCAGTCACATAGAATAGGGATTTAGAGCATTCACGGTTTCACTTCTGCCTCAGATGTATACCAGGTAATTGCGAACGTCAACATCCATCAAATTCCAGTAGTGCCTACACTATATATAGTACGAGGCCACTGATTGGACACTAAGTTCGCAACATCAGTAGGCATATACACACCTAGATAGGATTTATTATTGGTTTATAACCTCTGCACTGAGTATCTACTCAAGAGCAGCAAATTTGATACTTTATTAAATTATTTTATTATATATTAATATTATTATTTACATTACACTGTTGAGTTTTTTTTTTTGTTTTTTAATTTTTTTTGTTTTTGTTTTTTTTTTTAAGAATTATCCTCTAAACCGTCAATACTAATTTCAATATTGGTTTAATCTCAAACATGGCATGTGTCTACGACTAGACAGGTCAGAACCGCTTTAACTAGCCCCGGCACATGCCATAGCAGATCCTATATTAAATCATTTAATTATTCATGACGGCTATCTATATAGTAAAACATTTTTAATATTACACTATCATTCAAAGTGTTGGTGGTACTCCAACCCTGCCTATAACCATTTGAAAAGCGGTACGACCTCACGGTTAGCAGCTGGCTTGTCCAAATAGTGGAGGGTGGCGCAGGCAGGTCCCAAATATCAAACACAAACACACCTAATCACAATCACCATAGGGTTATATTTGTTTAATCGCTCTTCTATCCTATCTTAGGTAGCTAGGAAGCGTTTTTTATTAATTTCAGTATTAATTTCAATATCTCTAGGTTACTTAACCAAGACATGTCACTAAGACTAAACCCCGGTCAGAACCCCCCTTCTAGCTGGTGACATGTCTCAGAGATTTATAATTTTAATATGCATTTTATCTTTATCTATACATATTCATTTATTACGCTAAATTAACAAACAATAAAACGGAAATAAAAATACAGTGTTTCAATACGATCACTCAAAGTGTTGGTGGTACTCCAACCCTGCCTATAACCATTTGAAAAGCGGTACGACCTAACGGTTAGCAGCTGGCTTGTACAAATAGTGGTGGGTGGCGCAGGCAGGACCCAAATCAAAAAAACATCTACACAATAAATGCATAGATTAGACATCGCATTCATCGCACCTCATCGCATTTCACGCCTTTTTTCCGTAAATGTATATGTAAATAATTTTATAATCCAATTAGGCATTGTTCGGAATTCAAAGCCGGGTGAGTAGGGACTGTCCCAAGCTCTGGACGACGAATATCCAGCAGTTTAGATAGGTTTATTATTACGTTGTATATAATTAGGTAGATGTTTATCACACATCGCTTATAGGTTATATTTCTAGAATAAGTATTTTAGGAATCGGCGGCGGAGGAAATCCCACATGGACTTTTTGCTCAAGCATCCCCCTTATGGAGATGACTTGACACCCGGGATTCTCCTCTTTCCAGTTGATATATAGGACAGACTAGGGTTAGCAATAGGGTCAATTGTACATAATCTGGTTATGGGCTCGTTTTATGTTTGGATCAGACTTAGTCAAGTTAGGCATTAGTTAAGTTAGTTAGAAATCATAGATGAAGGGGATCCCACCATGGACTTTTCTGTCCAGGCACCTCCCTTATGGAAGTTCTCTGGACACACGGGAAACCCTGCTATCTAGCGATATATAGGCCAGAATAGGATATTATATGTATTGGGTATGGTCTTTTATCTTATATTTAAAAAAAAAAAAAAAAATCAATGAGAGTAGGAAAAACAAATTCCTACTCACACAACACCAGAACCCTCATCCCCTTGGTCTGCTGTATATTAAAGTTTCTCCCCTTGGTCAAATTTACATAACATCAGTACCACACCTAACCTGCACACACACATTACTTCTAGTATGGCCCTACATCATCAAGCGGGATTAGTACCACTCCCTAAAGTAAGCTTTAAGCTCCCCAAAATACCTCTCAAAAATAATACAAAATACACTAACATCTAAATTAACGTATGTGTTATAGCATTTAACCGACCTTAAATGTTGGATAAATGCAAATCTTCTGCTTACGCACTCATATAGGTAATCAGACGTGCGAGCCTGGACAACTCCACGTTAAACACTTTGGCTTTATCATTTGGCTAATGCATTTCTTCTATCTATTTGGCAATTCTCTATAAATAAAATATCATATTTTGACTGTCCATCAAAAATGTGTGGCCTTGAATCTTCTAAATTCAAAATTCTTTAAGTCGTTGTGACTCTGCTGCTGTGCCTCCCTCCCCACCTCGGACCCAGGGACTCTACTTACACCGGACCAGAGCAACAAGATACTGAAGAGCCAGCCGGTGATCTACAAGAAGGCCCCTCCCATCGTCCGGAGAGCGAGGGTACTTAGGGCCGACCAACCCAGGGGAAGAGGACCCCAAACCGGCCAACGCCACTACCAGATCCAGCACTTAAGCCTACTTCGTAGGGGCGAGCACATGTAACAACTTCCATCATGGTTGCACGTTAAACACAAGGAGCATCTCCGGAGCTACAGGGGTAGCCCCGGCGTGTGGCAAGGGCTTTAAGTAGTCACGCCGCACGTAAAATCAACTCTGACTGACTACAGGTCAGGGGTGAGGAAATCCTATGCCCGACTTGCCCGACCCATTATGTTTACTGTCCGGACAATTGAATTTTTTCAGTATGGTAATTAGGGCTTTCCACTACCAGTGGAAAACCCTATTGTTATTGTCGTGTTTATTCTTATTATTATTATTATTATTAATATTATTATTATTATTATTATTTTTCCTGTCACCACGATTCAACAAAATTGGTACGTTTCACTCAAACTCTCTATACGTGTTCTTATTCGTTTTCTTCCGAGGATGTGCTGCGAACTTTTTGGGTCAGCCATGTTGGGCCCTATAGGGGCCCGCCCTGTCTTCGTGATTTTTATCATGAAGTCTCAATTTGAGAAGAAATTATTCGTGCGTGCGATTTCGTTGTGCATTGAGATTTAGATTTCTCCTCACTGAGACGATTCTAGCATGGTCGACTTCATTTTTGCATATCTCTTAAGGGTTCCGAGATATTCGCATTGAAAATTCGCCCGAAAATCACGAATTTTTTAATTTGTCCGAATTTCGAAAAACAAAGTTCAGTTTTGGGCATTTTGTCACGTTTTGTGCTGAAAAAATGTCTTATTTTTTTCCTACGTCAAATTTTGACGTTGACGTAAATTTTCAAATTCGACGTTTTTTTTGACGTTTTTTCAAACGTTTTTTTATATTCTTTTTTCTTACAATACGTTGAGCGAAAGTACGTCGTTTTTATCTCTGTAATGTGTCAGACTGAATTTTTTATTTAGTACTTTAGAATTCTGGCCAAAATGCGCTTTTTTCGGTTCCTTTTAGCACATATCTCGTGCACCTCTTCATTCGAATTTCGAATTTTTCGTATCACATGTTACGCATACATACTTACTATGAAAACTTCTAAATACTTCAATTCAATTTGATGATTTTGTAAGAAATTGTAAGTAAAAACGTTGCAGGCCTGTGCATCGATTTTCGTTACGTGTGGCTACGTTTCTTCACGTCATTTTGAATCAGTTCATTTGAAACTCTCAGTAACGATTGACAAAGCAAACGTGCATCGCTGTATAGTTTTTGGAATGTTTTTGAAAAAAAATAAAGGGACTGTGGCATCCAAACCCAATTTTTGTTTTTCTGTAATTACGTCATAACGTTTGACGCAAAACGTAAAATTTTTTACCAACTGATAAAGAAAGTGACGGGTCATCATATCAATCGATCAAAAGTTTCGGTAAAGACAACACTTTTTCAAACATTAAGGATTTGTATAAACTCGTAAGAATACGGAAATTTTGCTGAGTCAGGTCTAAATTATCAATAAAAACCGTATACGATTGAACAAGACTCGTTGGCCGGAAACTCTGTTATGTAAAATGTAGTATTTTTCTTTATTTAATATCTCGGGAACTAAAACCATTTTGATAACTATATGTATGGGATTCCTGTAGGGAATTAAAATAAGATATTTTACAGAAGAATTTAAGCTTTGTGATCTTGTTGCACGACATATGCACGTGAAATAAGAACTATTTTTAAACTGAACATGACTCGTCGGCCGGAAACTTTGTTATGTACAATGTATTACATAGCGAACTAACTATATGTATGAGATTTCTGTAGAGAATTATATTAAGATTTTTTAAAAGAAGAACTTTCAGCTTTGTGATATTGTGCGCACGACATATGCACATGAAATAAGAAATATTTTTAAAGAAGAAAACTAATAGAAAAATTCAAGTATTTTTAAAGAATAGAAAACTAATAGAAAAATTTCAAGTTAATGTAGTGAAGAATGAAGGTAATGGTTGTCATTTGAAGACAGATACACAGTGAGATAAATTATAAGAACAAAGTTTGACATACGGGAACCGATAATTATCGTAGTAGTAATTTTCTTTGTTTAATAAACAAAACAAAAATGTATAGGAAATATTATAACAGCTCTGTCGGGAAATTCTGCAAAGAAATATATACATAAAGTTTCAATTTAATCGAGCAAAAAAGTTCCCTACGCATAGACCCAGGAGCCAAGGAGCTATCCCCATTAAGCATGTTGATGTGTTTGGATGCAGTAAAAATATATCTACGGGTTTCCGAATTTCAAAAGTAGAGGGGACCGTCTCAAAAACTCGTAGTAGTAATTTTCTTTTTTTTAATAAACAAAACAAAAATAGTATAGGAAATATTTATAACCAGCTATGTCGGGAATTATGCAAAAGAAAATATACATAAACTTTCAATTTAATCAATTTTATACACTGACTAAAACACAGACACACTTACGGAAAAATAATAAACGCACGCACACATTTATAGGACTATAAATAGTACCGATTTTCCCCGACAGTACACAAAACAAACATACATAATTTACTAAAATGAAGACAGAGACACATACATACATAATTTACATATGAAGACACAAAGACAAGCGGGAGGACTGACTAACGGACAGACACATTGACAGACACACAGACCGAAAAACCGCAAATATACTCATTAGAGAATTGTTTTCGACATGAACAAACAAAACATATATTTACAATTCGGACTGACGGGTAGACAGTACTAATGCTTACTAAGTATAGAGGCTAGCCCTCCCCGAGAACCAAACCGATATGTATTAGAGCGGGGTAGACATGTGACGGGCTTATAGTAAAAACACATACGCCCCTATACACAAAAGAGATTATCGATTTTTTAATTATTATTATTCACGCATACGGAAAAACAAATATCGGCCGTCAAACGGCTTTTTATCTATTCGCCTCAAATTTCATACGCAGAGAGAGAGAGAGAGAGAGAGAGGAGAGAGAGGAGTTTGGTAGTTTTATCATTTATGCCAGACATATGATTATGATTTCGGAAAAACAATAAATAGGAGTTAAAAGGCATCGTTAATCAAAGGGGTATTTCGTCCCTACATCCATTTTGTACCAAGATGTTTCGGATTTTCGCATTTATCACCTCAGCGAAACATTTCTGTATTTTATGTATAAAAAGTCTTCTATTCATTATCAGCGATGAATAACACTTGTTAAGCTTTATATAACGCTGATAATATATACTTCACTGAAAATAAAACGAAGCTCCTCCACTTTCCAACTATCTAAATGTCATGTTAATTTCATTTAAATAAGTCTTTGTTAAAAATCTTGAGATATTTCATTTCTCAACAAAATAAAATTGGTTTCTTTTTGAATTCAAATCGTTCTGGAAAGCCCATCGTATTCGTATTCGATACGAATTCTAGTTGTAAATTTCATCTACTCATAGTCTGGGAAATATGGCTAATATGGCTGTGTTATCCATCTGGCAGGACATTTACAACAATCCTTTACCTTTTTTGGTTTGTCATTGTTTTAACTCATTTACCCCTAAAGACACATTTGGACTCTTTTAAGTCATTGATTTACAGAAGAGTCCATTGTTTTTCAGGGGTTGAGGAGTTAAACACTTCACAAACAGAAATAAAATTTCACATAGTGAGCTTGTATTGTGCATTTTCAATTTGCATCATACATCATACAATGTGCAATGCAACTTCATTGATTTATCAATTTTAAAAAGTAATCACATGAATTGACAGCTGACCCTTTAAATCCTAATCTATTATCCCTGATGAACCTTATGTCAAGGATCTGACTCAAGCCAACATTTCTTCATGCTAGCTATAGATTGATCTGTTATATTGTGAAACAGTTTTACTTTTATTTTTTAATTTTTGACAGCTTTCTTATCACTTTCATCTCCATGGTAACAGATTACAGTGATTCGCCCTACTCAATCCTTTAATAACTTATCACCCTATTGGGAAGTGATCTACTCTCATGATCAGTTTCATATTTTTAATCATTTTACATGTACTGATGTAGGATATACTATAGCCTATGCCACTGCCAAAATCAATGAATCTTTAAAACATTACAATCACACATTGACATATAGGCCCAATATCCACATTTTATTTTAATCTAATGAATAAATCTAATGCAATTTACGTCCTTACATATCAGAAACTAAAATGTTTTAACAAAACTGCAATGTCATTCATTTCTTACTTATTTTCATGCTTACATTTGCAAAATTTTCTTTTATGTTTACGACCCTTACGTTATCCCATGTTTATGTCCGCTGTTCTATCTTACGGAATCTATAATACACAAACCGAATATAAATTATTTGATAAAAAAATGTTTTACAATGTGATATTTATTATTTTGACCCTTAAAAGTTGGTATACTTTGAGGGTAAATTGACTTTTCGTATATAAATGATATATTATTTGGGAATAAAATAAAAATTTCAATTAAGTCGTTTTGTCAAAAATGATTGTTCCCAAAACGAGGTTATTTGTTTTGATTTGAACTTCAGCCATATTAGGATAGTCTATTTGGATGGTAGAGATCCAGACCAGTAAATCAGACGCCATCCTTTTTAAACAAGTCGTCTTGTGGAAGCTAAGTGAAGAAATTCGAAAGAAAAATCTTAATTGATTACTTTATATTCACAATTTTTTAGCTACGTATTTAATTTATTGTATATTTTCTCGTAATTTTACAACCGAATCCATCAGGGACGATGGCTTGCGGTGCTACATTGAAAAGAAGTCTTGAATTCGACCCTCTCCACAGTCCAGGGCAATCAACGCCAAAGAGGAGGAGATGCATGCCGATGACACTTTCACCTTCAACGCCCCCAACAAAGCAACACCAACTAAATCCTTCGCCATTTGGTGAGGTTGGACCGAAAATATCGTCAGGTAATTTTGGAGACTGACTCGAGACTGAACTTGAATAGGCCTAGTAGAATACGTTGGACAACAAAGCTTAGACATTAGAAGTACGCAGCGAGGCTTTTATTTATTCATTCCGTACCCTTACGAATAGAAATTAAACTTTATGTTCTTAAATATGCTACTTCCATTATTGTCTACAATCAACATTTTGTGTCATTATGGTCCATGCCATTGTTGCCAGTTCGATACTTTGTCTGACTGATGTTTTCTTCCATAAACTATGATTTATTTTATATACCAGGGGCCCGTTTTACAAAAGGTCCTAAGTCTTAGTCCTAATTTTCATGGGAGTGACCTATCGGTGATGCGTTGCCATGGTATTTAGGACTTAGACTTTTCGTAAAACGGGCCCCTGGACTCTAAGTACACCATGACTTCTACTTCTAGTCGCCAAATAGTGAACTGCACAAAATTTTACTCGTTTTATGATACACATAGCTAGGCCTATCACAGGCTACATTGTCATCAGTCAGTCAACTAATGCCTTCTTGCCATTTCGATGACAAATGTAATTCTTTGCAAAATTCATGTTTATTTGATTGTTTTAAAACATTTATTTTTATCTGATAATCTTTGAAATTTCTCTGAAGCTTTATTTCTGCGAAGCAACAATTTTTTTATGCAGTGATTATTTTAATGTTGTTGAGGATACAAAAATGTACTTAGGCCTTCTATTTACAAATTAAAGAAGGAATGAAGTGCACTGAATTTTGCTTGGTTTTCACAAAAAGAAATAAACATTTAACTGTAGAAAGGAAATGCATAGTCAACATACTGCAGATTTCACCAAATATAAGGGTCAAACTGTCCTCACTATTTAAAAAAAAGTCTGAAAAGCTATGGGGAAAGGATGACAGTTGACTTAGTTACCATATTCCCTAGTAAAGATTAAACAAAAAAACATAAGTAAGAAACAGTCTCATGTGTCAATGTCTTTATTTCAAGATTAAGACTGATTTATTGTCCTAATACTTATTCGACTATAACTTTCAAAAATGGTCGTGGACATCGACGTCTATTGATATGTATGAGTTGGCCTGTGAAAGGATTCACTTACATTCAGTAAAGAGTCGTGAAAACAACTCTTTCAACCACTTCATCGTAAGAAATTATGTTTTTTAATGTATTGCGTCACTAGTACGACCTGGTACTACTAGCCACTGTGCCCTAAACCTGAAATCGGTTAGCAAGTCTTGCTTTCTCTTGGGTGTCATTTTATATGGTCAATCGAAAAATCCGGGTGGAAAACCTGTAATTACTGCAATGGAATTTGCAACTAAAACGGCACAAATTGTGAAATAAATTGTTAAAACTATAAAGCTAACTTATACTGATGCAAATACTTGAATGTTTACATGTACAGTAATTGTTTTAGAGACATATCGGTGAAACAAAGAAATTATATCATTACTCTGCCAATTGGGTTTTAGTGCAACCTTCTTTTAGGTTAAATAAGCGCTTAAATGGGCCTAAATCATATTTTCTTAACATGCATCAATCAGCAGAAATTAAGCGTTTTATGACTCTTATTGGCTAAAAACAGTTCGGGACCGGTTGGAATACAAAATACATATTCCAAGTACGATAACATTGCATTTACGGTCACCAAAATGGCGAGTTAGTTTAACTTTTAGTCGCCATTTACGATTTTTAGTTGCATATGCCAAGAGTTTTTGAAATTCAGAAATTTCTTACCAAAAAAAATGGTAAATTTTACAAAAGTCCGGTGAATTCTATTTGATAACTAGTCCAGATAACCAGTAATTTTCCATTTCTTTTCAATTGTGTATATATATATAGACCATTAAAAAAAATTCTCTGACAAGTGGAATTCGTTTAATCACTGGTCCAGTTGACCAGCAGCCCTTTTCACAAAAAAATCTTGGGAGAACTTTTACTCTTAAGAGTAAAAATAAGATTGTTATGGTTTTCATGAAAAATCTTAAGTGAATCTTAAGATAAAAATTTGTCAGAACTTTAAGAGAGCTATCACCCACACTTAAGAGAAATTTTTACTCTTTAAGACTTTATCAATATAATTGTAAGTGTCTCCATAGAAAAAAAGATGAATTTAATATGTTGTTTGATATGATTAACGGAATAGCTATTCGCAGAGAACATATTTTTAACAATAAAATCTGAGTATAGATAGATCTACAAGTCGCTAAATATTGACCAGCCGTTAGCTCGCTGTCTTTTTCCGAGGCACTGCATCGTAAACTTAGCAGACATGACAATAGATTTAATTGAAAGACGCACAGAAAAATATGCAATTCCTCCCCATGTCCAGAGGGCATTTTGTATTTAGTAGGTTAATAAATCTAGGACTAGACCGATTACGTTGTGTTGAAACTACAGAAGATCTAGGCTACCATACTGTACTGTCCTCGTCACATAATCCGTGAATCAGAAATATAGCAGTGATTTAGATCCAGATTAGAAATCTAGGCCTATATCGTTGTCATGATAAGATAACATATGCATATCTTTTGTAATCCTTTAATAGATCTACACAGATAGATTTAGTCAAGAAAACTAAAATTTACTAGCCCTATAAAACCTTCAATTTCTCTAGAATTTATTAAAAAAAACAGTATTTTCGCGACTCGCTCTGTTTAGCAACAATATCAAGACTTGTGCACTCCCCCTTTACATTCTCGGTTTAGCTCTGGTGAGATATACATGATATCAAAGTTTTTAAAAAGTAATAATCCCATGTCACCATCGGTGCAACTTTTACAAATTTTCTATATCCGCTAATGCGATGTGATACTTTTGAAGGATAAACAGGTCATAATTTAGTGTCTAAAAACTTCACAATCTCACGGGGCTTGTAAAACTACATCATTTCCAGGGAAGCATACCTTATAGGCCTGTTTGCTGTGAAAATAATCCCTTTGAGATTAACAATGGGACACTGAACTTGCCGTTAGATCGTGTCTGGAACCTTACGAATTTCCAGATTTATTTTTTACAAAGGTGCGTGTCCCCATAGTCTCAAATGAATTATTGCTTCACAATTTATCCAAAAATTTTAAACCTAAAACATGCTCACTGAGGCTTGTATTGTATAACAATTTAGTATAATTGTGTATCTAAACGGATATGTAAAATAAATGTAAAATAAAAATTTAGATCTAAAGATATAAACACACGACATCGTATAAATAATTTACTACTGGGTATTTCACGAAGAAAGTACTGTTTAGATTGTAAACAACTTTAAATTGATAGATTTAATAAAGTTCAATGATAAATTTAAAATTTATTAATTTAAAAGTGAACAAATGACGGTATGAATATCTTAAACGCAAACGTGAAGCCTACACAACACACACATTTAAATTACGAAATAGAATTAAAAATGTTAATACACAAAAACATAGCCTACAAACATATAATTTACTGATGCCGTATACATGTAGATCTAGATAACATAATACATGTAAAACACAAACAAATACACTAGTATTGTGTAATTTAAAAAGGCTGGAGTAAAATATAAGTAGAGCTTTGTGAAACTTTATTTAATTATTATTAAAACTTCATTGAATTTCATTTACACCAAAAATATTTGTTTTTTCTGGATTATATTCAGTGCAAATACATCAACTAAAATGCATGTGACGCCATACCGGAAATATTGTATGCGATTCGAACGTAAAACGTCGTTGCTATGCTTACTTTAATCGTAAGAAAAAAACTTAAGATTTTATGTTATGATTCAATCTTAAGAGAAAAATAAATCTTACGATAGCTTTTGTGAAAATGACTTAAGATTTATCTTACGATACTTGTAAGATTTTATCTTAAGAATAATCTTAAGATTTTTTTTGAAAAGGGCTGCAGTATTTTTTTTTATTTAAAAATATCTGATATGCGACCACTCTGAGCCCTGTATACTTTACTGGTCGGGGACCAGAAGCCAACTGCGGTGTGATTTCGTCTTTATTATGTACCATGACAATATTTTTTTCTTCTGTTTGAGAAAAATGCCCATTTCATGATTGATCTAAAAAAAATTTCACAAAATCATGTTCTACATGTACATGTATACTGAACGGCCAATTCTCGCGAAGCATTTTTCACTGGCATGTAACTTGCAAAACAGGTGCATAATGTCACACTTTATTTTTTGTCAAGACAATTTTCTGTTTGCTAAACGAACAGTATAAAATAATTTCTTTGGCTAACCAGAAAATATCAGATAAAAAAATAATGGGTTGGCGAGAATAGGTACCTGGCAAAAATGATCGCTCACCAGACAACCAGTATAGCTGAAATATTAAATGCAATAGCCGGCTACTGGTCCCAGACCAGTAGGCTTCTGAGCAATATCACAATCGGTAATGACTGTGACAATGAAGCATCATGCAGACATGGTTAATTCAATAAACTATTAATCTTCATTATTTCAACTCAAACTTTACTTATTTCCCCAATTTCTGCCTGCAGTCAAATTTTACAGATCTGTCTCCAAAAGATGTTCACAATTTAGTCATTGCCGTGTCTGGAAGTACTGTCACAGTCTTCAGGTGGTAATAGACCTTTTTGGGGGAAAGGGTCCTGTACCCTTTTAATAGGCAATTTTACATAGCAATGGGATAAATATGGTAAAAAAAAATATAAGTTTAATTATGGTAATTTTACTGATAGAACTGAAAATAAAGATACAAAACTTGTGATTCATTTATCTCTTTATTAAAAAGACAACATGGATTTCATCTGAAGACATGAAGGTTTTAATTCAGCAATTGTCTTTGTCTATATATCAAAGTTAGGTACATGGTGAACATAATTGTGAAATTTTTGCTTAAAATTGGCGAAAATTTAGCAGATTTTGATTTTGGAATGGGTCCTTTTACTGGACCCACATGTTGATGATATTAATCCCTGATATTTATTCTTTTGTATATCATTATCAAACATAACAAATCAAGACATTGCAAATTGGGATCTGAAAACAAGCATAATGCTTATATTAATTCATCTCCCAGGTAACCATACAAAACATTAAGCAGTCACATATTATTGTTAATCATATATACACAATTTAAATTATAGTACTGAGTAGACAAACGACTGTAATGTCTAATATATTGCAATACTAGTATATTATATATAGCGTCTCTCTAATTAAGTGGATATAAAGTTTTAGTCAAGAAATGTTTAATGTCAAGGTTGATAGGCGATGCTTTGCACAGTAGGCCTAAAACATGAACCCGAATTCAGCTTCTGGCATAAACAATTAAATGGGATTAATATGAGATTAATATTTTTTTGAATTTAAAAATGATAAGTGTTTTATTTTTTAGTTAGCAAATACATTCTAATTGACAGGTCTTTAATAAAATAAAAAACATAACTATATAAGTGTTCAATAATTGGTCTCATTTCACTTGTTGCTGACGATCTCACTTCAGTCTAGTAAACAGCCATAGAATTGAGATTCAATATCGATTATGTGTCAAACTTAAAATATGCCAGATTAAGAATTTTTATTTTAGATCACCAGGACCTTGCCATGTTTGGTCCTGCATGTATCATAGACATGGGAACTATGTACCATATTTGTCCTTGAAATGGCGCCTGCTCTAATAAGGGCGCTCTGGATATTTTTTTCATGTACCTGTAGATCTATTGACTGTTTGAAAAAAATGACCTTTTTATTTTTAATTAGTTTAGATTACTGTCCAACATCGTACTTTTCTTCTTTTTAGTGCAATAAATATCAACTATACCCTCAAAACTGCAAAAGAACACCTTTTAACTACATTGTAAGCAATACTTTGGATTCTATCAGTGATTTCTCTGATGCAGGGAGATCGCCATTGACGCTTATCAACAAACGAAATGAGACCAGTCATAGTTACATTTTTTTTTTCTTTTTTAAATACCTGTCAATTAAAATGTATTCACTATCGTAAAAATAATACTTATCGTATTTTTTTTCTACAAAGAAATATGAAACTCGTCCAATTATTTGTTTACAATTAAAAATTAGCTGAGCTCTGTTAACGTTTACACAAAGTAGATACAAGTTAAGCTGAAAAAGACATGAGTTTTTCATTAATTTACATTTACAGAAAGAATCGCTGCCAGTCTAGGAATGGAAATCAAGAGAATGCAAAGAAGAAAACAATTACAGTTCTCATCGAGTGGATCCTCATCGCCACCAAATATGTCACCACCTCACGAGTCAACTTCTCATTCTTCTATTATGGACAGTCATGCTTGTGCTTCCCCGTCCTCATCAGCCAGTTCACTATTTAGTGCACTTTCCCCAAATAAAAAGGACACTCCATTATTTACATTTAGACAAGTCAGTATGATTTGTGAAAGAATGCTCAAAGAGCGTGAGGATCAGATTCGCCAGGAATATAATAATGTATTAACATGTAAATTAGCAGGTAAATATTTTTGAGTTTATGTATTTCATTTTGAAATTCTTAGTGCAATTGCTAAGGTCTTTATCACAATAATAATTTGTGACTGTTTTCGGGGTTTCCCATCAAACAAAGAAAAATAGCCATTGTCCTGTTACTAAGATCAATGTATTAAAAAGCGTTATGCTCCACCTAAAATGTATTACCGGTTATCCAGTTGGACAATCCAGCTACGTGCTTGACATATCATAACTGCTTTCAAAATTCTTGTTCTTCACAGCTTGTTAAAACTAACCTAGGTAAAATAACAATGGTTCTTCTTGTATACAAGAAGAACTGTCTGCTTTCAGGTGCAAATGACCCCTTTTGTCTTTAACGTGCTCAATCCACATTGAGAAATATTTAACATGTTCTAGGTAAAGTTGTTTAAATTTGAGTTTACAGTGTCAAATATTTTCCAATTCAAGGTAGATGGTATCTTACAATTTTAAATTACAAAGGGCTCTAAAAACTGAACTTATGTCTGATTTCCCAATGCAGAACTGACACTTTTCTCCAAAATAAATGTAGATATATAATGTGCGTGCTGTGTTTAAAATCCAGATGTGAAAATCTCTAAGTTTGTCAGAATCCATTTAAAACAATCCACATTTTTGTGAATTTTTGTTGCTCTAATATTACAACAGCTTTTTTTATAATTTTTGCCAGTTTCTTTTGACAGAATTTTTGAAAGTTGTTAAAATTGTCCAACACCCGTTGATCGTCAGACAAAACCTAATTTAAGTGATATGTTTGTCAGTTTTTCCAATTCATTCTGTAGCGGGGAGCGGCCCGTAGATGGCACGATTCCCCAAAAATTATATGCCCTCCGCTCGTATCGAAACACTTTGGCCGAAACTTTTACCTGATTATTACCACTTAGATCGCTAAAAATCGAAATTGAAAGAAAAGCAAGAATTGAGTAAAAATGATGCTTCAAATACGAAGAAAAGAAAATGCCATCAATATTTTCGAAAACAACGTGTCATAATACGTGAGTTGCTCTAGTTTATCGAAATGGTATAACCAAATTTGACAAAAAAAATTTACTGGCACAACTTTTGATGATTTCCGGCTAGGGGGAAAGGAAAAATATCTGGGACTGGGTCGCAATGTGGGACTGATAACTCACTCGATGGCCGATTTTGCGGTTTTACGCTGTTAAGGTAAAAATACATAGGTCATTAAATGGTTGACAAAAAAAAATTTATGCCAAGTTTTCCTGCTACAGCATGAATGAGTTTACAATTTACTTTATGTAGGAGGTAGAGAAGGGATGTGTAGTGACATTTTTAGAGTTACCTCTCTTTGTTTGTAAATTGTTAACTACAAAATTTCACGTTTCATTCTGATGACAACACAACACCCATCTAGTTCATGTACATTGTAGGAATTTCTCAGTGTCACAAAAATTGTCAAGTTTATCCATGGTGTATTATAACTATCACCTTATAAAGCATACGTTGATATATGTTGCAAGCACAAACATACTATAATCACGTCTTTCTGTTGAAATATTTGTTACGGTGATTTTCTTCTTCATTTGTCCATACTCCATATTAGTCACGAGACATTTCTGAAGTTCCATCAGACTTGCCTCAACCATTCATAATTTAGTCACATTTCTAAAGATTTTTTTTATAGGCCCTATTGTAGCCTAGTGACAGGTGAAAAAAACCGACCACTTGTCAATAAGCATGTGCTATCAAATTGCACAATTTCATTTCAATCGCTCTATATATCCTTGTGAGAAACTTTATACTGACACTTTGGTGGGGGGGGGTTGATGAATTTTAACAGAAATCGAAAAGCTTAATTTGACACACTTGTTTGAAAACTCTATTTTGAAAGCCCAAATTGGGAATTTTTGTATATTTTTGGGGAAAGTACAAGCCATTTTTGCATTAGGATGGGTCCTATAACCGGACCCAAAAATGGCCAACAAGAATCCTTGTTATCTGTCATTTCTTGTAAGCATTACACATGTATTAACGTAAAATTATGACAAAATCTGTAGTAGAGAGCAGTCATGGCTTAGCAGTAGAGTTCTCGATTTACAAGCAGAGGGTCACGGGTTTGAGTCTTGGCTGTATAGGAGACTTGCTTTTCGTGTCCTTCGCATTAGACGGTTAAAATTGAGGTCCCGTGTCACAGTAATTTACTCGGTAGATTTATTCACTGAATTGCAAATAAGAAGGAGTTTGTTTTGCCTCTATTACCTGTATGACAATTGATTTTTACTTATGTGTCATTTGCTATTACGTGTATGATGCATAGTGTAAGAATCATGCAAGATTTGTGCGACAGGGAAAACCCTAGTAACCATGATGCGTGTCTTTATGGTTGTAAGGTTAATGTTGTATTTGATGATTACAAAAGATGGCTGCTGATTTTCTTGTAAGGAACTGATTGCATACATTTATATTATAAATCTTGTTATTATTAAAATGCCTACAAAATTTTACAAACTTGCTCTTGTATTTCAGAACAATATGAAGCTTTCCTCAAATTTAACCATGACCAGATTCACAAGCGATTTGGTGACACACCTGTAAGCTGTAAGTATAAGTGTGACATATTCTTGTTTATATTTTCCATATGCTAAATTTTAATCATGTGACAGTGGGCAAGGGTGAGTTTGGTGACCTTTTAGGGTCCACCTGGTGCAAGTACAGGACTCCATCCATTCCCAAAGGTTTAAAAAAAAAATCAATGATTATCCCAAATGACCAAAGAGGTATTTGAGGGTTATGGCATCATTAAGTCATACCTTTATCCAACAGGCAGGCTAAATTTTTGTACATGTCAAAATCAAGACTATTGCACCTTATTTTGGGAATAGGGCAAGAAATTGAGAAAAATATCTCAAGTGTTTTCTCATATTGTAAAAATTATAACTGTACATATGCATGCTTTAAAGGGGTAATAGCCGTGTTTACCAATAAATTACTTCTATTTCTTTCTACTTTTACTTATGTACAATAATTAATACATGTAAGTGCTATACACTGGCATAAAAAAATTTATATTCCTATGTATTTTGTGAAAATAAGGTCAGGTTCAATGTGGTATGCATATACAAAAAGTAAGATTGATTTAATCAATTGTATTATGAATACATTGTAATTCCCAAACTGGGTTTTTCAAGTAATTTTCACAAAATATTTTGGAATTTAAGAAATTTTACGCCTGTTTGTATCTCATTTTCACTATTTTCATTAAAAAAAACAAAACAAAACAAAACAAAACCAAAAAACAATGTAATTCATTGGCTACTTTGCCTGCTATATAGAAAAAATTGCTGTTTTTTTATCCAAAAACAATTCAGCTATCAGGCCTTTCAGTAGCAGTTGACAGCTGACAAATTCTGTTGGCTATACAATGTATTTTCATGACAAGCATTGCAATTTGTTGCCTACTTAATCTTAAGATTTCACTTAATTTTCATCATTTTCGGATCTAGATAAGATAGTGAATTCCACAAAAAGCGAAGTTTTCAAGCTAAATAGTTGAAAGCATGGACAAACATGCCATCTTTGACTGGTGATTTAGGGCGTATTTTAGATGGGGTGAATACATTTTTTTTTTTTTGTTGCAAAAGGGCGAAAATTTCCAAGTATACAGTATGAATATTTGCTGGCTTTTGTACATTACTTGTTTCCATAGAACTACGGGTATTGAAAGGGCTGTACCCCATGAACAGCTGCATTAGCTATTTACGTCAACATTTCTAGGTCACCTAGCATTTAGATTTTGATATTTTGTTTCCCTTCATACTGTCCTGTTGTACATCCAAGTTATTTGCTTTTTTTTTTTTTTTCAGATGTATCTTGATTTGAAAAATAAGGATCTATGAATGTATAAATGTGGGTATTATGATTGCTGCATCTTTGAGAAGAGGAGATGACAGACCATACATTGTGTTCTTTTTAGCTTCATCTGAATATTTATTTTGTAAAGGCACACGTTCAGAGTAACTTATGGACTCGTCATCAAGCCACTCCAAACATTTTCTGCCTTTCAATTTTCCATGTTCCCTCTAGTTTCCCTGATGTAGAGGGGGTATGTACGATAGAAAATGAAACTGATTAAACACAATTAAATGAAGGATAAGTGCAGGACGTGTTGGTGTAAGAAATTATACATTAATTACATTACTGCCAGATCTTTTGACTGTATGAGTGATGTGGTAAAATCTTTGTATAAAGGTTAAATAAGCAAAAAAGGGGGAAATAACTGTGTATTGCTCCGTATTGATGGATGTTTTCTTGTAATCATTGCCTGTATATATGCCGGTACTGTGCATGTGTGCATTCTTATATATTGGTGTGAGCTAACTTAATGCAAGGTATGCATAGATAATATGTATGTTTAAATTGTTCTGTATGTTATGCTTTCCTGAAGTAAAAAAATCTCTTTGTAATTTGTATTTATTAATTTGTATTTTTTTTTTTTTTTTGTATGTATAATCTGTGGACGATAGAAGTGAAAATAATGAAATGTATTTCATTCATCAAAACCATAAATAAGGATTGAAAATAAATTGTAACCTAATTTTTTTTTTTTGAGACTAAACTAACATTTTATAGAGCATGTGTAAGTGAAAATATATTTAGGCAAAGTATTATAAGGATAATATTTATAAATCTAGACCATTTACATATCTTGACTATTTATCATTCATTAACTATCATTATAATTATAAAGTATTTAAACAAAATATGTTTGCAGAGTACTTCTGTGTTTGAGTGGGTATATTGTAAGACAAAAGAATTTCTTATATGTATAACTCCATTGTTATCAGTTGGGGTACATTTTTTACTGTGTGTGTGTGTGTGTGTTTAACGAATACCTCCTGAATAAGTATGAATGATTGAATGTTTTCATGTCTGACAGTTTTGGTTTTATGCAAGTTTGTGAAATGTTAGGTTGGTGAAAATGGACATTCATGATGTGATTACAGTTCTCGACCTCACTTAACATAGTATTAGTAAACATGTCACAAGAGAAATGCTGATGGCGTAATCTTTACGTAAAGTATTTTGTTGATACAAGTGTGAAGATTATCCTCAGTCCAACATGTGGCGTATGCGAATGCTGAAAATAGATTTTGTCTTAGTCTGATTGATGTTTGTTTTATCACACTTTTGTGTCGTAATTTTAACAAAAAACACAGATCGTGTTTTAATTTAAATTAATTAGTTATTTTTCAAGGAATTTATTCTTGTGAAATTATTTAGAAAAAAAATGCTGTATATATTATTGTTGAACAAAAGAACCATTTTTTTTTTTTTGCAAATAAAGTTCAATATAAACTTCTTGCATTTTGTATTACTATTTTAATATAGTTGTATACAATGGTAGAATATACAGTGAAACTTGTATATAAAGGCCACTCAAGGGAACCAGGCAAAGGTAGTCATTATAGACAGGTGGCCATTACAAAGAGGTTTATTCATTATTAAAAGTTAATAAAGATTGTTTCAATGGGCTTTGTAAGCAGGTGCTTTTTATACTGAGGTAGCCTTTAATGGAAGTTTGTACATTGTATTGTTGATGTGCACTTTCATTGTAAACATACTTTCTGAACCAGAACTGAAAGCATAGTTCATACAATCCTTGCGGGAAAGTCTGTGAATTTTCAGCAAATTGCCTTTGGATAGAAATTCCTAGAAGAAAATTTTATGCAATAATTACATTGTCAAAAATTTGATTTTAATATTTTATCATAAGGAAAAATAGAAAGTCCTTGAAAATGTATCAAGTTCTTACATTTGAATGCCAAATTCCTGTACAAGCCATGCTGAAAAGTCATGTTTTTTTTTTTATGACACAAACTCCTCGTCAGCCCCTGTGGCCACATTTAGACTCGCCCAAGTTCATAAATAGAATTGTCTGCTGTCATTATTCAGGAGTGAGCCAGTTAAAATTACACACCAAATTTTTGTCAAATTTTCATTTCAAATCATACACTCCTGAATTATGACAGTGGGCTTTATCATTCTTTGAAATGGTTGAGACCAAATCAGGCTTTAGGGGTCGACGAGTTAAATCGAGGCTGTGGTTAAGATACTGCATTTCTACCATAAATTGTGTTGTTATACCACTCTCAAGCAGTTGTATAAACGAAGCTGTGGTTAGATAAACATATAGAGCTGAATAAATGTTATTGGCGGAGCCCGCACTACTACTGTGATGAAGTATTTGTATAGTCTAAGTCACATTGATTGTGTCCACTGGTTTTGGCTGATTAAAATGAAATGGTTGATACATGTATCTACCTCATAAATTGAACGTAGCAGTATTCTATGTATACCGAGTAATTTATCCATGCTTATGACAATTAAAAATTAATACGTTTTGTTCTCCATATTCACACTCAAATTACCTTCGAAACATTTGCGTAGGTATCCGTTACTGTTTGAAAGCGGAAGTGAAAGAAAGGGACCGTTTATTGCTCAAAATGAATGCAAAATAAAATTATTTGAGAATCATGTTTTCGGAGCATTCAGACTATAATCGTATTATGTGTATTCATTTTATTCAATATGTCATATCCATTTTGAGCTATTCCCCTTCAAATCACTTTTGGCAGGAGTAAAATAAGAGTAACCCACATGACCCAATTTATTGACAGCATGGCTAACACATTGGGAGTTATTCCCCTTCATATCACTCTTTTGGCACGAGTAAAATAAGTGTAACCCACATGACCCAATTTATTAACATCGCATGGCTAACACATTGGGAGTTATTCCCCTTCATATCAATCTTTTAGCATGAGTAAAATAAGAGTAACCCACATGACCCAATTTATTAACATCGCATGGCTAACACAGAAAGTCTAGTTATGGGTTGTTATGTAATAACAACCAGTTATGGGTTTACTTCGAATTTTCATCAGGCTATCTTGTTAGCAGTGAAGAGTCACGGAGGTTGTATTTGCACTTCGTGTAAAATATAGTCCAACTCAAGAATTCAACTTTTACAGAAAAGTAAAATATTTTGGTGTTAATGAAATTAAATCTACTTTGAATAATCATTAAATCAAATACCACATAATTCTACTTACTTCTACCTCTCGAAATTATACAATACGATTTATAGTTAGTTTCAACAAAACGCCATCGATCTATTTATAAATATGGAATTGCACTATATAAGATTCCAGTGATGTTGAGCCTGCCTTGAAAAACTGCATTATTACTCCGCCATTCATCATATTTATATTGACAGCTACAAGCATACAGCGATACCAACATGAAGCTAAATCAATTTCTATTGAACTCTCAAAAACATGTATGTTTTCTAGTCCATGGAAAAATGGAAAAAAAAAGGGGACAGCATCGAGTAGGAGGTGCTTGTTATGCAAATGGCGTGTGAAATTCATTATGAATATGATTACATTCCTTTCCATTTTGAAAACTATCAAATTGACGTGTTGTAAACTAATCGCTATACATAACCTGCCTTAATGAGATTCCCCGTGCATATTTCCTTTATTTGTACACCCTATATGGTGACCACATGCTTTACATAACCAGCGACTGCTTAATTTCAGCGGACGGTCACTTGTATACTGTATGTATTGATATTGCAAAGGGAGGTAACTCGAACATTGAATGTTACAATTGTTTACACGACATTTATCTAAACTTTTGAAGGTAATCAAAATTAGATTTGGATGTATAAACCTAAACTTTTTGTGTAATGGGTCTGTTCATAATGGATTTCAAACAGAAACGATATCTTCAAAAAAAACCAACAACAACAAAGTTTTATCCATTGACGAAAGCGTTGATGTCTATGAGTGAAACTGGCATAGATCGTTTTGCTAAATCGCGACTTTAGGCCCGAATTATGTTGATGAAAAAATATTGCTTTAGCAATAAACATCGGGTAAACTGTCTTTTTCACTCCGTACAGTTATTTATATTAACTAATACAAGATAGAGAACGTTGTTTGGTTGTTTATGTAGTCTAGGCAGAGTATGTGTTCATGTACCAAGGTATTACCACCGGTAATGGCCCTAAATAGGATTGTTAACGTTCTATATTACAAGCCCTATTTGTTTTAAATCACAGCCATATTTCGCGATGAAAAAAAAAAGATTTTACCTGTTCCCAGTATCATGTTTGGTTTAAATTTAAGTAGGTTCCATAAATGGTCACGTTTCATTTTGAAATGAGTGTTAATGCACAACAGACAATATTTAAAGTTGATGCGGTAGTAGGCCGAACTTTCTGCCTCGAATTTAAGCGATTTTGGGGGGGTAAAATCAGGCACCAAAAAAAAAAAAAAAAAGAATCGCTTAAAATCGGAGCAGAAAGGTCGACCTAGTGCGGAAGATACAACAAATAAAATTTAGAATGTTAATTTTGAATTGAATTGATTTTTTTTATCTAGCCTACATTAATTTGATTTATTTTTATTTCCTATATGTTAGATAGAAGTAGTTTGATTCCCATGGCTATTTTGTCAAAATAACAACCCATCTCAGTACTTTGATTACTGTAAATCAATCTAAGTAGTAAAAATGGAAAAACAATTTTTTGACAAAAAAACGGCCAATGTCCCTTTAAAATCTTTGATTTGAAAATTGCATTAGGGTCCTGTTAGTTTACTTAAAGACATAGTATCTACGAAAATGGTTATTTTTTTTAGTCGGCAATTTTGCGGAAATATCGAAGATATGACTGAATAATGATCTTCCACGTCGACACTTTTTTGTATAATTAGCGTAATTAACGGATAAATGCTGATTTGTTGTCGTCGTCTGTAAGAATCAAACTCATTAATTATGCACAGAAACAATCCCAGAAGCACACGCAATGACCTAGATCGTATCGATATCAATCAATGGATGCTGAGGTAAGCACGTGTTGATTTATTTACAATTTCGACTTCGGCGTGAGATCCTACATTTAGACGGTCCTTGAGGCTTATCCATCGATCATGCTCCTTTCCAATATTTATCTTGGTCTTGTTGTATTTCGCCAGAACTTCTTTCCGATTTCTTTTTCTAGCTGAATCTGTCAATTTAACAGGTCGGCCACGATTTGTTTTTGCTTTGGACGCCATGCTTTTCACTATCAACAATGGAAATGCGCATGCGCAAATACAGGTCACATATGAATATGGGCGGGCTTGCAAACGAATTTTTGTCGTACGACAAAAAATAAAAAAAACGTGGAAAGTTGTGAAATACAATAAAACTATACTTCTATGTGTTTTAATTCAACAATTTTTCGTTTTTTATCTCCAAATACTAACATATTTGACCCAAACAATTGAGATTGAAATATTGAGGAAATCGTAGATACTATGTCTTTAAGTAATCTTTGAAGTTTTCAGAAATTATAGGTTTCTTGATCTGATAGCTTTAGCAAGGATACATATAGAAAAAAAAATGGCATTGTAATGGCTTTATACAGTATTTAAGTTTGTCTTTTGTTCTCAAGAAACTCAAAATGAACTTTGGGACTTGGAATAAAATATGGGACAAGAACGGAGTGCCACAATCTTCATAGCATTGTTTATCAAGATAGCTACATTGCATTTCGAGGCTTGTACATGACAGTATTAAAAGGTGGACATCATGAATATATATTCAACATTTGTATGTATATATATATATATTATATATATATATATATATATATATATATATATATATATATATATATATATATTTGAAGATTGTCAGCAATTGAGGAAGAGTTGTTACATCATGTCTGTCGTAAAGGTACTAGTAGTCAGAACAGCAAAAATTTCTGAACATTGATTAGATGTGAAAATTCTTGTACCGATCTACAAAAAATAAAATCGTCCTTTTTGACTTGAAAAAAGTTGCCATACCTTCAATAGGAGCATACAGAGTAAAATATATCGTCAATATAATTTTTAAAAGATTTTTTTTTAATTTCACACGAAACAAAACCAGTTATATTTGGATGTAAAAGAATTGTAATATAAATGTTGCTTACTATAATAAAATGAAAAGCAGAACATATTTCCCAACTTTGGAAATAAGTAAGACCCAATATAAGTCAAAACGGGTAACTTTTCTGGATCTTGGACAACATGCCAAGTGATTGGTGGAGATATGTACGCGGTATCGTATAGTAAAGGGTACATATCTACAGGTATGTCCCTAAAGTATTGGTAAGAGTGTGATTGTAAGTTATAGACGCTTGCAAGGTCAATATTACAGGTGAACAACTTCTGTGGCCGAGTCATTAGAGCATAGCGCTTTAAAGCATAAAGATTTGCCTCTGATCAGCATAGGTCTCGAGTCCGCTTGAACCTAAACTAATTTTCAAGTTTTCCAAATACTTCCGAAAGACCGGTGCTTTATCCCTGGGTACATTGTAACCAGGTTCTATCCTCCCACCATGTTTGACTGGCTACCGTAATAAAAAAATGTTGAGTGGGGGGGGGGGGGGGGGGGGGGGGGGTGGGGGGGGGGGGGTTAAATAAACTAATACAAATGTGGTGGGTCAAAATTTAATTTTTTTATTTTGTTTTTGTTTTGATTGATTGATTGATTGAACTAAAGGAATTGCATCTACTAAGTGCTTCAGACAATATAAATAACTTAATACCAACCATATCACACTTGCCGCTATAATATACATGTAACTGAAAAATTGTTGAGTGTTGCGCTTAACACTACTAAAACAAAAATTCTTGTTAACTTTTAAAAGTACATGTACAATGTACATGTATATAAAATTAGCCATCTGTAAGCTGTCTGAGCGCCGAACATTTTCAAATAAAATTATTAACACTTTGTATTATGATTTATTCACGTTGACGAACTTGTCCCGGTTTAAGAGTAAGACTATAAAGATTTTAATAGTTTCTGATTTTGTTTTACGCCACACTACAATTTTACAGTTACAGTTACAGCCATGGAACTTCAGATGCACATTGTCTATGCCGGGTCATTACTCAACAATACAGGGGGATTCTGGTTTCTGTGGCCTAATTTTGACCCAAATTTTTAGCTCTCCTGGACTTAGTCATTTACAATATAAATACTACTGTTAGGCTTTTTGTTTCAGTCCATTGTGGGCAAAGTACTGCAGCTTCACATGCACATTGTCTAAGGTCATTACTCAACAATGCAGGGGGATGCTAATTGCTATGGCCTAATTTTGACCCAAATTATAACAAGCATAAAACAGGCGAGCTATATGGTCTGCCATCGCGACCAACTACTCTTCAGTTACATGGTGGCTGCCAGTTTTTAATAGTGGGGGAGATATCCTGGTTACAAATGTACCCGGGGGAAAAGCCACCGGCCTACCGCAAGTAAACTAGCAAACTTTCTCACCAAAATCAGCTCAGGTTCCAGTGCACTCGAACCTGCGCTGACCAGAAGTGAGAGACTCAATGGTTCAAAGCGCGATGCTCTAACCACTCGACCACAGATGCCCCGTTTAACAGGTGATATTACACTTGTCTCATCGTTAATTAAATTACCGTATAGAATTGTCAACCGTCCATTATAATACATGTAGTTTCAGACAGATCTTTAAGATTTTAATATAAAAATCACAGGTACCATAGTATTATTCGGAAGACGGTTCATTAGACAATCTACAACTCGGGTGAAAGTTGGACACAGACGGACCTCTGAAAATCCAGAGGTGGGGTCGGGTGCCACGAAGGAGTAAGCATCCCTTGTCGACAGGACACACCCGCCGTGAGTCCACAGATAAATTCAAATGAAATAATTGAGATATGAATCCTCGTCATAATCGGTTAAGACGAATCAACAACCATTGTCGAACAGACAATTCAACAATTTTCTCTCAGTAAAACACTTTTTATTGCAAACAATAACATTATACCGACCATAAAATTTGCGAAATGTTGGCATTAAACTCGATATCCTTATGACAACTTAACTCATGAAGTAATAAACATATTTGTACAATAATTGGATTGTGAACTTGTAAATTTGACCCGAGATTTTAGATCGTTTCTGTTGCTTGACTTCAATCTGATTCTGGCCTTTCAAACCATAGCTGGAGCCAATATATGCCTGGGCTCAGGATTAGACAACGCTTAATACAACCGTAAAGCAACCGGTTTTGTTTTGTTTTTTTTTCTTTTCGTTTGATATTTCAATATTTGAATTTGATATAGAACTTTATATTTCCTACCATGGATACCATTAATGTCAGAATTTAAAACAATGTCATACACAGAAATTGTCGGTCCTTGTACTCTCAGTCAATCTCAGTCGTCGTTATTGTTATCACCTTGAATGTACGCTAGATTTTGCTCCTTATAAGAAATTTGCCTTTTGCATATTATATTTTTAGTTTGGACATACATTGTATAATTAAACACTATTTGAGACGAAAATACTTTCTTAAAATGACTACAAAATATACATGGTATAGGGACTTTATACAATGTAAGAGATTAAATTTAAAACACGAGGCTCAGCTTCAAAATGTACTTGTTCTCTTCGGTTTTCTCTTCATGAAAAACAATGTTACAATCAATTGTTACAAAGTGTTCGGTTTGGAACAGTTATGGCCCTTGGCTTGTTTTCAAAAATGGAGACGAAACTTTTTAAAGAAAATTCTGACCGAGATGAACGTAGCCTAGATAGTACATTCGAACTTTATACATTCAAACTTTACCGTACCTTTAGCTCTTATCTCCTTGTATATGATTAAATGTAAACGTCACTTTGATACATACAAAAGTTCCGTTTTGTAGTTGTAAGTATGTTGGGCTTGTATCTTCTAACAGCTGTCTGTGGAGGTAGGAAACTTATTTGCCACATATCATCTTGAAAGCTGCCATTTTTATTTCACTTATGACTGTGGTTGCATTGCTTTGTTGTTTTCCCTCGTTTGTATTATTTGTTTGTTTGTCTCACCTTACCTATCATCTTCGCGCCCGATGCCGCATAAGACCACAATGTCTGGTTTATAGCTAGTTTGTTCGTTTGTTTATTGTTGTTTAACGTCCCTCTCAAGAAGAATCTTTCACTCATATGGAGACGTCACCAAATGCCGGTGAAGGACTTCAAATTTTGGCATATGCTCGGCACTTACGGCCATTGAGCAGTGAGGGTTCTTTAACGTTCCGACACCTACTGCGACACGGGACCTCAATTTTTACTGTCTTTTCCGAAGGACAGGAAACCAACCTGCCGCCGGCTGCACTCGTACTCACGACCTCACGATCAAGAGTCGAGCGCGCTACCGACTGAGCCAGGATGGCTCGGTTTATAGATAGTAATTAGACATGACAAATATGAAATAATAAATCACAGATACCAAAGGGTTAAATTTAAAAATGTCCAGGAGACAAATATACAAATCTGGTGAATACTGGACAGACACGGAGCTCTGAAAATCCAGAGGTGGGATCAGGTGTCATGGAGGAGTAAGTATATCCCATGTTGACCGGTGACACCGGCCGCGAGTCCACAGTCAAATTCAAATGAAATAAATGAGGAATTAATACTGGTCACAATTGGTGTGAACGATTTAACATTCCATTTAGTGAAAGAGACCGACTTATTGTAAACAATGTCAGACCGTAAAATTTGCGGAAAATGAAGAAATCATATGGACTTCATCTTGTTTTGTTTTTTAAAAGTTGATGCTGAAATGTCATCGTCGTGTCAGTCCTAAGTTTTATATGCCACATATTTTCATTTGTATGGTCATGTTTCAGCTTCAGATGAAGTACCACAAATCTTAACCTTTGCTACGAAAGTCTGCCAATGCATTGAGGTTTTTTTAACGTAACACGCTTGCTCGGACACAGTGCCTCGGATTAAAGTCTCATAACTGAAAAACGCGTAACATTCGTTTTGTGTACTGAGCACTTCACGAAGCGACAGTCACTACCCTTTTTACAGCCATAATAAGCAGGTGTAAAGTATAGGGATTTAATTGTTTTATTTCAGCTGCATATGCCTACGATTATACATCGTCCTTGGTTTTCGATCCCCTGTTTTATGTAAATAACTATGAAGACCTGAAAAGGGCACACATAAATACAATAGAAAAGGCGAAACAACATTGGCTGCAAGTCGGCATCGACCAGGGGAGGCAGGCTATTGGAAGCTTTCATTCCAAACAATATTTATCAAGGTTAGATCTCTCTCTCTCTCTCTCTCTCTCTCTCTCTCTCTCTCTCTCTCTCTCTCTCTCTCTCTCTCTCTCTCTCTCTCTCTCTCTCTCTCTCTCTCTCTCTCTCAAATTAAATTGTCCTCGTCAAGGTTTGCCGATAACTTCCACATTTGTACATAACAACATAGGCCACATGATATTTTGGAATGTGTTTAAATTTGTTTTTGTCTTGGTATATTCCAATGCAATGAAGTACTTGAATATAGCTGTAAATTATCCATCTTTTAAACAGTTATGAAGATTTGCGCAATGCTTTCGGAAACAACTACCGCAGAGCAATTGAACATTTTCTGGGTCACGAAGGATCGGAACATAGGATAGGATACAAAGAAGGTGGGTTCGAAGGGAGATGGACAATTTCAGCAAACGGAATTTACATGAGTGCCTCTAGCAGAATGGGAGGAGCTATTGACAGTGTAACCTGGAACAACAGGGAAATCATAAACTCTCACGATCATGGACGACAACTGCAGATGGCGTGCAACAGTAACACGTACGGAGAATGTTATAATCCGACGGAAGCCGGAGGGCGGGACGATGGTTATCACTCGACAACACATACACACATTGATTGGGTGAAAGCTCATAGAAATGTTATAGAATCACAGGTATACTATAAAGGTTGTTTAAAACCTATAATTTTGTATTTAAAAAGAAACACAGATACCAAAATATTAATCGCCAGGATGTTTTAGACACACTATAAATGTCTGGTGAACATTGGACAAACAAAATCTGAAAATCATAGGTGGGATCAGGTGCCACGGAGGAGCAATCATCCTCTCTTGACAGGTCAAACCCTTCGCGACTCCACAGTCAATTTTAAATGAAATAAGTATAAATCTTTATTATCTAACAACCACCATCGAACAGGTAACTCAACATTTCAGAGAATGAAACATGATAATTGCAAAAAGACATTTATGCCGACCATAACATTTGCAAAGCGTTGACTTTAATCACGATTCATGATAGTCCTGTGACAACAACTTACTGTAAATCCGGACATTTTCGCGAGCATTTTATTTCGCGATAAACAAGTTATAAATTTATTTTGAGGATGATATTTTCCCGATTTCGAATGCCCATTTCATCATACTATTGATATTATCATACTTCATTACGTGATAATATCTTTTTTTCGCGAGCGAGAGCTCTCGCGAAATTTCGCGTAAATAAAATTCTCATAAATAAAGGCGGATTTACAGTATCAACAAGTAGTTTGACTCTGTAATTCACATGATAGTTACTCTTTGACATATCGTATTAACTTCTAGATACAAACACACTATAAGCAGGCGACAGGGAACAAAACTACTTAGATGTGGAAAAATGACGACAGAAAGGCCGACATTATCATGTCTTGTCTTACAGCATGATCGTTAATTTCCCGTCTTTGTCTATAATAAGTAAAATGTCAAAGTAAGAGGCATATGTGGTTGATTCTGTGGTGTCTAATGCGGGACTAATTCAGTTTTGTGAAATTGAATGTTTTTGTTTGTATATGTAATAAGTAATTAGTTATGCTGTAATCCACAGGTATTTGTAATCAATTATGATGTTATTCACAGGTACACCCGTCCTTCTGGTTACAGCCAGGCACACACGAGACCCAGGGACCTAGCACCTATGCATGTGGTGCAGGAAAACCAGCTCTAAATCACCAACTAACGTATGCCTATCCTTTTCATAAAAAGGTTACTATAGGAACGCATGATATACCGAATTGCATCGAATTCATCTCTAATTTTACTCTCGGAGGTGATTGGCCGGCTGATCTTCACTACATACAGATGGAAAGCCCTACTGGATATATGGCTGGGGATTTTAAACTGTCATTCAATTTTAATCCTCAGACAGGTCAAGTTCAAAACTATCACAGTCACCATTTGCCTGTAGTGTTGGCTACAGCTGATCATCAAAGTGCGGTGGGAGTGTTTGCCCCTGATAACCAAGATTCTGCAATTCATCACAATTATTTTGCAAACAATTTCCCAATTCATGGATTTGACACTGCAACTAACAAATGGAATGTTGTTTTCTACAGAACAAGATTCCAGGGTTTAGGCCCAGTTAGTCAGGTTTATAAGGCGTATATCTGCATTGGAAGTTTAACAACTGTTGAAGACTGCATGACTTCAATCATGCAAAAGATACCACATGTATAGATTTCAATAAAATATTTAAAAGTGGTTTAACTTAAAACACCCTATATAATTCTTTGGCCCAAATGTAAGGAAACAAAAAATAAAAAATAATTTATAATGCCCAAGGTGAACACTTTTTACAAAACGATATTTTTGTTAGACCCAGGAATATATTTTATTTTTGTGCAGGGAGCATTCAGAATTGGAATCATTTGCATTGATTCATAAGTGATATCACCTTTTGAACTTCGAATAAGTGATATCACTTTACAAAAAGAAACAAAAAATAAAAAATGATATCACTTAGTCGAATAAGTGATATCATACATAATCAATCACCTGGTCAATAAAAAACAAATTATTCCATAAATTATGTATATTGGTGGATGGGCGAATTTCGAATTTTAGTATACCTTCATTTATGTCATTTCATACTAACAGGGAACGCTAACACCTTCGGGCACCTGTTCCCTTCCCGTTTTGGGATTTTCATTTGACCGCTATTGTATCCAATTTGTCATATTCTAATGGATTTGGACTTTCGATTATCCAGATGTACATCTTCATTTTTACTTTAAAAGCAAAAATAAATTTTTGACCGTACACCGGTCAGTGCGAAACAGCACATTTAAAGTAATACATTCGCTAAGATAAAAGACGATCATTTAATGGGTGTTTATAGCGATTAGATATATATATATTATGTATTATAGGGAAATAAATTCAATCCAGTTTTCCAGAACAAACGAATTCGATATAAACGACCACTTAAAATGCAAGCGGATGAACAAGGACTAAAGGCTGTAATACTATTCGATTAATACTAGTAGTAGCCATTTCTTAAATATTTATATGGGCCCCGCCCCAAATCCACAGCCCCATCCTTCTAAAGTAATAAATCAGTAGAGGGCATCACCCACTTTCCAAAAAAAGTATTCAGTTTTTCTTCAAAATGCATAGCTAGTAGTTGAAAACATTTTTGTTTGTTTCTTTGATAATTATAATTTTACATCTCACCAAGAATTATTTTTCTCTTAGTATATGAAATGTCTCCAGCTTTCGGTCTAGCTTCTACCAAGTTATAAACTGCAATATTTGATAGAGAGCTTTATATTATTTTTAACAATGTATTGCATTTTTTCTTAATATGCAGCGGTGAAGAAGATTTTTAAAGATTATGCTAATTTTTACTGCTTCGGTCCCACCTGCAGGGCCAGGGGGGTGTTCTACGGACAAGTGATATGTACTGCAAAAGCTCCTTACAAACATTCTTACAAGATGATTTATTGACAAAACAGTTTTAACGAAGGTTTTTAAGATGAGGTCTGAGTGACTCACGTCACCTGTTAGTTGTATAATACCATATGGAAAAAAATATGAAAAACATTAATGTCAGGGTTAATAAACTGAACAAATATAAAAGTACAAACTTTATATGAACTTATCCAGAAAAAAGAGAGGCTTTATAGTTATGCAAAAATATTATTTTTTCTAAATATATTTTGTTATTTCGGACTTACACGAGACACAATGACGGATGAAAGCGAACTTTTCAAGCTAAATTATTGAAACGCGCAAATATATATTATCCATAAGTCTATGGTGATTAAAGGTCCATGACCGCTAAAATTATACTACCTGCAATATGGTAAAAAGATGTCCGATTCACACATTATACAATTTAAAGACATATTAATCAAACGTAGTGCACACATACGCTGCAGTTAGTCAGAAAATGAGTAAAAACAACGTGATACAAACACCCCTAATTAGCGATCGCATGTTTACCGTTCACTGCTGTTACAGCGATACGGAAAGCATGTCAAACATGAATGTACGTCAAATTGTGGTATTTCACCGAAAACTGCAATTATTCATTTTTCTAAATATAAATATTGTATTTCTATACATATACTTTCACCACTTTCAGATTAAATACATGAAAACTGTAGAAAGTATTGGTATTCTTCGACCAGTTGAGATTCCATGATTTAACAGAATTGTTATATAAATAGCCTTGACAGATTGAGGTTTCTTTAGGGGAAATTCAAAGAAGGGTGGCAAATTATTAATTTGTTTCAACTTCATTTCCTTTCTCAAAGCATTTCAACGTTCTATTTCTGTTCCTAAACGCACAGCACAATTTCTTTATCGATCCTATCTTCCTTCTTTTTCTGTCCTTTGTGTTTTGTTTATTTGCTACTTGTATGGCAAAGTGTTTACTTCTTTGTGGAAAGTTGATAAACTCGGACCCATCTCAATTCGTGCCCATCTCAACTCGCATCATCTTTGGTTAAGCCATGTCTACGGTTGACCGACTTGTAACCAGAACAATTGGAAGAGTTGTATCCATCGTTTTACTGATTTGTACACAATAACGTACAGTAGGAAAAATTACCCGTTTTCCATATAACGTTTTGACGAATATAGAAAAGGTACGGAATTGTTTTTCACCATAGAAAATTGACCCAGGTACATTTTCTACCAATTTCATACAGAAACATGCTATCGAAAACGTCGTAATTTTCAAACTAAATTACACTGCTGGCAAACACCACACAGTTGCCATGTATACAGCTATATTTAAGCCTACTGAAACATATGTATATTGTACGATATGGTAATTACTAACTGTTGAACATTTTTTTTTCTTTTGTGAAAATATATCTGAGTTATTTTTTTTATGAAAATGAGAGAGCACCGTTTACTCGCATTGGCCGAGGTTTCATGAATAATAAAAAAATATATGCACGTGTGATTTCGGGCACATGAAACCATGGTTAGGCAAAGGCAAGTGCATAGCAATTCCGGACAGTGGTTTTACGACTATTAGGGCGCCCATCTACATGAACATTTATGCATATTCGGGTTATCGAAACCAAAATCAAATCGCCGAAAGCTCGAAAATTGTAACGACCCCTTAACCTGGCGGGATATAGTATCGTGAACCCTTTCTTGACCTGGTCACGTTCAAATGTTAGGTAATAAAGAGTAAGGACATTAAATTTACACTGACAAGAAAACAGAGAATCACTCAGAAGCGTAATTAATGGGAAGATACAGTGGAACCTCACCTAAAGACCACCTCGCTTCAAGACCACCTCACAATTAAGACCATGAATTTCCAGCCCTTCTCCGGCATTAAAACTGTCTCAGTATGAGAAAGATCACTTAAGAGGGACGTTACCAACACTAATAAACCACTACACTGAGTCAGTCAACAGGTGGTCTTAATAGCGAGGTTCCACTGTAATAACTTTATATAAACATTTTGCAAAGCGTATTACCATTTAAAACAAACTTAACAACCTTACTGAGCGTAAGTCGTCGGTCATTTACCTTTATGGACAGCGGATTGAATATGTTTTCTGTTGTGAAAGGGTGTAGATGACCAGGACGGAAAATGTTCAGTTATACTGAAGTAAAACTTTGAAAATCATTTTACTTGTGAGATTACAAAACGATTTTACTTAACGATTTATTAGCGAATTACAAATATTAGTTTAAGACATATGAAATATGCTTCTAAAAACCCACGTTTTTTTTTTCTACAAAAACCCACGTTTCTTTTCAGGCCTTATCAATGTCAAAATAAAAAGCCCAATTTTTCAACTTCCATGAAGATGCTGATAAAAACTTTTGTATATCACAATCGTATCCAAATATCTGGCAGTCTGGTTCAAACACTTGTTGCAGTTCGCGTAGATCAGCCTCTGGTACTTTCGAATAAGCTTCAATGAAAGCCTCCTGACGATATTTTTTGCTTATCATTTTATCCCTTGTTCCTTTTACCGCCTTATTTAGAGCGTTTATATAATTCTCTTTCGTGACGGATTTTGAATCATCCCTTCCATACGGATACTTCGAATGTTTACTAATCATTCCACGAATTTGCATCTTTTTCCATAATCTCCGTTGCCGATCAAATGCATTTAAACAGACATCCCGGTCTGTTGGAAATGAAAACACAAGATTCGTTTGATCCCGGAATGAATCCTGTCGTGTTTGATTTTGAAATTCATTCTTCAAAGTGTCATGGAGCGTGGTAAAATTGAATTTTTCCAAAATATAAAGTGTATCTTCTTCAAATGTTTCCATTTTCCCAATTATATTGTATTTCATTTGACATGGCCTGCAATGGTCATACATAGGTATAAAATGTCCATTGCGATGTTCATTATTCTTTTGCGAATGGATGAAATATTTTACGAACTCAGGAAATGTAAGGTCCTGTCCACATTCTAGACTTAATACCGAAGAATTTTTGCGTACTAACTTGATGGCGTATCTGCCGATCAGACTCCAATATGCTAAATTCGGAGAAAACAGTTTGTCAACATATCCAGACAGAAGCCTTTCGAATGGATCACGAGTGAACACAAACTTTGATGATGACGTCAAAATGGAATGTATGTCATCAAAAAATAATTTGGAGAAAGTCTCGACGCCTCCACCTAGAGCATTTCCTGGATGGATTTGAAATGGACTCGCCGATTTTGACATTCCAGACGTTATCTGAAAGATTTGGAATATTTTTTTACAAATGATTTTGCAAATCTTAAATCAAAATTAAAATACAGTGGAACTTCGAAATTAATACCTTCTAACTAACTGACTGACACACAGTGGTCTGATTAGTGAGACGGTCTCTTGAGTGAGGTTCTGTACTTATTAAATATTTGTGATGAGACTGGAAATGTGTGGTCTGGAATATGAGGTGATCTCTTAAGTGTTTAGGCGATGCTCCACTGTAGTATATTTACAGCAATTAATGAATAAGGTTATACATACAATTTATATTTGTTTCTTGTTAACATGTAGAACAGAAGAGCCCAAACAAAATACACTGTCCGCGCAGCTCACATCTGAAAAACTTTTTCAGTCGTCTCTTGGTAAATATATTCAAACTTGTATATCACGACCCTCTCACGTACACAACAAAACTAGTCTTTATAGGGAGTTGGTCTTTATATAGAGAATGATTTGAACACAAATGGCCAGGTGGTCTTTATACAGAACCTCACTTAAGATAACACCTCACTACATATCCGACTACTATGAGTCAGTCAATTATGTGTTCTTAAAAACAAGGTTCCACTCACTATATAACACAATTATTGAAATAGTGCTTAATTTCTGTTTAATAATGATTAAGACATTGTCTTTTTGATACATAGAGCTACTTATCTAACTTCTAAATGTCTGCATCAGTATAGTCAACTTATGTTACAAATTGTCTGTTTTGGCTAATCTTGACATACGTTTGTTTATTTTTTGATGTTTTGTTTATTGTTGTTTAACGTCTCATTAATAATCTTTCACTCATATGGAAACGTCACCAAATGCCAGTGAAGGGCTTTAAAATTTGGCCTATGCTCAGCACTTACGGCCATTGATCAGTGAGGGTTCTTTAACGTGCCGACACCTACTGTGACAATGGACTTCGGTTTTTACTGTTTCATCCGAAGGACAGGAAACCAACCTGCCGCCGGCTGGACTCGAACTCACGATCAAAATCGAACGCCCTTCCGACTGAGCCATGCCGGCTCAATTTTGACATACGAAACCAAAATTTTTGGAAAATCCAGAGGTGGATCCAATGTGATGGTGAAGAAAAGATTACTAAAACAACCTAGAGCACTATAGTATTAACCCATCGACCCCTGAAAAGCATTGGACTCTTCTTTAAATCAATGACTTAGACCAGAAAAAAGTAGGTACATTTCGTTATTACTCGATAAAGTCGTATTTTCAACAGTGGAACACTACACACCTATAATAGGTCACTCGCATGTGACCCCAAAGCGGATTTCGTTCGATCATCTACACAACAAGCGGTGAGAGATGGCTTTTTATATGATTGAGTAGTGGCAGAAGTAGTATTAGTAATAGTGAAGTAGCAATATTTGTGAAAAGGATATATATATATGCAAATTTATTTTCAATCTGGTTACCTGAAATAGTCGCCTCCAGAACGTTGACCCAATTTTCTCCATGGCACAGTACACGATATGGTTCTTTCTGTCGACCACAAAATGGTCTTTGATTGATTTTTCGGTAGTATTTCCGATATTTTGAAACTTATTTCTTTCACACGCTTCAAGAAGAATTTTTCGTCTCTGAAAATGCATTTTATCCATTTCCGAATCCATACGTAAATTAGAGGAAACCTGAAAAAAAGATACAAATATATCTTCTGTCAAAATGTAACAAGTTTTTATAAATTGTAACTTCTTGAAATTATCTGTAGTTATTGAGGTTCCTTCAAACTATTCGACAGCATGACATATGAATAAGGATGCCTCGTAGACAGAAAACAACAGCAGCTGCAGCAACAACAATGATAATAATGATTATAATACAGCGTGGTGACAAGATTCAACGATTTAAACAGGAAATTAGACGGCTTATGTCACAATTCCCAATATACACACATTAGAAAGAAACATTAAAATTTTGTATCTAGGGAAACTCATCAATATCACAAAACGAAACATAAAAAAAAAAAGAAAAAAAAAAAACTTCAAAACACAAAAATTTTGTAATAGTTTTGTTGAGTTTTGTAACCCTGCTGTAGTACTAGATGCCATTGATATAAAGCAACATATTTAATTTGAATAAATGGGGATTTAGCTGTGTTTTGAAAAAAAATATAATTTCGTTTATTACTTCTTCGATTAATGTACAATAACAAATAATAGATTAAAAACAGGCATAAAAATTCTAATATATTGCTATATATTTTGTGAAAATAAGGTCAAGTCCAGTGTCGTATGCATATACAAATAGTAAGGTTGATTTAATCATTTGCAAATGAATTACCACCAAACTGGATTTCTCAAACCGTTTTCACCAAAATTTAAGAATTCTTATGGCTGAATATTTCTGTTTTGTTATTGCTAATTAATCTAAGTAGTAAAAAGGAATGAAAACTCTAGAGAAAACATAGTTAATGGTCCTTTAAAATTTGAAGAAAGAATCGAAATTCTTGAAGATAGACAAGAAAACGGACATGGAACGATTTGTCCCATTATCTTCAAACCCATACATATAGTTAACTAGAATAGGAGAATCTAAGGTAAATTGATGTGACCTCATTGGTCTATTTCCATAATCTGATAAATAGATTATTGTAGAAATTTGTCAATTATCAAACTTATCCAAGATTTCATTACATTGAAGTAACATGGAGAATAGCAGTAAAATAGTGATTAAACTAGAAAAAAAATACTTTAACACCTGAAGAAAAACCTAAAATTTCTGATTTTGCAGATTTGAAAATTTTTCAAAATAATGAACATAAGTTATCTAAGATCTTAGTACTGATTAAGATCTCAAAATATTAAAGTAACGTAAGAAATAATAAAATCGGGTATGAAGGAAGTCCTTTTAAAATTTTTGTTTTAGATTTTATAGTCCGATAACCCCAGGTGTAAGATTTAAAAGTCCCATAACTCTGGAAAATGTTGCCGATTTTGGCCATAATCGAATTGCTCTTAGATCTTATTGATAGCAGCATTCTATGTTTGGGTATTTGTAGGAAAGGGAGTTAAATCATTTGACAGGGCCAAATGTAGCAAATGGACGGATACAAATGGACAAACAGACGGAAAATATGCCCATAATCCTAGATATTTGGTAATTGGAGCATAGAAATCTACTTCACTGGAATATTACACAATTATTGCACTATTTTTGGTTTGATATGAGAATGTATGGGGAGCAAAAGCTATATCGATATTGATTTTTGTACTCCATAAATTATCATATCAAACCAAAAGTAGTGCTTTAATCGTTTTATTAGATTTCAATTGAAAGAGACATGACAATTTCTTTCGATCGATCTGCTTTGTCTCACTCTACTTTCATATTGTATACAGTCAGATGCGCAGAAAGGGATGCGCGTAGGGTTCGTTTTTTTCCTAGGTGGTAATTAGGTGTAACCTCTAAATGAGTTATGCAACAGATATTTCCTCGAATGCAGATTGGAACCGAGAGAAACAACAACCGAAATTAATTGATTTGACAAAATTGATACATCGTAATCAAATATATTTGCTGAAGTAAGCCAAACAGACATGCTCGCTTTGATGGAGGCTTAAGATTCAAAATCGATGCAAAAACGAACTTGATGAACATACGTAGGTTTTTTCATGAATAAAGTATAAAAATGAAATTGTTTATTTTGTGTTATACCTAATTCAGTGGATAACATATGCTTCCATACAGTGGATCGGTATAATATAATAAATGTAACACTCCTGATAGGGTTTTCAAGGGGTGACAATTTCAACTACCACCCTCTCAGGAATGTTATATTTATATAATATAACATGAATGTGAAAAGAATTTATCCACATAAATATAAAATATGGTCACAAAAATTTAACTATTCTGGCACGTTAGTGACGCCGGTTTCGGTGTTTTTCTGGCACGACTAAAATTTGAAATATAGATAAATAAATACTGAATATGAATGAAATGATTAAATGTAAAAATTATTCTGATGACATTTCAAATGAAAATTATTTCCTTAAAAGTGTCATTCTGGTAGATAGGGGCGTCATACGGTGATTACATCCGTAATTCCGATAAATAGGTGTCATCCCAAATGCACGACACGGCACCTTAAGGCAAACTTTTCAAACATGACGTCACAATTATTGACGTCCGTTAAACGTTTGTGTGATTATGACATCACAATCCAATAACGTCAGAAAGAAACGAAATTACGTCATTTACCTGATGCATTCCGAACGTCCAGCTTATTCGATTAGTATTTAATTCCTACTTTTAAGAAGTTGATCGAATGGCATCATCAAGGTCATAAGGTCATAGTACCATTTGCCAGGGCTGATTAAAAGGATTGCACGTGTAAAATAGTTCTGCTCCCCATATTTCAAAAGTTAAAGCCAAGAAGAAAAATTCTTAAAGTAAGTCAAACGGCATTACCTATGTAAAGATGTCAAAGTGCCATCTGAAAAGGCTAGTCATAAGAACTGTGCAAGTAAAATATAACAGATATGCTCCCTATTGGCAACAGTTATAGCCAAGATTGATATACATTTTTTTTAAAGTCAAATGGCATTATCTAGGTTACAAGGTCAACGGTCATGATACCAACTGAAACAATTGCACATTTCAAATAGCAATACTCTGCTCTTTATATTTAAAAGTTATATCTGTGGTTAGTATTTTTTAAAGAAGATAAAATGGCATTGTCTAGGTGACAGTGGCAAAGGTCATGGTACCAAAAAGAAAGGGCTGATCACAGCATATATCAATTATCAAAGTTTTTACTCCTTATACTTCAAGTATTATAGCGAAAATTAATGTTTTCAAAACGTAGGTGTAATGGCATTATCTTGGTCACAAGGTCAAAGGTTTTTGTAATTCCATGTTAAGAGTTTTAACCTTTTCATCCTTAAATATCTAAATGGTATGTTCTTTTCTATTGTTTAGACCAGTCTATTATGAAGGGATGAAAGGGTTAATAAGTATTCATTTGTTGGTGTGTGTGCTGTATAAATCTGCTTACTTATCTATCTTGTAGATCTATCTAAGAAAAATGATAACACCGTTTAACTGTTTTAATTTCGATCCCGTTATTTTTCACTATTTTCGCCCTAGGGCGAATTTAAAATTAGCAGCAAGCCAAATAATTGAAGCACGAATAGGCATACCACCCATGAGTCTATGATTATTTAGGGCGAATTTAATACAGGGCGTACATGTTTTCTACCGCCAAAGGGGCTAAAATAACCGGAAGTACGGCATGTATAACCTCTTACGATTTGCTGCTGTAATTAAGCTCTTCAGTACCTTTAAATAATGTCCACCATTAAATATTAGTCGGCAGTCTTACTTACACATATTGTTGTGTAGAATGTCAAAATATTATTTATTTATTGCGTGCATGACAGCCTTTTAAACATTCGCTAATGTACATTCATCAATTGATAACATCTTGATTCTGTAGTGAAATGAATAAGAGACTACGGATTAGGATGGAAACGAATTACTTTGCCAAGAATAAAGTATATTTTTTGCATACGCAAACACAGACCCCTTTGAAATTCATGCACATTATGCAAATTTTAAGACTTATTTACACAAATTTAAATATCATTGCTGTATCATACAAAACATTTATCGTGAATGGAAATTTTCAAATCGAGAGATTTACCAGGATGTTCTGTATGTATTTCTTCGATCCACTCAATAAAGATTTTATCATTTGCTTCGAATAGCCGGATCTTGTGTTCGTGACCGTTTTACCTGGTGAATAAAATCGACAATATTAATTTATAATAATTTAAAATGGGTAAATCTAAATTATCAAGAGTATTGGACTCCATGTTATACCAACAAAACCTTTCATTTTCTAATTTCGTATTTTTTTCTCTCATTTATCACTAACAGTTTCAAACCAGTTCGGTAAATGGACCAAACTACATCTGGAGGTGGTTTCAGTGGTCTGTGTGCATTTTAAAGCATGCAAAGATGGCGGCAAAGACGCAGCAGTAAGGAGACAGAGTAATAAATTGCCGTGACACTTTTGTTTGATTTTAAATTTAGTTTTGAAATATTATAAACATATACCAAAGTTATAATGCTCAAGACGATCGTTTCTGTCAATTATATACTTCATCAGTTCAGCTCCAATTTTAAATATATTTTCTAAGGGAAAGTTGTATAATACAAGGCCAAATAATAAATCTAAATGCATAGCCAAATCCGCTAGAAGCAACCACTATAAAAAGATGACTATAAGAATTTAGAATTTGACGTTATCAGTGCCAGATATTACTTTAGTATAAGATTATCAGCTTATACAAAAATACCAGGTTAGGGTTTATGTGTACCCTTGGGGACTCAAATGATCCACCAACAGTGGCAACGACCTAGTGTTTGTTTAATCCCACTCTAGAATATTTTACTCATATGGAGACGTCACCAAATGCCGGTGAAGGGCTTCAAAGTTTGGCCTATGCTCATCAATTACGGCCATTGAGCATTGGGGGTTCTTAAATATGCCAACACCTGCTGTGACACAAGACCTCTGTGGTTACTGTCTCATCCGAAGGACAGGAAAAGCTTGTGTTTGCAAACATGTACCAATTTAACTTGGTAGAAATCTACCTATATTGATCCATAAAATAAACAGAAAATACAATGTTTGTAGATGAAATGTCAATTTAGTTACATTGTTGGAATATTTAAACTTTCTATTGCATTTGTTTAATCGATACTATCCTATTTATTGCTATGTAAATTATGACGATATGAATTTTTCGATGTAGATCTACATTTCCCTTTAGAAAATCTACATGGATTTAAATTGGAGCTCAACTGATGAAGTGTAATTGACTGAAACGATCGTCTTGAGCATTATAACTTTGGTATTATGTTTATAATATTGAAAGTGTTTTATAACATATATAACCACTATGTCGTTACCACTCCTGGTGGACTGTTTGAGTCCCCGAGGGTATACATAGACCTAGTACCTGGTATTTCGATGCCAGCTGATAATTTTATATAAAAGTAATATTTGGCATTGATAACCATTTAAATTCTAAATTATTCAAAATTTAAGATAGTCACCTTTTTACAATGGTTACTCTTAGACGTATTTGGTTATGTATTTAGATTTATTATTTGGCCTTGTATTATACCACTTTCCCTTTAGAAAATCTATTCAAAATCAGAGCTCAACTGATGAAGTTTAATTGACAGAAACGATCGTCTTGAGCATTACAACTTTGGTATTATGTTTATGATATATCTATTTAGAGCAGACCTGCATTATTCCCAACATAATTCTTTACCTATATAGTTCTTTGTGTTTGTCTCTGTTTTATATTCTGTCTTATTCTAATATTGAGCTACCTGACTGACTAAAAATAGTCTGATAAGCGAGGTGGCCTCTTTAGTGAGGGTCTCGGATTATTTGATATTTAGTAAGAATTATTTATGTAAAACGAAATATTTACTGTCCGAATTGCGAGGCGATCCTCTAAGACACGTGATTTTAAGCTGGTTTTACTGTATAAATTTCCTAAGCACATTGTAACTAGGTATTCTCCTTCATAAAAAACTGACCACCCCGTTATAACGGAACATTGTTGAATGTGGCGCAAACATTATTCAAATTAAGAAAATCAGATATTCAATTTTCCGGAAACTTTATTTTTATCGGAAGTTACGTTGAATTCATTTTATCTTATAAAATATTGATCATGTTTCAGTTTTTCAAAATGAAAAACCAACTTTATACTTACCCTCTTCTAACCAGTTCTCTGTATTCAACCAAAACAGAAAAATGTATGTAAATATTATCCATAAAAATATGAAGAAACAGTACTTTTTGTGTCTAGCTATCATTGCTGTGCCCTCGTGGTTACGATCCCTGCAGATTAGCAGATCATCCCTTGACATTCAAAAGGAACAATGTTTCAATCCAATTGAAACGCTGACTTCTGAAATGTATGAACATGTGCTTGTTTTATCGGCTGGTCATGAAATGATGATGATGATGATGGATAGATAGATAGATAAAAAGGAAATATATACATGTATCATAAAATAAAATAAAATATTTGAAAACGTATGGGGGAAATGGCCTATCCTTAATTGGTAGATATTATATTAACATTTTATTTTCCTCCAGTGAAGGGTTCTACCTTACAGAATATTAAATAAATAACAATTTTTGAAACTGTTACGATAACTTTCATCTTCTGGCTGTCACTACTAAATAATCTATTTCATACCTTTGCTTATCCAATCCCTTCTTACTTCCCACTCTATCTGTGCTCTTTATATGTAATAACGAATCAGTGGCAAAAAGTGCATTTCCAAATTTATTTTATTTACTGTTATACTTTATATATATATATATATATATATATATATATATATATATATATATATATATATATATATATATATATACCGCATTTCATTATGAATTAATAGCAATGCAAGATATCTAAAATTAGTAATTTTTACTTTACCTTTTTTGGTGCTTGTTATATATCCTCGTGTCACGTACTTGTTCTCGGCTTCAGCAACCTATCCTTTGTTTCACTTCAACGATACTGACCAGTACACAACCCATGGACTACTACCTAAGGTCCTTTAAACTGCAAAAAGTACACAACATTTTGAATGCAATGAATATCAATGGTAATAGCACAATTCACATCGACTTAGATTTCTGTTGCTTAATTGATCGAAGATTGAAATATATCAATAAGGATACAAACTACAAGAATATTAAATTGAGTTTATCTGAGATTTGAGAAATCTAAGAAAAACAGTTCGAAGGTGTTGTTTTTCATAAAGTCGAATATGTACATCCACAAAATGATGTAAGATTAAATATTGAAATCGCTGTTTACACGTATTCAGTATTTGCGCATTTAAACATACGGGTATTTCAACTGTATTGTGCTATTCCTGTATATACATTAGCCTTCTCAACCCTAAAGACAACAATACAATAATCTAAACAATAGGAGAATCCATCTTAATACTTAGAGATCAAAGGGTTAAATGTAACCCACCTTTAATCAATTTCATTGTTATTATAAATGCTATTGATTTTTAAACAGATTGCTATAACTGGATACTACATTTGGTTTTAACAATCGGTGTCTTATAATTTAATGAACAAAATGTTTCCAAACCATACATTTAACAATGTGTTTATACTGTAACATTAACAACAACAACAGCAGTAACAACGTAACTACACACATCTTATTTTCTGCTGTACAGCTAAGTGTACATAATATACATTGTAAAGTTAAACATAAGATTTGGAGAACAATTGTCTCGAGAACAATCATAAAGCGCCAAAATAATTAAACGCATTGTATTGCATTCAAAACATGTTCCTAGCGATTCAGGTAATTAAAAATCACTAGGCCTTAAAATAGATTTTAGGTTTTTGTATCAACTGGGGAAGAGGAAAACACAATTTTTAAATGTATTAAAGCTTTTAAAAGCTAGCACATGTCAGTCAATATGAATGACCTGTGGTTTTTTTTAAAGTACAATGTATAAAGTGAAAGAATAAAAACGATTTTAAAAACGATTTTCTAATCAAAACATTGGCTATTGTATATAACCATGAATTGTTGAAACACACAATCTAACATCTAACTGCTCACTGTGGTCAAGTGGACGAGTGGCTAACTCTTTCCTGGCCCGGACAAGTATAAAGTTAAGGTAATAAAATATTACACCGGCACGAGTAATAGTTCCTACTTGTTACCGAGTATCCCGCTTGGGATAACCAAAAAGTGAGTAAAATCAACCGTATAATAATCGAAATGTTACTGCGCCCCGCCAAGTGATATGGATTGGAAAAAAGTGAGTGTTACGCAAACCACAGGCACCTTTCTTCAACACTCTAAAACTAAACCCATATCACAAATGTGGCATTTTAGCCTCTACCTACATCGAAATTAGTTCAAAGCATGGGTTAATTTTTGGCATTTGCCCTATCAGTGGTGAAGTATAAAAAGAATGTAAACTACTCACTGACAAAATAATTATTGACACAAGGATATCGAAAACTGCGTTTGATGTCAACGTTCCGCAAATTTTAAGGTCGATATGATAGTCTTGTTTGCGATTACTCTGTTTCACTGGGTGAAATGTTGAGTTGCCCTTACGTTAGCGGTTGTTGAGACGTCTGTACCAATTTTGACAAGGATTCATTCCTCACGTACTTCATTTGGACTTATACTGTGGATTTTACTCACGGCGGGTGTGACCGGTCGACAGGGGATGCTTACTCCTCCATGACACCTGATCCCACCTCTTGGTTTCCAGAGGTCCGTGTTTGTCCATTTTTTGCCGGATTTGTATCTGTGTCCTGGACATCCTAAAGATTTATACTTTGGTATCTGAGATGTTTTATGTTGTGGTACGTTTATCAGCAATGAAGCAAATAGTTATTCAGCTTCAGACCCGTTAAGTCCAAAGCATTTTAAAACATAAAGAAAACATTATATATTTTTTGAGAAACATTTTAACTGTGGTATTTATGTTATTGGTTCAAACATCCTCTGTCAAAATATCAGCATTCGAACACAATTTTAAAGTGAATGGTGATTAACCGAAACCTCATCTGGAAGAACTGACGAGCACATTTCAATCCTATAGTGGGATTTGGGATAATCCCTATAAGAGAGTAATTCTTGGCAGAACATAAAAACTTAATACAAAGAAAAAAGCCCTTTTTTAAAATTCCGTTGTGTCCAGTAACCCCTATAATTCTTGGCAGAATATAAAAAGTTAAAAAAGGAAAAAGCCCTTTTTTTTAAAATTCCGTTGTGTGCACTATTTGTTGTCAGAAAAATAAAGTACATAGATAAAAATATGTCAGTCTTTTTTTCGTTTGGTTTTACACCACACTCAACAACTGTTCAGTTATATATGATTACGTCCAGTTCATATGGTGGTGATGAGAATACGTATAAAGTGTAACAGGGTAGGGACCACCGACCTTTCTCACATGGTTTAAACGCACACAGACACGTAATCCCCCGTGTCGATCGTAAAGATAATATACAAACCCAATGATTATTGGACAAACCGCGATCTTTGGAAAGTCAGATTGTAATGCCAAAATGATACCATTGATTCTACTGTTGGCTTTCTTAATCAAAATACCGAAAGTAATGAGGCAGTGTTACGAATGATGTAGCTTGGACTATGTAGTGCATTATTTACAAAGATACATAACTTACAAAACCATGCATTACAAAAATTTAATTCCAGAGTTGTAATTTCCACGGTTTTTATCTTTCCTGAAATGATTGCGAGATTTTAGATTTGCGGATCGGGAATAGTTTAAAATAAGTTAAGGTCCTGCAAAGACGGTCCATAAGTGAATATTTAACGTATATATATTTTATTAGAAATATTTATTTTATCAAAAACTTAATCGCTGCCTTTTCAATTCGCGGATTTATCAACACCGCTAGTATAGCGAATATATAAACTCCCTGTTCAGTTACTAAAATAAACAATCAATATCATTTCGGGTATCTAAATGCAGTGGCTACATTTAAACACGCCCATAATACATTTCGCTTGTAAGCATAATAACTTGACGCGAATGAATACAATGTAGAAGGATGTTTTACTTTTTTTTTAATAAAACTCATCTCAGGAAATATTCGTTCCATATTTCTTTACTTTTATCTATATAAATTGCATATTCCGCGTAATTAACTCAATCCTTTCACCACTGAATATCTGAGTGGTATGCTTTTCTATTGTTTCAAACCAGTCCATTATGAACTTTTGGGTTGAAAGGGTTAGTTCTACCATTTGTGGTATATTTCAACGAACTATATTTTCAGTAGTTATCTGCCTAGTTAGGTAAAGTATAGGCAGAAGCGTAGGAATGATTTATTGTTCCACAGTACGATGACATGTTTTGAAGGATTCTATCATTATTTTCAAGAAAATTAAGAAAATAGAAATCGCAATTACCAGGTGAACAGCCATCTTGAATTGGACATATATATATATATTCACCAAAGTTCTATAATTTACATACTTTCAATGCGCTAACATCATTATTAATTATACTTCAAACTGTGTGATAATCAATGAATTAAATGTGCAACAGGAGTTAATTTAAAACAGTATTTTATGCATGTATCGTTTTTTCTGGAAACAATTTTAGTACGACAGCTTGTGTGACTTCTTATATTTAAAATACACACATAAATATATGGAGGAACATTTCTGCCATCCAAAACAATTTTTTTGCAACAGTATTGAATCAACACAATAACTCTTTATGTAGTTTTGTCTCGACATGATTTTGTCGACGATTCCGTACAGCTATATTGACTTCGAAACTTCTCAGTCTACATTTACTGTCGCCAATTGTGCCTTACTCATTTTGAAGGTCAACAGTTTTCGGATTGTTATAGTGGCGTTAATGACTTTGGATATAATGCAAACATCATGTTTAATCAACAGAAATGTCACCGGTAGGCCTAGGCCTACTTGTTTGAAAGAAGATATCGAAATATCTAGATTCCATTTGTGACGGGATTTATTTCTGTGTTACTATATTTAGATTTGGCTGCAGACTGTCACACTCTGGTGTTATATTTTGTATGATAAAATTTATCTCAGTAAATTAGTAACTATTTTTGATGACTATGATACGCTCACGCTGCACCGAAGTGTTAGTTAAATAAGATTATTATACCTCTAATATGTATCTTTACTTCTGATTAATCAAAATCGTATCACGTGATCTAAAACATTTCTTCATGTCACCCTGCAACATTTATGTCACCCTTAATGGCGTTTTATGTCACCCTCTCGTGCGTAGAAATGGCTGCGCGTACGGTCCGTTTTTTTTTCTCTAGTAGGCCATGTGGTAATTAGGTGTAACCTCTAGCACATACAAGGTCCGTTTCATAATTCATAGATTACTCGATCCAGACTGAAATGGAGAGAAACAACAACCGAAATTTAATGATTTTACAGCATTGATACATCGTTGTCAAATATATATTGCTGGAGTCAGCCATGGTGGAGGCTTAAGATTAAAATATGACACAAAGAATGATAAAACATATCAATAGTGTTGAGTATCGAAGTCGCTATGTCTATGTCACATCAGCCTGTTACAATCGTTATGAACTTACGTAGGTCAGTTTGTTAGTTACGTTTTATTGCCTTTCGGTATAATAAAACAATTATTGCCCTTGTTTTGGGTTGACATGCATATTTGCCCACCCTCGAAGTGTTATGTCAACTTCGGGTGACATGCCGCCTCTCGGGTTGTCAAATATTCATGTCAACCCAAAACAAGGGCAATAATTGTATATAACGAAGAAATACCGATGGATATTGGAAACTCCAAGTTCATTAGAATACGACAAACCGGATATAAAAACGGTTTCAATAGGACGAACGATTGGGATTACGGTTTGGGATGGAACCAGGTGTCCGGAAGGCGGCCTCTGGCGCATCTCCTGGTGAAAAGTTACTTAACATTCAAGCCAGAAAACTATGGGGCGCCGTTTTACTTTTTAATACCAGTTAGTGATATCACTTTCGAATAGGTGATATCACTTATTCAAATTTGGAAACAGTAAAAACCTCATGCTTCCCATTTCTTCCATAAATGTAGATCTGCAATGAATATCACTAGGCCTATATCTATGGAAGAACAAAGCGTAAAGGACGATATTACGGTATCGTTATAAAGGCTCAGCGCTGCAGAATCGGAATCATATCCCGTGTCTGTTACAAGATTTGGACGGGGTTCAGCATTCAAAGCCGCCGAAACCATAGTGATACCGCCGACTCCTGCCATTTTGAACTAGGGTCCGATTTCTGCACAAAATTGTTTTAAATGTTTTAAAAACTTAAAACACCCTATATAATTCTTTGGACCAAATGTAAAGAAACAAAAAAATAGAACATTTATAATGCCCAAGATGACACAAGTCATATTTTTGTTAGACCCAGGTATATATTTTATTTTTGTGTAGGAGCATTTATTGGCATTGATTCATAAGTGATATCACCTATTCGAATAGGTGATATCACTTTACAAAACGAATAGGTGATATCACTTATTCAAGTAGGTGATATCACTCATTCATTTGACTAGGTGATAACTTTCATTCGAGTAGGTGATATCACTTATTCGAATAGGTGATATCACTCATTCGTAAAAGTGATATCACTTAAGAATTTATAAAAGTGATATCACCTATTCGAATGAGTGATATCACCTACTCGAATGAGTGATATCACCTATTCAAAAGAGTGATATCACTAACTGGTATTAAAAAGTAAAACGACGTCCCATAGAAAACAAAATGTTTTCAAGGATAAAAAATATTTAATTTCTCTCGGACTTTCCCTAACTCACACTAAAATACTCATACTTTCCAGAAATTCCCAGACCCATAGGAACCCTGTTAATTCATTATTTAATTAACCTGTTTTCCCATAGCACACAAATAAATCGATATTTCATCAATAACTGGTACATGTTCTCAGGTAATTCTGTCGACATTTGAATGTCAGATGCAATTATAATTGAGTAATAAAACATACGCAAAACTGATATCCTGTCATTTCTACCTGACAACCAATGACAGATATTCTTCAGGGAGAAATTATTCTTATCCGGTTGATCATTTCGATAAGTGGCGACAAAGTGATGCAACAGTGTGTGTAATATACTGCCGGTAGTACAAGACACGTGACCGAATATTCCAATGATCATTTTATATCTTATTTTTTCGGGTAGTCACCATTTACTCTTTATTCGCCTATACCCTAACAATCGTTTTAAGTTTCAGTTTAAATTCAACATTTCAATGATGACTGATGAATTCTACATATTTTCACATTTCATTTTCTCACTGTATGGGAATTTAAACTTGTTTGCATGTGGCCAAGACCTGTAGTCAACAGATTTACTCAGCAGCTAAGCTCGGCTAAACTAATTATTTTTTTAATCTCACAAGAATTTTGATTCAAACGGACCAATCTGTATATTTATGACATACAAATATAGATAACGATGAAACGTCCTCCTATCGGTGTATGACAATTCTTCATGTCCATGGAATGATGATCCTAGCTTTGAATTTTTTTAAGTCTGTATTTATCAGTCAAATGCTGGGTTTGCATATTGTCTAACAGATTTGATTCTAGTTAGCGGGAGTTCGAAATAAGCTTATTTAGTTTCCTAGTTTACTTGCAGCAGGCCAGTGGACTCTTCCCGGCTACATTGTATTCTTGTTCTTTCCGCTGACATCAAAAACTGGCCACCACCATATAACATAACATTGTTTAAAATGGCGTGAAACATCACTCAAACAAAAACAACTTCAAAAATGAATTGGATTTCATTCCTATAAACTTCTGGTATTCGAGAATAACACAGTGCCCAAACCTGATAATGAAACCATGACTACAAAAGAAAATATTGATCACTTATCTTGACTAGATAAGATAATTGTGATTACTTATCTTGACTTGAAGGGGAAATCGTGGTAATTATCTTGACTAGAAGAGACAGTCACGATATTGTCTTGAATAGATGAGATATTCATGATACATTATCTTTTAAAAGTAGAATTGAAAATAGTACGTTAACAAAATTTTGAATTGACAAGATAATTATATTAGATGAAGTATGCGATGGCCGACACATGTCACAATATACACATTCATTAAATCATTAATGGTAATCTAGCTTCCCTTTTGTTATGTTAAAACAAAACATAACTTGCACAAATATTGCTTTTATAGATTTAGGACCATGAAATATAAAAGTGTTCCTAGTGAAATGATGATATTCACAAAATTATCATAATACGCTTTAAAGAAAATGCATTGATTCGTGTTGCACAATTATGCTAGCAGACGAATAAATAACCTTTATTGAAGCACTAAATATTTGATGATTAGTTGAAACATAATTTTGAAACATGGGCTCTACATCTACAGCTTATTGTGTTTTCCATTTATATTTAATTACAATGGCGTTTAGGGAAAGTTTAATCTTCGTCATATTTTGATGAATATCAATTAACCTGATCGTCTATCTACGAAATCTACAACTAATTACGTTAATAAAGAATAACTTTACCTTGAAGATGTTTCCAAATACAGGGTTCTAGTAAACATCAGGTTCGTTTGTTATAAAGCAATATATTTTGTTCGAATAACACCTTCGAGCTGTAAATTGACTTTTTTTCAAAAGACACAGATTCAATACTTCACTATTTAATCAATATCTAATTAGTGGGCTGCGGTGAAGAAAAAGAGTAAATACATCACACTTCAGCGATCAGATCGATATCATTTAAGAAATTTTCAATATGAATTGATAAAGCTTCAATGCTTAGTGGAACGAAAAACATAAAACAGAATATACACAGTATATCTTAGCTGATGTCATTTTTTTGTAAACTTTACAGCATTTATAAGTCTCTTAAGTGAGGTTCTGTATTTATTTAAAAACTTGTCGTCTGAAATGCGAGGTTTAACCGTCTATAATAATTTCAAGTTATTGAAATAAATGCGCAGAGTAATTGTGACCGAGAATGGGATAAAAATTACCTCTACCCACAATATATGTATAAATCTACATGTTAGCTTTGATCTATTAAGAATTAGTGTTAGTTTTGAAAAGTCGTTTATTATTGGCTATTATTAGGGAAGAAACTGTAATTATAAAGTCTAAATTTTACACTACATATTCAGTATAAAGTGGTATCATACAAGGCCAAATAATATCTCTAAACGTGTATAGCCGAAATCCGTCTAAGAGTAACCACTGTAAATAAAATGACTTTCTTAGCTTAAGACAATTTTCGAATTTAAATAGTGTTAACAGTGCCAAATATTACTTTAGTATAAGATGAACAGCTGGTAGTTTAAAGCATTCATGAGAGGAGCATGCCCTGGCATAACGTATAAGTTGTGAAAGGAAAAGGCAATCGGTAGGAGAAGACTATTACAATATTACAATATTGTAAGAATATTACAATTCAGGATAGTGCTGTATATATATGACAGCTTATTTGCATAAAATAAATTACATGTACATAAAATAAATTACATTTTGGACTTTAAAGTGCGAGATCTAGGGACGCTACAGCAGGTTCAGAGGCAGGGATAAGCGATAGGTTGTTGTTTTTTAAAACATGGTAGATGAACGCCTGAAATTACGAAAGATGGATATGTTCACTATTGAAGAGATTCCCCAGGAATCTGAATTGTGGGTATATCATTCCTATTGTTTTATTAATTATTATTACAGGTATTATCAAATTACGTTTTCAATTTCTATTCTTTATTTCTCGAAACCATTTAGCGCTTCACTGCTCCATACATTGTGTTTGTTATAATCATATATCATTGATATTCATTTCAGCAGACCGAATACAATTATACAATATAAAGAATTTATGATTCATATTATTTTAAGAATGCTTTAAAACATACTGAAAAGCTTTTAATGGAGTGTTCGAGTAAATGATATAATCCGATGTGGTTGGATGATTTCGTGTACAGTTACTAGTATAGATCTCCCAAGATAATTTGCAAATGTTTACAAACACAACGGGTCTACATAAACCTAGTCTTGAGCATTATAACTTTGGTATTATGTTTATAATATTTATAACCACTAGGTCGTTGCCACTGCTGGTGGACCGTTTGAGTCCCCGAGGGTATACATAAACCTAGTACCTGGTATTTCGGTACCAGCTGTTCATCTTATACTAAAGTTATATTTGGCAATGTTAACAATATTTAAATTCGAAAATTGTTTAAAGCTAAGACAGTCATTTTTTTTTTACAGTGGTTACTCTTAGACGGATTTCGGCTATACTTTTAGATATATTATTTGGCCTTGTATGATACCACTTTATCTTTATTTTGTTTGTTTATTGTTGTTTAACGTCCCACTCGAGAATATTTCACTCAAATTTTGGCCTATGCTCGGCACTTACGGCCATTGAGCATTAGGGTTCTTTAACGTGCCAACACCTACTGTGACACGGGACCTCCAGCTTTTACTGTCTCATCCGAAAGACAGGAAACTAACCTGTCGCCGGCGGGACTCGAACTCACGACCTCACGATCCAGAGTCGAGCGCGCTACCGACTGAGCCAGGCCGGCTCATTTTATCTTTAGAAAATACACATACTTTTCAAATTGGAGCTCAACTGATGAAGTCTAATTGACAGAAACGATATCGTCTTGAGCATTATAACTTTGGTATTATGTTTATAATATCAATTAATAACAGGGTGGTGACAGGCCACTAGACGACACAAAAATATTGGAGGTACATACAGTATTGTGTGGATTCAGAACAAGGCAAACTGTTAACTGTCACACTTCTATTTTTGGAAAATAGACATTATTGTTTGTGTTACTATGAAATCCCCCTCTCTGAAATATTAGATAGTACTCAGGAGCACGGCCACAGACAGTGACTCTCTTTCACCAATCATGCTTTTCACCGAACTTGACCTTATCACCAAACCTGACCTTTTCACCGAATTTGACTAGAAAGGTTTCCATAGAAATTTGCGACGGGTGTGGCATGCCAGCGGAAGACGCTGACTCCTTCCGGGCATCTGGTCTTATCCCGTTTGGGATTCGCCATTGTTCTTCATGCTGAGACCATTTACACATCTAATTTGTCGTGTTATAATGGACTTGAGTTTTGATTAATATCGATTAGTACTTCTTCAATTTTACTTACTGACAGAACCCGGACGTGCCATTTTATCTCGGTACCAATAGTTGGTGTTTGGAATCGATACAGGTTGAGGTATATTGTTTTTCGAAGGCTCGATCTCGGACATTGGAGTGGTTTCTACAATAAATCCGCTCTTAAATGTTGATTTGGGTTCGGTAAAAGGGCCCGGTCCCATTAACAAATTATAATTTTCCAGACTGTTTTCCCTAAAAGTTTGGCTGATAATTCACAGTTTAGTCTTTTCAAAATTCTTTACCCAATTATCTGTATAATTAGAATAAATGCTTGTGAATATATTAAAAATACAATCGACATTCTGGAAAACAAATATTTGCTCATTATTTTGCAATAATCAATAATGTACACTTTTTGAAACTGACAGTGTGATTGGTGCTTTCAAAAATGTGATATCATGGGAAATAAAGTTATAAATAATTAGTATTCAAGATATTCAAATATTCTCGCAATAATACACAGTGGATTTAATATATTCAAAAACATTTCATCATCCCTTGTGATCTTGGTAGTTTATATTTACTATTCAACTGCTAGCAGCTGAATAGATGAATATATATTAGATGTTCAACTGTCCAGATGTCATGTGAACAAAACAGAAAGAAAAAAAACCATTTCAACTTTGAAACAGCCAAAGGCTCTTGGTGACCTATTGCGTCCTCTTTTGTCTGACGTCGTCCGTCGTTAAATTTTACACATTTTTTGACTTTTTTCTCAAGAACCAGTGGGTCAATTTTAATCAAACTTGGCATGTAGCATCCTCATGTGACGCCGCATAAAGTTTGGAAATGGAAAGGGGCTAGGACGCATAGGGGTCCCCAAGTGGGCTAAAAAAGGACCAAAACTTGGTACTTCTTTGAAAATCTTCTTCTCATGAACCAATTATCAGATGACTTTCAAACGTTGTATGTATAATTGTACAGACAATATCTACAAAGTAGAAAAAACCGAAATTTTTCCATAAACGAGCCACTACGGGGCACTTCAACATCATAAGGTACAGTTTTATACAAATGGCTTAATAATATAAAAAAAATCAGATACCAAAGTATAAATCAAAAGAATGTCCAGGACATAGATACAAATCCGGTAAAAATGGACAAACACGGACCTCTGGAAACCAAGAGGTGGGATCAGGTGCCATGGAGGAGTAAGCATCCCCTGTTGACCGGTCACATCCGCCGTGAGTCCATAGTCAAGTCCAATGAAACACGTGAGGAGTGTATCCTCGTCACAATTGGTACAGACGTCTCAACAACCGCCAACGAAAAGGCAACTCAACATTTCACTTAGTGAAACAGAGTAGTCGCAAACAAGACTATTATACCGACCGAAAAATTTCCGGAACGTTGGTATTAAACGCGGTTTTCGATATCCCTGTGTCAATAATTTGTCAGTGAGTAGTTTAACACTATATATAAAATCTTCATATGTTGTACACGCACTCAAAACTGATTGACTTTTTGTATACAAAGATATATAAGAGAAAGTTGTTAGGAATTGTTAGGATCTAAGGATCATTTTGACAAAATTTCAAGGTCATGGGCTCAAAGGTCAAGGTTACAGACACCTGAGTAAATAGAAAACATAAGTTTTTTGACAAATTTTAGACATTTTCGACTTCTTCATAAGAACCAGTGAACTAATTTTAACCAGACAGGGAATTCCCCCATATGAAGCTGCATGTTTGCGAATTAATCATGGCTGGGACCCATAGAGGCACCAAAAGGGGCAAAATCTGGGCATTTTTTATGTTTTGAAAGTAAAATAAATAGAGAGAAAGTGAAAAAAAACAAAAATGTTAGGCACACAATCATCTAGAAAAAAAACGTTAACAGGATAGATATTGTCTTATGGGAGTTATTTCCCCTTTTTAGTGGATTTTTTTATGTTTTGTCCATTACATGTATCTTGAACAGTACAATAAAGAGAAATTGAAAGAAGCAAATATGTTTGCAAATGAAAAGGTTCCAGGACGTAAAGGGGCTCCAGAAAGGGTCTTATTATTTTACATCTATAAAAAAAATTTTCCTTTTAAGAACCAAAGGTCAGCCTATGTTGGCGGCATCATGTTTTAATCAGGTGACTGTTCAGGTCCATTGGGCCTCTTGTTTCTGTATCCATGCCAGGTAACTATAAATTCTATTCAATTAATCAACATTGTTTGGCCCTTTGGATGAAAGTCCTGATCATAAATCGGGTACAATAAAGGGTTATTTTTTTTTTTAAAGTTTGATAAATAACTCAATGGTGTTGAATAGCACAGAGAATAATACCCATCTCGGGCCTTAGGCTCTATTCAACACCATTTCGTGATTTATTTATTACTTACGACACATTTAACTGTGATTAATTGATCGTGAGTTCGAGTCCAGGTTCGTTTCATGTCCTTCGGATGAGACAGTAAAAAGCGAGGTTCCGTGTCACAGTAGGTGTCGGCATATTAACGGACCCTCACTGCTCAATGACCATAAGTGCCGAGCATAGGTCAAAATTTGAGGCCCTTCGCCGGCATTTGGTGACGTCTCCTTTGAACTGTTATCATATATCGTCATCGTGATAAATCACAATACCGAAAACATGACGACGATATCGTAAAAAATATTTATGCATCGCGATATCAATTATGGCCGACTCCAGTTATAGAAAAGAAAGTCTTTACATGTATTATGTATTTGAGCTACCTAAACAAACAAAAATTACATACATTGTTGTGAAACTCCTCAGCTTTTTTTTTTTTTTTACATTTTCATGTGTCTGTCTAATGGGACTAATTACTGTACCACGTGATACCCGATAACGTTTGTGCGGGACTTTTGTTTCTGATAGTGATGTAATGACGCTAGCAGACGATATCCCGCGGTAACGTCATTTCAGCGGGAAGATTACATAGAGTTATGTTCCATCACCATTGGAGATACTAGTACCGCACAAACGTTACCGGTTATCACGTGGTACATGAATTAGTCCCATAATGTGCGAAAATGCTCCAGTAGCAGCCCTACACATTATTTGCAGAAGAATTACTTAGAGGATATTACATGTGATAAACAACAAACAAATACTGCTTAATTGGCATAGTGGGCAAGATAACTACTGATTTTTATTCTGTGGAATATCGCGATTATATCGTTAAAATTCGCCGATATAGTGATGCTAATCTCAATCACACAGGAGGCCGAAACCATGTCAATAAAATAAAATCATAGACCTATAATCAAGGGGACCGCTTACTCTATAAATAGACCATCACGATCTTTCGTTTTTAGCAGCGCCACCACCGGGAGTCATAGAAAACTTCCGGTTTCTGTTTGTTTATGATTGAAACCGCGTAATATACGAACTATCAAGATTTATTATGTCTTCTTTCGGCATTGAAATTAACCATTTTCTATGAAGTACACTTTGATTGATCTATATAACATTAATTCACCTATTTATTTTCGATCTTTTCCAGTTGAAATTTGTGTTTTATTTTACCACAATGCATCACTGAATCGCACGCGCAGATACACGTCACGTCACGTCACACAAGACTTTAGGACAGGAACCTTGAAATCGGTCTATATGTTCATAAACGAATCATTTAGGCTACGTCGTTTGTCCTCTGTAATGTAATTATTCCTAATTACAAAGTACATGCTATAAAATGACTCGTTTATGGACATACGGACAGTAAATTTTGCATTGGTAATGGGTCCTTTTGCCGGACCTGCTTGTTGATGAATATAATCCCTGGGAGAGTAAATGAACTACGGTACATGTATATATTAAAAGGTCTTGGGAAAGAATCCATTGGGGTGGATAATCTACCATGGCCAATTTTGTCATCAAAATTCTTTGAGAAATAGTCAATTTAGAGGGAACAATCTACCATGGCCATGGAGAATTGCGCCCCTCCCCCACCCCCAACAAAAGAAAACTTTAATTATAATTTGCAAAATGAACAATGTAATGATTTTATATCAATAACATTTTACAAGACAATACAGGCCTTGTGAAATGAAGCATATCCACATAATATTAGCCATCAACACTAATAAAAGTTTACATTTGAAAAATAATACAGGAGTGGGATGTAAATTACCATGGCAGATTAGTAAATTAATTAATTAATTAGGAAAAAAACTATAAGAGGGGGGTAATCAACCATGGGGTCAGTTTACTATGGATGGTTCTTAAATGTTTTACCCCTGGGCTAAAATAAGTTATGGAGAATAATCTATCATATGACACAATTCAAATAATTTGACCCCACACTGGTATTTTACATTGTAGAGGGCATGGTGTCAACATTTTTCCTCGGTACTTTATACCTGGAGTTACTTTCTGGTGTAAGTTTATAGCCTGCCTTTATGAAATAGGGTTGAATTATTATTCTGTTTAATCCATTCACTCCTATAGACACATTTAGACTGGTTTAAGTCATTGATTCACAGATGAGTCCATTGTTTTTCAGGGGTTGACAAGATAATATTCTGTTGTACTCTAAAGAAATTGTCTTCAAATAGTCTTCAAGGCAAACAAGAATAAATCTTAATTAAAAAAACCTAAATTAAATATTAATTTCTTTTTCTAAAAACCATTTTTTTTTTTATAATTGGAAGACTGTTTCCAGAGTATTATGATTATCTCTGCTCAGTAAACAGAATCTTATTATTTTCCATTCAAAGATATAACTTTGCTTTTAATTTAAAACTTTAAGGTCTTGAAGTTGCTGGTTAACAAGAAATCATTATGGTTCCCATAGCATATCAGAATACAACTAATATGTAAATGTACCTGAGCAAAGCAGATACAGTTGAGTGAGTCTCTGAGTCAAATTAGTCCTCCAGGGCAGGAAGTCACCAAATTTACTCAGTAGCCTACTCAAGCTCAACTATCTTTTCATGATTTTCAGGTAAAAAGACGCAAAAATTAATTCTGTAACTGGACATATTTGTATATTGACAGCATACAATTGTAAATAATGATCAAAATTATTGTTAATTTGAAGAAAAATTCAGAAATATTAAAACTTAGTTTGAGTACGTACTCAAATTTTGAGAACCGTACTCAACGTATTTATTCATTTTTACATGAAAATCATAAGTTTGACGCAAAAATTTATGTGTGATTATACAGTCAAAATAACAAAATAAAAGTTGACCTTGGGTACTGAGTAAATTTGGTGATTTCGGGCCCTAGTTTACAAATAAAGAAATTGGTACTTAGTCTACCATTTGCATGATGTAAAATGTATTTTCTCGAGTACCATTTGGCTCCCTCCGATTACAGTTATACTTCATTTTAATTCATGAATTTTCTTGGGCACTTTATTTTAATTCATGAATTTTCTTGGGTACGAGTTGACCTATGGTATGTTGGGTAAGTCAAGATTTGACCTTTTGGGTACGAGTTCACTTGAAATCATGTCCAGGGATAGAAATTCAACTCTGCAATCAAGGAGTCATCCGGGCTCGTATGTCAGGATTTTGGGAGCCCAGTTGCATGCCTGGAAGCCCAGAAACTGGCTCTTCCTATAACATGCTTTTTAAAACATCTTACTACGAAAACATATTTTTAAAGTTAAGTAGTTGATAAACTAGCTACGTGTAACAAGGTATAATCAGTTTACAAGAATAACAGTTGAAATTTGTGAATGTGCAAGATATATGACTGCGTTAGCATCAGTGAGCCAGGATCCCAGCCTAAGCGGTCCCTTTTAAACTGGCACCGGACGTCTTCCGATGTGCAAGCACGAAGGCCTGGAAGCGGGTATTCTATACCTCTTTGCACTCAGTGACCCCAAACGTACCTAAATTTATCTCTCGTCTAGTGGGTTTACCCGTACTGGGGAATTCCCTGTTTTACCTGAGGGGCAATCGAGCGTGACGAATTCCAACAGTTGTGGGTATTGTAATGACATAATAATAAATTTGAAAATGTATTAAGAAAATTTTCTGTATTATAAAAGCATGGGTATTCTGAATGGTATGAGAAATTTATTTAATACAGGTAAATGGGGGTATAGGAAAATAACTCAAGTCGTTTTGGGATTATGTGAGAGGCGTGTCGACCGAAGAGCAGACGAGAGAGACCGTCAGACGGAAGTTACGACAGACTTTGAACGAAGAACTTGAGGAAGCTTCTACTAAGATGCAACGCAAGTTAATCAAATCTCGATATAAAAAAATTCTACAAACAAATCTTTCTAAAGGCGTTGCTAAGGTCGAACAAAAACGAAAGCAACGTCATGAGTCTAATCTCGATTTCGGTGACAGTTTTCAACACTTCTATACGAGTTATAAAAAAGACGTTCACAATCATATACATCGAGCAAATCTCAGAGCCTTGTTAGAACATTTCAAGGATGATTTCTTCTCTAAGATTACCAACGAATTGAGAAAGGGTCCCATAAAGATCCAACTTCAAGTGGAACAGCGATTTAAGCGAGATATTTTAAACGCTGGCTCGCAGGTTATAACACAACTTCATAAAACTCGGCAACATCCGATCTTGAGAGAAGACGAAATCGAAGACGTGTTTAAACGTATGATCGAAGAGTTGATAGATTCGCTTGATAAAACTGTTCAGGCGGGTTCGGGGTGGGTCATTGATGAAGCGCAAATGATTTATTTGAATTTTACCAAGTATGAGCCTCTCTTAGGATCCTCTTATTTTAAGTTGCCCAAGCAGATTGCGGATAAGAGGGCCGTTATAAACGTTCAAAACGAGGATCAGAGATGTTTTATGTATAGTGTATTAGCGTGTTTGCATCACGATGATTTTAAAGATGTTAACAAGTATAGACCTCGAAATTATACACCTTTCATCGAGCGATACGATTTTGATTGTATCGATTATCCGACTCCGTTAAAGCAGATCCCCAAATTCGAACATCGCAACGGACTCACCATCAACGTTCTCGGGTGGACGGAGAGTAGAGGTTTCTTCCCTTATTACATATCTAAAAATTTTCACGACAGGGAAGTTAATCTGTTGTTGTTAGAAGGTCCAGAAGACAAGTGGCACTACTCTTGGATTAAAAACACATCCAGATTGGTTTCTTCCCAATCAAAACATGATGGAAAATCATATCCGTGTCTTCGTTGTCTTAAAGTACTATCGAGCCAGGACGTTTATAAAAAGCACGTTGTCGATTGTCGTGGCATCAACAATCCAGCTATGAAACCCATCATGCCCGAGGAGGGTAGCAATGTTCTCAAATTTAAGAATTATGGTAATAAACAGCCTGTATATGCTACGATCTATGCGGATTTCGAGTGTATTATTTCACCTCTCGATGAAGAGGCGGGAGATAAAACGATGAAAACATCTCGTCATCAACCTTCGGGATACTGTTATGTAGTTGTTTGGAGAACTAAGAAAGGTATTGATAAGATCGAAGAACCCCAATTTTATCGCGGTGAGAATGTTGTGAAACATTTTTTAGAAAGTTTACAACGAGAAAAACAAAAGATCAATGACATTTTTTCTAACAAAAAAGAGCTCTGTATGACCGACGAGGACAAGGAAAACTTCAAGGAGTCTAAACGATGTTGGATTTGCGGAGATGAATTTTTGGGGAATGCTGGAGCGTGGTTTCCTTTATGGATTCAGAGAAGGAAACTTTTAAAGGAACAGGAAAAATTACCTAGTTTGACGTGTTTGGAACGTGATATCGATCGTATATCGTCTTTGATGACTTCTGAGAAGGAAAAAGATGAACTAAAATATGAATTATCCGATTTAGAATGGTATCGCGATCGTCACGATGCTATAAAAACTGCCCTCGATGAGATCATGGAAAAAATTAAGGATAAGAAATTTGATCTGATAAAAGTCAAAGACCACTGCCACATTTCGGGGGAATTTAGGGGTGCGACTCATAATAAATGTAATAGATTATTAAGAGTGATAAAAAATAAAACTCCGATACCAATCATCTTTCAGAATCTTCGCGGTTATGACTCGCATTTAATATTATCGGAAATGGAATTGGGAGAGGGAGAAAATATGAATTGTATTCCAACGAATAACGAAAAATTTATTAGTTTTTCTATAGGACAATTGAGGTTTATCTACAGTTTCCAATTCTTATCGTGTGGTCTTGAGACTTTAGCTAAAAATCTAAACGATTATCCCATCATGAAATCTATATTCGAGGATGCCTCGCTTTTAACGAGAAAAGGGGTCTATCCCTACGAATATATGAATTCTTTCGATAGGTTTAATGAAACCACTTTTACCACCGAAGGAAGATTTTTACAGTATATTATCGGATACTCATATTTCTCAAAAAAGATACGAACACGCTCAAACTGTTTTTTGGCGTAAATATGGATGTAAGGATATGGGAAATTATCACGATTTATATTTAAAATCGGATGTTGTTTTATTGGCCGACGTGTTTTTGAAGAATTTCGCAACATTTTCTTTAAAACACTACGAATTAGATCCGTGTCATTATTACACTGCTCCCGGTTTGGCTTGGGATGCAGCGTTGTTAACCTCCAAAGTTGAATTAGAGTTGTTAACCGACTACGATATGCATTTATTTGTCCGAAAAAGGGATTAGAGGTGGGGATCACTTACGTTCCACAACGTTATTCTAAAGCGAACAATAAATATTTGGAAGATTATGATCCTGATATACCCTCCAAGTACATCATGTATTTAGATGCTAACGCTCTTTATAGTGAGGCTATGAGTCATCCATTACCATGTAAAAACTTTGAATGGATCGATGAAGTGCCAGATCCGTGTCATCCACCAGAAGGAAAGGGTTACATGCTAGAAGTTGATTTAGAGTATCCTAAAGCATTACACGACGAGCATAATAATTATCCACTAGCTCCGGAAACGTTAATATCAGAAAAGGTTGATGAAAAAGTACGAGATGCGCGATACGGGTCCTAAAAAGCTTGTACCCAATCTACGAGATAAAAAGGAATACGTCGTGCACTACGAAACATTAAAACTTTATCTCGAGTTGGGATTAAAATTAACCAAAGTTCATAGAGTTTTACGATTTGACGAAGAGCCGTGGCTTTCGAGCTACATCCATAAAAATACTCTATTGCGTCAACGCGCTAAAAACGATTTTGAAAAGGACTTCTTCAAGCTCATGAACAACGCTGTGTTTGGGAAGACCATGGAGAACAAACGGAATAGAACCGAGTTGAAGATCGTAAGCGCGAACGACAGAGATAGAAAGATCCAAAAGATGACCGCTTTGCCTTCCTACGATGGGTTGACTAAAATTAACAACAGCACGGTCTTTCTTCATTTCAAACCGACGAGTGTTAAATTAGACAAACCTATCTACTGCGGCATGACGATCTTGGATCTGTCGAAGAGACATATGTATGGTTGGTATTATAATCACCTGAAGGCGAAGTATGGAGACGAGTGTAATTTATTGTACACTGACACGGATTCTCTGTTGGTTGAGATTCGGACGGACGACGTCTATCGGGATATGCTGGAAGACGAAGACGAATACGACTTTTCTAATTACGAGGTTTTCCACGGAAATGATAAAAATAAAAATAAGAAGGTGATTGGTAAGTTTAAAGACGAATGCGGAGGGAAACCCATTAAAGAATTCGTCGGATTGAGGCCTAAGATGTACGCTACGTTGATGGATGACGATAGTGTTTCCAAACGAGCGAAAGGTGTGAGACGATGCGTTTTGAAAAATGAGATAGGCTTTCACGATTACAAGGAGGCTCTCTTTCACGATGTTAAGATGTCGCATAAGATGCACAGTCTCAGGTCCTTCAAACAGATCATCTATGGGATCAGACAAGAAAAGACAACGTTAGATCCTCTGGATACCAAAGTTTACATTCGGGAGGGATCGCGTTCACACGTATGCATTGAGATAAACAATTTAATATCCGCACGGATATAAAATTAATCCACCACCAGCAACTCTTTCTCGAACGAAACTTCTCTGAGGAGCGGGTTCCTTCAGGTAATAAACGTCTATGCCTTGCATTTTGAACTGTCGATCGATTTCGTGTTTATCTACACTCCAAATGGGATCGGTCGCCCTGTGTTTTCCACCTTCCAACTCGCCCGGCAGATAGAGGTATCTGACTTTGTTAAACGGACCCACCAACGATCGAACTTTGGTGGAAGGTTTTATTGCTTCGGGAGGTTTGGTTTCTTCATTGATCGTTTTTACGACTTCCGGTAACCGTTTTACCCATTCTCTGTTTCTGTCTTTAAATTTTATCTCTTGGTCGTATTGATAGCTAAACAGCCGTTCTCCCAACGTTCTATTAAATCGTTCGACGATGGCTTGGTCACGATGAACGTCGACTCTTCCCCTTCTTATTCTCACACCGTGTTTAGTCATGAGTTTGGAGACGGCACCCATGAATTCGCGACCTGGATCGATTTGTAATAATTTCGGAAACGTCAAACGTCTTTCGTAAATCTTTTCGAAAGCGTCGGCCACTTCTTTACTGTCTTTGGTCCTCAAAGGTTCAGCTTCTTTGTACCGAGTGCCAACGTCGACCAACGTCAACGCATATTTGTACGTTTTCCCACCCACTTTATCGTGCGGTAAAAACAATAGATCTGCCTGGTGGATGTCGTTTTCTTCTACGTGTTCGAATTGGGGTCTTACAATTTTCTTTGGGGCTGGTAGATAGATTTGCCACACGTCTTGTTCTTTCAGGAAATCGAACGCTTTCTTTTCGCTGACTTTAGCCGCCTTAGCCAATTTACCGATGGCAGTCTTTCCTTTCCAATAGTGTTTGTAATAGATCTCTTCCGTTTTACTTTATGCGACGTATTTTTTAACGCCATAGAACACTAATCCCATTCCGATCAACACGAAGAGGATTTCCTTATCTTTTTGCTCTTCCGAGGGTTGATAAAAATCGCTTAACGTCGGTTCGGGAGACATCTTTTCTTCTCCCATCATCTGTGAGTATAGAGACATGGCGGCATCCACTTCTTTATAGGTGTATAATGCGTGTCCTTCTTTTTTCAGTCTCTCGTTTAAAAAATCTAATCGCTTCGTGCGTTCGTGATTCCATTGGTCTCTAGCCTTGGTCAGTTTTTCCATCGCCTCGTCGTGTCTCTTCTGCTCCTCGTGGTCCGAAAATAAAAATTGCGATCCAGAAAACGCCAGGGCGTTGACTAATGCACCTCCTACCATCATCGCGATCGTAGCCATTTTTTAATAGGGATGGTTTTATTTTATTTCATATTATCGGCGGGGATAATTCCCTTCTTGACCAACATGTCCTTGGTGTAATTGGCGAGAGCAAATTCGACGAGGATCATCCCAAAGTCCTTTGGGTTGAAATCCATCTTGGGTGCCGGCATCTTGAAAGATTTATTAGAAAGTTGCGCGTAGCCGATGGCAATTCCCGTATTAACAGCTGCGTGATACACGATGTTGACCAAATCTTTTTCACTCATCCTTTTTTAATACGTGAGAAAATTATTTATAACATTTCATGGGGATTGTGGTTTTGATTCTTTAGGTGGTGGTTCTGGTGGTGAAATGACTTTGGGTTCTGGTTTTTTTATGTAGATCAGCAATCCGACAACTGCGAGTCCGCCCGCTAGCCATTTCCAGCTATCGTTGCTAATAGCATTGCTATTCTGGCTATTAGCATTGCTATTCTGGCTATTAGCATTGCTATTCTGGCTATTAGCATTGCTATCATGGCTATTCCATCGACGTTGGGCGCCTTTCTTCCCCGCTTCTTGACGTTTCGGGTTCTTTTTCTTCTCCCCTATGAGTTCCTCCGGATTCATCGTGTTTTTCTATAACGTCAGATTTTTTAATTCTGACAATGTGGCGACTAGTCGTGGCGGCTATGCTGAGAGGTGCTAAATAAGCACCGTATTTGTAATATAGACTACAACACACTTCGCCTATGGCTGCATCTAAGAAGGGGTCTTCGTTCAAGTCCTCGATCAGCTTAGGTTCGTCTTTGATGTCGAAAAACTGTTTAAGTCCTTGCGAATATAGACTAATGAGGGAATTGGCTATCGATTTGGCCATGCGCATGTTGAGTCGAGCGTGTAACAGACGACTCAGGGCTTCGACTTCCTTGTCGTTCATCTTTTCCAATTCGGCAGGCGTCACGTCTTTTCCTAGAAAATGACGCGCGCGTCCGGAACCGACGATGGTCGACAATCTGTCTTTGGCAGATATATCTGTGCTGGGCACATCCACTAATATATCGTCTACATTCATGTTTTTAAATAGAGATGTATTTCTTATAAAGATTGCAAAAGTTTTCTCAGCCATCTTTCCGTTCGGTGATAACGTTCTAACCGTAAAATATAGAGTATCACGAATAATACGAGTAAAATCCATAAAACGATAACAACGCGAACACCATCATCTCGGTAAAACGTTTCATCTTTTATTTTTAAAAACTCTACAGTTAACAAGAAGTGGATTTGTTTACGATGTCTTGAAGTTGCTTGCGCAAGTCCTCTGTCTCTTGGTTCGACTCTTTTTTTAAGGTCTCTTTGTGTTTAGAATAGAGTTTGTCCTTCATCTCACGATACTTGGTCAACTCGTGAGACACAGTAGCAAATTCTTCATCCGAGATCTTTCCATCCTCGAGCGCTCGACTCACCAGATCTGAGATCGAGTTGAGTTTACTCTCCGCGAGTTTGACGATTTTCAGGTGTTTTTCTGATTTTTTCATCAGTAATCGTCTTATCCCTTTCATGGCCAATCCCACCGAACCTACGGTCAAGGCCATAATTTGGAGAGATAATCCCGCAATGGGAACGAGAAATCCAAGTCCTCCGACAACGACGCCTCCCGCGATAAGGGTCCCATCAACGCCTTCGGCGGTGTTGACGATTCGCTTATACTTTTTGCGAATACTCTTACGCGTTTCTATCTCTCGACGAAACGTCTGTTCGATCTCACTGATTCGCTTTAAACGATATTGTTGCGGATCGCTTTCTATTGGTTCTAATGATGGATATAATTCGTTTTTACTCATCTCTTTTTTTATATACGAACATTTTTTTATATGTCTAATACTACGACGCCGTTGACTGTCCCCGATTTCGACCCCTTATTCACACCGAAATTTAGAACGTCTCCTGACGTTACCCGCAACGGAGGATTCAACGTGACTACCTCGCCTGTTTTCGTTTGAAAGGTCTTGTATTCCACGTCGTTCACGACGAGCGTCACGTTCAGTTCCCCCAAAAGTCCGAGACGAAAGACGTGACCGTCGAACAACATCGTCATTCCCAGCGACGGTCTGATTTTTCCGTTTTTATTCACGTCGAATTGGAACGTGTTCATGATGCGACGGTTTTTGGTCAACGCGGTGACCTCCTCTTTGATGTTTTCCAAGAGTTCCGCCGCCAGTTCTTCCCTTTCCAGGTCTTCGTAATAGAATCCCGATCTAGACATTTTATATTATTTAGATTTTCTTAAACTCCAAGAGAACGTGAACGGGATGTCCATGATTGTCGATGTGGTTGCCGTCCTCGTCTTTTAGGTCTATCCTCAATTCCGTGATGAGATCGCGTCTCAGTTTTAAGAACATGGGGTGTTCGATGTCTTTTTCGTACAACTCTGAAAATTTTACGTTTGGACACGACAGGGAAATGGCGACGTCGTTCGACCTCCCGTCTTTGAAGGTGTCTCCCCCGGCAAGTACATCGAGATGAACGTTGAGGAGTTCCACCGGTTGCAGGTTGATGCTATTGGTCGGGTAGATGGTCCCGACGAGAGACACGTTCTGACCGATGCCGAGAATCTTGCCAAGTTCCGGCGGAATCGTCACCGCCACCTTACTGTCGATTCTTAATCTCATGGTGGTCTTGTCCAAGACTATCTTCTCGAAGTATCTCGCGAGAATTCGTCGTAGGTCCGTGAACGTATACGACCCTGCGTGCACGTCCGTTCCAGAAACGAAGGGACTTGACGCCCACGCACCACTCACGATTCGCGTTGTCGATGTATCGAGAGAGTTTCACAGGTTTTCCGATTTCCGTAACGAGATGAAACATGTTATTTTTATAACTATTTTATTTTTTAAATAAAAGATGAATGGTTTACGAATACAGGGAGGATTTGGATTTGTCGTCTTTCGACATCTACGTCAATACGACTAAAAAGGTTTGCGCGTCGTTCGAGAATATTTTTGTCAAGTATAACAACCCGAACGTCTTCGAAGACGGAACTTCCAACTATTACACCATGTTGAAGCGGTGGTATCAGCATTCCGTAACGGGAGGTTTCTGGCAGAACCAGTTAAATTTCGCGGTGTGGTGTGCCACGACTGGATGCGGCGTGACGTTGGGAATGGGGAACGACAAACTGTCGAAATCGTTCTTTCAATTTCACGTTTACTATCAAATCAGAAGGATCTTGAAGGAAATATCAGTCCCCTTGCCCAGCGATTCCGATTTCAATCACTACACAAACACCGTAGACGTTTCGGCGTACGAACGAATCTGTCGCGAATTCGGGGTGTCGGTCAACACGGATTGGAAAATCAAGGGAACCATCTTCGGAAAGTATAACACGAAATGGTCCACGTTCATCGCGAACCGCTCGGAGGGATTCACGCTTCCAGGTCTAGCCAGATTGGACGCATCCATTCGTGTTTTCGCCTGGGCAGTTTTGGGTGCCCAAGGACAAACTAGAGCCTCAATCGTGGACGCTGGTGCCACCTCGCTCGACGCGCAAAACAATTTTTAGTCAACGTCGAGGATGCGATTAATAGACCTCTCGATTTACCCGCCGATATTTCACGCTACGAAAATTGTCTAAGATATGCAAATTCCAAACTCGACTTTGTCATCCACCCAGGACTTTACATGCTGCCCAGCAACATGGAGCTGAAAATAGATAAAAAAACATCGTCAATTATAATAACGAAATCTTAATCGCGCCCGAAAAGACAAACCAGGAACGAACGTCAACCTTAACGCGAAAACGTTCACCCAACAGATTAAACCATCACCACCTAAACAGATTAAGCCATCACCTCCTAAACAGATCAAACCACCGTGTAAACAACTGCAAAAACAAGACGATCACGAAAGTCAAAAGACTGCCGTTTTCGCTCTATCGTTATTTTCTTTTCTTCTCTTCGTCGAGTTTCGTTAGCAACCAACCAACGACGACCATGCCCAACACCCACAAATGTTCTCCCAACCACATTGCAGTTTTGCCGAGCGTCGACAGAATCCAGGAAACGATGGCACCCAAGATTCCTGGCAACGCCTCGCCGAATTTGGCGGCCAATCTCGCGAGCAATTTCCCGACCGCGTCTAACTGTTTCTTGAGCCATTCCTGTAATCCACCCTCTTTGTTCGGAGAAGGAGAAGGCACAACCGTCGTCCCCGGAAGGAGTAATTCGACCAAGAATCCCACCGTCATGCCGATCGCTGTCAGGATGCTAAAGATGGTAACGCCCTGTTCTCTGAACAGATTGGCAATTCGTTCTCGCAATGGAGTATTCTCGTCCAACAATCCCGCGATCGTTTCCTTAATGGTGGTGAGTTGCGATTTTAACTGCCCCTTGAGGATGTCGATACTCTCGTTCACACCGTCCAGTTGACCTCGCATCTTGGCGATTTCTCTCTCGATGCGTTCTCTATCGTCAGGATTGTTTTCGAGGTCTTCCTTCCACTGCGATAACATGCGTTCCAGCTCCACTCTCTTGGCCTCCTGAACGCGTAATGAACCGCGGAATGGTTTCTTAAACTCTTATCTAAAACCCAACAATTCTCTCATGGGTAATAATTCCTCAGCTTTTTCTTTCGTTATTTCCTCGCGGAGTTCTTGCAAACTAGTCAATACAGTATCTACTCCATCCTCTGTTTGTTTTACTAGCGTTTCGTCGCCGTTTACGGGTTCCATTTCTCTTTTTACCTGATCTATTGCGTTAGATACTTTTTTGCCGCTGTTGTTACCTGTTTTAATAGACCCAAGTCTCTAACGAATTTTGTACCTCCCCTCGTTTTTAACGTTGACGTCGCGAGATATTCCCTGGTATTTTTTCCATAATTTAATTTAATCCAATCTATCTTTTCTTTACTATAGGCATATAAATTACCATCCTCATCGTATTTAAATTTTATAGTTTCATCAGGTTGACCCCCCGTTGCATTTTTCCATCGGTCCACGAGTTCGTCGGTTCTCAAACGTTCTCTTTGGTCTCCTTGAGGAACGATGGGTGGAGATGGTCCAAAATCGATAAGATCTTCGTTATTATCCTTGAAAGGCGTATCACCCTCGTTGGTAAACGATGTCTCTTGAACATCATCATCATTCGTCATATCATCGTCGTTAAGCTTCAGATCATCTAACTCGTAAGGCTCTGCCATTTTTAAAACGCTTTAAATTTTTTATTACGTAATAAAAAAAGATGATGAATTACGGACACATTCTCAACCCCGATAGAAAATTGCGAACTCCCTTCGGTGTAAAAGGTATTCGCCAAACAGTTACAGTTTCCCATAATCCCTCGAGTATCGAAGAAAACCAAACGTTGGCGGTTCGTTTTCCCAATTTGAGCGACAACGACGTCATCGTCCCCAGAAGCACGAGACTATGCTTCGATATGGAAGTCGCCGTTGAAGGTGGCGACCTCACTAAAACAGGTGGGACGTAACATCGTTAAAAAAATCGAGGTGAAGCTCTCGGGACATACCATTCAGACCATCGACGATGCCGATAAATTCTTCGTCTATAACGATCTTTGGAAAATAGAACGAAGTAACATGGTTTATCAGGGAATACAGACTAACGATCTAAATATGGTAAGAGCAAAACCCACCAGCTATGAAATACCTCTCGATAGTAACGAATACTACGAAATTGCTGCAGCGTTCGGGAATCGGTTTTGCATTCCCTTGGATTTCGAAATCTTGGAGACGAGCGAACCCTTTTATCAAGCAGGATTACAAGATAGATTGGAATACATGCTGACGTTTAACGATGCTAAACACGTCGTCTCGACAGACCCCAGCGATGCTGATAAAGCGATAAGTTATAAGGCGACCAACATCGCTTTAGAATTCGAAAAAATTACCGACGCCACTCTCGCTCGCAGCATCAGACAGAGGTACAATGGAGACCATGCTTATTACTTCAACCAAATATTGCGATATCGCAAAACAACGATGAGTAAATCGGATGGCATCCTCAATTATCAAATTTACACCCCCGCGCGATCTCTCTCAGGCATTCTATTTCTCTTCAAAGATATTTCTAAAAACGATCCTGAAAAATTTTATAATCCGAGAATCACCAAAGTGGAAACGACCATCGAAGGACAACCGAACCAACTCTTCTCGGCCGGAATGAGACCTCATCATCAATTCGAAGAAATTAAAAAGTTTTTCTCAGCTTCCTGAATCGCGAAAACATCACAGAATTAATCGCTAAGGAACTCATGTTAAGCGAAATAACTCTAGGAAAATATCTCAAAAACCATTTCGGTCTCTGGTTAGATTTACGAACTACACCCGAAAATCATCTCCACGGCACAGGTCGTAAGCTTCAAAACATTAGCGAAGGCGTTTCCGTCCGAATCGAGAGAACTCCAGAAACCGATACCGATCCCTTGGATGTTTACATTTTCGTCGTCAAAGACGGACAGATCAACATGTCGAATGGTCGTTTCGCGAGCGTTATATCTTAAAAAATTAAAGTTATATAAAAAATGTACATTCGACAACCTCATTCCGCCATGATCGTGGGCGCCACAGGTTGCGGGAAGACAGAATTTGTCCTCGATCTGTTAGAAGACGAATACAAAGATTTCTTCGAGCACATCGTGATCCTGTGCCCCTCGATCGATTTCAACAAAGCTTACAGATCGAGAAAATGGATTGGGGACGATGTCACACACCCGAAAGACAAACGCGTCGTCATCGTCAACCCAGTATCGAAAACGGGGGAAGAAAGATTGCAGGACCTATTGCGACTCTTTTATGACAAATACAAGGGGACGTCCACGTTGTACAGCATAGACGACTGTTCAGCCACGAGACAGATAAAAAAGAAAGCGGACGCCCTGTCCATGTTGGCGTTTTCGGGAAGACACGCCAACCAGTCCGTGTGGATATTGACGCAACGCTATAACAGCGCGTCCAAAGATTTTCGCACGCAGATCAAGTGGGTCGCGCTCTTCTTCACTAATGACAAGTTTAGCTACAACGAATGCTTAGATGAGAACGATGTCGTTCCCGACGAGGAGAAGAGACATCTCAAGCACGAGCTGTCGCAGCGCAAGCACTCCAAGCTGATCTTGCGGACGGAACAATTAACCAACTGGGTACAAGTTTATACAATAATTTATATTTTTGTAAATATAAATTAGTACTTGCGGGGGTCTTCCACACGTCTGGGGAGGTCTTCTATACTTTAAATAATAATAATGACTTCGTTGTTTCCTGTTATCGCAAGAACGACATATGGTGTGAAGAGTAGAATCGGACATCCACAAACCGCACGATTCACAAAATGTCAAAGGGCGTTTTTTCATATAGTGATGATGAATAGAACAAAAGATAGAATCCTTAACGATCTTGTGAGGACATAGACCATCGCGGATCTTTTTCACATGAATGGGCATCTGACACGACGTTATCTCCTTAGGCTCCATCCCGATGCTGCGAAACATTTGTTGAAGAGTCATTTTTTTATATGTGAATTTTTGTTTATTATATTTTCATTTACTTATTCATCATCGTCGTCTGAATTAGGCACGTATTCGATTTCATCTACCTGTTGGTCATGTTGACTTACCGTAACTAATTTCCTAACGGCAACAACATCCACAGATGGTTTTAATGGATTCGTTTGAAGATCCAATGAAAACAGAACTAAATATCAAAACAGTAATAACCTTACAAGCTTTACCTATGTAATCAGATGGTTTTAAATCAACCCTTCCTCCCTTCGTTTGTTTCATGAAGATCGTTTTTATCTTGTCTTGATCCACTTTGCATAGAAAAGATTATACTTTTTCCCCGCTTTTAAGAGCGCAAGATCGTCGTTGACGATGGGCTTCTTTCTGCCATTCTCTTTAAAAAAAAACCTGTGCTTCTGAACTTCTTTTCTAATCAACTCTTCAATGTCTATGATGACCTGCTCAAACTGTTCTTGCTCATCTTTAAACTTATCATCGTCATCGTAATCTAAAGCTAGTGATATCGTATAAGGCGTATACGTATCACTCACTCCATACGATAGTAAGATAGATGTTTGTATTCTAAGCGGTTGAACAACCCCATCCGAATAATTATATACTATATCGAGAAAAAAAATTCCCATTTTTACCTTTTTTAGGTTTCTGAATCGTCAGCTTTTTTATATCAAACTGATCAACATTAATTTTACATATTTTACCACTCGTACTCATTTTTAATTAGTCATATTATTTCTTATGTCATTTTCAAATTTATTATTATGTCATTACAATACCCACGACTGTTGTAATTCGTCACGCTCGATTGCCCCCCCAGGTAAAACAGGGAATTCCCCAGTACGGGTAAACCCACTAGACGAGAGATAAATTTAGGTACGTTTGGGGTCATTGAGTGCAAAGAGGTATAGAACTGTCATTTTACAACACACACTCTTCCTTTTGTAAGCAAAATTTTTACCATTAGTAGTACGGGTCCCCGGATGCAGTAGGAATAAAAATGTGAGCTTCTCTACATATATGAGGGCTTCGCCCTCTATTACTATTAGATAAGCTGGTCTTAAATGTACATTTTTAAAATTCTGCTCCATATCATTACACTGTTCAATCCAGGCTATGGTGACACTATCTTAATTTATCTAGACACTGATGTGTTCAACAGTTTACAAAATAATAAGTTAAAAGTGGTCACTGGACAAAAGAGTCCTCCAAGGACAAGAATTTAAAAATCCTTGGAGAATTTTAAAAATGTTTTGCTATGAAGTCATAAAGAACTGAAGGCTGCTTTAGTGTAACCGGTCTGTACGCCTTATGCACGCACATATTCTCACTGCAGTGAGTGAGGAAGTCCAGGTTCAAATCCCGGGGCAGTCAAAAGGATAGATTTATATGTATGTAATAGAAAATCATTGTATTGTAGTTTGTGTATGACTATGAGTATGGAAATTGCTAATATTGTAAGCGATTGTATGCCTGACACGGAAAGGTAAGGTACTGATGTGTTCAACAGAAAAGAACATTCATGAATCCCTGTTGTGAGGTTGTTCACGGCCGAACATTGTGTCGAAAGGAATAGCCTACAGTACTCCGTGTACTCGTACCTAAAAAATACCGATAAATAAGCGCCAGCTAAATAAGTGGCTGTAATATAAATAGTTAAATATTTTGTACAATCAGTTTTCATAGTATTGAAATATTCAGCTGAACAAAACGACGGATCTCTATCTCTCTCTCACGGCTCTCCTTAATTATCTGGCGGACGCATAATTAAAGTGGCGGCCGCCATATAAAATATTTTCACTCTCAAGAAAAATATTTGGCAGGTGAGCCTAATACGCACCCGTACATTCACGTGATTTTAATTGATGAGAAACTTGCGACAGTCTTTGAAGTTGGGAAATGTTTTACATGCACACGTATTGACCTAGAGATTTAAGGCTACTGATACGAAGTATAGCGTAAGGGTACAATACTGTCCTGTCGAATAGAGATTTAATATCGATGAAACGATGTTTATAAGCACAAGGTTTTATAATCATATCGCTGATCTATGTAGTTTGTTGCATAATAAACAAGTTAGGTCGAATGTCTGCCCCGATTTTATTCTATTTTTTTTTTTTTTTTTTTACTTTTTTGGAAAACCTAATTTTACCAAAATAAAAAGTGAACTTAAAATAGTTGTAGAAATTCGACCGATACTCATGTGTGATATAAACGGTAAATAATGTAAAAAATCTGTGATGTTTTCATTGTCAGTATTGTTCTTATTTGAAATAGAAGTGGGTGATTCTCGCAGGTTTTACTAATTTGGAAGCTCTGGAAATAACATGCATTTTCTGAGTAAAAAGGCTGATGTCAGATTGTGACAGTAAATTCAAAATTTACAACATGGCAATGGTAACCTTTATTGAAATTGACCTGCAATACATTTCAAACACGTGTACACAATGTATATTTTTTCAGTATACTGAGTGTATAATACTCCATTAAAATTAAACGATTACCATCAACTCGTATCAATACTTTCGGTACTTTGATTATAAATGACATGATTAATAAACAATCCAGTCATCTTGAATGTACCCTAAGATTGCGTTTGCTTTCATGAAAAAGGGGTTAACGATGTCTCATTATTGATAATATCGTCCATATGGTGCCCTGGTGATAATGCAATCTTGTCGATCGCTTCACTTACTGTTTTTGAAATATAACTCCGTGGTTCATGTACTTCAAACAGCTCGAGTGTATAGTTTTTGTCATAATAATAAGTTGAAATCTGTTGTTGAAATTTCAATGATCCAATAAGAAATTACCAAACTGGACCTAAACATACACTGCCAATGCTAAATTACTATAGTTGACGCCATATTGAATCCCCCACTGGACGTAGCCATTTGATACCCGCTTCCAGGCCTTCGTGCTTTAGCCTGGGATCCTGGCTCACTGTAACTTGAATAATTCAAGCCCGCTTTGTTTCCGATTCTCTCATAAACTAGAGCCGGCCTGGCTCAGTCGGTAGCGCGCTCGACTCTGGATCGTGAGGTCGTGAGTTCGAGTCCCGCTGCCGACAGGTTGGTTTCCTGTCTTTCGGATGAGACAGTTAAAACTGGAGGTCCCGTGTCATAGTAGGTGTCGGCACGTTAAAGAACCCTCACTGCTCAATGGCCGTAAGTGCCAAGCATAGGCCAAAATTTGAAGCCCTTCACCGGCATTTGGTGACGTCTCCATATAAGTGAAATATTCTTGAGTGGGACGTTAAACAACAATAAACAAACAAACAAAACTCATAAACTACGAGGGCTTGAAGTCTCCATGCTATAAAAAACGCGTCAGTAGTTCCCTGTGAGAGGGAACCAACCACAGCGTCGTTTTCCTTTTGGGTATGCGCAATAGGTATATCCGGTGAAAAATAAAATTTGGAAGTCTTTCGTGTATTTCTACAACGATTGAGTGCAAATAGTGCATGTATCATGCGTATTATACGCTGTAAATTCTCGTATCACAACGGTTGTGTATGGGGTCACCATGTTTGTTACGATTTGATGCTATCCCACAATTCAGTGCGGCGGAAAAAGGTAAATTTGTCCAATCAGATAATCGATGTGATTGTATTCCACCTGGCTATACTGACAGCGTTAGCATAAGTGAGCCAGGATCCCAGGCTAAATAAGATTTGGTCAGGAACCCAGGCTATTCGTGCTTGCACATCGGAAGGCCTCGGGTACCAGGCTACGGTCCCTTTACGTATAGGTCTATGATAAAATCTAGTATAAACATGTGTCTAATTGACCGCTCAGTAGGAGGGAATATGTGCATGAGTTGTACTGTATACAAGCTAATTATCTTACTGTGGCTTTTGGTGGGACAAGGTTTCAGATATTGATCAAAAGTAAATCGAGTCAGGTGCTGTGACGACGTCATTTGAAGTTGTCTGTTTGGTGGGATAAGTGCACATTATATGTGACAGATAATTGTGTAAAGAAAAATACACACAATCTGAGTTGAACGATGGACCACAGGTACGTGTGGACAGGACCATCTAAGTGTGCCTTGCCCATAAACCGCTTCAATTTCTAGTCTATTTTCTTTATTATTTTCATCAAAACGTGGTAATTTTAGGATATACCAGGAAGTATGGCCTAACGAAAGACTTAAAGTCAAATGAAGAAGGTCGACTGGCATGCGCAATAAGCCATGTGAAAGCTATACTACTGAATTATTGATTAGTAGAGTATCGAAGCGCACCAAGTTTCCCGAATGTCAATTAAGGTAGCGTTAAGGGTAATTCACAAGGTACTCCATCTACTTCCGTTGCGGCTACTCCAAATGTCAGAAATAAATTCAAATTCGAACGAAAAAAGAGGGATTCATGTCTTTTATATCATCTCGAGTGAAAAGTTACTGATGTTTTCAGTAAGGGTAATCTTTTTTAAAGAAGAGGGAAGGCACAGGCAAGACCACTAACGGTTTATTAATTAAAATACAGGTGATTATCACCAGGCAGGTGTCTCGCATTGTCAATGTAAACAATGAGAAGTGCCTTACCTTCACTTTTTACGAGTTGATGGAACATCAACGCAGTTATGTTATGCTAAGTTGTTTATTGGGAACAAGTCAAAGCACACTTTGCAGTATGGGGTTTATAACACATTATATTGACGCAAAATTACACATGTATGAGCATTTCAGCAACATAAACTCAACTTCAAGATTGAAATTTCCAAATCACACTTTTATTTATATATTTTTGCATTTTAAGAAGACGAAAATATAGTAACAATTCGCTGAAAAATATAGGTCTACAAGACTTCTTGAAATATATGCTATTAAAGGTCAGTTCGGCGTCCTTCATTGATTTTTAGATCATATAACTTTGCTTTAGAATGTTACTTTTCAATTATTTATAACCATTATACTCTTGTGATAGAATTGACATTCAAAGCGATAGACTGGACTGTCAACAATTCTTGCGCACGATTAATATGCAAATGAGTTTTGGTCAAGTTTCCCTTACTGTGTGTTGGCAAGATCTGTCTGTGAAGTTGGACACAGAAGTTGCGTCATTCCTCATTCACGTGATCTTAACTGATGAGAAACACTCGCGGCATTCTATGAAGTTGGGAAAATGTTTTACATGCAACACTGTTGGAAGCAAATTGAAAGTGGGGGGCTAAACCAACTTAAAACACACACACGCCAGAAACATCTAGGCGCTAAGCCTTAATTCTATCTTTGCCAAAAAAAGGGGGGGTACCCCCCCTATCCCCCCGGTTCCGACGCCTATGACATGTACACGTATTGTGATTAGAGTCAACTTGATCACATTTCATTGTTAGTGTTTGCACAAATTCTATTCATCAAACCGTTCGCATTTATTTCCCTTTTTTTCGAGCAGACGGTAACTTTTTTCGATAATCAATCCAGCGGGAATAAACAGGAGACATGAATATCGATCCCGCTCTTTGAACGCTGCCTTCAGGCCAAACTAGAATCCAGTGTAAAGCAATAATAATTCGATCTAATAGATGCAGTAGATTCTAAAAATAGATCGATATTTTTCGTGTTTCTTTTTGGATCTTGTATCGCACACGTGTAGACTAGATTCTAATTAGCCTTAGACACTTTCACGATTATAACTGCGATCCTGTAACTTTGAGGGAATAAATGATACAGATTTCCGGAAAATGACGTCAAGAAACAATCAGTTACTATAACCGTATAACGACGCCTATATTTTTGCGGGTATCTTGTAGCCTATCATTTATTCCCCCAAACTTCAAAGTTACAGGACCGCAGTTATCGTGAAAGGTTCACAAGCCTACTGCACTCTTATCAAGGCTAGACATTTACCTGTTGATATTGTATAGGCCTTGTCTGTTTTATGAAATCACAACTGCTCAGTCAAGTAGGCCTACAATCTCTCATAAAATGTGTCTCGTCTCTTGGTGACTGGTGACGATTTTACCCACATTAGCCTTTTGACGTCACGTTTGTGACCGACTTTTGTAGTCTTTGGGATATTTCGAAAAACAGTAGGCCTAATGAGTAGAGACCTCTGTCGATCTAGCCTAGTGGTGTTACCTAAGTTCGTCGGATTGTATTGATACTAAAGTTGTTTTTTTATTCGAAATGGAGGAATTGTTTTAGGTTTAGTACATAATTTCAAGATGAACAAACTGGACTTTTTAATTTTCTACTGCGATGTAGATATCTACTAGATCTACATCGACTGATCGAGATCTACATTCATTTGTTAAGGGGAAGGAACTTATAGCATTCCGCTTCTAAGAATATTACTCTTGGTCAGAGCATGTCCGCGGGCCGATGGGGCATAAGCTGATTTTTGTGGGAAAGTTTGCCAGCTTTTGTATCAGTACGTTCACCCTGATTTTTTTTATAACTTTCACAGGACACGAATGGCTATTTTGTAAGTTCGCAGACACTAAATTATCAGATTACTAGATATACCACTAGGTTCCACTAAAGTCAAATTTGACCAATTTTTCAAAACCAAAATTTGAACTAATTGTAGAATATATTATACCACATGTTTTATACATTAAAATTTGCAGATTTTTTTTTACTGAATCACAATATCATCAAATTGAAGCCAAAATATGCTTGTGGACTAAGAACTTTGTTAATGTATCAATTGTTGTTTTAGAAAATTCTGAACGGTAAATGACTAGATCTACACTGTTTTCCCTGAAAGTCTAAGCATTATAATTTTTATCATCCATATCTAAGTCAAGCTGGGGACTTTTCATACCCATGGCAATTAGTACCCAATTAAAGACTGATTGTTCCCTCTGTACGATTTGAATTTCATTGGGTATGATTTGTGTTGGGTTCGAAACTTCTTGTTACCACGCGAAAGGGTTTACAAGTGCGCAGGTAAAGTAGGAACGCAGTTATCGTTTGTTGTTTGTTTGTTTATTGTTGTTTAACGCCCCACTCAAGAATCTTTTACTCATATGGAGACGTCACCAAATGTAGGTGAAGAGCTTCAAATTTTGGCCTATGCTCGGCACTTTCGGCCATTGAGCAGTGAGGGTTCTTTAACGTACCGACACCTACTGTGACACGGGACCTCCAGTTTTTACTGTCTCATCCGAAAGACAGGAAACCAACCTGTCGCCGGCGGGACTCGAAACTCACGACCTCACGATCCAGAGTCGAGCACGCTACCGACTGAGCCAGGGCCCGGCACCATAAAACTTAAGAATTACTTAAGTCTAAACATTTTACTCAAGTGTTGCAAATCCTGAAATCTGATTTGCTAAGCAGGCCAATTTGAGAATATTCTCAGACTTGAGTAAATTCTCAAGTTTTATGGTGCTGGGCCCAGGCCGTGAAAAGGTCTACAGTAAATTCCATATAACCTGGCTAGCCTGCAAGCATCGGAAAGCCTCGGGTACTAGGCCGATAACCTGGCCGGATACAGTCACATCAACCCTTTCTTGACCTGGACGAGTTTAAATTTTAGGTAATAAAACATAACATTAAAATTACACTGGCTAGAGTAATCGTTCCTACTTCCTCACCAGAAACATATATAACACACTACATCATTATTTCCATAATGTAAATAATTTGATCTTTCTCGTTCTGTTACTTCTTAATTAATCTATGTATGTTTTATCATGCATGTCATAATTAGCCTGGGATCCTGGCTCACTGATGCTAACGCTGTCAGTATACCTATCGACGACGTCAGATTGGGTTAGGAACCCAGGCTATGTCATGTTATCAAAATGTATATAAGAAAAGATTTTTCATAAGTTGTTATAACTTGTTACTGTTCCATTGCGTTTAATGGCAATAAATCTGTTTAAATCAAACATATACTATAGGCCTATAACACATATAAGTGTTATATAAATTATATATCTGTTATCATCATACAATAAGAGATTATCCAGTGAGGTATAAAACGGGTTTTTTTTTGTGAAGCTAATTGTCAAAACCGGAAATTGAGTATAGAATCATCCGTATGATAATCAAAAGGTTACCCCCCCCCCCCCGCCATTTTAATATGTGAATCGGAGAATTATAACATGCTATTCTCTGTGCATTGTACTTTAACATGGCGGCCTATCTTGACTATTAGTATTTATATTGCGTTCGATCGGACTTAATCCAATTCAATCTTATGTATATTCTAAATGTTTCAAAAATTACAACAACAACAACAAAAAAGAAAATATTAGATGAGCATACATTTGTCTTGTTTTCTTTTTCTTTACATTCTCTTGCCAAATACCCTGGCTTAAAACATCAATCATAGCACTGAAATGCCTGAGTGAATCCGAAGTCGCCAAATTTACTCAGACTGAGTACTCAGGGTGAGATAACTTTTCATGATTTGGGGGCATTGGTGGCATACAATAGAAAATAATGATGAAAATCATTGCTCATTTGATGTTTGTTTGTTGTTGTTTGACGTCCCTCTCAAGAATATTTCACTCATATGGAGACGTCACCAAATGCCGGTGAAGGGCTTCAAATTTTGGCCTTTGCTCGGCACTTACGGCCATTGAGCAGTGAGGGTTTTTTAACGCGTCGACACCTACTGTGACATGGGACCTCGGTTTTTACTGTCCCATCCGAAAGACAGGAAACCAACCTGTCGCCGGCCGGACTCGAACTCACGACCTCACGATCAAGAGTCGAACACGCTACCGACTGAGCCAGGCCGGCTCCATTGCTCATTTGAAGAAAACTTCAGAAATAAAATAAAAATTGTTTGATTACTTGGAGTTCTGTACTCAACGTATTTATTCATTTTTACAGGAAAATAAGAGCTGTAACCAATTTTGAATGATGTAAAATGATAATGTGTTACCTACACAGTTAGGTCCAGAAGATTTACAGAAGATTATATAGTCAAAATAAGAATATAAAAGTTGAGCTTGAGTATTGAGTAAAATTGGTGACCCCGGATCCAGGACTGGTAGCTCTTGAGACGAGTGACTCTGCTTTAGGACTTTTTTTTTACCAAAAAGAGTGACACGTTTACATTTTTTTTCTCTTGGATACGGATAAGGCCCTGTTAATTTTTTTCTTATTATTCGAATTTTCAGCAAGTGTTTTGGCGACAAATTCTCTTACAACACCCAAGTTCTGATGCATATATTTATATGTCTTTTTTTTTTTTTTTTTAAATTTCTGTCGATGAGCCGAAAACTCAATTCTTTCTGATAGCAGTTGTAGAATTAAGTAAACTTTTGGTCTGACGAAGTAACGCATGCTATCACTGATCAAAGATTTTATTAGGAAAATGTGTGTTGAATCAACTGATGAGAATGCGCGTAAAAGAAAAAGCTCATTCAGACCGGAAGTTAGGTTAATTCTTCAACTGCTTTTTGTGAATGACTGCGTTGGATATGTAAATAAAGGTCAAATACAGTTTTTTTCTGTACGGGAAGTTAAAAATTGTTTAAATCATGTGATAGATGAAATATTGACCGACTTGTATCACGAGATTTGAACTCACAAAACGCAACATTTGTTAAATTATCGCCGGTATAAGTGCAATCTCTTACACAGAGTTGTCGGTCCTTGTTTTCTCGATCAATCTTTATCAGCGTCTGGATTTTACAAGATTCTTATAAAATATATATGTGTACTTTAGACTAGATTTTGCTCTTTATAAACTATTTGCAGTTTTGTATATATCTTTAGTTTTTAACATATAATAAAATACTATTTGAAGCGAAAATCCCTTTTTAAATGGCTGTAAAATAGGGACTATATTTTTGTGAGAAGCATCCCTATTCTGACTAATTTGGTTTTTATATTCATTCTGTTGGTTACATGATCACGTGTTTTTGAGCTGCTTTTTAAACGTCAATAGAAATAAATTGACCGAGAGTGTGTAACAAATTAATTGGTAGAAGTGGTGACCTACATTCTGCCCGAAAAATTAAATGGATACCTTTTGGTATGGGGTATTATCAGTATCGGAGGATTACATGACACATGTGCCGGTGTTCGAACGTAGAACTAAATTAATAATATATATTTCAAATAAAACAGGGTGACAGAAATGACTTATTTTAAACATGTTTTATGTGAAATATATTAACTAAAATAAAAAATTTCTGACTTTTGTCACCCCGCTGTATTTGAAATAAGAATAAACTTTTTTCAGTGATAATAAAAAAAATAGTCGTCGGGGGTTAGGAACACTCTAGAGAAATTCCGATGTGGGACCCAATAATGGACTTCCGAAAAAATAAACCAATAAAAATCGGGAACAGGGAGTTTGTATTATATATGTTACGTTACCGTTCCGGATTCGTATATTGCGTTGTCCGTGATTTGTTTTAACTTTTAACTTTTCGGTCAGCGGATTTCGATTTTCCGCAGCAACAAGGAGAGAGAGAGCTCCCCGGGCACATGGTGCCTCACGATATGCATCGTCCTATCGTCTTTGTTTATGTCATCTGTTGTGTGCCTTCTGCCCCTATAGTGTAAGTGTTTATTGTTTTGTATGTTCTTAAATTCGTTACATATTAATTCATGAGTTGCATAAGTCCATACGAGTATATTATCACTATCAGTTTATGCCAGGTCAGCATTTTATGTTTCGCGTTAAATCTAGTCATGAATGTTTGAGCATATTGTGATGTATTTTTTGTTTGTATTTCAGTTGTTTACCTCTTGTTGTCCCGTCAATAAAGACATTCAAACCATTTCTTGATTTGGCGTTCTGTATTTATATGTCGTTACCTGGACCTTGGCGAGACAGAGGTAACTGTAATAACAGTACAGTAAACAAACCATATTCATCGCAGATCATGTGTATTGATGGCATCATTACAACCCGACCGGTGGTAAGCGAGTGGTTAGTGCAGTACTGGAGTGATGTGACAGCATCTAGAGTTGAGGTCTATACAACTGTGTATACAGAATCTACAAGGGACCATGTTGCACCCTCTTGATGTTGTGTCGGTTAATTATGCAACATTTTATTGTGCTTATATTCTGAGTTCATAGTGTGTATACACATACACATAGTATCATACATAGACCTTATCAGAGTTAAATTTTCATTATAATAGAATGTTCCAAAATTGCACATAGATACCATCTGTATCAGTGATTAGATGACTGTACTATTGCATGCAATTTATGGTTTTTTTTTGTATATAATCACATAAGCATAGATGTTTTGCCTTTCTTAATTTTGTTTACAACTTGATTCATATCATATTAGGTGTTTTGGGGAATTTTTTAACATTCATCATATCATGTTTCATGTGTGTATGGCACCTGCTTGCTATGTTATGCGAACTCTAATAAAGACATTCACTTTGTAGTATGTAGAGACTGATCGCATCAATAATTACAATAATACTTCATGAACATTTGAATGCCTATGGAATGTGGTATTGACTCATATTTACAGACATTCATTCTGTATGGTAACATGCATGCCAAATCCATGCCTTGTTGGACTGTCATATTATATAGGTGGATAGATTGGTGTATGCATTTGCTAGATATTTTGCTAGGTATTCATTTATGTGTATCATACACTTACACCTGGGTGTAATTCATGTAACGTCTGTGGTGTCCATGCTGCAATGTATCTCTGCTATTCACATTATCCATACTAATATTACCATCAGTGCTATCCATAGTACCATATGTATAGGGAAGTTATAGTTTGTATTATCACCAGCTTAAGACTACAAATTGCTTATTCAGATTTTAGTGTGGTTTGTAATTTAGTGCATTTGTGTGTAGTTGTGAGATCATATTTCACCTAACATGTCGCAGTCAAAGGATGACGAGTTGCATCGTATCTCTGAAAGAGAAAGGACACTATCTAGTGCTGGCAATCAGTATTTTGAGGAGCGACTTAATCAACATTCAGTACTTGCAAGTAAATGCTGGTCTGATATAGAGTCTGAACTTTTTGATTTGGATGAGAATTTGAACACATTGTCACCAAAAGCTTTGAGCACAAGTAAGGAAAGATTTATACAATTGTCAACAAAACTCCATAACTGAATTCCTTGGAAACACTCGTACTCTGGAGAGCGAAGTTGCTTTACAAGTTTACATTTAGAAGTTTACAATAAACGTAAAACCATTGTGAATCGTATGATTAAAACTATATCTGACAAACTTTTAGATGTTGCTGATAATATGTCTCAGAAACTAAGTTCCATTGGTAAGGCCTCTAAGACATCAAGTTCTTCAAGTTCATCCATTCTGTTAAAGAAACAGATCAAGTTACAAGGTGAAAGGGCGAAGTTGAAGTTGATCTCACTTCTTTCTTGTTGAAGAAGGATTTGCTTACATCACGATTCATAATGTTTGATGATGAACCGGAAGCCTATGCGGCCTGGAGGGCAAGTTTCCAGTCTATTATAACAGAATTACACGCAACCCATAGAGAGGAATTGGATCTTCTCATAAAACGGTTGAGCCCAGATTCCAAGAAATTTGCTACAAGCATGAAAACTGCAAATTCAAAAGACCCACAGAAGGCTGTACAGCTAATATGGGAACGTTTGCACGAACGGTATGGTAGTCCGGAGCTCGTAGAGTCCGCCTTAAAGTCTTAGTTGGACAAGTTTCCTACACTTACAAATAGTGACAACAGAAAGTTGTATGGACTTGCTGATATATTAGCAGAGATAGCTTCAACAAAGGAAGATCCTATATATAGTACCTTACTTTCATATTTTGACTCTTCAACGGTAATTTTACCAGTGGTTAGGAAGCTTCCTTACAATATACAGGAAAAGTGGATCACACGTGCTTCAGAACAGAAGAAACGTACAGGATGTGCTTATCCACCATTCACATTTTTTTCTCAACTTTATTCAGGAAATGAGCCGCGTTAGGAATGACCCTGGTCTTGTTATTCAGGATAGAAAGTGAGGATCTCCAGCTCAAAGGACTAGGACTAGTGGCAGTATTTCCAGCAGAAAAACTGAAACCAACAACACACCACCAATGGATCTGCGCAAAAGCTGTCCACTACATAATGATTCCCTTGCTTTAAATAAGTGCAGAACCTTTAGGAATAAACCGATAAAGGAACGGATGGAGCTTCTCAAACAACATGCTTCAAGTGTTGCAATTCATCAGAACACAGAGCCAAGGATTGTTCGGAGAGGATCATGTGTTCTATATGTTCTAATAACTCTCATCCCACTGCGCTTCATCTTGACAAACCAAGGTTCAAGTCTGGTGATCAGAACAAATTTGAATCCCTGCATTGCGGGGAGGGGGAAGGAGAGACTGATGTGAAATCTAACGGTATCTCAAACAAATGTGCTCAGATTTGCAATAAGACAGGAGGCAAGTCCTGCTCCAAAACAGTGCTCGTTAGAGTTCAGTGTGATGGATCGCGTGATAGCATTAAAGTGTATGCAATCATTGATGATCAAAGTGACCAAACTCTTGCCAAGAGTGAACTTTTCGATATACCTGGGATTCATTCTGCAAAACAGGACTTTATGATCAAAACTTGTGCTGGAGTAAACACGATGCAAAGCCGAATTGCAACCAATCTCATAGTATCGTCACAAGATGGATCTGTACATCATAAGTTACCGTCAGTTGTTGAATGCGACAACATCCCTGACAACCGAAAAGAAATTGCATCACCGGAGGTAACACACCAGTATCCTCATTTAGTCGACATTGTGCATGACATCCCACCGATAGATCCGTGTGCAAAGATATTATTATTAATTGGGCGTGACGTAATAGAGGCTCATTATGTACATGATCATAGAATTGGTCCAAGAGCTCCGTATGCACAAAAGTTAAGCCTTGGATGGACTCTTATAGGAGAAACATGTCTAAATGGAACACATCTTCCATCTGTTGTGACTACTAACAAAACATACTTACAGTGGAATGGAAGACATTCAGTGTTGGTACCGTGTAACAACCGTATATCTGTTAAAGAGACAGGAGTCTCGCTTATCGACAAAGATGTTAAGTCTTCGCTTTTTCTCAAGACACCTGATGATGACAAGCCAGGTTTGTCTCAAGAAGATAGACTCAAGAAGTCTGACCTCTGTCAACTTCCAAACAACTATTCCTTAGCTCTTAAGAGAGCCAAGAGACTTGATGCAAGTTTAAGGAAAAATCCTACAAAGATGGAATATGCTTTGTCATTCATGCAAAAATTGCTATGCTGTTCAAGCTACACCGCTTTCTTCAGACATTGAGTGTTGGTTTCTTCCTATATTTGCAATACACCACCCGAAGAAACCTTATCAAATTCGAATAGTATTTGATTCTTCAGCCGTATTCGAAGGTGTTTCTCTGAATTCAGTGTTACTTACAGGTCCCGATCTGACTAACAGTTTATTAGGTGTTCTCTTGCGTTTTAGGAAAGATAGAATTTCAATTACTGCAGATATTGAACAGATGTTTTACTGTTTCAAAGTAGCCGAAAGTGATCAGAATTTCTTGAGGTTCTTATGGTATGAGGATAATAACCCAACAAAGAAATTGATAGAACACAAAATGACCGTGCATGTATTTGGGAATTCTCCATCGCCTTCTGTAGCCACATTTGGACTTAGAAAGTCAGTTGCTGACAACCGTAATTCAGATGGTAGAAAATTTGTCAACCGGAATGTTTACGTCGACGATGCATTGAAGTCATTACCTAACGAGAATGAGGTTATTCGTCTTCTTAAAGACACACAGAGGGCCGTCATGGAAGTTAGCCGACTTAATCTACATAAAGTAGCTTCCAACAGTCCAGTTGTCATGGAAGCCTTTTGTGAAGAGGACAAGGCTAAGGATTTGAAAAATGTAGACCTGAACCTTGATATTATACCACTACAGAAAAGTTTAGGTCTAACATGGAACATTCAGATGGATACTTTCATGTTCAGTACATGTATATCTCAATCTAATCCTTTCACAAAACGTGGAATGCTTTCCACGTTGAATAGCATATACGATCCTATAGGATTCATTGCTCCAGTCGTGCTCCGAGGAAAAATCTTGTTTCATGAACTTTTGGATTTATCATACAATTGGGATGACCCTCTACCACCACAACATGAAAACAAGTGGTGGAGAGAGTGGTGGGAATCTCTTTCTGACTTAACCCACTTGTCAGTACCTAGACCATACACTTCATCATCTTTAACTGAAAGTTCATCAACAGAGATTCATATATTTTGCGATGCGTCCGAAACCGCAATTTCTGCTGTAGCTTACCTAAAAGCAACTTATCCAAACTCTACTGATATAGGGTTTGTACTCGGTAAATCAAAACTTGCACCATCTCATGGTCACACTGTGCCTAGATTGGAACTTTGTGCCGCTGTTCTTGGTTCTGAATTAGCATCCATTATTGTAGACAATCTTGATGTCAAAATTGACAATATCAAATTCTATTCAGATAGCCGAGTTGTTTTGGGATACTTGTGACTCGACGTTTCTATACTATTTCAGGATGAAATTGCAAGTCTCGAGAATGGAAAACCCATTCCGAAAGATGGTGCCATATTGAACTTGGACCCGTTTTTATATGACGACGACATTCTTTGTGTCGGAGGACGTCTCCAATTTTCAGATTTTGACACTCACATTAGAAATCCTATCATTATTCCTAATCGCTTACACATAGCTCGTCTCATTATCGGTCATCATCATGAGCTTATTCACCATCAAGGTCGTCACATTACTGAGGGAGCAGTGAGAAACGCAGGATTCTGGATCACTGGAGGAAAGAAGCTTATTTCTTCCATCATTTTCGTTGGCGGTTGTTTAGACGTCTGTACCAATTGTGACGAGGATTCACTCCTCACGTGTTTCATTGGACTTGACTGTTGACTCACGGCGGGTGTGACCGGTCGACAGGGGATGCCTACTCCTCCATGGCACCTGATCCCACCTCTTGGTTTCCAGAGGTCCGTGTTTTTACCGGATTTGTATCTATATCCTGGACATTCTATTGATTTTTACTTTGGTATCTGACATTTTTTATATATTACAAATGTGTTTATTGCCGTAAACTACGCGGACGCATGGGGCATCAGAAAATGGCTCCCCTTCCAGCATCTCGCTTGAAACCTCGCCACCATTTACATATGTAGGCGTAGATATGTTCGGTCATTGGAACATTGTTACCCGTAGGACTCGTGGAGGTGTAGCTGCCAGCAAATGCTGGGCAATATTATTTACGTGCTTCACGTCTAGAGCTTCACATATTGAAGTTGTAGAGGATATGTCCTCTTCGTCATTTATAAATGCACTACGGTGTTTCCTTGCAATTAGAGGCAAAGTAGCCGAGTTCCGCTCAGATCGTGGTACAAACTTTGTGGGTAGTGTGGACGAGCTAAGCATTGACGCCATCAATGTTGAAGACCAAGATATCAAAACATATCTACATAATAATGGATCAATATGGATTTTCAACACACCTCATTTGTCTCACATGGGAGGTGTGTAGGAACGGGTAATTGGACTTGCTCGACGTATACTTGATGGAATTCTTGTGAAAGGACCTCGTAAGAACATGACACATCATGTTCTCGTTACGCTTATGGTCGAGATTTGTGCCATACTTAACAATCGACCTTTAGTACCAGTGTCATCTGACCCAAGTCAACCATTTGTGCTTTCACCAGCATCTCTACTTACTCAAAAAACTGAATCTGACACTGCTTCATTTGAACATTTAAATATCAAAGATATCTATGTGTCGCAGTGGAAGTATATTGAAGTCATTGCTGATCAGATTTGGAAACGTTGGCGCAACGAGTATGTTCAGCTTTTGCAAAGCCGCCAGAAGTGGTGCGATACTACAGAAAACATAAAAGTAGACGATGTTGTCTTAGTTCGAGAAAAGGAAAGAAAAACGAATGGCCAATAGGCTTAGTCACCAGAGTATTCCCAGATCCTGATCATAAAGTGCGAAAACGTGAATTACGTGTTTGTATAAATGGACAGGTAGTCCATAACATTCGTCCAATTACGGAAGTTGTTCTTTTGCTTACTTCATAAACTATTATTTGTGTTTCATAAGTGACTATCGTCAGACGGGAAGTGTTACGTTACCGTTCCGGATTCGTATATTGCGTTGTCCGTGATTTGTTTTTAACGTTTACCTTTTCGGTCAGCAGAATTCGTTTTCTGCAGCTGCAAGGAGAGAGAGCTCCTCAAGCACATGGTGCCTCACGATATGCATCGTCTTATCGTCCTTGGTTATGTCATCTATTGTGTGCCTTCTGCCCTTATGGTGTAAGTGTTTATTGTTTCGTATGCTCTTTAATTCGTTACAGATTAATTTTATGAGTTGCATAAGTCCACACGAGTATATTATCACTATCTGTTTATGCCAGGTCAGCATTTTGTGTTTCGCATTAAATCTAGTCATGAATGTTTGTGCATATTGTGATGTATTTTTTGTTTGTATTTCAGTTGTTTACCGCTTGTTGTGTCGTCAATAAAGACATTTAAACCTATAGAATCGTCTGGTCGTCGTTTCTTGATTTGGCGTTCTGTATTTATATGTCGTTACCTGGACATTGGCGAGACAGAGGTAACTGTAATAACAGTACAATATATTTATAGGTCTCTAAAAGACTTGTAATCACCCTCTTGAAGTGTGGCATGATTGATAAGTATATTAGGACAACTGTCCTCGATAACCTAAATATATCTATCGGTCATTATTTCAAATTTATTATTAGTAGAGCAACACCATGCCTGATAAAGGTAAGTCTGAAAATTTTAGTATAATGTATTACATACAAAACATTTTAAACTTCTTCATTATGATTTATTTCTGGAAATGATCACAATTATTTTACCATTATTTTTCGTTTCATTCAAACAACAATGTACCATTGTTTGACATTTTAAACTATTTGTAACCAAAACAAACCAGTGATTATATTTGCTATATTTATCCATCAATAATAATGTGGTCTCAACATGCCACTACGGGGCTTCCGTGCTTTAAAGTCACATTCCGGGAAGTGTAAGGTTCATAAACTTTTTTTTACTGCATGCACTTAATGTTTATTTGCATATATTTCTCCTGTATTTTTGGTTAATTCCTCCTATTCCAACATTTGAAAAATTAGAGGGGAAAAGGTGAAAAACTTTGTTGGAATAGCAGGAATTATTCTATAAACAATAAATTAAGTATATTTAGCTAATAAATTAATCGCGGGAAACAGCCAGAGCGTAGATATGTTTATAAACTCTTAAAATAGTATGGTAATGAGATATCGAAAACGAGATTGCCTGAGAATCAAAATATAATCGTTTCAAAAATAGTTCCAAATCACATGATCATTTAACCGACAGGATGAATAAATATACAAAATTACTCGGAGTAGGAATACATTTTACAAAAATATAGTCCCTCTATATATAGTAAGTTTTAAAAAAATATTTTCGTCTCACATAATATCATATTTGTATGTACAAACTAAAGATATAAGCAACAATACAAATAGGTGATAAAGAGCTAAATCTAGAGTAAATTTAAATATTTTACAGGAATCTTTTAAAACTAAGACGTTGACAGATTGAGTGCAAGGATCGACAACTCTGTGTAAGATATTATGTAAATATACTAACCGAGAACCAGCACATCATGTACATAAGTCTGCATTAATATTAACGTTAGACTAGGCTATGTTGCTTCGATTAAACCTTGTTGAACAGGACATATATAAGGCCGAAATTCTTGTCCTTTTTGGTAACATTTTGGTAAAATTGGCTTCTCCGTAACAAGATGCGATGACATTTTTAAGGCAACATATCGATCTGTTTAATTATGTATTTTTCGTCGTTGCCGACTATTTGGTAAGTTGCCTATCTGATCTATTATTCTCGTTAATGCATCGGTATTAAGTTGTTTCATTACACAATTGCACCTATAAAAATAGTTAAGATCATTTTTGTCAGCGTAAAGCCTAAAAGCCTCTATATTTCGCTGATCTGTGTACATATCGTCCTGACTCGATTGTACTCGCTGATCTGTGTACTTATATTCCTGACTCTATTATACTCGCTGATTTGTGTACTTATATTCCTGACTCCATTATACTCGCTGATTTGTGTACTTATATTCCTGACTCCATTATACTCGCTGATTTGTGTACTTATATTCCTGACTCTATTATACCCGCTGATTTGTGTACTTATATTCCTGACTCCATTATACTCGCTGATCTGTGTACATATCGTCCCGTCTCTATTATACTCGCTGATTTGTGTACTTATACTCCTGACTCCATTATACTCGCTGATTTGTGTACATATCGTCCTGTCTCTATTATACTCGCTGATTTGTGTACTTATATTCCTGACTCCATTATACTCGCTGATCTGTGTACATATCGTCCTGTCTCTATTATACTCGCTGATTTGTGTACTTATATTCCTGACTCTATTATACTCGCTGATTTGTGTACATATCGTTCTGACTCCATTATAGTCGCCATGATCCTATCGGATGCGTCTTAGGAGGCTAGGTCTTAGTCTAAGTCATTGAACAATTATTAATTACCACTGGCATATATATATATATATATATATATATATATATATATATATATATATATATATATATATATATATATATATATATATATATATATAAATATATATATATTGGAAATTAGATTTATATTTTGGTATTTGATATTTTCATTTTCAACTTTTTCTTTCGAAAATATACATTTATATTAAATTTGAGCTCAACTGATGACGTCATATTGACAGAAACGATCGTCTTGAGTATTTTTTTTTTTATTGACTACTTTTGTAAAACTATAACTTTGGTATTGTTAATCATATTTCAAACTCGTATTACTCGCAAACAAAGAAACACACGGGGATGTAATTGGTCAGTGTAACACTTAACAATTCAAAAATCAAAAACGTTTTGGAGTTTTAGATTTTTGACCAAAAACCTAAGATATGAAATATCTAAAACCATTTTGGAACTTTAGATTTCTAGATTTTTGACCAAAATCACAAAATATCAAATATCTAAAACCATTTTGAAATTTAAGATTTTTGACCAAAAACCTAAAATATCAAATATTTTCAAAATTGTTTTCAATATTTGACATTTTTTATTTTTAGAATTTTAGATTGTAGACTTACAATGTTCCAAAAACTTAAAACAGCGAAGTAAGAACTCGAGTGACCATGATCGGCTAACCGAAAGCAAATTTATATCTTTATATAAGCATGCTATAAAGTATATTAACAGTTTCCCACACAGTAAGAGTGAAAATGGGTGACCATGGACGTCATTTCAGCGGGAAGATTACGTAGACTTACGTTCCATCACCATTGGAGATACCAGTACTGCACAAACATTATCGGATATCACGTGGTACATGAATCAGTCGCATTTATATATCTTGTCGATATGCCCGGTAGGGGACTATTACTGGGACTAATTCATGTACCACGTGATACCCGATAACGTTCATGCTGGACTACTGTTTCTATTAGTGATGGAATGACGCTAGCAAACGATATATCCGACGGTAACGTCATTTCAGCGGGAAGATTACGTAAAGTTACGTTCCATCACCATTGGAGATATTAAAACAGCACAAATGTTATCGGTTATCACGTGGTACATGAATTAGTTCCATTCGAATTGGCCTTGTATACATGGTTAACCAACCGTAGTCTCATTTAAACAATTGTTTGAGAGTGGCGAAACAACACGAGTTATGATAGAAATATGTTAATTACGAGAAAGGACAGATTTTAGAGTCATTATCAGTTAAAGGATCATGTATAACAAAGAGAAGTATCCGAGTGTCTTGTTATAATCATTCCACAGAAAAAAGCAATTCTTCAAAACACAAGTATCAGAAGTAACTGGTATATTTCACTTATGCCGAATACGACATGTGATATATGACATGTTTTATACAATTTTAGACACCTTCACGTCATTTTAGTCACGTGTGCAAGATACAATATGCGATTTTATGTTTTGCATGGATATTTCACTTTATATTCAAAGGGCAACAATGCAAAACATGACTGTATTTAGCGATAATGTTTTATCAACAGTGTTCGAATATATGTATTCACTTTCCGATGGTATATCTCCAAAGTTGTGTTATCCATGTCTCCATGATGAACTGACACCGAGTAAAACAAAGTCTGGTTTATATAAACATTTTAGCAGTAACTGCGGTCCTGTGACTTTGCCAGTTTTTGCGGGTATTTCTATCATTTTGCCAACCGGAAGACTGGCAAAGTCACAGGACCGCAGTTACTGCTAAAGGGTATATAGAGACTATGAACGCACACGTAACGTATGACGTCAGAGGTCTATTCGAAGTATGAGTTGTTTCATGACTCTTACTACTTGTACTCGGAAGTTCGAATCCATAAGTAATTTACTGACGCGGTGTATATCCCATATTAGGTCAAACAAAGACGGTGTAAGATCCATATCTGTACGACTGCCCATTTTGTTAGGTTACTTAACATTTTAAATGTTTTTTGCGGGAAACGTTTTCCAACAGATTGTCGGCATTCCAATGGGTACCAATTGTGCACCTCTCTTAGCTGACATATTTTTGTATTCATATGAAGCGGAATTTATACAGTCTCTGCTCTCCAAAGGAAACAAACAGTTAGCATCTCGGTTCAATTTTACTTACAGGTATATCGACGATGTTCTGTCCATAAATAATTCGGAATTTCAGAATCACCTCGGCCAGATGTATCTTGTTGAGCTAGAGATCAATGAGACGACAGAGAGAAACACATCTGCTTCTTACCTAGATTTACTCCTGTCGATTGGAAAAGACGGTCAACTTCACACATCCCTCTATGACAAACGAACCGATTTCAATTTCCATATCACAAACTTCCCGTTTCTAAGTAGTAATATTTCCTCTTCTCCTGCCTATGGCGTTTTCATTTCACAACGTATACGCTATGCCAGGACATTCTCTTCTTATGAATGTTTTATTCTGAGAGCTTAACGACTAGCCAATAAACTACGTACACAAGGTTACGTTGTTGAACGCTTGGAGTCGTCGTTTAAGAAGTTTTATGGTCGATACGGGGATCTTGTTTCCACTGATAAAATATCAGAATTCAAAAGAAAAATTGCTGTAAACAACAATCATCTGTTGCTATCCAAATCGCACATGGTAGGCCTATCAGCCATTTGCACACGGCCCATTCAGGCAATTCTCTTCTGACACATTTAACTCGCCACTACTAAATGGTCGAATATTAATAATCGCGAACAAAATCTGAGAATAAGTATTCAAAATTGTCCATATCACTAGTTTCGTTCAAAATTATATAAAAAATGAAATTAAACCTTAATTCCATTTAGTATTTGTGATCAGAAAAGAGAACTACTTCTCATGTCAAATTAGCTGTAGAGCTATTACGTCATATGAACCCCCCCCCCCCCAAGTCATTATTCTGGAATAAATTTAGTATCCATTGGACTACAGTTTCACTGAAAATGGTAATTTATATATACATATAAGGATTGTTCTTCATTTTTTGAACATCATCGGGGTATAAAAGCAATTGCTCATGGAAAAAAATAAAGAACTCGTATTCGCTATCGGAAGTAAGTATTTATCGACCACTTTCATAAAAGTAGTTCACTATGATAACATGAAATATCTAAATATTAACGACCGAATAACTCAGATTTCGACCTATGTTATAGTGTATGAATACAGTTCTAGAACTAGTTCTAGAAAATGCATTTCCTGGCGCTATGACAAGAGTGTTCATGTTGGTTTCACATCTAGATCTTGGTTGAGCTGAAATGTATAATATAATTTAAAATATCAACCATTTCCAATTTGAACTCATCTAAAATTAACTTGATACCTTTGAACTTAAGGGGGCACTTGCTATTTTTTTCCAAAAAAAATTCTTTCCCTTTTTACTACTTAGCTTGATATACAGTAACAAAAAGATATACACAGGCATACAAATTCTTAAATTCCCAGTAATTTTGTGAAAATTGCTAGAGAAAGTTTGGTAATTATTCACTCCCAATTAATTAATTCAACCTTACTATTTGCATATGCATACAACACTGGACCTGGATTTATTTTCAATTTTAATTTATAGCAATATAAGATATTTATGCCTGTGTATAACCCTTATTTGTTATAGTACATCAAGTTCAAGAAGTAAAAGTAGAAAATAATTCAAATATTTTTGGTAAATACAGCTAACATACCTTAAAATTTGTATTAAGAAAGTACGCCTAAATAAAAATTCAATTTCCGGGAAATCCAGAAGTGGGATTAAGTGTCATGGGTGATTAAGCATATCCCTTGTCTATCGGTCATGTTGTCAAAATTGGTTTATAATTTTTAACAAAATCAACACTTGGTATTTGTGTGAATACCTGGTCAATATAGAAATTTATTAACCCTTTCAACTCTACAGACCATAAATAGACTGATCTAAACAATAGAAAAACCATACCATCTAGATATTTAGGAATGAAAGGGTTAATTAATCATTCTGGTACTAAATGATGACCTTATTCCCCATTGCTCAATATCATTTGAGGTCAAATTTTAAAACTTTAGTGCCAAAGTGATTACTACATCTTATAGTCTAAACACCAAAATCTTATCTTCTCTTTGAAGGTTTATTTGAGCGACTTCGTGATGGCGAATCGATACTCATTGCTGAAGGATATGTCCGTGAATTTGAACGTAAAGGATATCTCCGATCCGGTGCCTTCATACCCGAGGTGGTACTAGAATATCCGGAAATGGTTAAAGCGCTACATGAAGAGTTTGTCCATGCCGGAAGTGACGTAGTAGAGGCATTTACGGTAAAAGAGATCTTTCAATAAAAATATACGAGCTATTTTTTTTAATTGTGTACCGTTACTTGGTGTAAGTACGGTCCCATCCAAATCTTATCCATGCATGCATTTTACTGGCCTATAATGAATGGTTTCTTATCCCGCATTTCTTCATTTAAACTTTTTGTTTCGGAACTCTATTCTAAATTTGCACTACCTTATGAACTCTTATTGACAGAAACAATCATATTGAGGATTATCTATTTTGTTTTGGTCTTTTGGCTTTTGCAAAAATATATTTTTGGTATTATGTTTATATTTCCAGATTTCTCCTATTATAGATATTTGGCGGTAAATTGACTGTAACGGGGTCTCCATGGCTGGGTGGTTAGAGCATTACACTTTGAACCATGGGGTCGACCATTTCTGGTCAGCGCAGGTTTGAGCTCCGCTGGAACCTAAGCTGATTTTGTGAGAAAGTTTGCCAGTTTTCTTGCGACCGGCGGAACATAATGTTGCATAATTAACCAAAGCTGTCAGGTGTCTTAAGGCACGTTGGACCTCTTGTAATGATTTTGTTTTTAATGTAGCGTCTTTCTTTACAACGGCGAAAGTTCGTTTTAAATTTCTGGTAGCCGAACCACAGAACTGGTAGCAATCTATATAATAATTAAATAAGTAAAATTCACTCGAACTTATAAAAGGACCTGGCAACGGTCTAGTATAATACAGAGTCTATATAGATCTACCTCTAGTTAAATAATAGCAACATAGTTTAAGTTTCTCAAGTCAGAATTGTTATAATCTGATAAACATGTCCAGATTTACATAGAAGCGACACTACAGTAAAATAACAACAGTAATAATATACATTAAAATGACATTCCACTTGGTATGTCGAACTTATGATCTATAAGTAAGTAGGTTTACAAACAGTTCCAACTTACTTCCATGTGGAAACAATGACTCAATGTAAGAATAATGAAGTATTCTTAAATATATATACTACTTGAAATTTATTACATTAATAACAATGTACGTGTTTTTCATTTATTGATTGATACTATTTTGTATCGGATTTGACTTTGGGCTCACGGTGGGTGTGGTCTGCGGTTGCAGTCTCGGATTTTGCATGGTGCCGTGTTTGTTAAATGTTCACTCATCGTTGCGAAACCACGGTCCGGAATCGCTATTCTTTTTCCTACCCGTGGTCTCATGCAATCGAAATCTCTCGTACATATTTTTATTATTTATCAAGCCTCTTATTCGTCAACCGATCAGATCTTTTAAACAATTTCAGAACTGTATTGGATCAACAGACTAGGCGACTAACTTTTGTGATTGGATAAATTGGACAACACCTACTCCTCATAAATATTCATTAGCTACGAGAGATCTCGGTCGCATGAGACCACGGGTAGGAAAGAGCATAGCTATCCCGGACCGTGGTTTTACAACGATGATGTTCACTATGTCTGTTGTTTTAGGATTTTTGTTACGGAGATCACATCCCTATCTATACTTCTATATTTTGTCAATCTTCAGTACTATGCACATCGAGAAAAATTAAAACAATTAGGAAGAGAAAGCGATCTAGAGGAAATGAATAGAAGTGCCCTGAGAATTGCAAAGGAAGTGGCAACAAGAACAGGAACATTAATGGCTGGAAATATATGTAACACTGGGATATACCATAAAGATGATGAAAAGGCTGAACAAACAGCGAAATCCATGTTTAAAGTAATTAACTCGTTTTTTTAAATTTGAAAACATTATCTACTCAAAACTATAGACTGATGACACATTTCTTGTTAATACAATTAATATTAGATCTATATTAATGTATATTTTTATCTTTGTATATATGAACGTACCTACATATCTATCTACCTATCTATCCATCTATTTTTGTACATTACCTATACCTACCTAACAACATGATCAAACTCATTTTCTGTCTATCTTATATTTCCAAGGAGCAAATAATATGGGCAGTAGAAGAAAAGGCTGACTTTATCATTGGTGAAACGTTCAACGACTTTGGAGAAGCCATGTTGGCATTAAACTGTATAAAAGAATTTGGAAACGGTGCATATAAAAAATAATGCTATGTGAATAAGAATATTTTATTTACATTTGTATTCAATGAATGCATTTGAAGCCGAATTGTAAATTGGTTACGTGATTACTAGCATTCGTTTCACGGCTTTGACAATACATTAGGCCTTGTTTGACTCCAATTTTTCTTTTTTTATTTTAAATTCGAGCCCAACAAATGAAGCCTTATTGACAGAAACGATCGTCTTGAACATTTGTTTAGGCAATTCTTCGCAAAAATATAACTCTGGTATTATGTTTATAATATATTCAAACAAACGCGTATATGAAAAATTTCAACGTTAGATCTACCATATATGTATACATAGATACGGTGTTATATATAACGTGACGTATGCTATGATGCCCTCATAGTAATATCTTGTCCTTTGTTAAATTAAAAGACGTCCGATCAGTTTAAGATAAAATGTCTATAAACTCTAGTAGTGTTTTAGCGATAATTCTATCTGAAATCCTACGTGTATATAATGTATTCAAATGTATTGCAAATGTTTCATTGGTTTTTTTTCTTTTGTTCAATTAAGGATTACCTGCAGTTATTACTCTCACAGCGTATGTCCCAGATATTACAACAGACGATATTCCAATACCGGAAGCATGTCGTCGGCTCGAGGACGCCGGGGCGGCTGTGGTTGGTTTGAACTGTGCGCGTGGGCCATGGACGATGCTACCATTGATTAAAGAAATACGAGCTGTTTGTAAGGTGATGATTCCATCTACATATATAATTTACAAAACTACTGTATTTATCCAAAGTTAGAAATCCCATGACCGCCCGTTTACGCTCAGTTGGGGTGTCGACTGTCGTCACCAATCGATTATTTTGTACTAAAAAAATATTCGCGCAGATAGCACCATTTATATTCCAAACTTTTCAAAAGCTAATGGATTCATTTTTACAGTGGGTACTTCTTAGATGGATTTCGCAATACATTTAGATTTATTATTTGGCCTTTTATGATACCACTTTTCTTTCGGAAATATATCTATATTAAAATCGAACTCAAATGTTGAAGTCTTAGTGACAGAACCGATCGTCTTGAACATTTGTTTTTTGTTTTTAACTTTGATATTGTAACAATATTTATAAAAAGAGGCATTGTTCCCGTAAATTACACTTCATATATTGCTATATTTGTGATTTATACGAATGTGAAAAGAAAAAAAAAAAAACTTTCAGTGGGGCCCACCATAAGTACAACAGTATTGCGTGATATTCATGACCGGTACACATAAGGTGAAAATGTTCGGAGACATTCAAAGTCGTGTTTTTTTTTCATTAGTAATTCGAAAGAGATAAAGAAAGGTCGCCCTGTATCAAATACACCAAAAACAAAAAGAAGAGAGATTGAATCAATGAGTGAAAACGCAGTGTGCATTTAGGGTCAGAGACAGAGCGTTGGAATGCTTTGAGGACCAAATGTACACTGAAAACGCACTAATAGGTATCCATCCAACTTTGTATTACCCCCCAGAGACCTCACTCCTGTAAAGTATATAGCTGCTGTTCTGTCGTGTAGCCGTTGTTTATCAAACTGGTCGGAGAATACTAATCCTTGTTTTTATTATAATTTCAACCAGGAAGTGGTTTAATTATATACAAAGAAATACACACTTTATATTTCCAACAATCGATGAAATACCCCAACATGTTGACTTAAGTCTGTGTTTTACGTAATCTTTGTTTCGATGAACAGCCATGAACGGTACACATTGCGGTCTTCGACCATATACACATCATATGTGTAGTACTTCTGTTTAGTATGTCATGAAATTGTATAATGTTTGAATCTGACAAATCTTTACGAAAATGAGCAGACATGGGGCTTTAAACAAAACATTTCGCAATTACCTTGTTTCACTAACTGAAATGTTGCTTTCCTGATAGTAGCTGGATTCCAATGGACCTGTTTTTGTGCAATATCAACCATGTTTATAAACTGTCTTGTTGACTTTCTCAACACATTTGTATCTGTACTTGTCTACTAAGAAGAATCCAAGGTTTAATTTCATTCATTTTTACCCAGGAGGATTCGTTTGTTGAATTCAAACACACAAAATATCCTTATGGACATTTTGATAGTTATGGAAGTAAAATTTTGGAGTATGTAATAATTCATAAGTCCTTTAAGTAAATTTGAGTGGCCATCATTATTTCTTCACTTTGGTATTTTTGGTGAAATTTATAGTTCTTCATCTGAGAAATCGAAAGCTCAAAATATTTTTTATCAATTTCGACTGTTTCAGTTGAAAATAACATACATCCACATCTACGTCATTTTTTTTCAGGGACCAATCGCGGCACTTCCTGTTCCCTTCAGGACTACAGAATCCATGAAGACATTTCAGTCATTAAAAGAACCCGAGACGGGTAATATATTTGATTTAATTGACATTTCGTGTGTGTTAGGTATTTTGATATGTATAAGTTGATTCATTCACATCATAATTCGAAAGTCGAAATTAAATAAAATTTGAATTCCGTCATTTTTTATTTCGACAATCAAGTTTTGATAGAAAGAAAGGCTTAATCGGAAAATAATGTATTAATGACATGTTTGTTATACAAAGCGAATTTTGTGTTTTACGGTTAAGAAATAAAATATCCTTGCTAACGACAGCACTTTGAAATGTCAGGCTTCACTTTAAAACAAAGTTTCGTCACGTGATAAATGTCCACCTGATAATTCTTATAAATTAACCCAACCCGAAAGGTTTAATAGCATTATAAAATTTGAGAAATATCTCTCGGTGAAAATAATTACGTTAAATATTAAATTAAACGTAACATCACGTCTAAGATTAGGTTATCAAGCTAAAATACATTGTTATAATTGTAGGTCAAAAGTTGTATCCTCTAGATGTATGTTCATGTATGTCTAAGCGGACAGAGATAAGGGAATTTGCAAAGCAGGCAAGAGAAGTTGGCGTCAACTACATTGGCTTATGTTGCGGAAATGCGCCATTTTATATGCGCGAAATCGCGGAAGCCTATGGACGTAGACCGGAAGCCAGCAAATATGCACCAAACCCTGCTATGAATCATATATATGGAGAAAAGAAGTATGGTATTTCTTCAAAGCTAAGAGAATTTTCCGGATTCTAACTTTTCTTTTCAAATTATTTTTCTCCTTCGATTATTTATGTAACATTTCAAATAAATGTTGATCTTATGTGTATATGTCTTTGTCCTTTGCGCACGTACACACACACACACACACACACACACACACACACACACACACACACACACATCTTTTTGTCAAACACTCAGAGAACCTTTATCGCGGTATTATAAATATTTTTGACACTGAAGCAATGTCGGAAAAAACAATGTCAGAAGCTTAAATTGACTAATTTGGCACGGAAGCGACAACGACAAATATCGAGAGCCAGACTTTATAATAAGACCGTTGGACTACATAATGTGAGAAATAAAATGTGAATAGAACGAATGTCTACTTGGCCAGGACGCTGTTTGTCAGTTAATTTTGTTTACGCTCATCTGGGTTTTACATTATAGAGTTGTGAAGAATATAAGCAAATATATCAAATCGAAAAAAAAAACGAAAAATTATCATACCCCTACTAAACTTATTTGGGGTGTTTTAATATTCCTGAATAATTCTGAGAATGTTGTCAAATTATTTTACATGGAATAACACATGCACGGGTCTCGCCATGGGCTTCCATAGTTGTAAATGGGTTAAAGGAACTTAAAGCTTGACATTTTTTTAAGCCTACAAAATTCGTTAATTTAAACTTTTCAAATTACTTGTCACAACATTTCCGAGTGGTTCTCGGATGCACTCCCTGTTGATCAACATCAAGAAGTACAACGAAGAAGTACCATTGTATATTAAACAACACAATTTTGAGCAAATGTGCATTGCTTGTTCCCGGCAGGTATTATGTTCAACAGCATTGAATTTCCACAAGCGATTCTGTTTGCAAATGAATGTTCTAACAACTGAATCACCCATACTCAAGCCTAGACCTCCCCCCCTGTAATTTGTGAAAGAAGTGACAACTAATTATTATGACGATGCATTTCCATATGAAATGGTCTTGTGTTGAGCAGAATCGATCATTTGAGCGATATAATCACCAGCTCGGGGTCATCATGTTAGTGTAGTTTTTAGTGTTGTTTACTTAATACAGATTGTATTCCTTTACAAACCTTCAAGCCACTTGTGATGAAAATTTAGGACAAACTTTAGGACGATTTTTAACTTTTTACACTTTACAAGTTTACTCACTTTGAAGCAACTTGTAATTACTGACTTACATACAACTTTCATCCCAGTTTCACAAATCTGTTGATTCCTCTTGCATTACGAAGCTGTTGGGTGTATTTATAAGTATATTGTTCTCTTCTTATTTTTACAGTGATCATGGATTGGAATATATATATATATATATATATATATATATATATATATATATATATATATATATATATATAAATAAGAAGAGAACAATATACTTATAAATCAATCTATATATTATTTGTATGTGTAGTCGTACGGTTACAATACAGAGTTCAATACGCCCGTATGTAACGTCGTATTGCACTGTAGCTGCTTTTCTAAATGCGATTTATGTTATTCAAAATATTTTTGGATCGCTCTCGTCGAATACATATAAATATAGATAGATATAGATAGATAGATAGCGGTGACTACTGAGTATTCCCCAGGCCTGCTTAAATTAGTCTGTAGCTAGTCAGAACTGTCTAGTGGTTTTCAAAAAGGAACTTTTTTTATATCTTTTTGTAGTATTTATCTTTCCTCTTTGTAATTTATTCATAGTAACTTTAGACAAGTTACTACAGGGCTTGTAAGTTTGAAATTGTGTTAGCCCCACTGTCTACATTATATATTCTATTAAATTCTATACCTGAGTGATGTAGGTTTTTGACACAGCTTGCAGTAGGTCAGTGATAAGTATATACTTCCTATCTTTTATCATACTCATGACATAAAGACAGAGCTATCAGTAATGGTTGTCAATCAGATATATCTTTGAAGTGAAAGTCGTGGACCTTAATGTTGAGACATTATCATAGTCATGGTATTGATGTTGAGACATTGTCACAGTCGTGGACCTTGATGTCGAGACATTGTCACAGTCGTGGACCTTAATGTTGAGACATTATCATAGTCATGGTATTGATGGTGAGACATTGCCACAGTCGTGGACCTTGATGTCGAGACATTGTCACAGTCGTGGACCTTAATGTTGAGACATTATCATAGTCATGGTATTGATGTTGAGACATTGTCACAGTCGTAGACCTTGATGTCGAGACATTGTCACAGTCGTGGACCTTGATGTCGAGACATTGTCACAGTCCTGGATCTTGATGTTGAGACATTGTCACAGTCGTGGATCTTGATGTCGAGATAGCAGATCTTGATGTCGAGACATTGTCACAGTCGTGGGTCTTGATGTTGAAACATTGTCACAGTCATGGATCTTGATGTCGAGACATTGTCACAGTCATGGATCTTGATGTTGAGACATTGTCATAGTCGTGGTATTGATGTCGAGACATTGTCACAGTCGTGGATCTTGATGTCGAGACATTGTCACAGTCATGGATCTTAATGTTCATGTAATATGTTATATGAAATGTTCATATGTTGAATACGCCATGGCGTATCGGATCGTTTGTCAAATATAAAATCCATAAGCGGGTGATTGTGGGATATCACTACTTAAATGTGGAAAATTTACGACGGGAAAGTCGAAATCGTTTCGTTTGTCGTATAGCTTTGTTATTTTCCCGTCTGTTTCTATAGTTAGTAAAATTTCTAAGTATTAAGCGTGTTTCTTGATTCTGTTGTGTCTTTGATTTCTAGTGCACTGGGCTATATCGCATTGACATATGTATGAAAATTGTCATTATTAATCAACAAAACGTCGTCAATATATCTAAATGTCAAATTAAAGGGCACCGCTAGCTTTTTCTTCTTTTGATTCAGCAGTTTCTGAATGAAGTCTGCTTCGTATGAATAAAGGAACAGGTCAGCAATAAAGGAGCACAATTGGTTCCCATAGGAATGCCGACAGTTTGTTGAAAGACCACGTCTCCGAACATTACAAATATATTGTCTATTCGAAATCCCAACATGTGTATTTATGTGTAGAATCAGAGTGGTGTTGGACAAATAGTATAGTGATAACCAATCACTAGATATTTAAATTTTCAAGTACCACCTTTAGTGAAAAACAGTTGTTCATGATGCTAAAATGTCTCTTTTAATTTTTATGTGGTATTGTTGTGTAAAGAGTAGAGAAGTCGTATGTTTTGATACTGCGAATCTGAGAAAAAGTGTGTGCCTTTAAATTATCTAAAAGTTGTATAGAATTTTTAAGTATCCACATCTGATTTACACCGCTTCTGGAATAAGCAACTGTACAGTATTACTGAAGTTTCTCCTTAACGGCTGTCAGTATATTTGTAAGGAGTTAAAATAAAGGTTTGGTAGAATATTTGCTGGATCCTGCTATGCACCTCCGCTTAAATGGGGTTTTGTAAAGTTTAGGTATTCAATATAAATATGGTAGCTCAAAATCAGTATCGGTTGTAGGTACATCAAAAGAACGTAATACGGACCTTTGAAAGTGGGCATCGTGTGTTTGTAGGATTACCAGAATTCGTATTAAACCCTAGTTCTTCTAATAAACAATTATCGTAATACAAATAAAAACTATATCATTTGAGGCTTTGTCTGCTGGGACAAGTACATATTGGTCATGTAATCTATCCAGCTTGGTTATCACTTCTGGATAACATAGTTCCTTTAAGTTTCCTAGTACGAGATTTTATCAACCATCGTACAGCTTTAAGTCATTCAGACAAAGTGTCTGGTTCCACGTCTTCATGTTTGGCCAGTATCTTTGTATATCACGGACCAAAACTATGAAGACCACTTGATATGTCAAACTGATCGGTCAAAGTTTCCTAATCGTTCAAACTCATATAAGTTTTGCAAACAATTTTATAGTCAAAATAATAAAATAAATGTTAAGCTTCAGTATTGAAAAAATTTGGTGACTTAGGGCCCAGAACATTAATTAATTAATTAATTATTAATTAGCTTCTATTTGAATTTGACTTCAAACTCAACGTCTCAGGTCGGGCTCGTAACTTCTCCATGGCACCAGGGCCGAAGTAACCAAAAGGTCAAATAGCTTTCCAGGATTTTAAGATAAAAACACACCAAATTTATGCTGTATACTCAGTTTTGTATATTTATGAAATGGGGTTGTAAATATTTGTGAATATTATTGCTCATTTGATGAAAACTTCCGAAAAAAAAAAAAATTGAATACCATTCTATAGGTGCTTTTTATTTTTAGGAAAAGTTCATAAATTTGACCGACAATGTTTTTGATGTGAATGATAACAGATAATTTTGTATTTCCTAGTCGGCAACTGGAGGGTCGCAGGTTCAAGCCTCGGCAGAGGCGGCTGGTTTTTCTGACCTTTGGATGAGATTGTAAAAACCGAGGTCCTGTGTCACAGTAGGGGACGGCACGTTAAAAAACCCTCACTGCTCAAATGGCCGTAAAGTTCCAAGCATAGGACAAAATATGAAGCCATTCACAACAAATGTTCCCTAGTCCATCACATTCAGAAATTTAGCAAGGAAAACTAAATAGTCAAAATAATGATATATGGTTTAGCTTGAGTATTCAGTAAATTTGGTTACGTTGGGTCCTGATCCTATCTTTGTTCTTTTCCCAGAAGTCTGTTTTGTCCATTGTTCAACCAATTTTTATATTGTCTTTTAAACTTCCTAATAGATCTAGTTAATGCTCTGGTATCCGTGCTTTTTATAGTTTTATGAATTTTCATGTGTCTACACATTTTAAATATTTTCATTAATTTTCATGTAAAAATAGAGTTTATTAAGCTCACGTTAAGTTTGAATTTGAACCCAAAGTTGTTTATATTTGTTTCTCAATGCATGTACGTTTTTAAAATATACAAATGGTTTATCATCATTCAAAATTTTTATATGAATTTCAATTTCAAATGGGAAAAGATATTAAACATGAAAACATGTGAAATTTGTATAACCTAAGTGAATTTCAGGTGAAACTAATATTACAGATATGAAATTCAAATAAATTCTAGTTTAGGTGTGTGGTTGATTTTCAACACGTAATTTGGAAAATTATTTTGTACCAGTCAGAATTAAAATTTACTTCTATAAATTTCCCTGATTAAAGCACATATTTGTCTATATTTTCAGATAAATCTGAAAGTAAATGGATTTTTTATGTTGCTTTCTCGTGATGTTTTATTTTGACGTTTTAGATTTCACTTTTTTATAGAGATGAACATACAGAAACAAGATTTATGTATAAAGTGTGTTTTGGGGGATATCATATATTTTATCTTTTATTATAAATTAACCACTTAGAAAATGCCTTTGCTCAATATCCAGAAAAAGCCCAGTGCAATATCATCAACAACATCGTCCAATATTTAGAAAGTTAGTCAATATAAAAAAATTTTCATATATGAACATGCCTGGGGATCTCATCTGATGGTAACTTCATTTGTGTAGGAGAAATCTAAATTACGTATACAGAAAATAATACATGTACATAAACAAGAAAATGACGAAATGTACATAAACATGGCAAAATGTACATAAACATGGCGAAATGTACATAAACAAGAAAATGACGAAATGTACATAAACATGGCAAAATGTACATAAACAAGAAAATGACGAAATGTACATAAACATGGCGAAATGTACATAAACAAGAAAATGACGAAATGTACATAAACATGGCGAAATGTACATAAACAAGAAAATGACGAAATGTACATAAACATGATGAAATGTACATAAACAAGAAAATGACGAAATGTACATAAACATGGCGAAATGTACATAAACAAGAAAATGACGAAATGTACATAAACAAGAAAATGACGAAATGGATTTCGGAACCAGCTGATTATTTTACACTAAAGTAATATTTTGCTCATATAGCAACATTTAAACTACAAACTTCTCAAAAGCTAAGATATTCATTTTTACAGTGGGTAAATCTTAAGACTGATTTGGAAATATATTTAGATTTATAATTTGGCCTTCTATGATGCCACTTTTTCTTCCGGAAATATACATTCATATTAAATAAGACCTCCACTGATGAAGTCTTATTGACAGAAACGAATGTTTTGAGCAAATTTGTTTGACCTCTTTTGTAAATACTTTCACTTTGGTATTTTTAATAACTGTCTTCATAAAAGTGTTTATGATTGGCCCATTCCATATCGGCCAGCAATGTCAGGCCAACGTGAGACGCATCAACCCAATTACTGGACCAAATTATACTAGTTAATTACTTACCCTAATATATGTTACATCGATTTTGTTTCACTACAATAAGTGCACAAAAACAAAGAAAATTCAATTACTATTTATTTTCATTCTGATGGTTTAAAAATAGAAAAATGCTTAACAAGTACAATTACTTCAGTGTTGTTTAAAACAATGATTCAAATACTCTGTACAGAATTATCCCTTCAAGTGATTTAAAAAAAACCTTGTAACAATTACCAAAGTATTCATTCAATAAACCAAGTTCTGTTAATTTAGCTTGAGCAGGTACATAATTCTTGCTCATTTTATATTATTTATTTCTTCAGCTGATGTTCGTTAAATACTAATAATATATCATTAGTATCTGGCAAGAGATTAAAATTCATTCATAATGCATCAATTGCACTTTTAATTGTTATTTTTCCTGTTCAATTTCATGCACATTTCATTAGGAAAAACTGGCAAGACACAGGTCTACATGAGAATCAGCATTGTGTTTATAGATAAACAAGAGGCCTCAATACCAGCAAAGTCTGACTCAGAGGTCATACGAATGTTGCTGTCCCTGACCTAGATATACTCAAATTAAAAGTTGAAATTTCTAAAAAAAAAACAAAAAAAACACAGTTTATGCAATATGTCTTCATACTACCTGTATGATCATAGATGGAAAATGGTCACAATAAATGAGCACAGGCACTCCAAATATTATTCCCTATTATTAATTAACTGCAGTAATACTGACCTAATACAAGATTTTGTACCCAAACAATATGAAATTCAAAACTCGACCAATATCGACAAAACTAAGTCAATGGCCTAGTTACTGCGCCTCAGTCTGTTGTATCGACTTTCAGCTTGGCCTCAGGCCAATATGACAAGACTCTCAGCACAATAACAAGGTCAATATACTGTATTCAGGGAAATTTTTCGCCCCTGTTTTATTTTCGCCCTTTTCGCCCTCTGCGTCAGTGGGCGAATTCAAAACTGGGCAAATTCAAAATGGTAAATTCATGTATTTTTAATAATATAAGTCTGGGCGAATTTAAAATGGGTGAAACCGTTTGCAAGTGCATTATGGCGAAAAATAACACAGGGCGAAAATAACACGGGGCGAAAATAACCCTGTATACAGTAGTAATCACCAATTTATAACCCTATAGGCCTGTTATTATTTCTTTGTTGCTCCAGTAATGACCCCTTGCAGTAGAAAGTACAGCTCGCAAGTGGAAGGTCCCAAAATTTATTCCTGGTACAAGGTCATACCACAGAAAGATGTTGACTTTTCCCAAGCACTAAAGTAAACATAAGAAGTGAAAGTCATGTGTGGAATGTGAGACAACATTATCTCGTTCACCCCTAAAGTCATATTTGGACTGGTCTAAGTCATTGATTTACACAAGAGTCCCATTATTTTTCAGGGGGTGATGAGTGTTAAGCAAACACACAATTCGTCCCAACATTTGGTGATTTCCCTGCTACTCAGAAATGACATTTCCAAGACAACCGTGACTACAACCAGCATTGCCAGATGTGGCTAGTCCATACCATTTGTGACCATAACTAATGACAACATTACTACTTTAATGCTCTTCAATATAAAGAGTTACAGCCAGGGGAAACCACTCAAAACTAAACTTAACACAGAAAGTGTGTATTCCGATTAAAGAACTTAACCCCTGAAAATAATGGCCTCAACTAAAAATCAATGACACAGGTCAGTCCAAATGTATATTTCAGGGTCAATGGGTTAAGGCACCAATTCGAGATTACGCCATAATATATTTTCTCAAAAACATCTGGCAGAAAGCGTGTAAACTCTCTGGAGATTGGTATATGGAAGTTTGAAAATCTTTAATTTTGAAAAAAAAAATAAGAATATGCCAGTTGGGATGAAAATCTGCAATTTCACTTTAATTAGGCTAAATAGTCCATGATTTGTAACTGCACTAAATTTAAGCACTTCAAAATAAGAACCCCTACAGGAATATAAACTCCAATGAAACTGACATTCAAATCATTGAAATGAACACCAGTCTGCTTCTTTAGTCTGATAAATCATTTCCTGGATCTGTACTCTATTTGTCTGATCTGATCCTCATGCTTGACTTGAAATGACTGTATTTGTTGATGTTGAATATTCATGATGTGGAAATCTTCAATGTGGAGGCTCATAAGTATAGTGTGGACATCTTCAATGTGGAGGCTCATAAGTATAGTGTGTTATGTTTTGTGTGAATATCTACAAGTCTCTGTAATGTCTCACCTGCCTTGGGATTTTTCTGTGAAATAAAGATACACAAAGGCGATAAAATTTCTTCACTTCTTTATATATCATACAATTATTAACTTTTGATGAAGTTGACACCTTGATTTATCAACCCCTGGGAAGTGATATTCACCCTGGACAATGGCAAATGAGGTGAATATCATTTTTTCTGGCGTTGATAAGACCGATATTAAAGTCTACAATTGTTTTTTTTACCGATTATCTTATATAACTTAAACAAGTATGGTGGTGACATGATTGTTTGCCCTACTTATTAATACTGTATAAGCAGGATTTTTAGCGAGGGTTCAAATTTTGGCTTTATAAGCAAGTGTTAGGGTTGCTAAAATTGATTTAATTTTTTGTTTGGAATCATAAAATCGCCAAATATACTTCTCACTAAAATTATATATAGTTCTTTTAGGACAAAACACCAAATATGCTTCTCACTAAAATTTCCACTTATACGGATATCAAACAACAACCGATACAACAAAACACATAATATATCAAGATGTTCGACTTGGTTTGTAACACTGCTGTAAAAATCTGTTTGCTTCTAATCTTTAATTCTAACCCATAAGATCTATATGGTGTAAACTGAATTTATTATTTTTAATCAATCCATGGGACTTATAAACAAAATGCAAAATTTAAAATTATGAGGGGTGGTAGAAAAGAGTGGTTTTATCAGTATATACACTTACCTCTACAATGTCCTTTATGGGTGTCAGTTGATGGAGAGGTAGAAATGTTTTCAAAGTTGGGGGTCTAGACCCTGTTGTTTTTTTTTATCACTTATAGGTCTATCAAGGTAAAGTGGCACATCCAGGGTTTTGTCAAAAACCAAATCAATAAATCAAATCCAAAAATAGGAATGCACAGGTAAAACGTGACTCCATGTATTACTGCAGCACTATTATTTTTGTTGCCAAAAATAAGTCTGTCACCCCCATTATGTTTTAATTTAAGACTCGTTGTGTTTGTAAACATGTGTCAATTTACCTTGGTAGACTTATCCCGTTTCATTTTTAAATCAGAAATTAAACTTACCTCGATGATATCCTTAATGGGTGTGGATTGAAGAAGCGGTATAAATGACTTCATGGTTGGTGAGTCGAGATATATGCTTTCTGTGTAACATATGTATAACACAGTTTTTATGTTGTTTATCTGGCAGTAAGATAAAACTGAAAAACAAAAAAAGAAATCAAAAATTTGAATATACATGTAACAAGATTCTGAGAGTATTAACTTATGGACCCCTATAGCCACAACTGGACTCTTCCATTTCAAAGAACTATAAAGTCCACTGCCAGAATTCAGGGGTGTATGATGTAAAATCTAAATTTTAAAATGTCTTAAGCTGTAATATGAACTTGTTCACTCCCAAATAATGACATTAGACTGTACTACAGTGCAATTTGTATAAATAATTACCTCCTTGGGGAAACAAGATAACCAGTCTTTATGGGGCAATGGTCTTTATATAGAGGTTGATTTGTACAGAAATGGTACTATTGGGGACAACAAAAAAAAAAAGGTCTTTGTGACCAGGTGGTCTTTATACACAGGTGGTCGCTAAAGCAGGTTTTCCTGTATCTATTGATTTGGGTATATCAAAATGTGACCACAGGGATTAATGAGTTTATGAATCAATCAATTTTTGGGTCCCATATCTTTGCAACCATTAAGTGAATGGCTAGTAAATAGCAGTTACAAAAATTAACTAAAACTTTAGCCGCACTTGAACCAGAAGTGTAGTTGGACGCAGACACCTCACCTCATCCATAAACTACAAGAATTCATCTCCTTATAACAAGCAGACATAATTTTTTATTATATTTTTATTTTTTTGCATTATGAATAATGTTTTATGCCTCACTCAGCAATTTTTCAGTTAAATGGGGGTGGCCATTTTTATTGGTGGAAGGGAGAACCCAGTTATAAAAGTACTCAGGAAGAGATCACCAACCTTCCACAGGGAAACTGGCAAACTTTCTCACTAAAATCAGCTTAGGTTCCAAAGTGGGCTTGAAACTGCTGACCAGAAGTGAGAGACTTCATGGTTCAAGATGTGATGCTCTTACCATTCGACCATAGAGGCCCCTTTTTTTTATTGTAACACTAATAAACAGTAGAATGTCAGAAAAAGATTTTATTCAAAATGTTTAAATTAAAACGATGCCAGCACGCTACAATATATACCAATAACTGGAAAACTGTTAACTGTGGCATAAAGCACCAGTAAAATGAATAAATTGTTTTCTTTAAACGGAATTAGCATCATCATCATCATCATCATCGTCATTGTCATCATGTCTCATAAGAAACAAGAGGCCCAATGGGCCTTATCAGTCACCTGGGTAAAACACGATTACAGTGAGAACAGACTGATCACTGGTTCATGAATTTTTTCAAATGTACAAACTCTTTGCCCCTTTTGCAGGCCTTACTGCTTCTAGTCCCTTTGCAATTAGAACCAAATTCCCCAGGGGGTACCAGGTTCACTAAATTTTACAATTTTTGTTCCCCTTACCCTAATGAAGCTTTTTACCAATTTTAAAGATGATTGGCCTAGTACATGTAGTAGTATTCAAGAAGTAGTTAAAAATGTTCAATTGTTTACGGACAACGCACAACTGATGACGACCAAAGGCATAAGTAAATAAATTGAATAAATAAATGAAATAAATTGAATAAACAGATAAACAAAGAGTTAGATGATAGAAGAACTAGCAAACAAAGAAGAGTAACTTTACTTTGAGCTGGAAGTCCCGTTACCACATTCGGTTGTTCTAAGAATGGACAGAGTGGTGTTGCTTTACATCTTGTCGATGTCAATCCTCTGAGGAATGGCGTCTCCATTTCTGACACGGGATTATCTCCCTTGAATTCACTTGTAAATGCTGCAGCTAATACAGAAACATAGGCATCGTCCAGGTTTATGTTTGGTAATAGCTGAAACCAGATCACATACTCTGATGAGTTGTATGACAATTGTATGAAGATTCTGAGACAGAGTATGGCTGGACAGAATAACTGTCATAATACTGTCGTCCCAGATCAGGGTGAGTTTGATTTAAACAATATTCATTCTCGAATTCATGACAAAAAGGCCAGATTAAAGTTTTCAAACTTAGATTTTTTTATTACAGTGGAATCTGTCTGAAGAGCCCACGCCATCTGTCACTGAAATGTGGTCTCTCAAGACAGGTGGTCTATTAATAGAGGGTCCATTGGATTGACTGACATTGCCAATTTATAGACCGACCGATATTTGCTTTGCCATTCTGGCCAACAGAATCGCTGTTAAGTAAAAGTTTACCTTATTGACGAATGAATAGGACTGTTCTGGCTTGACATCAACATTACATTGACACACAAGGACCGTTGGCATCTCAATGTTTCTATAAATATAACAAGATTTATCTGTGGGAGAAGTCTGAAGAAATGTGTTGACATCGTCATCTTTCATTCCAGCAAATATGCCACCTATGATCTCATATTTATTATGTGTGATGTAAGTCTGTGTGAAACCTGAAAATGAAAATAAAAAAACAAGATGGTTTGTGAAACACAAATGCCCCCCAGTCCCAACAAATTTCTTTGCTGGCAAATTATATATACTTTAAATATTGCAATGTCCTTCATTTGACCCCAACCCCCAGGGGCATGTGAAGTAGTGAAGTGTGAGCAACCCTTAGATGAACTTACAGTCTAAGTTTGGTTACTGTATCACAATCCAAATTTGAAATATTGCACTTTATATGTAAGCGGGATGAAATTACGGACAGACAGACACACATACAGACAGACAGACGATCCAAACACTAGATGCCCCCAATTGACCTCTCAGGCTGGGAGCATAAAAACATAGCAGAGAAAAACTTATTTAAAGGGGCATTAGCTGTGTTTTATTTCAAAAATGTTCTTTCCTTTTCTTAATTCTTAGAGTGATATAGAACAATAACAAAAAAGAGATACACACACATAAAAATTCTTAAATTTCTATATATTTTGTGGAAATTGCTTGAGAACCCAGTTTGGCAATTATTCACTTGCAACTGATTAATTCAACCTTACTTTTTGTATACTTTAAGCATTCCACACTGGATCTGACCATATTTTCAGCAAATATTAGGACTATAAGATTTTGTATGCCTGTGTATCTCTCTAAATTGTTATTATACATCAAGTACAAGTAGTAAAAGTATAAAAAAAAAAATCGAAAATAAAGTTTTTTGGGTAAACACAACTTTAATTGCCCTTTTAATTTCTTTCTTGCTTTATGCTACTACATCAATATGTATCAAAGTGTTTCTAGAAAAAAAGTCAGACTCTTTTTATATTTTTAACCCTTCCACCCTGAGTATCTGAATGGTATGCTCTTGCTATTGTTTATGGCCAGTCTATTGTGGCCTGTAGGGTTGAAAGGGTTAAAAGTGGAAATTGTTTTAAGAGACCACCCCATGAAATGTGATCTCTAAAGACAGGTGGTGTATCAAAAGAGGTTTTATTAAATGAATTAGATAACCAAGTGGTTTTCAAAATGTGGTGTCACAAGACGGGTTCCACTGCACTTAATTTATAGCAAATAACAAACAAGTTATAAGTCTTAAGGTGCCTTGTCCACACTCTGATGGCAATATACAAATGTAAGTCACAAGTATGTATAGTGGGTGGAAACTAAGATGATGATCACAAACTAATAGATTATGCAAACAAGGTGTTCCATTGAACCGTTTCCCAGGTAGAGTTGAAACGAGTGTTCTCTCCTCCACTATCAAAAACTGGCTGCCACCATAATATCATGGTGTGAGGCATAAAAAAAAAAAAAATGCAGGCGCACTGTAATTTGTACCTGTAGCTGCAGTACCAATAGCTATGATCAATATGTTGCACTGTAACTTATTGTTCTTTGTCTGTTGTAAATCAGCTTTCGCTGTAGCTGTCCATCTCACGTGTACTGCACTGTCAACAACAAAAAAAAGGAAAAGAAAAGACAGATAAAATGCATGATCAAATAAGAGTTATTCATTTCAAAAGACACTTGAACATAGCTCGCTGTTACACCACTGTTATCTACAAATGTACATTTAATATATACTGAAAGTTGGAAGAAGTAACTACGGACACGGTAGGTCATTTATGGTAACGAGGTCAAATTTCAAGAAACCATCTGAAAGGACTAATCATAAAAATTGTACATGTGAAATAATAAAGCTCTTCTACACAAAATCACATTACATGTACATTACATGTACATGTATGTATATAATTCATAAGATGTAGTCACGGTTAAAGTTTTTTTTTTTCATGAACGACACCGACAACGATGGGGCATGACATTAACTCTCTGGACATATTTTTTTTTTTTTGGTGACCTAAGAAAAGGGAAAAAAAAGGATCTACAAATCACCTACATGTAGGCTTATGTCTCCACCCCACTGTGGTATAAATGTGTACCACTGACAAACTGTACATGTATGTGTACTTATTTTAGCGATATTCTAATATCAGCGCCTTTTGCACTCAAGTTATTGCGCTAATTCAAAAGCAGCCCTAAAATTCCTCCATCCTGTCATTCTGCGAAAAATGACAAATTTAACAGTATTTAGACTACAAAATAATCTCTACCCAGTGGATAGTTCAGTATGTGCCATTATGATTACAATATGATGTGTCGTAATTGTGCGAATTCAAGATTGTGCTAATAAGTCTCAGAGTGCTAAAACATGAGTGCGCTAATTTAAATACACATACAGTAATGGCTATTTCATTGTGAATTTACTACTACTGATTCAGATTGTCAACCAATCAGTTATCTGAAATGAAGTAAGCTTTTCCTTATATGGAATGTCACCTCCTTCGCTTTTGATGCTTCACTGTCAACCAATCAAAGAGCATATCAGATTCTGTTATAAGGGATTTTCCACACTCTTTTGGGAATGGGACCTGGGCCTTTTGAATTAGGAATTTTAGCAACATTTTATTGAAATTGGGAAATCTACAATACACAAAACTATGTGAAAATACAAGAATCTCTTCAAATTCATTGTCATTTGACTTCAATTGGAAAATTTTGACTCCAAATTGGGAAAAAATGTATTGATTTTGCATTGGGAATGGGGCCTTATCTATGTCCCATATGATAGGGTGGAAAATCCATGATTATGAATTCAAAATGGGGACAGGATAAAATGTAAATAAAAGTAATGGGTAGCTAGAATTAATGTCTCACATAAATGGACTTATACATTGTATCATGACACAACTTGATACCGGTACTTTTGGATTTTTCTAAAATAACAGGTCAGGTATTATGGTAAGCAAATGACCAAGATTTAGATGGCAGCAATGAGATATAAATAATTAATTAGCCTTATATGGTGTTGTAAAAATGTCACATAATGGGAGGACTTCTGCCCCTGATTTTATCCAAAAAGTTACTTAAAATCAGGGTAGAATTTTTGTCCAAGATGGGTTTCTGGTAGAAGTACTTTGGGAAGTGGTGCATATAAATGCCAAAATTATTTCTATTTGCCGAAATCACCAAAAATGTAACTGAAATTACCACAGAGTAATAGAATTTTACATGAGCGTTTGAAATCTTAAAACCAGAGGGAAAGAACATGACTATCAAGAACGAAGCTTTGCCGAGTTCTCTATCAAGAATGAGGCTTTGCCGAGTTCTGGATTTTCATGTTCTTTCCCGAGAGTTTTAAGATTTCTCTGTCCACGACAAACAATCATGTTCGATTCTTTTTCTCCCACATTTTCAGTCTTTAAAACAGGGCAAACCTCAATAAAACCATGTGTGCTTTAGCCTTGGGGCATATGAATATGTAATATAATTATCAGTCACGCTGATAATTTGCATGTTCAGTGTACACAAACAAACAATCATGTTTGATTCGTTTTCTCCCACATAATGTCCAAATTTCCAGTCTTTACAACAGATAATTAAAAGTAGGAGAAAATGTTATTATTTATCAGAAAAAATTATTTATTTTATAAAATTTTACTTTAAATGTCAGTAAAAGTGTATAGTTGAATCTTCTTAGCAATATTAAATGTCTTTCTCATTTGATGAGTTTCCAAGGAGATCAATGTCAATGATTTTTTTAAATTGGAAAGCCATTCAATTTTATTTAATCTAATAGTTTACATGTATATGAATTTAGTTATTTGGGCATCTTTATCTTAGTTTCTTCTTCAGTTTTATTATTTTACTTTAAATAATGGCATTTGTTATAAAATAAATTTTTTTATTATGAATGACATCATTATCCATCATTTCCGTGATAACTTAGGTAACATTTATGGTAATTTTGGCAACTTATAATTATTTGGCTATTCCGGCTAATAGTTGTATTTTCGGTATTTATATGCATCCTTTGGCGAAAGTTATTTCCCTTTGAGAGAAAAAAAAATGTGTTGGATATTTCGAACAAAATGGATTTACTTCCTTTGTCATGGTCAATTACTCAAGATACTTTAGAACTTAGAACACTGTTGTGTTAAAATTTAAAGGTAAGTATCTATACTTTTGATTTACTCAGCAAATACCCCTGACTCAAAACTAAAAGTACAGGGTACTTGTTTCTATCGAAAGCCGGGAAGGGGGGGGTAAACATTACTAAAATGTTTTCATGGCGATAGGGGTATTAATGTTTCGTGATTAGATTTGTACAAAACATTGGGCAAGCAAAAACATTAGTCTACTTCTTTAAGTCGTCAAAACTATCCTCTTCGTCATCTTCATCAACTGCTCTCGAGATGACTGGCAAAACTTCACCAAAGAAAGTCGCCATGCTTAAACAACAATCAGTGTTATACACACGCTTCACATTCACGAAAAATCCAAAACCAAGTCGCATTGCGGATTTTTTTTTTTAAAAGGCATATCGGAAAACATCATCCATATGATTTGCACCTATATAAATGGGGCATGTTTTTTATATTTCTAGATAAATAAAAATGATAATAAATAAATTTAATTTTTTTTTAAAAAGTAGTCTAGATCTAATTAAATAGATAAAGTGAAAGAATTCGTTAGCTAAATGAAGTGTCGTAATGATTTTAACGTGGTATGCATGCCTACATGTTGTAACAATATCTACTTCACAATCTCATGAGCCTGGATTGACAAAATCTACAGATCTCTATATATCAGATCAAATGTCGCCCTAGTATTGTACAGAAATTGAATAAATTTTAATTGTATTGACAAAAAGTAATAGAAAATTCATATGTATTTGTGTTAATTTCATTCTTATATTCATTGTGTCACAGGCTCGTCGGAAGTGGAAGGGGGAAGCCGTTCGCGGAAATAATGTAATTCTAAAACTAAAATATCTGCTAAAATTGAATGATCGTCAATAGTATCGATGATAAAATTATCATATTTCGATCAGTGGCGGATCTAAAAAATGTTCAAATGGGGATGTTGAGGCAGGTGACCGGATGACAGAATTATACTATCCTGAGATATAGGTCTAGTATATCCCTTTTTACGAGTTGATGGAACATCAACGCAGGTATGTTAACTTAAGTTGTTAATTGGGAACAAGTCAAAGCACATTTTGCAGTGTGGTGTTAATAACACATTATATTGACGCAAAATTACACATGTATGTGCATTTCAGCAACATAAACTTAACTTCAAGATTGAAATTTCCAAATCACATTTTTATTCGTATATTTTTGCTTTTTAAAATGACGAAAATATAGTAACAATTCGCTGAAAAATATAAGTCTACAAGACTATTTGAAATATATGCTATTAAAGGTCAACTCGGCGTCCTTTATGAATTTTAAGATATTGTAAATTTGCTTTAGAATGTCATTTTTTAATTATTTTTTACCATTATACTCTTGTGATAGAATTGACATTAAAAGCGATACACTGGACTGTTAACAATTCTTGCGCAATATATAATAATATGCAAATGAGTTTTGGTCAAGTTTCCCTTACTGTGTATTGGCGAGATCTGTCCGTGAAGTTGGACATAGAATTAAGTTGCGTCATTCCTGATTCATGTGAGAAACTCGCGGCAGTCTTTAAGTTTGGAAAATGTTTTACATGTAGTACTCACGTTAGGCCAAATGTCTGCCCCGATTTTCAGTTACTTTTTTGTAAAACCTTATTTTACCGAATTAAAAAGTATTCAGTATATCGAGTGTATTTATACCTCATTAAAACTTACGATTGCCATCAACTTGTATCAGTACTTTCAGTACTTTGATTCTAATATTAAATAATTGGGGAATAATCTCTTCCACTTTGGCTGGTAAGCCGTTGGGGGAATTTATTGCCTATTTGAAAATGATTTTTAATACTAGAGAATGATTTTCAAATATTAAAATATATTTCTCTTGTAATATTAATATTAGGAAGTTTTTTTCAATATTAGAAAGTGATTTTTTCTTTTTCATATTAAATCATGGGGTCGAATAAATATATATATTCATAAGGCCTGCCTTCTTGTATATTTATTTGAAAGATACATTGTATATGGTTTCCTATGAGAACATATCCAAGTTTATTAAGTTTATTTTTTTATTTGTTTAAATAAATAAATCTGTTAGTTTCTAATTCAGACAATCGAAATATATAATGAAACTCTATTTAATTCGTTGTTTCAGGGTGAAAATTCTATTGAAATTCGATAAGAAATGGCTCTATGATCTCAGCAATTGCTGACAATATATATGTATTTTTTATGTATGTGACTTTGTGTAGGATTGTGTATTGTTCATATACCCGTGTTTACATATCTACAGGCCTTATAAATACATCTATCTAATTATGACAATATGGAATTCATACACGCACGTGGGAGGCGGATCTGTCGTAATTTTGAAAAATAAAGAATTGTGATGACCACGATCTGAGGTAAACAAAGGTATTCCAGTCATCACTTCCGGTTTGCTGTCGAAAGAAAAATAATAACAAACGTCTGATGGTTAACTGCGACATTTAGAAGGTGACATGTTTAGTTCTGTAACAAATTGGTTTAGTGGTGAGGGAGAAAAAGTCAACGAAAATAATTCTCAATCAGAGGACAAAGAAAATTGTCCGAAAAGCCAAAATGGCGAAGATCCTAAAGACACTGAATCGGAAAAATCAGGTCAAACTGCAGGGGCAGATAAAGCAGAATCAAACGAAACGACTGGTACAGAATCTACTGAGGACGACTCGATAGAAAAAGCATTAGAAGATGTCTCAGCTAAAGCATTGACTGCTGCGAAAGAGTGGGGAAGTAGGTATCTAAAATGAAAATAGGGGATAGTGAAGCCTCAGTCTAGAGCTTGCGTAATCGGCAAAATAAATCTCCTTTGTATATTGATCAGCTGTTGTTACTTCTGTGTATTGACGATACGCTTGACTGATTTTTGTTGCATACTGTATGTTTCATCATGTGGGAAATCTGCCCTCCATGATAATGAAACAGATCAAAACAAAGCTTTCAGGTGATTGAAATAGAGTAAGACGCAAAGGACTAATGGACATCCACGGAAATAGAGATGATATATCATTGCTTTATTTAGAATATGACAAATCGTTTTCTATTGATCCCAGGTTCCTAACATCTTGTCGTTTTAATGATAATATAATTATCATGCCTGACATGCTTTTCTTTCAGTTCTTTTCTTATAAAATGTATTTTATTGATCTTGATAAACATATACATATAACTAAACTAACATATTGCCTTGAAACGAGTGTAGCCCAGTCATTGTTGCATCATAACATAGTGATACACATCGTAGCAAAATACATGTATAGTGTTTGAGTGGTGTTTTACATTTTGTGCATTCCGTTAAAAGTTTTTCATTTATATGGATTGATGCTGATTGAGGGTTCTTTTACATGCATGTCACAATGGGTGCCATGCTGCGATTTCTGTGACATACACTTAGGACTTCAGGTTTATATCTCACCAGAATTGCCCCAACATTAAATGCATCAGGTTATGGAAAGTCACATGTCATTTTATTGGAATCACATGCTTTAGATATATGTACAGGGATAGAAATTAAACTCTGCAATCAAGGAGCCATCTGAGCTTGTATGTCAGGATTTTTGGAGCCCAGTTGCATGTCTGGAAGCCCAGAAGCTTGGTATATTCAATTTACCGGAATATCAGTTGAAATTTGTGAAAGCGCATGATGTACCCCCAAATGTTCAGTAGCCAACTGACATGACTGAGCTAACAAACTCTGAAATCTACTAACCCAGCTCAGTTTTTACTCACCATGGGCTACTGGTCCCCTGCTAATTAAGTAATTTCTATCCCTCCATGTATATTATGGGAAGAAAAATGATATCAGAAATACTACAAATCATGTACATGCACTGGAAAGACAGTTTTTAGGAATCTAGTAAGTTTTTAATGAATTTGGGATTATTAATTCATCTTCAAATGTAAATCCTAACCGATGAATATTTACTGTAATGTTAAGAAGCAACAATGGCCAAACCTTGCTCACTTATAAGACCATGCCTTAATTAGTTCATGACATTATTACAGTATGTATTTATGGTAGTTACCATTACTTTGAGTTATGTAAATGTTATGGCTGTACTGTGTTGTAGCTTTGTCCCTGTTACATTTGGAGGTAGGAGCTGGATTAACCCTTTCAACCCTACAGGCTACAATAGACTAGCCATAAACAGTAGAAAGAGCATATCATTCAGATATCCAGGAGTGAAAGGATTATTAATAAGCTTTACTTAGCTTATTTCTGGATCTTTAAATAGTCCATACATTTGTACCTGGGCTGATGCAATGTCTTTGTACCTGTTCACAGCTCAGTAAAAACTGTTTAAACTATAAGTACATGTACATGTATATGAAAGTAAGATCTAGAGTAGATCTACATGTACCGTAAATGGAATGGATTGAACTTATATAAATTTGTGAAGCTAAATATACAAATACAGTTAAACCTGCTATAGTGGCCACCTCTATATAAGGATTACCTGTTTATAAAGACCAGTTTTTTTTCAAGTCCCTAGACTGCATACTTCAACTAAATTGAACCTGTGTATAAGGGTCACCTGCACAGACAGGAAAATATTTTGTGGTCCTTTGGGTGACCCTATATACAGGTTTCACTGTATATCCCTTAATTAATCTTGACTGTCTTATCCAGGTTTGTTTTTCAAACAGCATTTGATTGGCAAAGCTATTTCCCATTATGTTGTATGTAAAAAAGTTCAACAAGAATTAAAGTCAGTGTGACCAGTGAACCATTGTATGGTTCAGTAAATCTACACTCTCTACAATGTACATGTTTTTTCAGATTTTACACGGGGCATCTTCCCACTGTGATCCGTGGAAAAATTACGAAACACGTGAGCCGTACTGTGCATGTACTTTGTATTTATATTGCTGTGAGTGTTATACATGTATGGTGTTCTAGAGTATTGACCCTTTGTATGAAAGAACGCACAGCTCTAAGAACTTGGGAGAAACAGGTCTGAAGGCCTAAATATGCATATACAATGTCTGGTTATATGAATAAATTTTAATTTGGCAATTATTTTTGTAATTTTGATCAGTTACATATTAAAGGGGCATTAGCTGTGTTTAACACCCCCCCCCCCCAAAATTATTTCTATTTTTTTTCTTCTTTAACTACTTGTACTTGATGTACAATAACAAATAACAGCTAAATACGGGCATAAATCTCATATTTCTACTTATTTGGTTTGGTGAAAATAAGGTAATGTTGATCCAGTATATATGGTATTGGTATTCATATACAAATAGTAAGGCTGAGTTTATCAATTGCAAGTGAAAAAGTGCCATACCTGATACCTAGGTTTCTTAAGTAATTTTCAGGGAATTTAAGAAATTTTATGCCTATGTATATATCTTTTTTATCCTTGTCTATCAATCTAAGAAGTAAAAAAAATTTTAAAAAATATTTTTGAAAAAAAACAAAAACACAGCTAATGCCCCTTTAATTTCTGATGCTTTATAGGTATAAAGTACACTGTATTACATTCACAGGTATTTAATTTTGCAGTATTTTCTTTGACCACAAATATACATGTAACTGAATCAAATTCCCTGCGAAATAAAAGCAACTGTTCAGTACATGATTGCATTATATCAACATTATTTCTTTGAATTAACATTTACAGATCCGGGATTTGCCAGAGTATGTATACATATATGTGTTGCACCAGCCCTTTTTAGTTCAATTGAGGGATTGTTCCAGGGATTTTCCTAGGCTGCTTCTGGGTCTGGTCACAGGACCCATTCCCAGTGCAAAATTGTATTTTCTCCCAAAATTGTGCAAAAATTCCCAATTTTGAAATTCAAAATAAAAAAATATTGTATTTTCAAACAAATGTCTCAAATTAAGTGTTTCTATTTAAGTAAAAAATATTGTATTTTTTCACAATTTTCCAGACCTTGGACCCAGAATTTTGGAGGTAGGAAAATCCCTGTCTTCACTCGTTATTTTATGATCAGTTTTTGTTGTATGTCTTAGAGTATGTTTTTTTTGCTTCATACATGTACTGTCGGAGTACTGATACTGATTGAGCACTCTTCAGATTGAGGTTAACTCTGTCCAATGAAACTAAGTAATGAGTTACCCTCTACATGTATTTCCTCATCTCAGGAACCACTGATCATTTCCGCCACCTGATACCTGTTATTATTTAGAAACTATCGAGTTTGGCGATAAGTTGAATTTCCGCATCTTGGGGAAAATAGAGATGCTGTTATTTAATTTGGTATCAAAGATACATCTTTAATAAACCAGGACAACAGTTTCAGTATTAAGTAATTTTCTTGTTTATTTACTTATTCAATTACCCGGTCTTACTTCTGTGCCTGGCTTTACGCAACGCGATCTCTAGCGACCAATTAGCTACTTCATTGACCACCTTCACCTATGGCGGTATATCAAAATAATTGGTTTTTTGAAATGGACGTTTGTTTCAAATATAGGGTGGTGGATGGCAACAATGAATTTGACATTATAAAGAGAATTTTATATACATGTAGCAGGAAAAATATTCCTAAAAAAATGTGTTGTTATTGCGAGAATAGTGATGAATTGAATGGCAATAATTCAAGATTTGACTGTAATTGTAAATTCAATGGAATCTGGCTCAAAAACACTACTTCTTAACTTGGATATTACGAAACCATGTAAAAATGGAGAATGTCATTCAAGTTGTACATGTACGTGCATCACATTTTAAAAACTATGAAATCTCAGCACAGAGTGGAGCCTGGTTGGTTCCAGCGCTGATTCTGTAGGGTAATTTGCAGGTTTACTTTCAGAGAAATATACATTGCATCAGTACAGTGATGTTGTTTGCCTAAAATAACACGTACAGTACCTCTGAAATTTGGCTGTTTCCCCCAGAGAAAGTTTACCAATTTGTCAAAAAAGGGGTTTAAAATTATCTGAAATTAGATGTACCATTTTCCCGATCGTTGATACGGTAGTCTCGGTAGTACTCTATAAGAAAATTTGAAATGTTTTTTTTTTTTCATGTCATAAACCGCTTTTGAGATCCAAACTAATGAGAAACAACCATGTATTCAGTTTTCATTTGAAATATAATTATATATTGATTATATTAACTTCAAATTCAAGATTTAGTACAAATGTTTCATTATTCAAAATTTCCAAATTTAGGGGGGGGGGGAGATGCCCCCCCCCCCCCCCCAAAAAAAATGAGTGGAGGTAGTTTTGAAAAAAGCCAACAAAATCACTGCAGTACAATGTAGGTATACCGGTACATGTGTCACAGGGGCTTGTTATTATCAGTGGGCACTTGTTAAACATTGTCTTAATATGATACATGTACTATATTGTATAATACATGGTCTCAGTATGAGAATGGTTCTACATGTACATATGTATACATTGTATGCATACACAGAAAGTTATATCTATGCATTAGGCAGGTTTAAGAGAGGATTACATTTGCACTACATATTTCAACTTTAAGTTTATCAAAAGTAGTCCTGGTATCATTAGAGCCATCAAAATGAAAGAAAATTTATGTGTAGGGATGCATGCAGCACATTGATGGAGGTCCGTCATATACTTGAGCTTGTACATATTATATGTCATTATACAGTACGACATTATCAGTTATATGTATACAATACAACATGGTCTGTTATACAATATGACATGATCCAATATATAATATTACATGATCTGTTGCATGAGATGACTTGATCCATTATACATGTACAGTCTGATATGATCTGTTCTACAATATGACATGATCTGTAATATAATTTGACACAATCCATTATAACAATATGACATGATATATTATACAATATGACATGATCTATTATACAACATGACATGATCTGTTATATAACATGACACTATCTGTTATATAACATGACACGCTCCATTATACAATATGACATGATCTGTTATACACTAGGACATGATCTATAATAAAGTAGTCCTTTGAACTTCGGCTTATTGAAGTTCCACTGTATGTTTTATGAATAATTGTACAGAAGATGAAATATATAATAATACAGTAAAATTTGCTTTAGCGACCACCTGTGTATAAAGACCATCTAGTCACAATGACCGTGTTTTGCTGTCCCCAGTAGTACCATTTGTGTACAAATCAACCTCTATATAAAGACCATCTCCCTATAAAGATTGATTTTGTTGTGTCCATAAAGGGTCTTTATATACAAGTTTCACTGTACACACACAAGAAAGGACTGTTCAAATATTCATGACCGTTATTTTGTATCATTTCAGGTTATCTCTATTCCTTCAGCAAGACTGCCAGCAAAACTGTAGCAGAAAAAGCCAAACAGTTCAGTAAACAGGTAGAGGAAAAGGTCAGTTTCATGTCTGTATACAGGTAAAAGTGTGTAAATATCACACCTGTACACAGCAAACAAACAAACACAAATTGTACATACACACTAACTGTGATGTTGTTTAAATAAGTGGGGATTAAATTTTGATATATTTTCTGTCAAATGAAAAACTACCGAACTGATACTTAGAATAGCATTAGGTTCTGCAAAGGTTACCTGTTTTATATTATAAACAATGTATATAATTTTATCAAAGATTTATTCACCATTTCTAACTCTAATTGTGAACTGCCAAATTAAATTTTTTTTTAACAGTATCTTCACCAACCAGCCGCCGCCGTTATTAGGCAAAACTCAATATTCTCCACCATTTTTCAAAGAACAAATATTCTGCTCTATAATTACCCCCTTATAACCCCAAACCTGCATATTGCCATCCACCACAGAGTCTTCAGTACAAAAGGTCATTTATGCATGTTGTATCCCTCGACCATATGACCAGACCAGGTAAATAACCAGGTGAAAGTAAACACTACGTACAGCTGGTAGATAATTAGTATTGGGTAATCCTTGTCCCCAAGCCCAGGTAATTAGATCTATATGTCCTATGTGGCTATGTTTGGCATTGTGAGGCTTAGGTGGTATAGTATGGGTATCATATGATCTATAGCAAGGATTATAGAATTGAAAATGTCTTCACCTTGAAAATGGTTAACCTCAGTTTATTGCCAAACCCATTATACCACCAAGATAAAGGAAAACAAAAGGTGATGGTATAGCAGGGGAGAGAACTGTATATACGTGTATAGTATTTATATACAGTAAAACCTGCTATAGCGGCCACCTCTATATAAGGATCACCTGTCTATAAAGGCCAGTTTTGAAAAGTCCCTTGACTGCATACTTCCACTAAATTGAACCTGTGTATAAGGGTCACCTACACATAAAGGCCAATATTTTCTGGTCCCTTGGGTGGCCCCTATATACAGGTTTTACTGTATATACAATAAAACTTGTATATAAAGACCCCCTTAAGGGACACAACAAAACCAGTCTTTATAGGAAAGTGGTCATTATCTAGAGATTGATTTGTACACAAATGGTACTATTGGGGACAGCAATGACCAGGTGGTCTTTATACACAGATGGTGGCTAAAGCAGGTTTTACTGTAGATACCTTTGTTAATGTTTCTTTCCATTTTTCTTCTATTTTACTCTATACTTGGAAATGTTCATCTCGATTATTTTTCGCCATTTTCGCGTTTAGATGAGATGGCGAATTTAAAATGATGGCTAAAATTTCAAGCTAAATCACTGAAGCACGAACATATACACGTACATTCAATCCATGAAACTATGGTGATTTAGGGCAAATTTACATGTAACACAGGTCAATATGTTTTCTGTCATCGAAGGGGCCAAAATAACCAGAGGGCTAAAATTTACGATCTTTCAATATTTTGTTTTGCAGACTTTTCTAGGTGACTTCAGCAAAGAACAAGAAAAATTTGTAACAGAAAAGAAAGAGAAATCAAAACAGGCAGAAGCAGCGGTTCCCCCGTGGGTAGGATATAATGAAGAAGAAACCATGAAATCCCAAATGTTGGCTTTGTCACAGGTCAGTGTGTAAGATTTTGGTATTTCAAGACAAGTATAGTCAAACTTGTCTATAAAGGCCACTGAAGGGAACTGGCAAAAACAGCTGTTATAGACAGGTGGCATTTATAAAGAGGTTTATTCATTATTACAAAAGTCAACAAATGCTATGTTTGATTGGCCTTTACAGGCAGGTGCCCTTTATACGGAGGTGGCCTTTTAATGCAAGTTTGACTGTACATGGCATTTTGCTGTTAACCTATTGATGGTTCTATTGCAAATGGTCTTTGTGCCTCATCCATAAACAATTGAAAACTTTTAACCTTTTCTTGAAAACTACTTTGAAATTAATCTTCAAATTTTGTAAGAAGCTTCATTAGGATCAGGAAAATATGAATTGTGAATGTTTTAATCCTTGTACTCCCTGGGGCCTTTACATGGGGCAAAATTTGAATTGTGAATTTTGTGATTCTTGTACATTGTACTTCCTGGGCCCTGTAGATGTAATTATTGCCTCTGACTTTTGTGTGGAAGTAATTATTGCCGATCATTGCAATAGCCCAGGACAATGGTAGCTACTGTTGTTTTTTGTTTTTTTTTGACAATGTAAATTGTCTCACGTCATGTGATTAGTAATTGACCAATAACTGATGAGGAACTTTACCTACGGTATGATCAAATTAATTATATGAGGGGAATTTCTTTCCTGTTTCCTTGTTCTAGGTTATGTTTGCATACACAAATTCTACTTTGCAGGCCATATATGTGTAAAACTGAGGTTCAAAGGTTTTGTAGATGTCATATCCCTGGGTCAGGGATTCTGTGGATATCATGTCCCCTGGGTCATGAGTTCTGTAAATATCATGTCCATTGAGACAGTGATTCTGTAGATATCATATCCGTGAGTCAAGGATTCTGTAGATATCACATCCCCTGGGTTAGGGGTTCTGTTCAAATCAAATCCCCATGTCAGGGATATTATGTTTCTTGAGTCAGAGGTTCTGTGGATGTCATGTCCCTGGGTCACAGGTTTTTGTAGATATCATTCCCCCGGGGTCAGGGGTTCTGTACATATCATGTCCTTAGGTCAGGGATTCTGAAGATATGCCCCTGGATCAGAGGTTTTGTAAATATCAATATCCCTGGGGCAGGGATTTAGTAGATAAGTCTGTGGGTCAAGGGTTTTGTAGATAGAGGCCCATTGATATGATATTAAAGTTTCATTTGTTCATTTTAAGCTTAATACAGCACACATTTACATGTATATAAAGTCATCTTGCTCTCGTGAAGGTGTAACACATACTTGAAACGGGTCACAGGAGTTTGTTTCGCCATGAAAAAAATACAGTTATTTAATTTGATTTAGAAATGGAGACAAAAATAAATTACAGAATCAATTTCGGGGGGGGGGACGTTTTTTGTGACAGATTTATGATATGTTGTATAAAAACTATCAGACCTTATTTCAGAGAATATTATGGACATTTTGTATATCTTTATTTTTTTTAGGAAAAGAGAAATTTTCTTAGGAATCCTCCTGCAGGAGTACAGTATCAGTTTGATTTTGAAGCCATGTATCCAGTTGCCTTAGCAACCTTACAAGATGACCCAAACCTGCAGAAAATGAGATTTGAGCTTGTACCTAAACAGTAAGTGTTTTAAACTCCTTAAAGGGTTTTACTTGGATTCGGTGATGTAATAGGTCACAGTGGCTCTTCATACTAACGTGTGGCAGAGAATGTATGAGCAGGTAGTCTATATTTGATTATATATGTAGTGCAAGAAAGTGCACTAAGGTGAGGATCAACATATATACATGTATGTGAAATCAGTAATACTCTAGAATCAAAAAATATCATGGTGTTTAAATTTCATTGTTTTATTAATAAGACAATTTCGTTGACATTAAATTTCATTGAGATAAATGCTGGTAGACATGTTATGAAAAGGAACCTGTTTCTTTTACTAACTAGGTATAATATATGCAAAATTTTGTTGATAAATAAACGAAAACAATGAAATAAACGAAATTAAAGCAACAACGAAATTTCATGATTGTACAGTATATATGTATCCTTAGCTGTGACCCGATTACTGATCTGTTATTTTGTGACAGAAACTGCAGGTGATCATGTTGTGTATATCATCTTCAGTGGCAGATGTCAAGATGAAATAGACATCATTGTCTGCGTAGATAAATGATTACTCTGTAAATGTATATGTGTGGTGTTAGTAACACCTGGAAGACAGCTGGGATGGGGGCGAAATCTTTATCATCTGTAGACATCCATACATGTACATCTGTTACAATGGATGTTTAAAATAAAGAATTCAGGTGTTTTAAATAAATTAAGGTATTCATTTAGGTGGTGCATTCTTTTCCCCAGTGCAATTTTGCTGAAATGTGGTCAATCAAAGATTCTCAGAAAATTAGATCAAAATTTCATTTTCAGAAAAAAAAAAAAAAGATTATTTAATTAGGTAAACATAATCTCATTGACATAAAGTAATACAAATAACTAAAAAGCCTTCAATACGACATCTTAACTTCACCTTATTGAAGTTGAGGAGAGTTTATGCTACAGTACCATCCCAAAAGTTTATGAACAAACATAAGTTTCCCATTGCTTTCAATTGTAAAATTAAATTTTTTTAATCTATTTTCCCTGGTCAGTTTTTTGACCATTTCTTTTTTAAATTTTATTGTCTTGTGGCTAAATCTATATAGTTTCTTCTCATAAATCACGGATTATTCTGTGATAGAATCAGCTTATTTTCTTTATATTTTCTTGGAGTAATTTACTAAGAACAAAAATGAAATGGTGTTGCAAAATTCATCAAGAAAGAATAAAATGATGTAATTTCCTAATTAAAAGCCAGGTTCAAATAAAACTGTTATGAGGTCAATCTAAATGTAATTGTTAAAAAAGATTAAGAAAAATACAATCAAACCTACCTTAACAGTCACCTTAGTTAAACGGTCACCTCTATTCAGTGGTCAGTTTGTGGTGGTCTGCCCGATGAAAATCAGTATACAGTGTATATTGAACCTTAACTAAGCGGTCACCTTTCTTATGTGGCCAGCAGCCACTAAATTCTGTTCTTGATATATATATATCTTATGGTTCTAAGCATCTCCCATGCTTGGTATTGCTCACCATTCAGTTGATAATGGTTTCACAGATTGGGGGGCATATACTGATTTATCAGCACTCTCGGAATTATTCGTTTTAATTTGTTTCTTGATTTTCAGGATAAAAGAAGAAATGTTTTGGAGGAATTACTTCTACAGAGTTTCTTTGATAAAGCAATCAACACAGCTGACATCGTTAGCACAAGAAACAGGTAAATCTCTCACCTTGTTAGTCAGAACCTGTTATTTTTATTTAACATTACAGACCACAATATATTAGTCTTACACGAATGAAAAGAGCATACCATTGAGACATGTAGGGGTGAAAGGATTGATATATCAGTATCCGCTGTAGCCATTTTCAAATCTAAGTCAATGGACTCCATGAGATTAAAAAAGGGAAAGGGGCTTTTATTAAGTTCTTGTAACTTGTACCCAAATCCCATTTCATATTATGAAATAAAAAATGTTTAAACTAAAGAAAAGTCCATTTAAAGTTTTTGCCTCAAAATTTTGTGTGGAATGTTTATTTTAAAAATCCCATAAAAACAGTTGTTCAAGTAAACATGATTGCGCTATATCTAGTTTCCCCTAAAAAAAGTTTTATTTGAAAAAAAAAATCGTACCTGAATCACCTAAAGTGATATGAGCTGTCAAAATGATGATTTTTGCCCTATGACATACATGTATAGACGAGAATATGATAAAATGTGTGTTCAAATACATTATCAAACACGTGAAACGTTGTAAAAGATCTATTTCAAAGTTATTTGTTTTATTAGAATTTAAGGAGTTTTCCAGTACTTTAAAAGATCCGGCTGTATTTCCGTATGCAGTGTCTGACCTTTCAGATAAACTCTTTCCCCTTATCAAATGTTCTTCGTAATTCGGTCAGGTGGATCTCAATCTTTTATGTGCTTGGTCTATCAGCAATTTTGGCCTTTGACACAATCGGCGTATGTTAAGGTTGGCTGATTTTTGTGTGTTTTATATTTACTTTTAAAATACAGGACGTGATTTTTGTTGGAAAGTACATGCATTGCGTAAAATATGTGCTTTTCAATGTTATTTTAAATTCCTGAAGCAAATTGGATGAATACATGAATAAAAGTATCAGGGCACTAAAAGAAATTTTTCCAATCATTAATGTTACCCTGAAATGAATGCTGACATCAAAATCAAAACAATATAAACTGTGTACCTCATGTATTACAATCCTGCTGCCCTTGTTCGGTGGAGTTGGTCAGTTCATGTATCAAGAATGATAAAGCCAAGAATGCTATGGGACGAGTTAAAAATGGGTCGAGATCACCCGATATACACGGCATGTGGACAATTTCAGAAACAAAATGTTTTGAAACGACAGAAAAGACCAACTTTGCTTGATTTAGGTATGAGATGATGATGTACGAAAATAAACGTAAAGGGTAATACATTACAAGAATAGAATATATATTAACTCCAAATAGCATGTGCTTATTGGACACTTGGTAATCTTCGTAAAAAAATTATTACGGGTTACGTTTGGCAAGATTGTTGCAACTATACGCATGCATTTGTTATTCTAACCACCAGGTGGTCTCTTTGGGATATATATGAGATAAAATATTACATAAAATGGCCATGTAAACATTTTCACTAACCACAGTTCATATCGCTTTAACAACCTTTTAATTTAAAAGTAAACATCCCAAGCTGAAATATATAATTCATTAGTCAATTTATTAAAAGAAAACATTGATGATAAAGATACTTTTTAAATTACAATTTCTTTCTTGTTAAATTGCAGGAAGTACTGGAGAAAGTAAATCTAATGATGGATCTAGAAGATCGTCAACAGGTAGTGAAGAGAAAGGTAAGTGATGAATCTTAATTTTAGCTCACCTGAGCTGTACCTGTAAACAACTTCAACGAATATTCGTCCAATGTCTTTTGCTGTAAAGGTGTCCAGCACTTTTTCTTATTTTCAAATTTGACTTAAGGATGAGTGAGTTGTTTCTAACAGGGTTTTTCATACTGGAACATCTTTATCTGTAATAAAATGCAAATTGTGCATTGGGTCTTAAGTTCATACAAACCAACATCCATATGTAATATAGCACACCAGGGACTTTCCAATGGTAATTTTGTTTCCAGTTGTAGGACCATTGCCAATGTAGAATATTGCACAATTGTCCATATTTTCTTGATTTTCTACCCAAAATTTTCCATTTTCTAAACCAAATTCCTGATCATGTTCTATTATGTTTTATCTTATCAGAGTACCGTAATCGGCCGTGTATAATCCGCATTTATGTATTATCTGCACCCCCCCATTTCAGCATCAGATTTCGGAGGAAAAAGGTGTTCGTGCTTTTAGGCCTAACCCACATCTGGGTTGCCATAACTGGGGCATTAGTAAGACCAAAAATCAGACTAACTTTAAATATCAATCCTAAGATCGGTATTTGACAGAAATAAAATAAATAAATAAAAGAAAATATGACACTATGAAATTTGAAATAAATGTAAAACTACAAAATGAGAATCTGAAGTACGAAACTACAAGATACTTCTTATGCTGTTCCGTGAAACTCCCTTATTTACAGTTACAGTATGGCGGTTCACTTTGTCAACTACAAGCGCGAAATAATCACTATAATTCCAGTTGAGATTGTTCATATTTTCAATAATAGCATAAAACTCTACGAGGAAGGTTAACAGGACACACAGGTACTGTACTATTCTGTTTCCCATGGATATTCTATGATTAAAGCCATGCCTGGTTACCAATTGGCAATCTGACAGTCTGAGTGTCACTCGCTGACCAACTTTGCAATGAGCTATTTTATAGGCAATTTGTAAACTGAAATACACATGCACACACACACTGAAGACAAGATTCATTTATCAAACCTTTATTCACCTTCACCGTAGACAATAAACACATACAGAAAGCAATGGAGAAATAAATTGACACGAACATCATGATTACGAAAAAAACTTGGCCAAATAAAGGCAAGTTTACCATCCAACGTCAAATCTTCTGCACTTTTTTTTTTACTATAGTCCCATGGAAAAAATTGCCCGAAGAACCTGTTGTACTGTATTATCCACACCCCTATCCCTGAGACAAATTTTAGAGTGAAAAGAGTGCAGATTATACACGGCCGTTTACGGTATATATATCCGAAATAGTTTTAGATAGTTTAGGGGACAAAGTAATGGAGCAACCTGGTCGTAAATTATTTTGTTGAAATTATCAAGAACTCTTTATGATATCTCTATTTTGTTTTGACTTTTTTCTCAATTTCCTCAATTAATGTGTGAAAATCTCCAATTTCATGAGACTCCCATAGTCCTGAGGGCTTATATGAGGTCGAGGGTTAATATGGGTTATATGATATGAAAAGGGTCATATCGTAAACTTTTTATCATGTACACAATAGATAAAAAACAAAATAGTATTGTATCTCCAACATTGTAATATAGCCTAGGGCCTTGTGACTAATCATTCTCAAAACAACTGTTTTCTCCGAGTGTTTGCATTTTTCATCTCATCAACAATCTTTTCTGTGTCATCATTTTAAATATTTCAACGAAGTGATGGTAAGAGAGATGTGGGTAAGAGAGATGTGGCTGAAGAGTGATGGTGATAGATGTGGCTTAAGAGTGATGGTGAGAAATGTGGCTTAAGAGTGGTGAGAGATGTGGCTTAAGAGTGGTGAGAGATGTGGCTGAAGAGTGATGGTGAGAGATGTGGCTGAAGAGTGGTGGTGAGAGATGTGACTAAAGAGTGGTGGTAAGAGATGTGGCTGAAGAGTGATGGTGATAGATGTGGCTTAAGAGTGATGGTAAGAGATGTGGCTGAAGAGTGATGGTGAGAGATGTGGCTGAAGGGTGGTGGTGAGAGATGTGACTAAAGAGTGGGTGGTGAGAGATGTGACTAAAAAGTGGTGGTAAGAGATGTGGCTGAAGAGTGATGGTGATAGATGTGGCTTAAGAGTGATGGTAAGAGATTTGGCTGAAAAGTGGTGGTGAGAGATGTGGCTGAAGAGTGGTGGTAAGGTATGGCTGAAGAGTGGTGGTAAGAGAGATGTGGCTGAAGAGTGGTGGTGAGAGATGTGGCTGAAGAGTGGTGGTGAGAGATGTGGCTAAAGAGTGGTGGTAAGGTGTGGCTGAAGAGTGGTGGTAAGTTGTGGATGAAGAGTGGTGGTAAGAGAGATGTGACTAAAGAGTGGTGGTGAGAGATGTGGCTGAAGAGTGGTGGTAAGGTGTGGCTGAAGAGTGGTGGTGAGAGATGTGGCTGAAGAGTGGTGGTGAGAGATGTGGCTAAAGAGTGGTGGTAAGGTGTGGCTGAAGAGTGGTGGTAAGTTGTGGATGAAGAGTGGTGGTAAGAGAGATGTGACTAAAGAGTGGTGGTGAGAGATGTGGCTAAAGAGTGGTGGTAAGGTGTGACTGAAGAGTGGTGGTAAGTTGTGGATGAAGAGTGGTGGTAAGAGAGATGTGACTAAAGAGTGGTGGTTAGAGATGTGGCTGAAGAGTGGTGGTAAGGTATGGCTGAAGAATGGTGGTAAGAGAGATGTGGCTGAAGAGTGATGGTAAGAGATGTGGCTAAAGAGTGGTGGTGAGAGATGTGGCTGAAGAGTGGTGGTAAGGTATGGCTGAAGAATGGTGGTAAGAGAGATGTGGCTGAAGAATGATGGTAAAAGATGTGGCTAAAGAGTGATGGTAAGAGATGTGGCTGAAGAGTGATGGTGAGAGATGTGGCTGAAGAGTGGTGGTGAGAGATGTGACTAAAGAGTGATGGTAAGAGATGTGGCTGAAAAGTGGTGGTGAGAGATATGGCTGAAGAGTGGTGGTAAGGTGTGGCTGAAGAGTGGTGGTAAGAGAGATGTGGCTGAAGAGTGGTGGTAAGAGAGATGTGGCTGAAGAGTGGTGGTGAGAGATGTGGCTGAAGAGTGGTGGTAAGGTGTGGCTGAAGAGTGGTGGTAAGTTGTGGATGAAGAGTGGTGGTAAAAGAGATGTGACTAAAGAGTGGTGGTGAGAGATGTGGCTGAAGAGTGGTGGTAAGGTGTGGCTAAGAGTGGTGGTGAGAGATGTGACTGAAGAGTTGTGGATGAAGAGTGGTGGTAAGGTATGGCTGAAGAATGGTGGTAAGAGAAATGTGGCTGAAGAGTGGTGGTGAGAGATGTGGCTGAAGAGTGGTGGTAAGGTAAGGCTGAAAAATGGTGGTAAGAGAGATGTGGCTGAAGAATGATGGTAAAAGATGTGGCTGAAGAGTGGTTGTAAGAGATGTGGCTTTAGATTGGTGAGAAATGTGAGTGAAGAGTGGTTGTAATAGATGTGGGTTAATAATGGTGAGAGATGTGGCTAAAGAGTAGTTGTAAGAGATGTGGCTTTAGAGTGGTGAGAGATGTGTGTGAAGAGTGGTGAGATGTGACTTTTTACTGGATGCTTACCTTCCTGTTTTGCCTATATTTTTTCGGTGTTACATTCACATTGTTTGCATACACAAGAGATATAAAATCCTGTTTATGGTTTAAACTGCATTCCTTTTAGTATAAATGAATTCTAAATGTTATAAAGAAAATTTATAGATATGGAATTTTGCTTTTTTATTTATCATTATTACCAATGTAGGTAGGCTACATAATGTAGATAAGGGTATGTAGATTAAGACAAGTGGATTTGAACACCCACAAGAACACGCATACACACACACATTTTATTTCTATTCCAATCTCAAAATTTCATTCAAGTTGTATTCCCTTCACCAGCATTGTTGATGTCTCCATATGAGTGAAAGATTCTTGAGTGGGACATTACCCTTTCATCCCTTAATACCCGAATGGCATGCTTTTTCCATTGTTAAAGACCAGTCTGTTATGGTCTGTAGGGTTGACGGGGTTAAACAACAATACATCCAACATACATCAAGTTGTCTTCCCTTAGAATTATTACATGTCATGTCGCTTTGATTTATAAGAGTTATCCCCCTTTGACTTGATAGCAACCACAGCAGATAATATAGCAATATTATGTGTTTATCTAGAGAAGCCAAGATTTATGGCAGACTGAACTTTTAGGAAGTTCATGATCAGCCTTTGGCAACATGGTTTGATGTTGTGATAGCGATGCATGTAGGGATTCCAGTTGACACTTGGAGGGCAAATTATGCTAATTTATTACCCTATTTGATGCTTATTTCGGTGTTTAATGCTCTGCTCAACATACAAGAATTGTAAGCATAGATGTAAAACAAATAGGTACAATAAAACTGCCATTTTTAAAATGTATTTAAGGAATGTCCAGGTAGGGAAGAATAAAAAATATCTACGTTGAAATGGTACGGTGTAGTTCAAACTCATGTTTAACAAACAAAGAGTTATAAAATCTAGTGGCGGTTTTGAGCTGCGCTGGAACTGGCATTTTTTTTTTTTTTTTGATTGGTGAGAAAGAGTGCCAGTTGACTTGCAGATTGCCCTTGGTCTCTCTTTCTCTGTGAGAGAGAGAGAGAGAAAGAGAGACAGACAGAGAGAGAGAGAGAGAAAGAGAGAGACAGACAGACAGACACAGAGAGAGGGAGAGGAATGAACTGATAGTAAGATTGATTTTAGAAATATGAAATTTGATTTTAGAAATATGAAATGTTATAAAATATCATATGACAATATATTACAGTGAATATCTATGTATGTAAATTATATCTTATACAGTGAAACTTGTATATAAAGACCCCTTAGGAACACAACAAAACCGGTCTGTATAGGGAGTTGGTCTTTATATAGAGGTTGATTTGTACACAAATGGTACTATTGGGGACAGTCAAACATAGTCTTTATGACCAGGGGATCTTTATACACAGGTGGTCGCTAAAGCAGGTTTTACTGTATATATATTATATCTTTATCTAGTATAACAAACATGTTAGTGCTGTTAACATCAAAGATATGCAGTTGTTTTGCTTCTAGTGTAAACTTCTGACCACTATCTGTATAAACTTCTAACCACTATCTTTATATATTTCTGACAACTATCTGTATATACTTCTGACCTCTATCTGTATACCTGTACTTTTGACCATTATTTGTATTAACTTCTGACCACTATCTGTATATATTTTTGACAACTATCTGTATATACTTCTGACCTCTATCTGTATACATGTACTTTTGACCACTATCTGTATATACTTCTGACCACTATCTGTATATATTTTTGACCACTATCTGTATATATTTTTGACCACTATCTGTATATACTTCTGACCACTATCTGTATATACTTCTGACCACTATCTGTATATATTTTTGACAACTATCTGTATATACTTCTGACCTCTATCTGTATACATGTACTTTTGACCACTATCTGTATATACTTCTGACCTCTATCTGTATACATGTACTTTTGACCACTATCTGTATTAACTTCTGACCACTATCTGTACAGGTATGTACTTCTGAGGACTATCTATATAAACTTCTGAACACTATATATTTTTTTTACCACTATCTGTATTAACTTCTGACCACTGTATACTTCTGACCATAATCTATACTTGTATATACATCTGACCACTATCTATATATACTTCTGACCACTATCTGCATGTGTACTTCTGACCACCATTTGTATATAAACTTCTGACCACTATCTGTACATGCTTCTCTTGTTTACTTCTACCTGAGCTAATGATAGAACAACACCAGGTGTATTCAAGGCTGCTGATATTCACTGTTTTATGAGGTGTCCTTGAAAAACAAAAATGATTTGAATAGACCTCGATGTGAATATCTAGTGGAGAGATATAATCTTTAGCTTCCTTATCTCATTACAGAAGTTTTTAGAAAATAATTTGCAGATATATAATGGAAATTTTTTTATCCCTAATTTTTTCCCTTCAAGATCTTACAAATTAGTTTTACTAAGATTTATTATTCCAAGTCTTTTACAGTACTTTCCAAAATGTTGTCAACCCTTTGGCCCCTAAGAATCTAAATGGAAATTTTTTTTTTCTATTGTTTCAACCAGCCTATTTTTGGTCTATAGAGTTACCAAAGGTTAAAAATGCTATAAATAAAAGGGATCTGGCACTTTTAGAAAAATGTTAAATGATATTGTGAAAATAAATAACATTTAGTCAACATAAATAGACACTCATAAAAGAAATGAAAAAGTCAGCTAGCTGTAGGAGCAAGTTCAGTTTTTTAAGTTAAAGGGATTAAAGCATATTTTGGGCTACTACATCCTAGCGAAGCTGACCGAATGAGTTGATGGAAACTAATCACACGGTCTTGAGTTCGCCTTAGTGCATTTCCTGTAGTCTTTGGGATCAAGGTAGATGAACTCAGCTTCAAATAGAGATGCAGTGAAGCTTGTATAAAAAGACCCCCTTAGGGACACAACAAAACCAGTCTTTATAGGGAGGTGGTCTTAATATAGAGGTTGATTTTGTACACAGATGCTATTATTTGGGACAGCAAAAAAAAACTGTCTTCAAGTATGACCAGGTCACAGTGGGCCCAAAAGTCACCAAATTTACTTAATACTCATGTTCAACTTTTATATCGTCATTTAGTTGAGCTAGAGTACTGAGTAAATTTGGTGACTTTGGGCCCAGGTCTTTATACACAGGTGGTCGCTAAAGCAGGTTTCTACTGTATACATTGTAAGATGGAGACTTAGCTATACCATTTTCTCTTGTAAAGTGGTGAGTGATTTGAGAAAAATATATGTATATTTGTGTTTCACTGTCTCAGTTTTGACCTGCAAGGTTACATGACCATCTACATGGACAATCGACATATCGTCAAATGCCCGACATTGCACCTTTTGGCAAACTATTCAATTATGACGTCATAATAAAATGGCCCGTGGCACATGGAGAGTCACATGTCAGGCATTTGGCAGTAGGTCAATAAATATCTGTCACTTCACATGACAGTCACTTCACATGACCATCATTTAACATGATAATGACTTCACATGACCATCATTTCACATGGCAATTACTTAACATGTTAATAACTTCACATGACAGTCATTTTACATGACCATCACTTCACATGATAACCACTTCTAGTGACAATCATTTCACATGACCATCACTTCACTTGACAATCACTTCTCATGACAATTATTTCACATGATTGTCCCCACTTCACATGACAATCACTTCACATGACAATTACTTAACATGATAATGACTTCGTATGACAATCATTTGATATGACCATCACTTCACATGACAATGAGTGAATCACTTCTCTTGACAATCATTTCACATGACCATCACTTCACATGACAATCATTTCACATGAAAATAACTTCACATGATCATCTCTTCATATGACAATTACTTCACATGACAATCACTTCACATAACAATTATTTCACATGACCATGACTTATCTATCACTTCACATGATAATTATTTCACATGACAATCATGCCACAAGACCATCATTTCACATGACCATCACTTTGCATGACAATCACTTCATGTGACAATCACTTTGCATGACTATCACTTCTTGTGACAATCACTTTGCATGACAATCACTTCTTGTGACAATCACTTTGCATGACTATCACTTCTTGTGACAATCACTTCACATGACTATCACTTCACATGACTTTGATTTCACATGACAATCACTTCACATGATCATCACTTTGCATGACAATCACTCTACATGGCTTTCATTTTAGATATCACCTCACACAGATATACATGTATGTATCCCCTCATATCAGAGTGTTTATTGAAATGAATTTGATAATAAAAATTATAAGATCTGTTACATCATGTGATTTTTTTATGTTAGTTTCGTTTAAAATCAATGTGAAGAAGGATCTGCTAAATCATAATTTTATATCATGTTGATTTTATCGATATAAGCAGTCTTTTTTTTAAAAGATTTGCAGTTTATCACTGCTTAAAATCAGCTGTATGTTATCAATTTCACTGTTCATACTAATACTGTTCTTGTGTGGTAAAACAGATCGTTTTTCGGTTAAGTGTTATTATAAAATATTATGTGAATAATTGATAAGCCAGTCGGGAGCCTTGTAAATAGTATAAATCAGCCATACCAAGGACGCGTGTTACCAAAATAACGAGAACTGTGTCAAACCTGTAAAACAAACAGAAATTGTTTTAAATTACATTGTACATTGCATGGATGATTGACAGCAAAGTTCTGTTTCTTATTTTTTTTCCTTCCTGTTTACAATCAGTTTCTATATTGTTTGGAAAGCAAGGTCATTATCAGTTTATTTTTTTTGTCTAGCTACCCAAATAGTAAATAGAACATATTAGTTCTAGTAGTTTGTCTGTATTGAAATAACACCAGCTTAAGATGAAGTGCTGGTAATTTTGACTTATGCTATGGACTGAAGCCATTGCAATGAAGCTTCTTTGATATGCCATGCCTACCCTGAAACCTGGGTTCGATGTCACCAAAAACCATTCTTCATACTCAAGCTCGACTTCTATTTAATTATTTTTTATTTGTCAAACTCTGGATGTTAATAGGAAACACAGTAATTTTGTTTTTCATTCATGTCAAAACATCTTTAAAAATCTTCTTCTCATGAACCAGTGATCAGATATCTTTCAAATTTTGTATGCATGATTGTGAAGTCAATATCTACAAAGTTTGCAAACAAAAATATTTGTTCTTAAACGAACCACTAATGGACACATCAAATGAAAGAGTACAGTTTTATTCAAATGGCTTATTAACTCAGATCTGATTTACTTTTTTTTATACAAAGACATGAGGAATAATCAATGGGTCCCAAATGAAAAGGGGATAGAACCCATAGGGGCCTCAAAAGGGATCAGAAGTTTGTACATTTTTAAGAAAATCAGCTTGTACTCACTGTAATGATTCAAATGGCTTATTAACTCGAAACTGATTGACTTTTTGTATACAAAAATAAATGAGGAAGTTGTAGGAAATTATCTAAGGATCCAGAATGAAATTATGGGCCCCTATAGGTGACTGGTAAGGCCCTTTGGGCCTCTTTTTTTTATCATCTTTACTTTTAGTTTTCTAATGCTTTTAAATTAACCCATCAACCCCTGAAAAACATTGGAACAGGACTCTTCTGCAAATCAATGACTTAGACTGAGCAGTCCAAATGTTTCTTTAGGAGTGAATGAGTTATACATGTGTTAATGTACAGGGGCCTCCGTGGCCGAGTGGTTAGAGCATTGCGCTTTAAATCACAAGGCCTCTCACCTCTGGTTAGAATCCCTCTAGGGTCATTTTGAATAAAGTGGGAAAGTTTGCCAGTTTTCTTGCGGAAGGTCGGTGGTCTTTACCCGGGTAACCGGGGTTTCTCCTCCACCAATAAAAAACTAGACGCCATCATATGACTGAAAGATTGTTGAGTATGGCGTAAAATCAAAAATCAAATCAAATAAAAAACGGAGGTCCTAAAACAGAAAAAAATGTAAGAAAATAATTATGGCGTAAAATCAAAAATCAAAAATCAAATAAAATCAAAAATCAAATCAAAATCATTAATGTACAAATGTATATATATCAAAGAACTTGTCCTAATTCTTAAAAAAAAAACAACAACAAAATGCTGATCATGGATAGTAATCGTGATTGTTGCAAAGAATTGATTACATCATATGATGCATATTTCATTTCGTTGATGTATATCGGTTTCAGGTTGAATAAAATCAATATCATAACATTTAAGTGTTATCAATAATCAGTCACCGAAACGCTTGCATATCGTTTCAATGCAGAAGATTAACGTTCCATCACTATTCACTATATATATATATTTGGAACTCTTCTGTAAAACGTGTCGAGATACATATTTTTTTCGTTGGGTATCTACGGCCTCTCTCTTTTATGGCCTCGGCCATGGCCTGTCGTTAGTGGTTAGAGCATCGCAACTTTAAACTCTGAAGTGTCTCAGGTCTAGTCAGTGTACGTGGGTTTGGAGTCCCGTTGGAACCTGAGCTGATTTTGTGAACAAATTTGCCAGTTTAATTACAGAAGGTGGTCTCCTCCCGGGTACATTGTACATAATAGGGTTCTTTTCTTTAATTTTCACCCATCATAAAAAACTGGCTGCCACCATTTGGCTGAAAAAAAAAATTTGAGTGTGGTGTAAAAAGTTTTTATTATAAGCAACTTCATCAACATTTTTGCCCAGAATCTGGAAATTACAATTCAGTATTATTGTAAGATGATTTAGCACTTTTAAATTATGAATGGAGTTAAAGAAAAACTGCAATGAACAATATACATGTATTCAATATGATGTTTAGTCAACTGATATATAGTTTTACCATAATTTGCCAGACATTTTTTATTTTTGTTGATCTAATGGGGGTTTTCTTATCAAGAAATTCCTCCTTTAAAGTTTAAAGATGCTCATTCATACAGTGTGATACAATTCTATTTCTAATTTTTTGTCTATCATAAAATTTATATTTTTAATAACTGAAAAAGATTATTCATTGCATTGTAGTCAAAAATGCATCCAAAATTAAGATGCAATAGGCTGAAAAAAGGTAAAGATGCTTTTCAAGTTCTTTATTTATCATATTAAACCCAATAAGCACCCCTCCCCTATAGTTCAGATAGATTTACACTCCTTTTTTCACACATGATAAAATATCTTTTCATGGTTGACAAGGAGATGTGGACCAGAAAAATGTTAGTAACAGTTTATCCCTAGCGCCCCTCCCCCACCCCCAGCAACAGAAAAATGTTGAGAGGTATCCTTTGTAATAACTACAACAATGTTACCACTGTGCCTTATAAAAAAATTAACGGTTATTAATTGGACCTAATAAGTGCCTACCCCTTTTTTCCTATTTTTGTAGATCCTTGGGCATTTATTAGGTCTAATACGGTAATTTAACTACTCTACAGAGGTTAAATCAAATTCCATGGGTCGTAATTTTCACAATTTTTCTTCACACAGTCCTTAACGTATAACTTGGATATACAGTAAAACCTCACTATTAGGACCACTGACCGACTCAAAGTGGTCGGATAAGCGAGGTGGTCTCTTAAATGAGGTTCTGTACATGTCCATCTTAAATATTTATCAAGAGACTGAAAAACTTGTTGTCTTAAATGTGGGGTGTTCTCCTAAACAAGGTGGTCTTTAGGCGCGGTTCCACTGTACATTTTATCCAGAATTTATTCGCTGTTTCTAAAATTCACAGATTCATCAATGTAGCAAATATTAACACTGCAAAGATGATTCCCTCTATATAGAACACCCATGCAAAAAATGGCTAACTTAAAAAAGTAAACTGATTTTGTTTTAAATACTAAATATTGTTTAATTTGTTCAGGTCATTGTAACCAAAACACAAGTTTATGCAAAAATTACATTTTGACTTGACTGGCAGACGACCTATAATTCTCACTATGAACCAACTATTTGTCAGATTTATGGTTTAAAAACAAATTGCAGTAATTTTAACGTAAATGGCCATACGCTGTGCCTATGCTATGTAGCTCACAGTAGTAAGATGTGCCAGTCACAAAACAGAAATTTGTCATCAAACTTTTTCCCTCAGAGAGAATGGTTCTTGCTGAGAGAGAATTCAACTCTCTATCTAGCCAGTACACGTGGCATTCTAGGAAAGAGCAAATTTAATTTCCCCCGAGTTTATTTACTACATAATGTCTAAATTTTTCTTTTTGAACAAGAGAAGTTTATAACATGTTCATTTCAGTATGAAGTGTCTCATTCATCAGTGCCTGTCTCTTAGACCTAGTGGGGGAAATTTTCCATATGATGTTGGAAATTAAAACACAGAATTCCAAGGTCGTTCAGGTATCTGTATGTGATTAAGATATAAATAATACATGAACCTAACTCATATTGGGAAAACGTAGTCTGTCCAAGATTATACATGCACCTATCAGCTGCAGTACAAAACTGTTTCCATCCATTTGCACGTTATAGCAGAAAGGAAGTTTTTGGAAACAAAAATGAAATTTTCCACTGAATTATATGATTTTGTTTTTTACATGCTTTTCAATTCTTTTTTTTTTTTTTGCTTTTCGTACAGGAAATGATGAGTTGATGAAGTGACTCAACATTTCCAGATGTTCCGAGAGACCCCCGTCCTTTCTGAGTGAATAACGTTATATTTCATTTCAAACAACACCATCTGCCTTGAAATTAATTGCTCTTTTTTCAGAAATTGTGTATACTTTGCCCTGTCATTAAATGCCATGGGGCATTAAGTGTCCCCATTTTTATGTAGCCGTCTGCTTGTCACTGAGGCTGATCATGGTCTTCTAAATGTTTGAAGAGTCGAATGCATGTACATGATTTACTAGTTTCATTGTTATTTTACACAGTGGAACCTGTCTTGAGAGACCACTGCCGTCAAAGACCACCTGTCTTGAGTGACCACTTTCTAGAAGCCATTCAGTTAAATATTACTGTAAATAAAACCTCTTTTGAGCGACCACCTGTCTTGAGAGACCACATTTCAGTGGCAGATGGGATGGTCTCTCAAGACAGGTTCCACTGTATCTTGCAAAGAATATTCTGTTATGGAGAGAAGTTTTACTCAAAAATAAAATTTAGACTTCACTTTACGACAAATATGTGAACAGTCTGTTCACGTTTTTAATTTATCAACTTAGGATACATTTTTGTTTTCCCAAATCTGTATCATATTCATGTAAAATTGATAGGAATTCAAAAGTTTCTAGTTATTCGGTGTGTGATACTCATGTTTAATAAGAAATCTTTGAAAAAGTTTCGAGCAAAACAACAGGTTTTTTTTATCTGCTACTTGTATTTGTAAAACTTGAATGTTTTAGCTGGAATTTACAGCTGTTTAAAATCTGTTTCCCCATGCAAAATAAGTTTCATTCTCTCCAAAAATGCAAAATAACTTTCATTTTTTCCCAAAATGCAAAAAAAACATTCATTTTCTTCCAAAAATGGACAATAAGTTCAGTGTATTTTCCCACTTTTGTCACAAACGTTTAAATGTATTGAACTTTTCATAATTAAGAAGGCAGAGGCACTTGTTAAAATGGAAAATGGACTGCAGAGTTTGTCTTTGTCCATCCGTTTGTCCATCCATCCGTTATGGTTTTGGTCAAAGTTTTGTAATTGCTCACCATTCTCTTGATAATGGTTTCATAGGTAGGGGATATGTATTGATTTAACAACTACATGTAACTCCGAATGCTTGTACATTGTATAAACTTGTTTTTTTTTAGTCATTTGATTGCTTGTGCTTTAGAAGTATTAATAAACAACTTAATCCTACATAATTGACTTCCGTTCCCTGCTTATAGAAAGAAAAAATTGATATTTATTCTACAAGGTTTTAGAGCAGGAAACAGTACATGTCTGAAATTCTTCATTGTGAATTTTTGCTGAAATTGTGTAAGTTTTCACCCAACTTTGTTTTTCTTCATGGAGTTACAATGTATTTCTTCGTTCAGATGTCGCCTTCGTTGAAAAGTCACATGTGGGACATATGGAATTTGTTTAATGGTGGGGCGGAGATCTTAATTCTTAAAGCTTAACATGAGAGGATGTTTTTATTAATGATTTTAGGAAATGTTTAGATGCAACTTGAGCCACGAGATATTAATTACGCAACTTGAAGTAACAAGGATAAGATTATCACCAATTTTCCCATGTATTACTGTAAGGTCAATTGTCAAGTGCACGTGTATTGGTTTTAAATGTAAACAAATGTATAATGCTGATGTCTTTTGTTTTTCTAAGTCTTGCTAACTGACACAATTTAGTTTCAGCTCACCTGGACATTACAATTTTCGACTTGTCCGGTAACATCATAGTTCTTCATAATAGTGTGCACTTTCAAAGAAAAAAAGTAGGGCATCATTACATTCCGGATAAGCAGTTAATCGCAAATATGACCTGGAATATGAATATCACGAAGTAATGGCGCACGCTAGATCCTACCCTAGATGTCAAGATTGGAACTCTTGAGTGTATATTGATACTCTTCAGTGTCAATGCTATTAGAAAACTGAACTATATATATATTTTAATAAAAAAAATCCTGATCTGTACATTTTGACTGGATTGATGGATAACTTGGATTTTTTATTGTAGTTTGACTTTAGTGAATATGATATTGTATTCATCTATACAGGCTCAGTTGAGCTGCTTGTATACAGACCCAGTTGAGCTCTATAGGCTCAGATGAGCTACATTTCTATACAACACTATATCCAGGCTCATTGATGAGCTACATGTACAGGGTGTGAAATAAGATTTCAAAACACACTGGGGGGTGACTCATTTCAGAAATTTGGTTGTCCCTAACTGCATTCTCTTGTCATCCCCCAAAAAGAAAGGTAAATTGATAAAATCAATAAACAAAATAACAATTAATAAAATGATAATTAATCTATTGTAAACAAAGTTCATTTAGTTTACAACTCAGGGGTTGCGCTGGTTGAAGAATTTGTGGTGCCAAATAAAAAAAAAAAAACAGTTGTCAAAATCTGTCATCGATTTCAAATTTTTGGAGACAGATTCAAAGTCAATAAAAAAAATATTGAGGTTGTATAAATGTGTTAATTGCTATTACCGTCAATTTATTTAATTAAATTTAATGAGTTACAAGAAGACATTATTGTCTATGCTTCAATTATTCAATTGAAATAAAACGTCATTTTTATATTGAAATTCTCACAATTTTAAGATGCATCCATAACACTGTATTAGTATATAGTTTATTGTGTGGAGTGTGAACGTCGCAGAAGACACCACGATCTCGCTTTGATATTTCTCAGTTAAAATTTTTAATTAAAATCATTGAGGATTGATAAACAAGCCACATGAAATATCTCTATATAGGACAGAACATATGCATAGTGATTATAGGTGTGGAGGTTTAATTATACAGGTAATCAATCTGTATAGGTACCTGACCACAGTATACATGCAGGTTATTGTGTAGTTATCCCCAGCACATGTCTGATAATTACACCTTTGTATAGTCTAATGACATTAATTAATTAACAGGCTTATTAGTCCATGTTCCTGATGACTATTTGGAAGATATAATTGACTTATGTAACCTAGATGGCATAATACTTTGATAAAATGGAGGTGCCAGAATTATCGCCAGAAGCTATTTTTTTGTCGCCAGTTGAAATTAAAAAAAAATCACAATTTGCGACATTGGCAAAGCCCAGCGCAACCCCTGCACCATATTTGATATGATGTATAGCCCTATGACACTGACAGCCATCGAAATTCACCAAGCCGCTGAGACTGAAAATTGTAATTACGATCATTTTTTTTTTAATGCTGACAAAACAATTAGAACATTTAGAAATCAACTTGTCCGAGCCAGTTCTAACCCAGAACTGGCAATCGGACTGGTGGTTATTTAAAACCCTGATGTATACAGGCTCAGATGAGCTATATATACAGGCTCAGATGAGCTACATGTATACAGCACTGTGTCCAGGCTCAGATGAGCTATATATACAGGCTCAGATGAGCTACATGTATACAGCACTGTGTCCAGGCTCAGATGAGCTACATATACAGGCTCAGATGAGCTACATGTATATAGCACTGTATCCAGGCTCAGATGAGCTACATGTATACAGCACTGTATCCAGGCTCAGATGAGCTACATGTATACTACCTAAGATGAGCGAAACATATACATGTACAAAACTAAAAATCTTTATATCCGTAATGTAGGACTATATGAAATCATTGTATCAGAAGGATTCAAAAAGAGCCACCACAGATTAGTGTGGTTTGTAATAACGCTGTTACATTTTGCACGGGTATATTAAACTCTGTATTATGCAAGTTATAACTGTATGATTAAATATGCATGTAATAAAGGCTCAGGGGCCTTTCAGGTTGTGGCCAAGTGGTTAGAGCATCACACTTTGAACCATGAAATCTCTCACTTCTCACGCCGGTGCAGGTTTGAGCTCCGCTAGAACCTAAGCTGACTTTGTGAAAAAGTTTCCAGTTTAATTGCAGAACGTTGATCGTTTCTTCCCAGGTACATTGTAATCGGGTTTCTCCTACACCATTAAAAACTGGCTGTTATTGTATAACGGAAAAACGGAAAAATCGTTATGTGTGTCGTAAAAACACTTCCAATTCAAAGTCACATAAAGGATCAGGTGAGCTATATAGGCTGCAGTTATTGAAGCAATATCTGTATACCTCTATACTAATGAGAGATGACGTAACTGAAATAGATGTGAATTGTGATAAGGTCTTATTTGAGTAGAAATACACATTTTTACTAAAAATGTTACAGCTAAGTGTCCATTTAAAATAAGCATCTCTTAAGATAAAAGTTATAAGTGTGTTGACTTCCTGACAGGAAAAACTAACCAGGAAAGCAAAAAATAAATGTCATTAGCATATTTTGTCGGCTTGACATAAAAGAGGCAGTTTTAGGGATTGATATACAGAGCATGGTGAAATTGATTACTGATTTGTTTGTTTAAAAATCTGATCTTTACTGGAACCCCAGCTGGTTATTTGTTTGAGAAAGTTTGCCAGTTTACTTGCGGAAAGCTGCTGGTCTTTAACCGGGTTCTCCCCTCCACCATTAAAAACTGGCTGCTGCTAAATACCGTAACTGAAAAAATTTTGGAGTGTGGTGTAAAATATAATTCACAATCAAGTGGGATTGTTTAATAGTTGCTCTACACGCCCCACCAACATTTTTTTCATTTATATGTAAAACATCACCAGCTACAGGTCAAATGTCATCAATTTGTACCAACAGTGGGGGGGGGGACAAAGTTTGGGGGACGGAATACAGATGTGCTCAGCATTTTAGTAAACAGGCTTTCAGAAAACCCTGTGGTGAGATCATGTGACCTGGAAGAGTAAGCATGGACTGGACACGCACATCTTGAGTCCATAGTCCAACCCAAATAAAAAGAACAACTGTTGTGTGGTTGACCTCTGTAATTCTACCATTCTACCACAAATTAATTTGGATTCAATAATACAGATACCGAGTACATGAATTTGGATGGTTTCCGACTTTCTACTGGTGCACATAACAAAATTTTTCCCGTATACAGCCCTCTTTGATGGAGTACTGGTATATGAATTTGGATGGTTTCCGACTTTCTGCTGATGCACATAACAAAATTTCTCCTGTGTAGAGCCCTCATTGATAGCGTGCACACTCGATGTAACACATGCATTTTCCTTAGTCAGATGCTTTGTCTATTGTCACAATGACTCATCTCTTGCGGATGCAGTTTTACGAGTATTTTTAGAATCGACACAATAATACACAGCAGAAAGACCGAGAAAATCAATTTCCATAGCAAATATATAAACTACAGTTTGTTGAAGTAACTGTAACTCATAACTTCACTATGTGGGCTAAAAAAAATGCAATTTGGATAACCCAATAAAATGAATTAATAACTCAAAATGATTTTGTATATATGATTCACATGTACTGTTGAAGAGCTGCACTTTCTTTGTGAAATGTACATTGATCATTGGGGCATGACATTCAATTCCAATCAGTTACAATTATTGAATTTTTTTTTTAAACTCATGTTTATATGATGCTAAAGGGACTAAATAATTGAAAATGTACTTGTAATTGATTACTTTGCATTTGTCAATATGACACAATTCTTTGGATGAATAATTTTGACCTATATAACATAACCTAGGAAATGTTGTTGGAAGATCTCTCTCGAAATTGTACAGGGAATGTATTTTTATTAAACAGATTCTGTGTGTGTTTCTGTATATATAGGTGTTATATATATAGATATATATATATATATATATATATATATATATGTGTGTGTGTGTGTGTGTGTGTGTGTGTGTGTGTGTGTACATGTATGTAGATAATGTATTTTATTGATTTTTCCTTGCCATGTACATGTATGTTCAAAAGGAGATCCTGTATGTAGATTTTTAACAAAATTGCAAAATTAACTGAAATTTTATGGAAAATGAAACCCGTTTTTCAAAGGTGAACTGCTGTAAGTGACACAATCCAAAGCATTATGAATGTCATCCAGGGAAGAGAGATAAAAAAAAGTGTTGTTTCAGAGTTGATTTATGACATATAAATACATTAAAACTTTATAAACAATTCATGAACAGTAATAACAAATAATTGTTACTTATTCTACATCATTCTTTGTCAATTTAGGATATGCAAAAAACTGAAACTGAAATCATTAACCCATCTACCCCTGAAAATAATGGACTCTTCTGAAAATCAATGACACAGGCCAGTCCAAATGTGTCTTAAGGGGTGAATGAATTAAGGGTCTATCAGTTTCAGATTTGAGCAGAACCAGTAACACAAATTCTTACAGAAAATATCTACAAACAAACGGAGCATTATTAAATGTAATACACTCATTACCAACAAATATGTATCCCATATCCGAACCCTGTTGCTGTGTGTGTTTTGGTGTGTAATGGAAATCTTAACGTTTGACATTTCTATAATGTGTATAATTATGTCACACAGACTTCAGCAAATTTCGCTATCCATTTTAAAAATCTGGCTTATTTCAGATAATGATGTTAATTTTGCCAATTATGATTATATGATTACTAGATTATGTAAAAAAAAAATTTCTTTCGTAAATTGTGCATATCTATTTTTGGAACTAGTCCAAAGCATTCTTGTACCTATTATTGGATTTTTTAATCCAGTTATATTTTGGTACAAAACAGCTGGTTAACTTCCTTAATTACATGTACTTTCACCATAGTGATTCAAGTAATCCATTTCAGTCTGTGGTCATCATGTGTGCTGTATGTAAACTTTTGTACATTTTCAACTTTTTCTCAAAAACTGTTTGACCATTTCTTTTCAAATTAGATGTTTAGTATCCATAAGATTCTTTGTCAGTTAGGCGGTCTTGTTTGTCAGTTAGGCGTTCTTGTTTGTCAGTTAGGCGGTCTTGTTTGTCAGTTAGGTGGTCTTACTAGTTAGGTTTCACTATAAATGACATATTGTAAATATCTCGGCTTTCTGTGAGGAAGTCAAGTGTTATGACAGATTGGATAGGTTTCGGTGGGGGGGGGGTGCAGGGATTTTTAATGGTTAATTAATAAAGCACATAAAATTTCTTTTTATTTTGGCCTACTAAAAATAACAACGACTGCCGCACAAAGAGACTCAATCTTTAAGAAAACACAGTATTTTTATGCCCCCGTCCTGAAAAGTCCCCCGTTGGCATCTAGTGTTTAGATCGTCTGACTGTCTGTCTGTAATTCTGTCCCGCTTACTCCGTAATTCTGTCCTGCTTACATATAAAGTGCAAAAGTTCAAGTTAGGATTGTGATACAGTAATCAAACTTAGACTGTAAGTTCATCTAAGGGTTTCTCACACTTCACTGACATCACATGCCCCTGGGGTTTGTGGTGGGATCAAAATGTAGGCCATTGACTTCTAGATCTCTCTGAAATTTGTTGGGACAGGGGGTATTTGTGTTTCACAAACACATCTTGTTTTTGCTAACATTTTACTCGTCAACCGCATTACAACAACCATAGTTATTGTGACAATTTCTGGGACTTCCGTGGCCGAGTGCCTAGAGCATGGCGCTTTGAACCATGAAGATTTTCCCTTCTGTTCAGCGCAAGTTTTGAGCCCCGCTGGAACCTCAGATGATTTTTTTTGAGAAAGTTTGCCAGTTTACTTGCAGAAGGCTAGTGGTATCTTCAGGGATATATTGTAACAGGGTTCTCGTCTCCATTAAAAACTGGCCGCCACCATATAACTGAAAAACTGAGGAATGTGGTGATCAAAATTCAAAAAAAAAATTCTGACAATTTCAACCACTGACAGAATTTTTTCTGTGAACAATCATAGTCCATGTACATGTATAATGTCATGTTATTTGTTGTCGATATAGCAAATTTACATCTCCCAACACCGAGAAACATCTCAGTTTTAAGCTCAATGATTCACCATGGACAGAGATATGAAGTTCTGTAACTCATTGTGCATGGTATGAAACACAAGTACTTTGGAATATGACACTTCTGAATATATATATTTATATATCTTATATATATCTTATATATATATATATCTCATATATCTCATACATAAACAAAATGTAGTCTTTCCTGCCTTAAATAATTTAGACAAGTACTGTATTATCTAAATATGAAATTTGATATTGGCAGTGAACAACTTGTAAGATAAAACCTTTGTCCTTTATCTCTTAAAATAGATTATTTTTACATAGAACAGGAAAACAGTAACACATCTGCACTAGAAATTGTTTTTAACAAATAAGTCTTATTTATTTACTAGGTCAAGACACACAAATCCCAATCCTTGGTCATTTTTGCATTTATTTATTTTTTTTCATGGTGTTTGGTGCCACACTCATCAATTTCTCAATTATTTGGTGGTGACTTGTTTACTTTAATGGCCGGTAGTGGAGACAACCTGGAAACAATGTACTTGCAAATGGTCTTTCGACAGAAAACTGACAAAATCCGCTTAGATTCCAGTTGGACTAGCTGTGAGAAAATTACCTTTACCTGATCAATCACCCCTAAAAACACATTTGGACTGTTCTAAGTCATTGGTTTACAGAAGAGTCCATTGTTAGGGGTTGTCGAGTTAAAGCACAATGCTCTAACCACTCGGCCATAGAGGCCTCCATTTATGCATTAACACAAACAAAATGACTGAGACAGTAGAACTCATTGTATACCACACCAGACCTTTTTCTGTCAATTTTCGGAAAAAGTCATTGGTAACACAATTGGGAATTTTAACGTGAATTTCTGTCATATTGGAAAAAATTGTGTGCACACATGGAAATCTGAATGCAATTTTTTAAAAATGCATTTCCACTTAATTTTTTTTTTTATTACATTAGCTTATGAGCTCAACATCAGATTGGGAATTTTTTCATCAAACTGGGAAAAAATACATGCATTTTGCATTGTGAAGGGGGCCGAATTTCGGCCCTGTGGATACTATATAGAAAAAGCCCTGCACACTGTTCATCTTTAGATGTTGAAAAACAAAATCTGAGTTCGCAAAAATATTAGTTGGCCAGTTCCTTATAAGAAATTTTTTTCTATTAAACAAATGATAAAGTACGTTTTCATATATGTTTGTTTTTTATGAAAATGTACAATTAACATGTGCATCTACTTAGGGGATGCATCTTATTAACAGACAGCAATATATTTGATGTACATTTACAGTACAATGTATGTCAAAAACCTGACAAAAGTTATCAAAATTCTATACTTTGAAAAATTTGACCGTGGTAAAAATTTATTTTGAAAATTTCAATAGGGCATATACATAATTTTGCAACATGGATGCCATCAATCTTAATTAAGTTGAACATGTTTCGGAAATATTAAGTGTTCTATTGAAAGAATAAAAATTGTTTACATTTGTGTAACAGAGCCCCATTATTTTGGCAGTAATTTGCCGTATGATTAATGTCGATTTAATTTCTTGTTGACATTGAAATTAGAGAAAATCTAAGTGACAGGAAAGTAAGTCAACATACAAGTAAATGCCATCTTGTATTTTGGTTTATGCAAAGGTCAAATTTCCCTGCTGTGGTATTTGAGAAATATGCCAGTAATTTTCAGATACAGATTAAAAAAAAAAATGGCATAATAATATGTTATTTTGTCGTTACATGAACATCTAAAATACTTAATTAACCTACATTTTCTCAGTTTTATATAAATGGTATGTTTGTCATCCAGAACAAATTTATGTTACATCATGTCTTATGTCCCTCTAAATTTACTACTGTTTTTTAGAAAGCGCAATTTAATCTTGCCTTACAATATTTTATTGAGCGGGGACCATTTCCACTCACCTTCGATTCAGTAAAGACCCTCAAATTTGCACTGCCCCTGAATATTCAAAATCCCTGGTGATTCCCTGATGATTTCCAATATATATAGTAAAACCTTTTCTATAATATCCCTTTTTTTATTTGCCACCTCACTGTACACCATAATTATTGAAAGTCCACTTTTTCCATTTTCTCTATAATTTCATATAAAGTTTTCCTCAACCTATCGCCAAACCCCATTATAATGCCTAATTTGGGCTGAACAGTGGATGGTGGCAGTAAAATGAGGTTTTACTGTAATTAAAATTTGTTGTCATAATATTGCATTAATGGCCATCTTTTTATAAAGGGCACCTGCCTATAAAGACCGTTCAAACATAACTTTTGCTAACTGTTTTTTTTTTTATAATGAATAAACATCTTTATAAAGGGCACCTGTCTATAATGGCTACATTTTGCCCGTCCCCTTGATTGGCCTTTATATACAAGTTTGACTGTATAAGGGAATCATGATGAAATCGGTTCAAATAATGTCTCATGGTTTCTGCTGGAGCTACTGTTGAAGGTTCTGCTGATTCGCTCCCTGTAAAGTCTTTAAAATACATATATATTGTTTTCATCTTTAAGTACCATATTTGACCCAATAAGCACCCGTATAACTATAATTGCCCCTTAAATGGTTACCTGAGCATTTCCAGTGTGTGTAAATGGAATTGTTACCCGAGCACTCTCAATATGTGTAAATGGAATGGTTTCCTGAGAATTCTCAGTGAGAGTAAATGGAATGATCCAAGAATTCTCATTGTGTGTAAATGAAATGATTATCTGAGCATTCTCGGTGTGTGTAAATGGAATGGTTATTTGAGAATTCTCAGTGTGTGTAAATAGAATGGTTATCTGAGCACTCTCAGTGTGAGTAAATGGAATGGTTACCTGAGAATTCTCAGTGTGTGTAGATGGAATATTTACCTAAGAATTCCCAATGTGTATAAATGGAATGGTTACCTGAGCATTCTCACTGTTTGTAAATGTAAGTGTGAATTGGATGGTTACTTGAGAATTCTTGGTGTGTATTTATTTACATGCACCATCTGATGTGGTTGAAATTTAGTGCACTAAAGTCATCTGTATCTGGTGGTTGAAATTAAGTGCATTAATGCCATCTGTATCTGGTGTTTGTTTATTGCATTCAAGCTGACATTACAATAAATATTTAATCAATTGTTAACGGATGAGTATCCCAGAACAGAAAATTTGATAATACGAAAGGAATAAAAAGTCTCCAAGTTTTTTGTTTTTTTTTAATTCCGTCTGACATTGTAATAAGATGAGCAATATGTTGTTTTTGCCAGTATTAAGGACCATAAACTCGGAAGGAAACCATAAAATATCTAAATGTAGGTCAAATGAATATTTTATTACAATTATTTGTGACACAAGTGCAGTTTACAACAATCAAAACATTGATCCATGGCTTTGAAACAGGATGAAGGATACAACTTGTGTAAAGATGTTGGCAAAACATTTCATCGGTTAAATATATATTGGCACCGATGGCCTTTCTCGATTGTTGTTTCCCTGATTCTTTATTAATTTTGATGATTTTGATCTACGCTGATAATGTTTCATTGTTTTGTCTCCGTCTTCCATTTGTAACACTTCAAATGATCTTTCAAATGACCTTGACCTGCATAAATTTTCGTGATTCAAAGAACAACTGTTTCTATGATGTCGGAGGAGGAAAAGTTGCGGCTTATTTTTGTAGCAAAGATTTTTGATATGTGATGATTTTGACGCTCCATTTTTTCTTCCTCTATTTATCTCTGTTTACGTCATACTCAAGTTGATGGTAAAGCAACACAGACTCTCTGTGTCTGTCTGTCGGTCTGTCTACCTGTCTCTCTGTCTGCCTGCCTGCCTCTCTCTCTCTCTCTCTCTCTCTCTCTCTCTCTCTCTCTCTCTCTCTCTCTCTCTCTCTCTCTCTCTCTCTCTCAATATATCAGTCTGTTTCTTTCATTTTCTTTATCTTTTTATCAACTGAGACTTGTCACACAATTAAGAAAAACAATAAGACATTGTTGATTTTAATCCAATAATGAATCACTTCCTTATAAAACATGTATTGTACTCTGGCAGTATACAATGTATCTCGATCTATTTCATCATGGCTAAAACAAAATATATACATTCTTTTGAAATTGATCCATGTAAACAAACTCGTTAGGGTCATTTCGAATTAAGTGGGAAAGTTTACCAGTTTTCTTGCGGAAAGTCGGTGGTCTCTACCCGGGTAACTGGGGTTTCTCCTCCACCAATAAAAACTGGACGCCATCATATGACTGAAAGATTGTTGAGAATGGCGTAAAACAAAAAATCAAATCAACTTGTAAACAAACCATAAACAAAAGCAATTACCAGAACTAATCTTGGACAATAACTATAACAGAGTCTGTTTCAGATTTGATATAAAAAACAAGGAAAATTATTGACAATTAATCAAGTTTGAATTATCGTAGACTCCGACATTAATTAAGTGTGCCCATATAATTGGCACAGAGTCATTCGTTTGTACAAGTTATAACAGCAAAATTAAAACTGGTTGTCACCTGATTGATAAACGAGCACTTGAATAAGAAAAATTGATTGTGGTTAATTGGAATTGCATGTAGAAGAAAATATGTATTTTTCATTGCTTTTAAATGAAATAGATATTTGACATGTTGGATAAATATTCATGTTAATATCTGAAACTGATTCTGTCAACATCTGGTAAACTGGGCTGCCTTCTACTAATGTCAGTGTAATTTTCATCAAGTCAATATAGTGCTGTATCGATAACATTTGTGTTTTGTGTAACATGGTTTGCACAGACCTTGAAAAGTGCTTGAATTTTGAACAAATGCTCAAAAAGTACTTGAATTTTGATCAAGTGCATGAAAAGTGCTTGATTTTCAAAATAGTAAGGAAAGTCCTGGAAAAGTTCTTGAATTTCCTGAGAATCTGCTATAATGTTTTGTTCACAGTGTTTTAATTTCATTTTTGCTGTGCTTTTCAGATTGAATAAAAAGTCTTGATAAAAAAAAAAAAAGTAAAAAAAAGTAAATATACATGTAAATGAGCAAAAAACAATCAAAATAAGAAATATGGGCAAAGCTGTCCTTAAATCCAATGAAAATTGGAAAAAACATAAAAAAATTAACAAATCTCTGAGGGGCACAATTTCATGTTGTTCAGGTTTAAGTGCTTGAAAATCATGCATCTTGAGCTGTATGAACCATGTGTAATTTTCATATACATGCGAACCTGCCTCGAGAGACCACCTTTTCTGTCACTTAAATGTGGTCTCTCAAGACAGGTGGTCTCTCAAAAGAGTTTTTATTTTGATACCGAGAAATTCAATCAAATGGTTTTCAAATTTTGGTCTCAAAAGACAGGCGGTCTTCTAAGACATGTTCTGCTGAACATTGTACATGTACATGTAACATACAACTCAATGAGTAGCATAAATGGATATAATTGTGGCGGTAGATCTGATATTGCAAAAGTATTTTAGGGCCCAGAGTACAATGCAGATCCAAAATTTGTATATGTGAGAGACCACATTCGAGTGACGAATGGGGTGGTCTCTAGAGACAGGTACCACTTTATTCACCCTTCACTATTCATTTGTGAACACCGGTATTTGAACAATTGTTTATACTTTGCAGTTGTTATTCGCATTCTTTCACCAAGAATTCAATATGTGTGTCATTAAATGACAGGGATTTTCCATCCTATCATACGGGGCCGAAATAAGGTCCCATTCCCAATGCAAAAACAATGCATTTTCCCAATTTGCGGTAGAAATCTCCCAATTGAAGTCACATGACAAAGAATTTGAAGAGATTCTTGTTTTTTGACATAGTTCTGTGTATTTCAAGATTTCTGAATTTCGATAAAATGTTGCTAAATTTCCCAATTCAAAAGGCCCAGGCCCCAATCCCAAAAGAAAGTGGAAAATCCCTGAGTGATATCTTTCTAATTATCAGAGAGGGATAGAGTTTTTACAGTACTTGTGTTTGCCTGGTATGAAATTGATTCACACTGCTATGCGGTCATGTTTTTTTTTTCAAAGCAACACAAACATTTTCACCACATTATTTTCTTGTTGAACGTTTTCTTTAATGGTGTTTTAGACCACCCTCAACAAGTTGGCGATCGTACCTTGGCCGCCACAGTTTATATTGTTAATGGAGAAAGAAAAAACAGATACATGTACAAAGATCCCATGAAACGACCACTGACCTTCAACAACTAGACTGGCATACTTTCTAACATACGTAATCAGCTTAGATTCCAGCGGGACTCGATTACTTGTTTACTGTATGGACAAAGAAGCTTGTTTTTGGCACAATGCAGCCCTTGTGTTATGTAATTTCAGTTGCCTAGATAATTATATAAACATACAAAATTACATGAAACAATTTTCAATTTATCTCATAAAACAGACAATATGTTTAATGCCAAAAAAAAGGGGTTTTAGTTTGGAGTTAAAATGATGTTTTCCCTTGATTTATGAGAAATGAAATGCGTAGGTGCTCAAGGCCAGAAGCATGTACACTTACCATGACTTAACGATATTCAAATTAATTTGTTTATTTCTTAACAATTACGATAACAAATCAAATTTTTGCAACCAAAATGAATATGAATGTCTGTCATTGGTTCCGATGTTCCCTTTGTTGGAGCTTTCCATGGGAGAAACAGGGTTTTTCCCTTACGCATGATTTCTGCGTCTCTGACGCATAAAATCTTTTTAGGATGCAAAACATGGATATTAGTGAGTCCCTAAGGACATACAAAATCTCGATATTTTTAGCTCACCTGCGTCGAAGGTTCAAATGAGCTATTGTGATTACTCCCGTCCGGCGTCCGGCCATAAACTTTTCATATTTTCGACTTCTTCTCTAAAACCACCAAAGGGATTTTTACGAAACTTGACAGGAAGCAAATGCTCAAAATCCTTTACCAAGTTTGTAGTTTTCAGCCAGATTGGCCCAGGGATGGATCCAGGGCGGGGCAGAATAGGTCCAGAAAGATATCCCTCTTTAAAAATTTTCTTCTCCAGAACCGCTGCATGAATTGAAAAACAGATTTTTTTTGAGTGATCTACATGGATGTATGATTCAATTTTGTATTTTTCATAAAAATCGGAATATTAATTTTTGATGCGTTTTTGAGGTCTTTTAAAATCAGCCTTTGTCATTTTCATTCTTTTTTGCATGATTTCTTCAATTCATTCACTTTGATGCATTCGTTTTTGTGCAAGAATTTTGCAGAAATTTAATTTCTAGAATTTTTTAAGACTGCAAAAAAATGGGAGGTGCATTTTTCACACTATCAGCTTTTTGTTTCAAAACTACTGAAGGAATTTTGACGAAACTTTACAGGAAGCAATTGCTCAAGGTTCTATACCAAGTTTGTAGTTTTCAGCCAGATTGGCCCAGGGGTGGATCCAGGGCAGGGCAGAATAGGTCCCAAACCTCACTATTAAGACCACCTAACTGACTGACTCAAACTGGTCTGATTAGTGAGGTGTTACATTGGAACCTCACTATTAAGACCACCTGACTGACTGACTCATAGTGGTCTGATTAGTGAGGTGTTACAATGGAACCTCGCTATTAAGACCACTTAGCTGACTGACTCAAAATGGTTTGATTAGTGAGATGTTACAGTGGAACCTCATTATTAGACCACCTAACTGACTGACTCAAAGTGGTCTGATTAGTGAGATGTTACATTGGAACCTCACTATTAAGACCACCTAACTGACTGACTCAAAGTGGTCTGATTAGTGAGGTGTTAGTGGAACCCTGCTATTAAGACCACCTTTCAGACAGACTCTAAGTGGTCTGATTAGTGAGGTGTTACAGTGGAACCTTGCTATTAAGAACACCTTTCAGACAGACTCTTAGTGGTCTGATTAGTGAGGTGTTACAGTGGAACCTTGCTATTAAGAACACCTTTCTGACAGACTTAAAGTGGTCTGATTAGTGAGGTGTTACAGTGGAACCTCCCTATTAAGAACACCTTTCTGACAGACTTAAAGTGGTCTGATTAGTGAGGTGTTACAGTGGAACCTCACTATTAAGAACACCTTTCTGACAGACTCAGAGTGGTCTGATTAGTGAGGTGTTAGAGTGGAACCTCACTATTAAGAACACCTTTCTGACAGACTTAAACTGGTCTGATTAGTGAGATGTTACAGTGGAACCTCACTATTAAGAACACCTTTCTGACAGACTCAGAGTGATCTGATTAGTGAGGTGTTACAGTGGAACCTGGCTATTAAGAACACCTTTCTGACAGATTCAAAGTGGTCTGATTAGTGAGGCGGTCTCTTGAGTGAGTGTCTGTTCTTATCTAATTATTTATCGAGAGACTGGAAATTGATGGTCTGAAATTTGAGTTGGTTTCCTTAATGAGGGGATCTTTAGGCAAGGTTCTACTGTATATGTTAATTAAAATACACATAACATAAAATGTGTCTTGTAGGTACTGTCAATATATTTAACTAAACCTGTATGTTCTGTATCAAAGTTATTTCTTTATGAATAAAATTGTCCGATAATTTTTCACCCGAGATTAATCGTTGTGGTTTGGGTCATGATTGGGGTCATCTAATAGTCACTGGTACTAGTAATACATAGTTATGTGCTGTATAATCATGCAAAGTCAATTGTCAGGTAAGGCAGTAAATCACTTAATACAGACTAGTTGATACATTGAAACCTTTCTTGAACTTAGAACACTTTAGTAAAAGACCACCTGTCTTGGGAAATCACAGTCTCAAAACCACTTGGTTCAATAATCATTTGAATAAAACCTCTTTTGAGAGACCATCTGTCTTGTAAGACGGCATTTCAGTGACAAAGTGGATGGTCTCTCAAGACAGGTTCCTCTGCATATAGTAAACACTATTGGGCCACCTAAAATACAGTCACATAAGACAGGGAGTCTTTATATACAGGTGGTCATTTGGGTGGTCTCTATTGTACTAGGACCCACTGCTAATAATCTAACTTTATTTCTCTATAAAATCCTCTTCTGTCAACACACTCCTGAAAAATGATTAATGTTTACTTGAAAATATAAAGTGTCTGTTTCACTCATCAACAGATCCATTTCATCTTCAAATACAGTATTATGGTTACACACGTAGCTAGGTAATCACTATAACAGATTTTGTAAAAGTACATTCCACTTGATATCAGCATATTTGGACTCAACATGTATAAACTTGCAGGGCTGTACGATAATACAGTGGAACCTGTCTTGAGAGACCACCCCCATCTGCCACTGAAATGTGGTCTCTCAAGACAGGTGGTCTTTCATGAAAGCGGTCTTTCAAGACAGGTTCCTCTGTATATCATACAGTAAATATAGTAGAATCTTGTTATCTTTATATTCACAGGACCACCCCCTATTATATACAGTAAAACCTGCTTTTGTGACTACCTGTGTATAAAGACCACCTGGTCATAAAGACCATTTTTTGTTGTCCCCAGTAGTACCATTTGTGTACAAATCAACCTCTATATTAAGACCACCTCCCTATAAAGACTGATTTGTTGTGTCCCTTATGGGGGTCTTTATATACAAGTTTCACTGTACTTAGAGAAATCTGGAATTTGAAATATTAAACCAACATTTTGATTAACAAATTTCTCTAGCCGTAAAAATCCTGACAGGATGTTCAACTTTGACATAACTGAAATTTCGACTGATTCGATTTTGACATAACGAGATATCTCTCAGTATACAATGTATGTAAATGATAGATATTGTTTAATTCATCAACTGAAAAAAAATGGACTTTTCTGTAAATCAGTGACTTAGATCAGTCCAAATGAGTCTTCAGAGGTAAATAAGTAAATGCGCTGTCATTTTTTATGCCCATGAAATTGAAGTTGGGAGGGGGGTAATTGTTTGTCCATTCATATGTACATGTATATAATATTTGAGTTTATCTCAAATAACTTCTCATTCTTTCCTGAAAGTTTATCCCAGTTTGGTTGGAAAGTTTGATTATGGTGATAGAGGTGATAGACTTTATGTGGTTTAAAGTGTGATGCTCTGACCACTCTGCCACAGAGGCCACAATAAAGTTGTAAGCTAAAGCTGTGATATCAAATCTATTAAAAGCAATACGCAAAGAACATACTACAGTGGCATGTGGCAGGAAGTCACGAAAATATATAGTACACTGGATCTTGTCTTGAGTGGAAGTTCCCTTCTGCCACTGAAATGTGTGGTCTCTCGAGACAGGTGGTCTCTCAAAAGAGGTTCTGTTTAAAGGATTATTTAACCAAGTGCTTTTCAGAATGTGGTCTCGCAAGGCAGGTGGTTTTTCACGAGAGTGGTCTATCAAGACATGTTCCACTGTATATTTCAACCTTGATGATGATTCTTGTTACTAGTGCTACTCAAGAGAAAAAGTTCTCAACCAACACTTGTGTCTAATAGAAAAAATTCGCCTCAGGTTAAAAACGTTAATTTCAGTCCCTGTAATGTAGTTAGCAAAACCTCATAAAGAGAATATTACTGGAAATCGATGATCAAGTAAGTGAAATTGGACCTAGTAACATGGCTCTTATGAATAGTTAAGTTTTGCCGTAAACTTTTGGTGAACTTGGGGAGAAAAACACTTCAAATTTTTCAATCTCTCGAACAACTGAACATTGTCCTTGGTTTTTGTTTTTCCTCACTCAGATATCACTTTTTAGACTTGTCTGCAGGTATCTCTGTGAAGATTCCATTTTTCAGAGAGGGTTAACAACTCTAAAGCGTCGGTTATATATATAAATTTTTTTTTTTTTATGTGATGGAAATTAATTTATGAAGCAAATATTTACATTTCAGGTAATTTAAAGTAGAAACATAACAGATGTATGAAGTGTATTTGTTTTGAATCGATTCGACTTAATCAAAATTATTTTTCAAACTTGAAAAAATAGACAATATATTAGAAACTGACGTATTGGGCAAGATAAGGATATTTTTGTTTCCACTATACTGTAGGTATGTAAACAGAGGTTTGTAAAATAAAAAAATGATACATGTCAATATTTTATATTAAGTATGAAATGGATTCTATTTGTATCTAATTTATCTATCTGTCTATCAGCGTGAATGTTTAGTTAGCCATCAATTAATGCCTGCATCTGTATTTTCATCTGCATGTCTGTTTACCTGTTTGTCTTCCTGCCTGGCATCTACCTACATGTACTATATGCTTACACATCTATTTATCTCCAATATCTATCAATCATTTTTGTATGTTGATATGTCTATATACATTTACATTGTACCTGTTTTTCTGTCTACCTATCTTTCTATCTGATGGTCTCCCTGACTGTCTTTCTGTCTGTCCATCTGCCTGTATATATATCTGTCTGCCTGTCTGTCTGTCTGTCTGCCTGCCTGTCTGTTTGTTTGTCTGCTTGTCCATCTACTTGTCTGTCTGTTTGTCTGTCTGCCAATCTATCTCTCAGTCTGCCTTCCTGCCTGTCTGCCTTTATGCCTGTTTATCTAAATGCCAGTCCATCTGTCTGTCTGTCTGTCCATCTTTCAGTCTGCCTGCCTGTCCATCTGTCTGTTCATCTTTCAGTCTGCCTGCCAGTCCATCTGTCTGTCTGTCTGTCCATCTTTCAGTCTGCCTGCCTGTCCATCTGTCTGTCTGTCTGTCTGTCCATCTTTCAGTCTGCCTGCCTGTCCATCTGTCTGTCTGTCTGTCTGTCCATCTTTCAGTCTGCCTGCCTGTCCATCTGTCTGTCTGTCTGTCCATCTTTCAGTCTGCCTGCCAGTCCATCTGTCTGTCTGCCTGTCAGTCTGTCTGTCTGCCTGCCTGCCTGCTTGCCTGCCTGTCAGTCTGCCTGTCTGTCTGTCTGTCTGTCTGTCTGTCTGTCTGTCTGCCTGTCCATTTGTCTCTCTGTTTGTCTATCATCTATACACATCTATCTATCTGTCACCTCGTCTGAGACAGAAATAAACAGGTAAGCAGTTGTATTGTATTGTTCACAAATGCATGTGGAAACAGGTAGTCTTGACCTTTTGGTGTACTAAGTAGACTATATCACGTACATACATACATAGGATGAACGAGATTTACAGGGTCAGAGATTTTTGCTCTTAAATGAACCGAGCTTAACCGTGATCCATTTGTTACATTTGTACTAGAATCCATTCATAATTTGTTTAAAATGTCTTAAAGACCCCACCTTGAACTTTTGAAATTAAAAAAACTGGATATATGTGAATTTGAAGTACATTGCACTTACTGGTCCTTTGTTAAAGATAAGACTTAGTTTTATTGGTTTTATTTTTGGTCGTCTTAATGGTACTTTATGTGACACTCTCAGTGAAAAAAACCTGGTTAAGATGTACCTGGGGATGGGGGAACCACCTGCCTACCATAAGTAAACTGGCAAACTTTCCCCACATATGATAATTAGCTTAGGTTCCTCAGGAATTCATACCAGCACTGGAGAGGTGTTGCCAGAGGTACCTGTAGCTTGTGGGGAAAGAGGAGGGAGAGAGAAAGGGGCTAGTGAGGAAGGAATTGGGAGAGAGATAAAGGCTAGTGAGGGAGTAATAGGGAGAGAGAGAGGCTAGTGGTAAAGGAGGTTGGAGAAAGAAAGGGAGAAAGAGGCTTGTGATAAAGTGAGAGAGAAAGGGAGAGAGAGGCTAGTGGGAAAGGAGGTTGAAGAGAGAAAGGGAGAGAGAGAGGCTAGTTGGGAAGGAGAATGGAGAGAGAAAGGGAGAGAAAGGCTAGTGGGAAAGGAGTGAGAGAGAAATGGAGAGGAGAGGCTAGTGCAAAAGGAGGATGGAGAGAGAGGGGCTAGTGAGAAAGGAGAAGGGAGAGAGAAAGGGAGAGAGGGGCTGAGTGGGAAAGGAGGTTGGAGAGAAAAAGGGAAAGAGAGAGGCTAGTTGGAAAAGAGATTGGAGAGAGAGAGAGAGAGAGAGAGAGAGAGAGAGAGAGAGAGAGAGAGAGAGAGAGAGAGAGCTAGTTGAGAAGGAGGAGGGAGAGGAGAGGCTAGTTGTAGCTAGTGGAAAAGGAGGATGGAGAAAGAAAGGGAGAGAGAGATGGTAGAGAGAAAAGAATAGAAAAGAGAATTGAGTGTGAGAAAACAATAAATATTAAACATGTATTTCTATTGAAAATGATTGAACAGAATGTATATTAAGTAGATTTAAACTAGTTTTATGGATTCTGCCAGTTCGACTTAAGATAACCTTAATTTCAGATAAAATACCTGTAGATTGCAAATGTGTCAGATATAAAACTACAGAATGAACACATTCATATGATAAAATGGACTCCAGTGCCTGGCACCACAAAAGTTAAAAATTAAATTTTACGAAACTTTTGCAAATCCTGAAATAGGCCAAGTTGAGAATATTTTCAGACTTGAGTAAAATCCTCAATTGCCTGAGCATTTCTTGATTCAGATTAGAAATACAGTGTTTTTCAGTCCATTTGGGGGTTGATTTTATCTTGTTTTTCATACAAATGAAAAAAAAAAAAAGGTTGAAATATGGAATAAAACAACACAAAGTCCTGCTTTCATTAAAAATTCATAAATGCACTTATGAACCCTATACATGTAGTTTCCAGCTGCGAGCCTTTATCACGTTGTTGTCTTTTTATGCATTTGAAGTTTAATACGGAATATTTTTGTGTACTTAAAATGCTAAGGAGAAAACTACATGTACCTTAAAAAGAAATATTCAGCATACATGTACAACATGTACATGCATTGGAATATCAAATTTTCAGCTACATGTATATGTAAATTACAGATTTTATCGTTGTTGTGAAGTGCATGGCTTCAATATTTCCTCCATTTTTGTTCGACCCCGGACAATGAACATGCACGGCTCTCTGTCTTCATTCTAATTCATTTAAACAAAAAAACAAAACTTTTATTGAAGCAGGTAGAGTAATTTTAATTTTGTATTCAAAATAAAACACAGCTGTAAGTTGTAAACCAACTAAGATATGCAATTCAACCGAACTATATATCGGTGCAGTACAGTCATATTTTTAGTACAATACAGCTCGTTGATTCTTTTTATACTTTTACTGCGATTTTATCAGCCATTGCTAATTGACACTATGTATTTTGGCATTGTTGCAGGGATTTAAACATTGAAAAATATGTAGAACTCCTGATATAACTAGATAAGGTTTCCTCTTTTTTTTTTATACTCCGCATTCCAACTTGTTTACTAGCTGAAAATCAGTGAACTGGAACACTTTCAACATTGAATTTCTTTTTTTCTTTTGACCTACTTCTTCATTTGAAGGCCAATGCATGGGGTCATCGATTTCAATTAGAGTTTTAAAAGTAAGTCAAAACAACACTCTGGAATTGTAGTAATTGATGATTTGGAAATTAATTCAAACCATTACAGCTAAAATGTATGTCATTGTGTGCATACGGACTTCTGTTTACTAGTATATGTACATTTTAACATGTTTGTCAATGTGTATTGATGCATGTATAATCAGTTTAGCTTATTCACTATAAAACGAAAAATTGAGAGAAAACTTTAAAACAGGCAAAAACAAAAGAAACAAGAAAAGAAGAGATTAAAGTAAAAAATAGATAAAATAAAATATAATATATTGTTATATAAAAGTATGGGGAACAAACGATGTTAATGGGGGGAAACAAAAAAATTATATTTATGGGGAAAAAATAATTGTGATCGAGTGGAAAGAGTAAAGTAGGTATTGTAGGGGAAATCAAGAACGACCTGCGTGTGACACAGAGATAGATGGTACAAAAATGTACTTAGGCCACATAAAAATTCTTGGCATGATCTCATCGGGATAGGAATGTAGACGATTACGGACAAGGGGACAAAGCGTTGTCACCTACATTTGGATGTACATGTATATCTGGTCTATTAAATTTTCATAAATTTTCAGTAGCTTTATAGAATATGTTGGTCAAATGTGGAATATATTCAAGCACTGAAGAAATTTATTATCCTTCAAAAACACCTGCAATTTTCATCTCATGTCTGAGAAGAGAGAAATAAAATATGTATGACGTCTTGACAGATCAATTATTGTAAGACAATTTATCCTACAAAAAATAAGAAACTTACATGTACTTCGAAGTTCAAGCTGTTTTAATTTAACTGATTGAAACATCAAATTACTACAGTAAAATCAATCAGAAAGGATCACTCTGTCTGCAGGGTAGATAATCTAACTTTTTATATGCAAGGGAGATAATTTAGGTTTTATATACAGGGGAGGTAAATTTATTGTTAAACCGGTTGAAACCTTTCACATTGATATATCAAATTATTAGTACAGTAAAAACTATCAGTAAGGATCACTCTGTCTGCAGAGCCGCATAGGTTATTTAGTATTTATATGCAGGGGAGATAAATTTAGTATTGCTATGAAAGTTGTTCTGTGGACATAACCAAAATTTTATTTTTTTAAATCATTTCACATATTGTTTTTCGCAGTGTTCATTTAGCAATCAATGGAGGTTTATTTTGTCATCTCACGATTTTTTGTTTGCAACAAAATTTATGGGGTCCTCCTTGGTCTAGTGGTGAGAGCATCACACATTCAACCATGAAGTCTCTCATCTCTTGTTAGCTGATGTTTAAGCCCTGTTGGAGAAAGTTTGCTAGTTTACATTCTGAAAGCGAGTGGTCTCTTCTCGGGAACATTGTACCAAGGATTCTCTCCTCCACTGTTAAAAGCTGACCGTTGCCATATAACAGAAAAATTATTGAGTGTGGCTTAAAAATACACGGAAAATGTCCTGTACATTTAGCTTGCACTAAGCATACTGCCTCTATGATTTCACCTCACCTCATATCTCACCTATCCTCTTCATGCCCGCTGGCACTTAAGGCCCCGATACACTGCATCCACCTGTTTCTGTCTCTAGCCAAGGCTCTAGATGACGCCCGACTGTTCCATCCAAGCTTTGATCTCTTCTGCTCAGTTGTTCTCCTCATACAGCTCCTATTAGAGCTTGCCCCTTTTAGAACAGACATTTTTTTAAAAAAAAAATTTCAGTTGTTGTAAAAATAAACATATTGAGTAAGATGTCATGTAGAAATTGTGTTTTAATGTATGTACATGATTTTTTTTTTCCATCCTTCCTCACATCTTTACCAGCCATAAATTTTATTAGGTAATAACTAATATTTCCCTCTAAATAGGCAAATACTTGTGTTGTTATTAGATATGTAACAGCTTGCTACTATGATTCATTTTCTGCTGATAATGACGAGAACACAATTTATAGAAAAATTGTGAAACAAAGTAAAATTCGAGATCATATATCGGACAAAGGTGAAGACGAAGTGGTGTTTGATAGCAAACTGAAATGTGTGATCCGAATTGATAAATGATTGTATTTCATACAGCTTTTTAAAAATTAATTGTTTTCTGTAAAGAGAGAGAGAGACAGACAGACAGACAGAGAGAAAGAGAGAGAGACACAGAGAGAGCTTTTGTTACTTGATAAAACATGCATTATGTCGTTCCACCAACAGTAGGTTTTAGGTTTTAATTCTGATCACACCTAGGACTTCTCCTTTACTCTTTCTTCCTCTCTTTTTCTTTCTCTTTCTTTTGTCTCTCTTTCTCTGTCTATCCCTCCTTTTCCCATCTGTCTCTGGTCACACCTAGGACTCTTCTTTCATTCTCTCTCTCTCTCTCTCTCTGTCTCTCTCTCTCTCTCTCTCTCTCTCTCTCTCTCTCTCTCTCTCTCTCTCTCTCTCTCTCTCTCTCTCTCTCTCTCTCTCATGATTAATTGCAAAAATTGTCCCTTCACATTCTAAATATTAGTTCTTTTGAATATGAGCATAAACATGCAGACTGTGGCCCTGTAAAATATATGCTTAGCGTTCATAGATTATGTATCAATTGCATATATTATGCATTCAAAATATTAATACACATTTCATCATCATGAATATTTTCAAGACTGGTGTTTGTTAGTAATGCCGATAATAAACTTCATGCATTTTTTTAAAACATGAATATGAGCTAATATAAACTGTACAAATATTTTGTGTAAATAAAACTACAATGAATATATCTAACCTTGACGCTGTTGTATGCACTGTCAGATCCAATTTTTAATGTGACTCCAACCACAAGATTTTGCAGGGGAGTGAATAATACTCGAGTTCTGTATCCAGAGTTTGTTGGGTACTTATGTTTTATAGTTTGTTTTTTTTTTTTTTGTTTTTTTTTTTTTTTTTTTACAATAGATCCTGTCTTGGAGACCATTGTCACGAAAGACCACAGTTTGAAAATCAGTTATATATGTTTGTATAATTAGTTAACTCATTCACCCCTAAAGACACATTTAGACTGGTCTAAGTCATTGATTTACAGAAGTGTCCATTGTTTTTTAGGGTTGATCAGTTAAAGGGACATTAGCTGTGTTAATCCAAAAATATTATTTCAATTTTTGTCAACTTTTACTACTTGTATGTAATGTACAATAAATAATAAGAGCTATACACTGGCATAAAAAAAAAATTATACAGAAAAACCTGCTTTAGCGACCACCTGTTATAAAAAGACCACCTGGTCAAAAAGACTGTCCCCAATTGTACCATTAGTGTACAAATCAACCTCTGTATAAAGACCACCTCCCTATAAAGATAAGTTTTCTTAATTGTCCCCTAAGGAGTTCGTAATATACGAGTTTCACTGTATTGTATTCCTATATATTTTGTGAAAATAAGATCAGATCTGATGTGCTATACGTACACATATAGTAAGAAACTAAGGTTGAATTAATCAATTGCAAGTGAAAAATTGTCTAACTGGGTTTCTCAAGCAATTTTCAAAAAATATACAGGAATATAAGAATTTTTTATGCCTGTGTATATACATATTTTTTTTACGGTTTTGGGTTTTTTGGGTTTTTTTTTTGTATATCAATCTAAGTAATAAAATAGACAGAAATATCAGTGGCAGAAAGGGTGGTCTCTCAGAGCAGGTTCCATTCTTTTACTTTACCTGGTTTTCATTTTCGTTTGATTTGTTTTTGTACCTTTATATTTTTTTTCTTGCCTTTTTCTTATTTTTTTTTTTCACGTACAACACATCAGATATTGTTTCTAAGGGTGAAATTTTGACACTATTATTAGATAAAAATTGTCAGGTACAAAACAAAACTAATGAACTTGTGACCTCATGGTTACCTGCTGAACACCTAGGACCACTGAAACAATTCACTTCTTTCTTCCTTTATCTGATACCCAGATAAAGTTGACTGTAGAAATCGTGTAGAGGATATCAGAATCGTATGTATATTTCACAGGTCCTCATGCCATATGCTACAGGTATAGAATTAACAACTGGTGAAACTGAAATCTGACAGCTGGTATTTAATGGTTAGAAATAAAAAAAAATAAAAATTATTAAAAATCCCTAGATTTGATTTCTGTCTGTGATACATGTACATTAACTTTTCATAGGTCAGAAGAATGTTGTCAAACTGATTTTAACACAGTGACTGTGAGTGACTTATTGATAGAGGTTGTGAGTGACTTATTGATAGAGGTTGTGAGTGACTTATTTATAGAGGTTGTGAGTGACTTATTTATAGAGGTTGTGAGTGACTTATTTATAGAGGTTGTGAGTGACTTGTTTATAGAGGTTGTGAGTGACTTATTTATAGAGGTTGTGAGTGACTTATTTATAGAGGTTGTGAGTGACTTATTTACAGAGGCTTTGAGTGACTTATCTATACTCTGAGGCTGTGAGTGACATTTATAGAGGCTATAAATGACTTATTTATAAAAGCTGTGAGTGACTTATCTGTAGAGACTGAGTGACTTATTTATAGAGGCTATAAGTGACTTATTTATAGAGGCAGTGACTGACTTATTTATAGTGGCTGTCAGTGACTTATCTATAGAGGTATAAGTGAGTTATTTATAGAGGCTCTAAGTCGCTTATTGAGAGATACATGTATGTTGATAGTGACCTATTGATAGAGGCTGCACTTCTAAGTTGTAATATTAACAGTCTCTTATTATGTCCTCATAAAAATGACAGAAATCTTGGCCGAATGTGAAACGGCAATAAAACATTAAAATAAAGAAATAAATATACCAATAAAAGTGTGCACCAAAAGTACAAAATAATGTTTGATTTTATAAATAGAAAGACATTTAAACTCCTTTCTTGTATTTTCCATAAACAGCAGCATTTTCATAGCAGGTGTAAGCGAACAGGTATGATAAATGCGTTTAATTTCCGTCGGTACTTAAGTTTTCTATTGCCCTCACGGGTTTTATTCACAACATCACCTGCACAATCTTTCTTATGTTATTGCATAGTTAAAAGCAAATTCAAATAGTAAAATATCGGCGTGTTATTGATTAGCATCGGAAATTAAAACACAAAGAAAGATATTGTTACCGAAATATCTCAAAGGTTGCTTGAGAATCCCTGATTCCAGTGGACGCTCTCACATTCATATACATGTAAGAAAAAGAAAAAAAAATATATATATATATATATATTCTGTCTTTTGTGTGATTTTGTTTAAAATCTGAAAATAGAAATTTGATTGTATTAAAGTTCAACAGAATAGTACAATGGGGGATAATTTTTAAAAGGCAAACTTGGCAATATGCCAGCATCATGAACTTTAATGAAAGAGAAAAGTATTTCAATTGCTTCTCAAGTAAACTGTAATTATCCTTAAAAATGAATCTGCTGATTTCACATTTTTTCCAAACGTTTTTTGTCAATTAATCCAAATTGTCAATTGACAAGGTGAAGGTCACCCTGGTAAAGGAAGCTATGTAAACATGAAATCACTATGGTAGAAGATTATGTTTGTTTAGAATGTTGTATTACATCTCACAGAGAATGTCTTACATATTAGGACTATTACTAGCTAAAGGTGTAATATTTGTGAAAATAAAGGTGATTTATCATAGGGTTCAACAATCTCAGAACTTTGTCAGATGTCCAGTACCAGTATGTTGTTTTAGTTCAGAGATACAAATCAAACTAGGTTCAACAGTCTCACTTGTTCAGTTGTCCAGTACCAGTCTGTCATTTAATTCAGAGAACTATGTAAGGTTCAACAGTATCACTCGTTCAATTGTCTAGTACCTGTCTTGTTTTAATTCAGAGAGAACTATGTAAGGTTCAACAGTCTCACTTGTTCAGTGGTCTTGTACCTGTATGTCATTTAGTTCAGAGAACTATATAGGGTTCAACAATCTCACTTGTTCAATTGTCCAGTACCTGTCTGTTGTTTTAGTTCAGAGAGAACTATGTAAGGTTCAACAGTCTCACAAAATGACTTGTTCAGTTGTCCAGTACCAGTCTGTTGTTTTAGTTCAGAGAGAACTATATAGGGTTCAACAGTCACACTTGTTCAATTGTCCAGTACCTGTCTGTTGTTTTAGTTCAGAGAGAACTATGTAAGGTGCAGAAGTCTCACTAAGTGACTTGTTCAGTTGTCAAGTACCAGTCTGTTGTTTTAGTTCATAAAGAACTATATAGGGTTCAACAGTCACACTTTTCAATTGTCTAGTACCTGTCTGTTGTTTTACTTCAAAGAGAACTACATGTATGTAAGGTGCAGCAGTCTCACTAAGTGACTTGTTCAGTTGTCCAGTACCAGTCTTTTGTTATAGTTCAGAGAGAACTATATAGGGTTCAACAGTCACACTTGTTCAATTGTCCAGTACCAATCTGTTGTTTTAGTTCAGAGAAAACTACCATGTAAGGTTCAACAATCTCACTTGTTCAGTTGTTTAGTATCTGTCTATTGTTTTAATTCCGAGAGAAAAACTACCATGTAAGGTTCAACAGTCTCGATTGTTCAGTTGTCCAGTACCAGTCTGTTGTTTTAGTTCAGAGAGAACTATATAGGGTTCAACAGTCACACTTTTCAATTGTCCAGTACCAATCTGTTGTTTTAGTTCAGAGAAAACTACTATGTAAGGTTCAAAAGTCTCATTTGTTCAGTTGTTTAGTATCTGTCTATTGTTTTAATTCAGAGAGAACTATGTAAGGTTCAACAGTCTCGATTGTTCAGTTGTCCAGTACCAGTCTGTTGTTTTAGTTCAGAGAGAACTATGTAAGGTTCAACAGTCTCACAAAGTGACTTGTTCAGTTGTCCAGTACCAGTCTTTTGTTATAGTTCAGAGAGAACTATATAGGGTTCAACAGTCACACTTGTTCAATTGTCCAGTACCAATCTGTTGTTTTAGTTCAGAGAAAACTACCATGTAAGGTTCAACAATCTCACTTGTTCAGTTGTTTAGTATCTGTCTATTGTTTTAATTCAGAGAAAACTACCATGTAAGGTTCAACAGTCTCGATTGTTCAGTTGTCCAGTACCAGTCTGTTGTTTTAGTTCAGAGAGAACTATATAGGGTTCAACAGTCACACTTTTCAATTGTCCAGTACCAATCTGTTGTTTTAGTTCAGAGAAAACTACTATGTAAGGTTCAACAGTCTCATTTGTTCAGTTGTTTAGTATCTGTCTATTGTTTTAATTCAGAGAGAACTATGTAAGGTTCAACAGTCTCACAAAGTGACTTGTTCAGTTGTCCAGTACCAGTCTGTTGTTTTAGTTCAGAGAGAACTATATAGGGTTCAACAACCTCGATTGTTCAGTTGTCCAGTACCAGTCTGTTGTTTTAGTTCAGAGAAAACTACCATGTAAGGTTCAACAGTCTCACTTGTTCAGTTGTTTAGTATCTGTCTGTTGTTTTAGTTCAGAGAGAACTATATAGGGTTCAACAACCTCAGTTGTCAGTCTCTTCAAACAAACAGGTTTCCAGTTTGCTTATCTTTCAGGACATCTTAACATTTTGATATTTGTTGAACTGTCACTATAGAACTGTAGAATCACTTAAGTCAGAAAATTGAAGTTTATCCAACTTTGCCTATTCCTGAAATCTGAATGAATGAGCAGGTCAAGTTGAGAATATTCTCAGAGCTGAGTAAATTCACAGGTTTTATGTGCTTGGCTCTGGACTTCAATGACCTGTTACTTCTTGCCAAAATATCAGCAAAGAAATACCCTCCTCCACCCCCCACCCCCCCACCACCCCCCCCAAAAAAAAAAGCAAAAAAGAAACAAACAAATAAACAACCCAATTATAACTTATTTTAAATCTTGACTCTGTCTGGTTTTTAGCATTCAACCATTTAGTGTTTTAAACATTTTTCTTTACCCATTAGATATCCTGATACATACCAGAAATTTTGAACTTACATAACTTGTTTGTGCATGTACTTTTCCAGTGTTAATTTGCATCTGTGTTTAGCCAGCAATAGTGTTATATCTCAGACTTTAGTTAATTAGAAGACATTTATCGTTTTTTCAGTCTAGATTTTTTTTTTTTTTTTTTTTGGAAGTAATTGCAGTTGATAATAGTTGCAACTTAAACACAAATATTGAAGAAGTACATAGGACCCAGATAACATAGTTTAATGTTCTTATACATTTAATTCCTTTGGGGATGTATTACAGCGTATTATTTGGATTAAACCTAATTTTGCAGTTTATATCAACAACTTTGAAAAAAAATCATGTTTGTATAGAAAAAAAAATATGTCTACAAACAGCAGATGACTTGCTTTCTGTCTGCCACCAAGGTATTTATTGTTTAACAGTGACAGTGTATGCTTTCTGTCGTAAAAGGGCGAAAATAATCCGGGGTGAAAATTTCCAGGTATAAAGTATTTCACATGTACACTTTGTATGATTTAGATGGTACCATGACCTCTGACCTCATGACCTAAATAATGCTATTTGACCTTCTTAAAAGTCAGTGATAATTTCAGTATGTGAGATACAAGGTCGTCACTCGCTAGCTGTGTAACGTATTCTGACATTTCTTGTTTGATATAGCTTTCTGTTAATTACTTGTATAACAAGAGCGGAATTGTTTCTTTATCACACATAAAATACCAATTATTTCTAAATGTTGAAGTCCATCATGGTAAAAAGCTATGGAAACCCAAAAACGCAAAATTAATAAAGACAGCACAACTGATGTAGAAATGTCATTTTGTGTAAAAAAAGCAGAAAACTGAGGTTTAAATGACAGCAAAACAGGATCATATGATATAAAAACCACATCAACAGTTAGTGACAGAGCATGATAAATTCATCAGTTACTGCTTATCGCCAACATGCAGATTCCGATTTTCCGATGAACATTTTAATGCGTCTCATGTCAAATATTATTAGATATAAACTGTAAACTCCAGATTAATTTTATCAGTATTATGCAGGTTTGACATTTTTTTTTTTTTTTTTACAATCGACGAGTTTCTTTTGCCATCTCTGTCTTTTGCCATCTCTCATCATGTAGGTGTACATCATCAGGGATTCTCCACCCTTTCATTGGGGGCCAAAATTAAGCCCTGATACCCAATGCATAAAAACAAAAAATGCAATTTTGCCCAATTTGCAATTTGAAATTTTCAAAATGAAGTCAAATGACAATGATTTTGAAGAAAGTTTTGTATTTTCAGACACTTACGTGTATTTTTTTTTATTTCCAAATTTTAATAAAACGTTGCTAAAATTCCCAATTCATATTAGGCCCAGACCCCATTGTCAAAGGAGACCCATTACTTTCACTTGTGCTAGCAAGCCCTTTAGCGAGTGAACAGACACTACATTTTTAACTCACCCGAGCCAAAGGCTCATTGAGTGAGCTATAGTCATCATTCATTTCAGCACCTGGTGTCCAACAGTAAATTTTCACAAATTTGGCTTTTCTTCTGAAACCCTTGAAGAGAATTTGAAAGGGAGTGGGTATGTTATAAACCCTGGCATCCAGTAAACTCATTGACCCCTGTAGCCACATTTGGACTCATCCTTTTCAAAGAATGGTAAAGTCCACTGTCAGAATTCAGGAGTGTATAATTTATAATCCAACTTTCAAAATGATTTTACAGTATCAACTTGCTTACCACTGAAAAGTCAGTAGTGCGCTCGACTCTGGATCGTGAGGTCGTGAGTTCGAGTCCCGCCAGCGGCAGGTTGGTTTCCTGTCTTTCGGATGAGACAGTAAAAACTGGAGGTCCTGTGTCACAGTACGTGCCGGCACGTTAAAGAACCCTCACTGCTCAATGGCCGTAAGTGCCAAGCATAGGCCAAAATTTGAAGCCCTTCACCGGCATTTGGTGATGTTTCCATATGAGTGAAATATTCTTGAGTTGGATGATAAACAACAATAAACAAACAAACAAACCACTGAATTCTGACAGTTGACCATACAAAAATTAATCATCTCTAACATATGTTACAATATCTTCTTACACAACAGAAAACATGTTGGAGGTTGGCTGGGGGGGGGGGGGGGGGGGGGGGGGGGGGGGGGGTGGGGGGGGGGGGGGGGGGGGGGGGGGGGGGGGGGGGGGGGGGGGGGGGGGGGGGGGGGGGGGGGGGGGGGGGGGGGGGGGGGGGGGGGGCAAAGTTCAAAACTAGCATGTCTTGTATTGTTTACAATACTCTTGTTAAAAATTGCACCACACAGGTTATTTGCACAAAACTTGTTTGACTTATTCAGAGACCAGATTTTCATACTTGAAAAGTATTTCATTCAGAGTTTGTACATAGCACTTGTAATGGCTGGTAGACAGGATATTTCAATTTCGCATATGAAAATAATTTTTAAAAAACAAAAGATAAAATCAAGTTAACGTAGCTTGCAGAACTGAGTCTATGGAAATGTGTTAGTAATAGTACTCATTTTTACGTCTGCTTTGTCTAGAAGGTAACTAATTGCGATTTGTTGCTGGCTATCAGTATGCCATCAGTATGGGACGATAAACAGCAATAAACAAACAAACCACTGAATTATGACAGTTGACCATACAAAGCATACAGTTTATTGATTTGGGTGAGTTTAAATGTGACCACAGGGGTTGGTAAGTTAAGAAAATTGGATAAGGTTTACCTGCTTCTACTGCTTATACAACTACTTAACTTATTCACCCTTAAACACACATTTGGACTGGCCTACATCATTGATCTACAGAGGAGTCCATTGATTTTCAGGAGTTGATGAGTTAAACTTTAATGACATACATTGCACACACCTAATTTTTTTTTTTAGAACATGCCATGCTTCAGATGCTTATGTTAGTCCTATATATTTTGTCCAGACTTTCGTGATTTGATTACAGGTCTGGATTTTCCCCTACAAAATTCACGAAATTAAAGGGTGTACGAAAAATTAAGGGGGTTACAGAAGTGTCTGTTTTAAAAGCTGCTGTGGTTAAGACAATTGGTTTTAAGTCAGGTTAATTGGGGGATGGGGGGAGGGTCGATGTAAAATATGTTGTTGTAAGGTGAGCTTTTGTAATCTTTGATTGCAATACATTTTTATTTATTTCTCAAAAGTCCTCTTATATAAAGTTATAAAGATCCTAAAAAAATCCAATTTTTTCATTTTTCTTCTTTTTTTTTCAACAGAACATTCCAATGCTCAGCAAATTAAAAAATCTGAGCAAAAAGACGAGGACTTTGCACCCAGCAGCCCGAACGACAATGAATTTATTAGTGACAGCTTCCAAACCGATGAAATAAACGATGAGGAGATCAAGAAAGATTTACAGCTGCTTCGTGTAGATGATACAAAACAGACGAAAACAGAACAAGAAGAAGGTAATTTTTTTTATCATAAATTTTTTTTTGCTTTTTCTTTTTTTTAAATTTTTACAACTGTTGTAAGACAAGGTATATGCATTATGGTGTACCCTCCATCAGTTTGTCCGATTTTCCATTAATATTCCTTGCCATTGCTCTAAATTAGTTTTCATTCCTTCACCAATTTTAACGAAACTTGGTCCATAGGCTATATTTTATACCAATATACTGCTGACTGGTCAGTGACAATAACCCATTGAAACATTGATATCTTTTCTTTTTTTTTTGTCCTAATATGGCAATTCTTAGAAAAACTAGTTTCTTATTTGTCATGGTATTTTGATGAATCTTGGTACAGAGTTGCAAAAATTAATCATCTCTAACATATGTTACAATATCTTCTTACACAACAGAAAATATGTTGGAGGTTGGCTTGGGGGGGGCAAAGTTGTATTGTTTACAATACTCTTGTTAAAAATTGCACGACACAGGTTATTTGCACAAAACTTGTTTGACTTATCCAGAGACCAGATTTTCATACTTGAAAAGTATTTCATTCAGAGTTTGTACATAGCACTTGTAAGTGCCGGTACACAGGATATTTCAATTTCGCATATGAAAATAATTTTTAAAAAACAAAAGATAAAATCAAGTTAACGTAGCTTGCAGAATTGAGTCTATGGAAATCAGTTAGTAATAGTACTCATTTTTACGTCGGCTTTGTCTAGCAGGTAACTAATTGTGATTTGTTGCTGGCTATCAGTATGCCATAAGCATTGCGCAGCAGCACATAAGATTTTCTAAAAAAAAAAAACTTTTTTGCCAATTCTCATCAAATGTGGTATGTAGCATCTCTAGTGCTATGGTAACAAAATCATGACCTTGACATTGCCTGAGTCAGTGGTTCTGTATGTACTTGCAGCTGTACAGGGGGTGTTATTTGAGGTACTTCCATTGAGTGTCCAGCTGGTATTCCGAAGGTCATTGGTTCGATTCTTAGTCTGGCCGCACATTTTTTCCTTGCCAAGCTGTTACGTGTTGATTAGGTAGAGAACTCAAATTACTACAGTAGAATCGGTCTTGAGAGACCACCGCATCTGCCACTGTAATGTGGTCTCTCAAGACAGGTGGTCTCTCAAAAAAGGCTTTGTGTAAAGCCTTATGTAACTGAGTGGTTTCTTTTGTGTGGTCTCATATAGCAGGTTGTCGTTCATGAGAGTGGCCTCTCAAGACAGGTTCCACTGTAATGAAATAGATTCCTTTTGCGTATTGTTGTATTAATACATAAATTTACATGTAGAACGTTCGTATAGTAAAACCCCACGTAATCTGGCGGGAATGAGTCTCGTAACCCCGTTCGAGACCTGGACAAATTTACATTTTAGGTAATACATTATAATTACGCAGGCAAGAGTAATTGTTTCTGCTTTTTTGTCATTCGGACAGTTATCCGGTTAGAAATAAAACGCTTTTTCTGTGAAGTCTGTCATAATCGAAAAATGAGTAGAATTGACGGTACGATAATGAAAAAGAGTACTCCACCCCTCTTTACTCCGCCCCGCCAAGTTACGTGAATCGCACATTATCAGAATATGAAAGCTTTAAATAGGATCTTTTGTGTACTGTTAAGCATGTTTTATTGTTTTATCTTATCTTTTGTTGTTGTCTGTTTGTTTGCTTGTTTGTTTTTCTTCTCTGGCATGTCGTTTTGGAATGTTATCTGTCTAATCACATGTCATGTGACATTATCAAGTTTGTCAATGTTATGATGTGTAACACAGTTTGAAATGTTCATTTGCCAACCCTTGTGTTGGAATTCTCTCCCAATGTCAATCCTCTTGGCTATTACCCTTATTTGATGGACCCATTGTCTGTTTACCACGACCTAAAAGTTTAACTGAGGCCTTCACCCTGCACTCCTCAGTTTTAGGCTTTTTCTTAATAGTCTAACTATTTATATACCAGGGCATTCGAAGTTTATTCAGAATTATCTAAGCAGCAGAGTTACAATGAAGTTTTAACTAATACTGTCTTCTACAAGTTTTTCTCACTTTTGTGTGTGTAGGTGTGTGTGTGTTTGTGTTTGTGTAATTGAAGATGTAAGTGTAGGTGTTCATGTGTGTCACTGTGTGAGTGTAATTGCCAGAGTGGGTGTGTCTCAGCATGTTATTGTAATTGTCAGGGTGTGTGTCACTGTGTGAGTGTAATTGTCAGGGTGTGTGTCACTGTGTGAGTGTAATTGTTAGGGTGTGTGTCATTGTGTGTGTGTAATTGTGTTTGTCACTGTGAGTGTAATTGTCAGGGTGTGTGTGTCATTGTGTGAGTATAATTGTCAGGGTGTTTGTCACTGTGTGAGTATAATTGTCAGGATGTATGTCACTGTGTGGGTGTAATTTTCAGGATGTGTGTGTGTGTGTCATTGTGTGTGTGTAATTGTTAGGGTGTGTGTTTGCCACTGTGAGTGTAATTATTAGGATGTGTGTCACTGTGAGTGTAATTGCCAGGCTGTGTCACTGTGAGTGTAATTGTTAGAGTGTGTGTGTAACTGTGATTGTAATTGTCACGGTGTGTATCACTGTGTGAGTGTAATTATCAGAGTATGTGTGTCATAGTGTGAGTGTAATTGTTAGAGCATGTGTGTCACTGTGTGAGTGTAATTGTCAGGGTGTGTCTCTGTGTGAGTGTAATTGTCAGGGTGTCTCTGTGTGAGTGTAATTGTTAGGGTGTGTCTCTGTGTGAGTAATTGTCAGGTGTGTCTCTGTGTGAGTGTAATAGTTAGGGTGTGTCACTGTGTGAGTGTAATTGTTAGGGTGTCTCTGTGTGAGTGTAATTGTTAGGGTGTGTCTCTGTGAGTAATTGTCAGGGTGTCTCTGTGTGAGTGTAATTGTTAGGGTGTGTCTCTGTGTGAGTAATTGTCAGGTGTGTCTCTGTGTGAGTGTAATAGTTAGGGTGTGTCACTGTGTGAGTGTAATTGTTAGGGTGTCTCTCTGTGAGTGTAATTGTTGGGTGTGTCTCTGTGTGAGTAATTGTCAGGTGTGTCTCTGTGTGAGTGTAATAGTTAGGGTGTGTCACTGTGTGAGTGTAATTGTTGGGTGTGTCTCTGTGTGAGTGTAACTGTTAGGGTGTGTCTCTGTGTGAGTGTAATTGTCAGGGTGTCTCTGTGAGTGTAATTGTCAGGGTGTGTCTCTGTTTGAGTGTAATTGTCAGGGTGTGTCTCTGTGTGAGTGTAATTGTTAAGGTGTGTCTCTGTGTGACGGTGTGAGTGTAATTGTCAGGGTGTGTCTCTGGTGAGTGTAATTGTTAGGGTGTGTCTCTGTGTGAGTGTAATTGTCAGGGTGTGTGAGTGTAATTGTCAGGGTGTGTCTCTGTGTGAGTGTAATTGTTAGGGTGTGTCTCTGTGTGAGTAATTGTTAGGGTGTGTCTCTTTGTGAGTGTAATTGTTAGGGTGTGTCTCTGTGTGAGTGTAATTGTTAGGGTGTGTCTCTGTGTGAGTGTAATTGTCAGGGTGTGTCACTGAATGTGTGTGGGTGTGTCTCTGTGAGTGTAATTGTCAGGGTGTGTCTCTGTGTGAGTGTAATTGTGTCATGAGTGTAATTGTTAGGGTCACTGTGTGAGTGTTAGGGTGTGTCTCTTTGTGAGTGTAATTGTTAGGGTGTGTCTCTGTGTGAGTGTAATTGTCAGGGTGTGTCTCTGTGTGAGTGTAATTGTTAGGGTGTGTGTCTGTGTGAGTGTAATTGTTAGGGTGTGTCTCTGTGAGTGTAATTGTCAGGGTATCTCTGTGTGAGTGTAATTGTCAGGGTGTGTCTGTGTGAGTGTAATTGTCAGTGAGTGTAATTGTCATGGTGTGTCTCTGTGTGAGTGTAATTGTTAGGGTGTGTCTCTGTGTGAGTGTAATTGTCAGGGTGTGTCTCTGTGTGAGTGTAATTGTCAGGTGTGTCTCTGTATGAGTGTAATTGTTAGGGTGTGTCTCTCTGTGAGTGTAATTGTCAGGGGGTGTGAGTGTGTTAGTGAGTGTAATTGTTAGGGTGTGTCTGTGTGAGTGTAATTGTGGGTAAATTGTTAGGTGTGTCTCTGTGCCAGTGTAATTTAGTCACTGTGTGAGTGTAATTGTTAGGGTGTCTCTCTGTGTAGTGTTGGGTGTGTCACTGTTTAGGGTGACTGTGTGTGTCGAGTGTAATTGTCAGGTGTCTCTGTGAGTGTAATTGTCAGGGTGTGTCTCTGTTTGAGTGTAATTGTCAGGGTGTGTCTCTGTGTGAGTGTAATTGTCAGGTGTGTCTCTGTGTGAGTGATATTGTCTTCGCGCTTCCTTTGTCTCTGTGAGTGTAATTGTTAGTGTGTCAGTGTAATTGGTGTGTCTCTGTGAGTGTAATTGTCAGGGTGTGTCTCTGTGTGTGTGTTAGGGTGTTTGTCTCTGTGTGAGTAATTGTCTCTTTGTGAGTGTAAATTTTTAGTGTGTGTCACTGTGTGAGTTTAGTGTTCTTTGTCAATTGTTAGGGTGTGTGTGAGTGTAATTGTGTCACTGAGTGTAATTGTCAGGGTGTGTCTCTGTATGTAGTGTAATGTTAGTGTGTCTCTGTGTGAGTGTTGTGGGTGTGTCTCTTTGTGAGTGTAATTGTTAGGGTGTGTCTCTGTGGTGAGTGTAGTATTGTGTCTCTGTGTGAGTTTTTGTTAGGGTGTGTCTGTGTGAGTGTAATGTTATAGTGTTTTTGTCTCTGTGAGTGTATTGTCAGGTATCTCTGTGTGAGTGTAATTGTACTCTGTGTGAGTGTAATGTTAGGTGTATGTGTATTGTCATGGTCTCTGTGTGAGTGAATTTATGTTTCTGCATGTCAGAATTTGTGTGTGTCACTGGGACATGTGTACCATAATTGTAATTGTGTTGTGTGTGTTGTTTGTGTGTGTGCACTTGTAACTTAGTGGTGGTATTGATGTGGGTTTGTGTTGGGTTGTTGATAGGTGTATAGTTGATCAAATCATGTCTTCAGGAATTTATTTTTTGCATTCCAATATTGTGACACTAACATTTACCATAAAATTTGCACAACTCAAATTGTACAAAATGTCTTGTTATGTGCATTTTTCACTGTTCAAATTCACTTTGTTGTGCAGTTCCTCTCAGTTTCTCCGAATCTTCAAAGTCTTGCGTTTCCTTTGTACCGGGGAAGTACATTTGTACCAACTTTCCTTTGATTTTAACTTTTTCAACTTTTTTCTTTCATGTTGTTTTTGAAGCCATATCATATTTTACAATGCTGATTTTTTGTTAATTCTTTTTCGTGGTATTGTGTCAAATTTCACACATCAAGTTTAAAGTTCGCCAATAGTCGTTAACGAAAACACCTTTGATCAGGTGACTTTGAGATCAACACATAATTACTCATTTATTCATCAATGATTTCACAACTTCACTGAAGTATAGGAAACTTTTTTTTTTTTTTTTTTTTTAGATAAATTTCGATAATGGAAATTACCCATATATCAATTAGTTGACACAATTCTATTTTTTTTCTTTTACTTTAAAGGCCAGATGCAGTATCGTAAGCCCTATGAGAGAAACTACTGGAAAGTGTGTTATGAACCGACCAGTAAGCACGATTTTAGGTGGTGATGGTTGATATCGAATCCAGCATGTACCCTGTAGTCTGCCCGAATTGCCTGCCTCTAGTTACCGCCATTAATACACCAAAACAAAACAAAATTTCCTTTTGGTATCCTAGAAATTTCTGCTTGATATTTGAATGTTTATTTTTTGTTTACCAGCTTTTGTTTATTTTTGTTTGTGTAATATTTGTTTAGGTACTGCTAGCAAGTTGTAACATATATATGGATGCTACAGACCATTATAGATTAACACATCATCGCCTGTGGTCGCATCTACTGGTAGACTCACCCAACACAATAAACAGTATAGAGGTTGATTTGTACACTAACAGTATTCTTGGGGACAGCAAAAAACAATCTTTGTGACCAGGTGGTCTTTATACAGGTAGTCCATAAAACAGGTTTTTACTGTACATGTATTTCTATGTGCCCATCTTTTGACAGGACGTATGACATCATGGTACGAATGGTATCTGTCGGTTTGTCAATTAGCCATCCATAACATTTTTTTTTTTGGCGTATTATTTCTACTTGTCTCATCGTAACATTTTCATACATGTTGAAAATGTTCCTGATGGAAAGGTGGTGTGTCATGACCTTGATTCAAGGACATACTGCTAATGTCAAGGTCACTGTTGACTTAGCTGGAATTTAATGTTGGAGTCATAGATTTCTTTTGTTTTCTTTGCGCAACTTCATTCTTGGCAAAAAATTTCTTTTTTGGAAGGCAGTGTGTCATGATCTTCACTCAATGTCATAACAATAATGTCAAGGTCACTTGATTTTGATGGAATTCTTATTCTTTATTTTTGCTACCTTCTTTTTGCAGACACATTCATTAAAGGAAGGTGGTCACAGATGTGTCATCATGACCTTGACTCAAGGTCAATCTACTCATTTCAAAACATGGATGGAATTTTCTTGTCCCAGTCAAATTTTTCTTAATCTGTATTTGTGAATCTTTGTTCATGGCAGATATGTTTCTTACGGGAAAGTGTTATGTCATGACCTTGACTCAAGGTCATATTTCTGATATGAAAGTATATAGTTGACTAAAATGGGATTTTCTTGTAAGGATCATAACATTTGTAATACTCTATTTATGAAACATCATTCTTGACACACATTTCTTGAATGGAAAGGCATTTTGTAACAAACAGTGGAATCTTGTTATCTTGTTATCTTGAAATTCACGGGACTGCCATCAAATCAAGATATACAAAATTCAAGGTAACCAAAATTTTAATGAGCACATTTTTTCTTTCAATAAAAATCGTGACTTGTCGTTAAACTTTGACACAACCGGAATTTCGACTCTCCGATTTCCACATAACGAAATTTCACTGTACACAACATAAACATTTTGCACATGTATAACATCAAAAGAATGGTGAAAGATTTTTCCTCAAGAACATAAAATCTTCCACATGTTTAAGATAAAAAAGAAATAATAGATTAGTGGATGACTTTTTCTTCAAAAAACATTGATAATGAAAAATTCTCAGTCCATGGATGCATACTAGAGGCAGGTAATGACATTGTACTATTAGAAGTGTATACACTCATAATTAACCCAATTATCATAATCACTTCAAATCATTCACCCCTAGAGACACATTTGGACTGGTTTAAGTCATTGATTTACAGAAGAGTCCATTGTTTTTCAGGGGTTGATGAATTAATGGTGCTTGTTTATAGAATCCTCTGAGATTGACTTTATAATATTTTAACCCTGAAATACCTTTAACAACTGAAAAATGTTTTTCATTACAATAATTAAAAAAAACCTTACATCCAAAAATTTGAGGAAATGGTATTTTAAAATGCTATTTATAGCATCCAAAAAGCTTTGATTTCTTTATGTCGTATGTCGACACATAAACAAACAAAAAATTAGTGCCAAATTATTGGATTCTTTGTAATTTATATTTTGAGTAATTACCAGAAATGAAATTTTTACAGAAAAATTAAAATTTTGACCATACAACTTTAAAGTCTGTAAACAAGCACCTGTTAGTAGCATGAACACAGATTTGTCTCCCTTGAATATTTGTAGCTTGAAAGTCAATTGAGATTATAGAGTTGTTGTTCTTTGTCAAGAGTTACCTTCTCTTGTGTTTCATGTATACACTGTACATTGTATTATTGTTCTACCAAGATAAACTGGCACATGTTTACAGACTCGAAGAGTCTAAATCTGATCATAACAGGGATGACAGGCTACTTGTCAGCACAAAGTTTAGAGCTACAGTAATGCCTGGAAACAAATTAAACCAATGTGTTTTACCTGTCCACCCGTATTTTTTTTTTTTTTTTTTTTTTTTTTTTTAAAGTATTTATAGTGGAAACATGTGATCATTGTACATAAACTCATCAACCCCTGAAAAACAATGGACTCCTCTGTAAATCAGTGATTTAGTCCAGTTCAAATGTGTCTTCAAGGAGTGAGTGAGTTGAATGGAATGAAATAGTTGACATGGGAAGCAACTCTGTAACACAATACTCTCATACCAGTGTGATAGTAAAGTTTGAGCATATTATAAAAGCCGATTACAGGTTTATGATGTAATTCTAACCATCTTTAATTAACAAGATTATAAGAACATACCTTATCTTCTCAAACAGTATGGTGTGACTTTTTTTTCAAATTACAAATATATATATATATATATATATATATATATATATATATATATATATAAAGGCACAATATTTTGACTGGGTTACAAACTTTCATAATTAGTTTTGCAGCTCTACATTTTTCTCAAAATATAAATAACTTGTCAAGTTCACTGCAATGCATGTTGTACCTTATCATATTACTCGAGATTGTACACAAGAGGAGACAACTCTGTATGAAATTGAAAATGTGTTTATTGACATGCAAACATGGGGAGACAACGTTGTATAGAATCGTAAACATGGGGGAGTCACCTCTGCTGGGCAATCAACAAAGGGAAACAACATCTTGAGATGAGAAATATTAGAAAACTTTGAAACTATAAACATTGGGAGATAACTCTCTATGAAATTTGTGAACATGGGGAGACAACTCTCTGGAAATGTTAACATGGGGAGATAACTCTGTAACATGAACAAATGAAGTGTGAAAGCATTTCAAAATCAGTTTACAAATTGAAAATATTCATATAATTCCAGTTATTTTTAAAAGGAGCTGACAATTATCTTAGGCATGGCAATTATATACTTCATTAGCCTAGCACTAAGCATGGGAGGCAAAAGTCACAAGTCTGTCTGATGTGAGTAAAACAAAAGGATTGCATATTTAACTCATTCACCTCTAAAAAACACATTTGGACTGGTCCAAATCATTGTTTTACAGAAGAGTCCATTGTTGTTGTTTTTTTAGGGGTTGATGAATTAAAAACCCTCAATGCATCAGACCATTGCACAGGCCAACATTTGTGGCACTTCACATGTCACTTGTGCCACCTCTAACAGTTTTCTTTTAGAAAAAATGATTTTGAACAAATAGATAAAAATTTATGTTTGATCATGTATTTTGCAAATGAACAAAGCGTCAAATTACTACACTTAAAATTGTCAACAAATTGAAATTTCATAGGGAAATTCAAAACGCTACTTTGCTTTCATAATATACCATAAATATCTGATACCCATCTAGGCTCGCATTAATCATATTTGCATGCACAGGTCCCAGGAGTATGTATAATGTAACAGCGTGATATCAGGCATGTAACAGAAAGTCTGATGTTTTGTATAAATTTTCAGATGAATGATTCATGATGATCAGATTGAAACAGACATAAACTTTAAATAAATCAATTTCACGCAGTTCTTGTTTTTAACTTTCACTTCTGTTGGATATTCTCTATTTATACATTGCATATAGGTGCACTTTTACCATATTTCATAAGATTCTATTAATTATTTTATCTATCATACAATCATTCATTTTTTGTATCAAACAACCTGTTTGATTGGTCTAGACTTGAAATCGATACCCATGTTATTTTTGCATCCATTAACAAAATACTGTTCAATTTCACTGGTATCAGCATATATAATTGATCCATTTGACAGGACTTGAGGGAGAGCAATTCCAGTAATGTTACTTTCCAAGTGTTCAATGTCAATTTCGTTATTCCCAAACTGCCATTTTAACTTTTCTGGAAATCTTTAACTTAATTGTTTATGTGTAGCACCAAGTCACTCACTTATTTGTTTCAAAGAGCACCTAGTGCAATAACGACAGCCATTGTGCTTTATGTTCGTAATAAATGTGTTAAACTGACATTTATATGATTGAAAATGTAGTTCATCAATGAAGATTTTAGCTCACCTGATTCAAAGTTCCATGTGAGCTATTGCTATGGCCAATTGTCCATCATTGTCAGTCATCGTCCATTAACTTTCCCATTTAAATTACTTCTTCTCAAGAACTACTGGGCAGATTTTAACCAAAATTGGCAGGGAGCATTGTCCTGGGAAGGGGCTTGAAGTTTGCAAACAGAATAGGGCTAGGACTTACAGGGGCTCCAAAAATTATCAAAAAGTGCCAAATGTGGTACATTTTTGAAAATCTTTTCCCCATAGACAATGATCAGTTTTCTTTCACATTTGGTATGGATAATTGTTAATTATGGTACATCTTTGAAAATCTTTTCCCCATAGACAATAGTCAGTTTTCTTTCACATTTGGTATAGATAATTGTTAAGTCAATATCTACAAAGTTTGCAAATGAAATTGAAATCTCTGTTCATAAATGAGCCTCAAGCCAGCACTTCAAATGATTTGTGGTATAGTTTTATACAAATGACTTATAATGACTGACTTTTCGTATTGAAATATATATTAGAAAGTTGTTTGGAATTATCTAACAATCATTGTGAGAAAGTTTAAAGGTCATTTGGTCATAGATCAATTTCAGAGGCATCTACATGTACATAAGCAGAAAATAACGATTTTTGCCAAATTTTACACATTTTCAACTTCTCAAGAACTAGTGTGCTAATTCTAACCAAACTCTACAGTAAATAAATAGGCACCCTATGTAATATGGGCAAGAAAAATCACTGCAATTTCTATAAGAGGCCATGTGGGCCTTAAAGGTCACCTGGGTGAAACCATACCCAGTTTTAGGGGTACCCTATGTAATATGGGCAAGAAAAATCACTGCAATTTCTATAAGAGGCCATATGGGCCTTAAAGGTCACCTGGGTGAAACCATACCCAGTTTTAGGGGTACCCTATGTAATATGGGCAAGAAAAATCACTGCAATTTCTATAAGAGGCCATGTGGGCCTTAAAGGTCACCTGGGTGAAACCATACCCAGTTTTAGGGGTACCCTATGTAATATGGGCAAGAAAAATCACTGCAATTTCTATAAGAGGCCATGTGGGCCTTAAAGGTCACCTGGGTGAAACCATACCCAGTTTTAGGGGTACCCTATGTAATATGGGCAAGAAAAATCACTGCAATTTCTATAAGAGGCCATGTATATGCCAATATAAATGCCCCTGCCTTCTAAATTTGGAACCGTTAAATACACTTAATTTTATACATTCTCAGTAATATTGGGGATATTAGCATAATTTGGGGGGAAAACAAGACAAAATTTTCAAGGACAAAAAATCTTTCAACAGATGTAAACTTGAACTAAAAAAAAAAGAATATGGAGTAATAATTCATTGTTAACCAAATGTAGCATTTTTTTTTATCTGTCATAAGATAAAAGAAACTATGCTGTTACTCAGGTAAGCATTGCAGAACGGACAAGGCCATCTTGTTATTGAGTTATTCAGTTAATGTCACACTAGAACTTGTGTCTCCTTACGTTTTTTTTTTTTTTTCCAATCAAGTGTTATCAAGTTTTACACTACTTAACATCAGTATTGTACAGAGATCTTGTTTACATAAACTTCATAACAAAAGTTGAAGGCAAAAGTTCACCTGCAGGTCTACAAAATTGTCAATTTCATGTTTATAGCAATATCTCCGCTTTGATCAACCTCCTGATGACATTTTATTCAGATCATGAGATGAAAATACTTTTGTGCTATTTACAATCCTGTTCCTTTTGAGGAGTTTCATTTTAGTATGAACGATAAAAAGAGGTGCTCCATCAAAGATAATATATAAATCAAATGTGGCATATAGAATGTCATGTTTTGAAATGATAATCTTTTCAAATCTCTAAAAAAAAATTTATTTACATAATTTCTGAATGCAACCTGTCACAAATGATTCATATTGTACCTGTGTAGGTTACATATTGACGCATAGTATTGACATTCATATAAAGAATGTATTGATAACAAAAAAAAATAATCTTATGAAATCTGATTATTACCAGTTTCAATCATTTCAATAAAACATGGTTGAATGCATTCTGAAAAATAAATGATTTATAATTCACTGATTCAAGTTTATAATAAATAATGAAAATTCAACTCCCTATGATTTCCAGTGGTTTGTCTTTAAAAACAATGGCCCTGAAATGAGAACTTAAACAATATGTGAGACATTTAATTTGGCATGTTCTGAGTATTACTATGCTCCCAAGATTGGGTTGGAATCTGTATGCCGTATTCTTTTCTCAGTCAGTTTAAGAAGTCCAACAGACCAGAATTTTTTTTTTTTTGGAGGGGTGGGTGGGTGGGAGGTAGTAATCTCATCTCTATGGTGTTAGTTGAACAGAGCTTATGCTATTGTCCCAGCACATGGGTAACTCATCAACCCCTGAAAAATAATCGACTCTTCCTAAAAATCAATGACTTAGACAGTCCAAATGTGTCTTTAGGGGTCAATGAGTTAAAAAGATTAGGTTTACCTACATCTTTGGATCATACATCACCTGAACTTGTAGTTGTAGGCATGTGTGCTATTTTTCAGATGCTGGATAAGTTCAATATTTATTTATTTTATTATTATTATTATTATTATTATTATTATTATTATTATTATAGTTATTATTTTGTTGCAAAATAACCCTGTTTTGGACATGATCTATTTTTGGATGCTGCTGTGGTAAAGAAGATTGGTTGAAGTCAAGTTACCTAGGGGGGAGGGTAGGGTTGGAGTATATGTTGATAAGATGAGTTTTGTAACCTTTGAGTACTCTCTGTTTTAATATCATTTTTATGAATTGTCTGTCCAACTCATCAACCCCTGAAAAACAATGAACACTTCCATAAATCAGTGACATAGGCAAGTCCACATATGTCTTTAGGGGTGAACGAGTTAACTGTCTTTTTTCTTCCACATGTAGTACTGATGAGTATAAACCAGAATAGCCATTTTTTTTATGAGTTTCAGGAATTGTCGCTTAAATGTTAAAAACATTTTTCCTTGCAACCCCCCCCCCCAAAAAAAACCAAAAAAAAACAAAACAAAAACACAATGACTGCTAGTGATATGAAGCTCTTACCCTCTAAGTTATCTCCCTTGATTTTTTTTCTTTCAGATACTGACAACATACCACAGTGGGAGAAAGAACTACAACAAGAGCTCCAGGATTATGAGATGGTCGGAGATACGACTGAAATTGACGATGCTGATATAGAAAATGAAATCCTGCAACAAATTGAACAGGAAACCAATTCTATGTGATATCATTATTTTGAATTTTGATAAATTTTGTTTGTGATGAGGATTTTATGCCGGTCATAATATGGTGTCATCTGAATGTCCATTTCATTCAAACTTCATCATTGGCTTTCAATGCTTAAATTCCAACCAGCGTGAGAAAAGTTACTTCTCAAGAGGTCCAAGACATTTGTCATTCAGAGAATGTGACATTATCATAGCATGTACAGTTCAGTCTTCATGTGACATATTTAATATTTATCAGGCTCTGCCTGATTCGTTTTTGCTTTATTTTGGTAATGGTTAATATCATTCAAAGAGCCCTTTTTTTGAAGAAATAATATATATTGGACTTCTAAAATTTTCAGTGATATGTTAGATCGGAGATTTTAGTAGTGGCATAGTCATTAGTTTGGATGTAAATGAAAAATGTAGGTTTAACATGAAGCCACATATATCTGTGACCCTGCCACTTTCACCGTACAGACGTTTCCTGTAAGAGTGTACAAAATCATACCAACTTTACTGTTTAACCTATTCCCCCCTAAAGACACATTTAGATTGGTTTAAGTTATCGGAAGTTTGCAGGAAAGTCCATTGTTTTTTGTTTTTTTTTTTTTGTAAGGGGCCGATGAGTCTAACAAACAGTGGAGAAGCTACATGTAATAAGTCATTTCAGGCATTTGCCTTGACATTGATTCTCCATGGGGAAAAAAATTGTACACAATAAAAACACATCTCCATCCATGTGACATTTGTAGAGCATCTTCAACCCTTAAAACCCCTCAGACCAAAAATAGACCAATCCAATATAATAGGAAAGAACATATTACTAAGAGACTTAGGGATGAATGGGCTAGTTCTAAATTTGACCAGGGATTATTATCTCCTTTGGTTTGGTCTGAATTTGATTATGGTCCATGTGACTGGTCAGCAGGTATTCAGAGGTCAGAGGTATTCTCTGTCTCTCTCTGTCTCTTTCTCTCTCTCTCTCTCTCTCTCTCTCTATATATATATATATATATATATATATGTTGCCTCAAACTTCATCACAATGTTAACTCCTCCAGAGGTCTATATTTGTCCTCTGTTGACTTTATAGATATATATTGCCTTTCACACTTTACTGCTGTTAATTCATTCACCCCTAGAGGCACATTTGGACTGGTCTAAGCTATTGATTTACAGCAGAGTCCATTGTTTGTCAGGGGTTGATGAGTTAATGCTAACCTCTCAAGAGGTCAGTTTCTGCTAACCCTCCAGTGGCCTCTAAGTTAGCTCTCTAGCTGTATATTGACCTTCACACTTCACTGCTATTAATGTTAACTCCCCCAGAGATCTGTTAATGCTAACTCCTTCAGAGGTCCATATTTATCCTATGTTGGCTCTCTAGCTATATATTGACCTTCACATTTCACTACTGTTAACATTACCTCCTTCAGAGGTCATATTTATCCTATATTGGCTCTCTAGCTATATATCGTGACTTTTACACTTCACTATTGTTAATGTTAACTCCTCCAGGGGTCCATATTTATCTTAAGTTGGCTCTCTGTATATATATATATATTGACCTTCACACTTCACTAATGTTTACTCCTCCAGAAACACCTTCAGAGGTCCATATTTATTCTGTGTTAGTTCTAGAGATATATTGGCTGTCACACATCTTTACTGATAATCTTAATTCTCCAGAGGTCCGTATATATATATATATATATATATATATATATATATATATATATATATATATATATTGCCTATTACATTTCACTATTGTTAATGTTAATCCTTCAGAGGTCTTTATTTGTCCCCCTGTGTCTGTCACAGACTTGGAGACTTAGACTTTCATCCCTACAGACCACAATAGACTCATCTAAACATCTAAAAAAGAGAGTTCCATTTGTAAATAGAGGGGTGAAAGGGTTAAATTAGTGTGTTTACAGTGCCTATGACTTATATTTCTATTGCTGTAGAAGTAAGCTAATAACAATATTAAAACTTAACGGTGTTATTTATTTATATCCCCAAAATATAAAGAGTATTTTTGTTTCTTAAATGCAAAATTTGCATATTATTTTTTTTCATCACACTTCACCACTGATCTATATTTCCCAATATAACCCCTATCTGAACCTTATGGTAACCCCTAACCCCTGAACTTAGATGTTGACATACTTAGACTGGGAAGGTGCATTACTATGAATTGAATTCAAAGCAATAATAATCTCGCCACTTGAAACTTTTTGAATATTCTGGGTCCACATCAGAACACCAATCAAAAGGATCAGAGGGAGCAGTCATTGGTGTTGGTTTTTTTGGTCTGTTTTATAATACTATACGTGAACAAGTCTTCAGCTTTGTTTAATTATTTGCTGTTTCCCACCTTAAATGAGAGGACGAATTTAAAGTGAAACCCAATTTTGTCAGCTAGATAATTGGAGCACACACATGAATGCCCTCCATGAAATTAGGATGTTTTAGGGCGAATTTAACATGTAGTGAATATGTTTACTGTCATAAAAGGGCGAAAATTGCACGGGGTGAAATTTTCAAGGTATATAGAGTAGGTCATATTTATGCAACATATTCAGTTGATATATTAGTAAGCTATCTTTGAAACAAAAATGTTTGTTTCATGTGCCCTAAGTAGAAGTTTTCTTTTCTTATTAATTTTAATATGTAATTGGACTAATTTTCTAATTTTTTTTTATAAGAAAAATTAAGTGGGCAAAATTGCTCCTAAAGATTTGGTCCTGGCTTTTCAGATGGCCTGGTCAAATCACATCAAACAAATCTTTTTCCTCGTTTTTGGCCGAACCATGTTTTGCCTGTTGACTCTATCATCTACAAAGAAATCATTGACCACAAGAAATGTATTTCTTATAATAATATATAATATTGTTTGTTGTTTGTTTTATATTAATTTTAATGATATTTATTTTTGGTGCTTAGTACAGAAGATGTTATACAAATAACTATACCTTAGATGACAATAACATTTCAAATTTATCTGAGGTTTGTAAATTGAATTAAGTAAAATTTCTGATAAATGCACTAAAATAAAATTGATGATTGTTCGTTTTTTTTTTTTAGATAATTGTTATTTTAGTGTTGGCACTGCATTAACCACCTAATGATTTGATAATAAAAAAATAAATGTCCCTATAGCTAAAAACTAGAGGATTTGTCTGATAAAAATCCTTTCAATATAAAACATATCAGGTACCAAAGTATAAATCTTTAGGATGTCCAGGACACAGATACAAATCCGGCAAAAATGGACAAACACGGACCTCTGGAAACCAAGAGGTGGGATCAGGTGCCATGGAGGAGTAAGCATCCCCTGTCGACTGGTCAAACCCGCCTTGAGTCCACTGTCAAGTCCAAATGAAAAAACGTGAGGAATGAATCCTCGTCACATTTGAATTGGTACAGATGTCTCGACAACAGCCAACGAAAGGCAACTCAACATTTCACCTAGTAAAACAGAGTAATCACAAGACTATTATACCGACAGTAAAATTTGCAGAACATTGACATCAAACGGGGTTTCACTGTATCCCTGTGTCAATAATTTGCCAGTGAGTAGTTTACATCTGTATATGAAATGTTCATATGTTGAACACGCCCAGGCATAGTGGATCATTTGTGAAATGTGAACGCCATATGTGGGTGACTGTGGGATATTACAACTTTTAAAAATGGGGAAAATTTACGATGGGAAAGCCAATATCGTCGCGTTTGTCATATAGCTTAGTTGCCAATTTCCCATCTGTGTCTAAGGTAAGAAAATATCTAAGTATGAAGCGTGTGTGCTTGATTCTGTTGTATCTTTAATTTCTAGTTCGCTGGGATACATCACATGGACATGTATATGAAATTATCGTTATTAATTGACCAAATGTTGTTGATATATCTAAATGTGAAATTAAAGGACACAGCGAGCTTTTTCTTCTTTTGATTCAGCAATTTCTGAATGAAATCTGCTTGGTATGAATAAAGGAACAGGTTGGCCAATAAAGGGGCACAATTGGTTCCCATAGGAATGCCGACAGTTTGTTGAAAGATCACGTCCCGGAACATTCCAAATATATTGTCTATTAGAAATCTGACACAATGTAACAGTACATTCAGAATTCCTAAAATGTCTGATACTTGAAAATAAGATTTCAAGAACTCTGCTACAGTTATGTCATGTAAGTTTCTCTGATCCAATTTAAAGTGATTGACATGATTGAAGGAATGTTGGTTTCGCAGGTTTAGATATCTGAATGTGTTTATCTTTTAATACTGTATATATTGTACAGTTAATATACTCTAAATCCAGTTTTATTCCCGAGAATCTTATTTACGCGTAATTTCGCGAGAGCTCCTTTCGCGAAAATAAAATTATCGCGTAATGAAGTGTGACAATAGTATGACAAGATGGACATTCGAAATCGCGAAAATATCATCTCGCAAATAAATTTATAACTTGTGTATTGCGAAAATAATGTCCCACGAAAATTTCCAGATTTACAGTTATTTCTAAGTGTCATACAAATATACTGTTTCCCTGGAAATTTGGGGTTCCATTTAATTTTCACCATTTTCGTCCATAGTTCAGAGGGCGAAGTGAAAATGAAAGAGAAATTTTCAAACTATAATAGTTAGCTATAATAGTGTAAAGCCAGGACATACTATGATATTTAAGGTCCAAGTTAAGACAGGATAAATATTGCTTTCTATCAGAAAAAAAGGGGGCAAAAATTACCAGGGCAGAAAATTTCCCAAGTACATGTACAATGTATACAGTATCTATGTGTGTCGCCAACCTTTGGAAATTTGGGAGAGGAACTTTTTGTATATGACATAATAAACAAAGAAAATAACATTGAAAAATGGAAGCAACATAACAAAATATTGTTACAGATCTATCGTGATGTTTAAAATTGCTCCTAGAAATTATTTCATAGACAGAAATAGATACAGCATTCTGTAAACTTGCAATATCTGAAAAATTCAAAAAGGTTCTAACGGAAAACTGGGCACCAAGATCCCCTTCATGTGTCACACACACGCTTATATATATATATATATATATATATATATATATATATATCTGTGTGTGTGTGCAAGTGCACACTCTGTCACGTAGATTTACTGCTGAAGTAATACAAACATGCAGAACCCCACTTAAATGTCACATATCTATTAGCTTATCCAGGTATCCAGTGTGCAAGGTAATCACTTTAAAATAGGTTTTATATGTACGTTCTGTTTCTTGAGCCTGTGACCGGTATAAATCTGTTTGAAGGTCTTCGTGAAATATTGAAGATTATGGAAATGTAAATCCTCTTTAGGTTAGATGTATTTATAGAAATAAATTTGGGTTAAGAACACTAGATGTTATTCCTATCTTGTAACAGGACAGCCTGCAGCAGCAGTGAAATCTGATTAGCTTGTCGTTCAATCAGTTACGGTCCAGGTTATTATATGCAAATGAAAGAATCAGAAGTATGATGGAAAAGTTGGGTTACTTATTTCGATTTTCTGTAATCCAAAAATTGGATTTAAATTTTCTTTATCGAAAAGCTTCGTTTTGCTTTGGTGAAGAATTGTAAGGACTTGATCAGAACCAGAGATGCAAAACCGACGTCATTTCCATATAACGGGTATTAAGCATTTTCCTGATACACACAGGTAAAACGTGACCCAATGTACTATATAGTTTTAATTGTTTGTTGTCAAAAACAAGTCCGTCGCCCTTGTTAGGCTTCAGTTTCGACTGGTTATGTTTGTTTGTTTGTTTGTTTGTTTATTGTTGTATAACGTCCCACTCACGAATATTTCATTAATATGGAGACGTCACCAAATGCCGGTGAAGGGCTTCAAATTTTGGCCTATGCTCGGCACTTACGGCCATTGAGCAGTGAGGGTTCTTTAACGTGCCGACACCTACTGTGACACGGGACCTCCAGTTTTTACTGTCTCATCCGAAAGACAGGAAACCAACCTGTCGCCGGCGGGACTCGAACTCACGACCAGAGTCGAGCGCGCTACCGACTGAGCCAGATCGGCTCCGGTTGTGTTTGTAAACATGTGCTAATTTACCTAGGTAGACATATACAGTGATATATATTGTAGGTCTCCCTATTTGAATTGGTACATGTTTAAAAGCCCAGCGAGTCTAAATTAGGTAATAACAGGGGTGACGGGCTACTTGTAGACGCAAAATATTAGAACTTCAGTAACAAGTATTGCGTGGAATGAACGAAATGTATTGCCTGTACACCCCTATTTTTAGGAAAATAGACAGTACTCTCTTGGTTTCTGATAACCCGGATGTGCCATTTTTATTGTGGTAGACCTATATATAGATTTATATAATTACATCAATATCATGGGTTAGTAATGTATTGCTAACAAATCATACTTGGGGAAATGTACGTCTTTTAAAATTTTTTCATTATTAAAAAACGACCATCGTCTCCTCCATCTTATAGCGTATATACTGTAAATCCGGATATCTTAGCGGGACTTTATTTTCGCTATACACAAGATCTAAATTTGTTCGCAAAATAATATTTTCGCGATTTCGAATGCCCATTCAGTTAAACTATTATCATACTTCATTACTTGATAATTTTAAATTTCGCGAGTGAGAGCTTTCGCGAAATTACGCGTAAATAAAATTCTCGGGAATAAAACAGTATTTTCATGTATCCACGTTTTCTTTCACATGAATTCCAAGTGAAATTATCATGAAATTTACATGGAACTTAAAAACATCAATTTTACGTTGCTCAATCTTGCACATAAAAGTCAAGTTAAAACACCATATCGTTATATTTACATACCGACTCTTATTTCCTTCATTGTAAGTATACAGACCGGTTGCGTTGTATATTTAATGCTGGACACACAGCTATTACGTCATATGAACACCTCGTCCGCAAAGTCAATTATATAGAATGAATTTCGAATCCAACTAACTACAATTTCACGAGAATGGTAATGTGTTTATTATAAATTTGAGGATTGTTTTTCATTTTTCGAAAAACATGGAAAGTACATGTAATGACTCTTTCATGCTGAACATCGATTTCTTTTCATGAGTCGTTGCATGTACACTCCATGTTTTTCCAAAAATGAAAAACAATCCAGAAATCCATACTCTGTGAAGTGAAATGTTTCATATGAATTCAGTATGTACTTTAAGTTATACAAGGCTCATGAAATTCTCGTCAACAAAACTGGGTGCGTGTTATTGTTACAAGCACGTGCATGTAAGGCTGTCATTGATGAGACATTTTATATTGATAAGTTATAAATATCGGTAAATCGAATTACTTGGTTTTTCTATAAAATGCATTCAAAATAAAAAGATCCATTAACATTATATTTAGGTGTTTATTGTGTAGTTGACTATCTAAAGATTTATTAAACAATCTTTGAAATGAAAATATTGTTTATCTGAACAAATTAGAATACAATACAACATAGTTCAAGAACATGAAGTAATACTGGACAAAAACGGCAGTGAAATTTCTGGATTTGTAACAGAAAAAATTCTGTGAAATGCCGTCATGTAATGTATCGATACTAAAATGTATCGATTGCCGAATTAAATCAATTTGTATATCAATATCGAGTCTGATCAATGAAAGCCGTACGTGCATGTTTTGATTTTGATTTGATTTTTTGTTTTACGCCATACTCAACAATCTTTCTGTTATATGATGACGTCCAGTTTTTATTGGTGGAGGAGAAACCCCGGTTACCCGGGTAAAGACTACCGACCTTCCGCAAGAAAACTGGCAAAGTTTCCCACTTAATTCGAAATAAACCTAGCGGGATTCGAACCAGATGTGAGAGGCCTTGTGATTTAAAGCGCAATGCTCTAACCACTCGGCCACGTGCATGTGATAGATAATAAATTATGTACCATTGTTTGGTATATGATATATATATATGCTTTTTGCTCATTCCGTATCGCTAGCATTGCATATCATTATTTATAGCGAATCAGTAATACACAGGCGCAGATACAGAAGAAAAAGAAATACAAAACTTTGCTCAAAATTTAAACTGCTAGAAAACGACAATCCTTATCATTACGAATTGCACTGAATCACATTTTACATCGTGATGGAATAGGAATACAATCAAAGAACGGCTGTATCATAATTCAATGTCAATCATAATTCTGGCAATTTCCTCATATAAATTAGTTTTATTTAAAGCATCAAACTGAACGATCTATGAAATGCATATACTGCAATATAATATTATCATTATTCTCTGTGTTCCGTGTTAAATGTGCGTTTGGGATAACAATTACAATGTCTTCTGAAATGCAAGTCCATTATCGATGAGTCACGTACGCCACTCTGCATGTGGGTAGAGAGACGAGACTGGGATAGTCTGTCATAATGATTCGTTTGTCCATATTTATTGGAATGAGATTTATAATCTAATTACGTCTCTGAAGATATGACAGGACAGGAGTTCAGTCTTAGCTTATTCACCCCTGAAGAGACATTTGGACTGGACTAAATCATTGATATATGGAAGAGTTCATTGTTTCTCAGGGGTTGATAAGTTTTAGCCAATATTTCTGTCTCACTACTGAAGCTAACGACGTCCATTTTGTCAGAACACATTTAGATCTTGAATAAAGCAAGCACTATCAGCTAGTTCTTAAAAGGAAGATTTTCTGTTATGATAAGGAAATAGAAGAATTTTTTTCTAAAAAACTTGCACGTGGATCTATCTCATGTGGCTCGTTTAATACTATCAAAAATTGAATTAAAGAATTGGGCATTGTTTTCTAAGAGTATATAACGTTTTGCAAGGTCCAAATTTATTTGGGGGGTTCTTTTGGGGTTTTTTTTTGGGGGGGGGGTGATTTTTTTTGTTTTTTGTTTTTTTTTGTGTCTAAATCTGGAATGAAGGCAGGCTGTATGCGCTGAACCGGAAGTTAACGGAGATAAAAATTATTACGCCACACGACACTCATAGGCTAATATGTCAACGGGTTATAAACTAAATTATGAATCATTACCAGGAGGCAGGGAGATAATAATTCCACCTTTGAAGGATCATACAGATAATTGTCAACCTCCAGCACAAGACTCTTCAATATATAACTCTCAACAGAAGCCTATAGCAAGACATTGAAGAATGTTGCCCCTTTTATTGAGGTTTTTCTGTCTTTATCCCCGAAGGGAGTTAAAATTCTATTAGTCTACGCTTTTGAAATTGGCGTCATTTATCAATGAGACTAAGTCTATGTCTTATACGTAAGTCTATATTGTGGGTATCGCATGAAACTTTAAAAATCACATATTTTGTACAAGAAAAGTGGTGAAAATTTGACAACTTTCAAAATTAAATTTGGAAATAATCATTGTAGTCTCATTTTATCTTACAGCATCCCTGTGTTTAATTGTTTGTTTGTTTATTGTTGTTTAACGTCCCACTCAAGAATATTTCACTCATATGGAGATGTCACCAAATGCCGACGAAGGGCTTCAAATTTTGGCCTATGCTCGGCATTTACGGCCATTGAACAGTGAGGGTTCTTTAACGTGCCGACACCTACTGTGACACGGGACCTCCAGTTTTTACTGTCTCATCCGAAAGACAGGAAACCAACCTGCCGCCGGCGGGACTCGAACTCACGACCTCACGATCCAGAGTCGAGCGCGCTACCGACTGAGCCAGGCCGGCTCATTAGCGCCAATAACTCGGAAGAAATGTTGCAAGTACAAAACAGTATTGCCTTGACATTCATAGATCTTTAGTTACGCCATTCATCTCATTGACCCTTGTAGGCATATTTGAACTCTTCCATCTCAAAAACAGTAAAGTCCATTGTCAGGATTCAGGAGTGTATGATTTAGAATTCAAATTCCACAACAATTTTATGCCCAATATCAACTTATTCACCCCTGAATTATGACAATATTCCATACAGTTCATTGATTTGGGCGAGTATAAAAGTGACTACTGGGACTGATGAGTTAACTGAGCTAAATTTCTGAACGTTTCTTTATAAACAAAACATATACTGTGACTAGAACTTATATAAGACATGAAAGCGAAAAGGTCCCGTTATATTTCTGTCTACACGTCCATCCAAATCTACCGTAAAATTAGGAGAAGGGGCCCTTGCAGTCGTAATTATGAAATTGGTCTAATAATGATTTATCCGGAAGAATGGTTATTGTCTCCTCATCAGTCTGTCTGATTAATCATTATTATTGATAGGGGCATGTTCAACATATGAACATTTCATGTACAGAGGCAACCTGATAAGTTGTTGTAACAAGGATCTCGCATTTAATGTCCACATTTCGCAAATTTTAGGGTTTTTTGCAAATGCAGTGTTTCTCTGTAAGAGATGTTGATTTACCTGTTCGATAGTGCTTGTGGAATTGTCTTTGCCGATTACAACGAGGATTCATTCCTTAATTATTTCAATTGAATTTAACTGTAGACTCACGGCGGGTTTGATCAGTCGACAGGGGATGCTTACTCCTTCATGGCACCTGTTCCTACTTCTGGATTTTCATATGTCCATTTGATATATAATTTTCACCTGATTTGTATACTGTCTCGTGAACCTTGACGACTTTGGTACCTGTGATTTTTATATCGTATCAAATATGACTACAGAAAATCCGGTTTTATTCGCGATAATTTTATTTACGCGTTATTTCGCAAGACCATTCAACATCGCGAAAACTTTAAGAACTTATATATCGCGAAAAAATAGAGTCCTGCGAAAATTTCCAGATTTACTGTGTACATAATTTACACTCGTTATGTTGCCTGGAAACGAAATTGAAGTAGCAATGTTCGCTTAATCGACTTTTCATTAAAGAATCCGTCGTATTTGACAGCAAGGTGATGAGATAGTTATCTGGTTTTTTCTTCGATCAAAATGCTAGGATGAATTGTTGTCGAAGGCCAACAGAGGTTCAGTAAATTGCATTATATTCCTGGCTTGACATTTTTCCATTCCGCTTCTAGCCAAATATGATAAAGAGAAGAAATTGGACAACATTATGGTATCCATTTCACACCAATACATTATGTCGTCAAAACAACACATGGACTTAAATGTCATTTCCTCGGAGCTCTTTCCTGTAGTTGGGGTGAAGGTCAGTTCAAGGCCAAGAAGACAAAGTATCCTGTCGTTCTGGTATCACTCGGGGTTGATGTATATGCAAACTTTTGAAGCTCGGCCTGGTCAGATCGGAATCCTTTAATTAACTCATCAACCCCTGAAAAACAATAGAATCTTCTGTAAATCAATGACTTAGGTCAGCCTAAATGTCTTTAGAGGTGAATGAGTTAAAAAAATTGTAGGTGAGCTAAATCTTTGAAATTATTTGAGTTCTTTCTGATTCTTTATTTATTATTATTTCAAAACAAATACTTATCATAAACATAGTTTTGGGGATCTGGTTCTGTTTTTTTGTGTGTGTGTGTGAACCACCAGATGTGTGACTGAATGGTCGGCAGGGGAAGCTTACTTCTCCGGGACACTTGATACCACGTCTGGGATTTTATGAAGTTTTACGTAATTTATGAATTTCCATGCGGTTAACACTTTGGTATCTGTGCCTTTATACTGTGATTGAAATATGTTATATAAAATCTGAAGTTTACAGGGACATTAGCTGAGTTTACCACAAAAAAAATATCATTTTGATTTTTTTTCTACTTTTACTACTTGTACACAGGCAAAATAATCCAACATTCCTATACATTGTGTGAAAATAACGTCAGGTCCACTGTTGTGTTTATATACAAATAGTAAGATCGAGTAAATCAGTTGCAATTGAAAAATTGCCAAACCTGGGTTTCTCAAGCATTTTTCACAAAATGAATAGGAATTTAAGAATTGTTATGCCGGTGTATATATCGTTTTTGTTATTGCATATCACTCTAAGCAATAAAAAAGGAAAACGTATTTTTGAAGAAAAAAAATCACAGCTAATGCCCCTTTAAATATCTATTTAAACATCGATATTACAAAAAAGTTAAAATAGATAAATAATTATTTTTATTCGAAATTTGAATACAACATATGACATTAAGTTTTTTTTTTTTTTTTTTTGTTTAACGTCCCATTCAAGAATATTTCACTCATATGGAGACGTCACCAAATGCCGGCGAAGGGCTTCAAATTTTGGCCTTTGCTCGGCACTTACGGCCATTGAGCATTGAGGTTTCTTAAACGTGCCGACACCTGCTGTGACACGGGACCTCGGTTTAGACTGTTTCATCATATGACGATAAGAAAGACAATTGTATTATAGACAATGAATATTTATATAAGGTATACAATAGTTCCGTATCCAGGTATATCTTCCCAATTACATAATAATACCCGACACCAAATATAACATTTTGACTATATAGAAATATTTTTTTTTATTATTATATTTAGTCCTTATGTAATTTCCTTTAATACGGTGTATATGCTTTTATCCAAGCGGGTTAATTTTGTTATATTTACGGTCGAATGTAACACCGCAAAATTAAATATACATGTATTACCTTGCGAAAAATGATTACAAGTAATTCAACTCCTTTTACACTACTTTTTCTGGAAGCGGCGATGCGCGAAATTTGATAAGTTCCGACCCCCCCCCCCCCTCAAAAAAAAAAATGAGAATTTACGCAACTAAACAGTATCACAACAGTTTGATGTTTGTCAAATAAACAGTAAATCATGAACATAAAAAACAAACTGTAGTATTATTAAAACAAGACGTATCCCATATAATTTGAACTCAATATATCACATCTGCCATTTTGCTATTCAGTTATAACTGTGCTCATATGTAGTCTGTCGTTTCCATTCCAACAACAGAGCGCATAGATAAACGAACTGGTATTCTACAAATATTTGATATATCATACTTTGTGTAAAGGGACATCAGCTTTTTTTTTTCCTCCAAAAATATTACTTCGTTTTGTAGAGATATACATTAACGAATAGGGGATAAACACAGGTGTATCAATTATTATATTTTGTGAAAATAAGGTCAGGTCCAATGTTGTATGCATACACAAAAAATTAAGGTGTAATTAATCATTTACAAATGAATAATTGCAAAACTGGGTTTCTCAAGCAATTTTCACAAAATTTATAGAATTTAAGGATTTTTATTAAGACTGTGTATATCACTTTTTTAATTTAATTTTTTAATCAATCTAAGTTGTAAAAAAAAATTTTTTTTGAAAAAGCACAGCAGATGCTCCCTTTAATGGTCAGAGTTCGAAAATTCAAACTTGTTAGTATGCATATCAGTATAGCATTTCATGCCAAGACTGTATTACATAATTTTAATCTTATCCAGCTGTCGCCATTCAAACTCATAACGGCTTAACTTTCAGTTTTCAATTTCTAAGAATTGACATTTGACATTATGTATATACTTGGGCTAAATATGATAGTTTATGTTTCATAACAGGTTTTTCCTTCAACGTTATCAGTCATTTTTTTGCTCAGGATTATATTTATGAGTTTAAAAATAAGTATAATTAATCTATAACCTAAATAGTGTGGTAGATTGCTTTACAGATGTTCAACTTTTGTAAATTGAACATGTTGACATGGTTAAAAACTCATTCGTTAATAATCATGAACGTGTATTTATTTGTTTATTTCGAAATAGCAAGGGAATATATATATATATATATATATATATATATATATATATATATATATTATATATATATATATATATATATATATATATATATATATATATATATATACAAGACAAGACAATTTTTTTGCTGTCCCCAATAGTACCATTTATGTACAAATCAACCTCTATATAAAGACCACCTCCCTATAAAGACCAGTTTTGATGTGTCCATTAGGAGGTCGTTATATTCAGGGGTCACTGTATTTCACTATATTTCCCTATAAAGTAAAAGTGAAAGAAGCAAAAAATATTCAGCATGCAAAAAGCTACAAAAAAGTCAACAGGGCCAATATTGTCAGGTCACCCCTTTTGGGAGTTATTTCCCCTTTTAATGGATTTTTCTTCTTTTTGACAGGTTTGTCCTATTATCTTGAAAAGTATAATAGATTGAGAGAAAGTGAAGTAGCAAAAATGTTCAGCACGCAAAGATCTACAAAAAGTCAATAGGACCGAAATTGTCCGATTGCCTTTTATGATAGTTATTTCCCCTTTTAAGTGGATTTTTCATGTTTTTTTGGATGTTTTTTGACATTATCTTGAAAAGTATAATAGGTAGAATAAAAGTAAAAGAAGCAAAAATGTTCAGCATGTAAAGATCTACAAAAAAGTCACTGAATAGGGCCGAAATTGTCAGGTCGCCCCTTTGGGAGTTATTTCCCCTTTTAGTGGATTTTTCATGTTTTATTTCAAATTTTAGACATTTTCGACTTCTTCTCAAGAACCAGTGGACTAATTTTAACCAACCTTGACTCGAAAGTTTTCTTAGGTGACCGTTAAGGCAAATTGGGCCTCTTGCTAAAAATCTTTTACTCTGAAACCACCGGGTCATAAGGAACCAAACTTGGCCACACACATCCTTGGGGTGTCTAGAAACAAAATTGAAACAAAATTAGCACTGGACCCTATAGGGAATAGTATATTTTGATCAACTTTTCTGAAACTACTGGAGCAAATTAAACCAAATTTGACAGGAATGATGTATGGAAGTTCCTGTACTGTGATTGTCCAAAATTTCTTGATCCGCCAAAAAGCATGGCCGCCAGCGCAGGGCATAATTTAACATTGGGCCCTATGGGGAAAACATATATTTGGATTATGCATAGTTTAGCACTGAACCCTATAGGGAAAAGTATATTTTGATCTTCTGGAGCAAATTGAACCAAACTTTACAGAAATGGTGTATTGAAGGTCCTTTACTAAAATTGCCCATTTTTTCCCCAATCTGTCAAGTCCTTTAGTTAAATTGCTCAAATTTTCCAGATGCACCAAAAACCATGACCACCAGCGCAAAACATGGTTTAACATTAAACCGAATGGGGAAACACATTCAAAGATTTTCTCGATCTCTGAAACCACCGGGCCAGGCCATAATAGTTTTTGGTTGGTCCCCTGTAAAAATCGTGTTCAACAGGTCCACATCCCATCCAAGAAGGCTTCCAACGGGTAATGTAGTTTAACATTGGATCCTTTGGGAAACACATCTGAAACTGCTTTGCAAATTGAAACTAAACTTGGTCAGTATAGTACAGCTGTGTTATACGGGAGCCCGTACTTACTACAAAGAGATATGCAGTCATTCAAATTCTTGAATTCCTATATATTTTGTAAACATTGCTTGAGAAACCCTGCTTGGCAATTGATATTATTCACTTGCAATTGATTAACTCAACCTTTACTATTTGTCATTAAGCATACCATACTGGACCTGAACTTATTTTCACAAAATATATAGGAATATGAGATTTTTATGCCTGTGTATAGCTCTTATTTGTTATTGTGCATCTATCAAAAGTAGTTAAAGAAGAAAAAATCGATATAATTGTTTTGGTAAACACAGTGAATGCCCAATTAGGAAAATGTGGAATATTCGACCTTCAGTTACTTCGTTCCTAGTCATTTGTCCATGTACCGTGTTTGTATGAAATGTGGACGATGACTGGACGCATCAGATAAAATCAAAAACAAATGGCTTTGGCCTTGAGGGTGAAGTATTAGTAATATATGATATTAATCCCGATGTAATAGTTCCTGGAGGTATTCAAACATACGACCTGTTCACAGCTATCACGCGAGCACGCGCAGACATGTAAAATTTCATATAAACATATATTTGTACTCAATAGTCTCCAGACGTGCCACGATATACAAGGAAATTTCCAAACAAAACAGTTCTTATCGATACTATGGTTATGGAACCTATTGCTATCGATATTATTAACAATACCAAACTTATGGTTTAAGGTAGGGGAAACGAACCGGCCTGGCTCAGTCGGTAGCGCGCTCGACTCTGGATCGTGAGGTCGTGAGTTCGAGTCCCGCCGGCGGCATATTGGTTTCCTGTCCTTCGGATGAGACAGTAAAACTCGAGGTCCTGTGTCACAGTAGGTGTCGGCACGTTAAAGAACCCTCACCGCTCAATGGCTGCAAGTGCCGAGCATAGGTCAAATTTTGAAGCCTTCCATCGGTGCATTTGGTGACGTCTCCATATGAGTGAAATATTCTTGAGTGGGACGTTTAACAACAATAAACAATCAAAACAAGAAAGGGGAAACACTAATGTTCAAGACAGTTAATTCATTAGTTCAGCTCGAATTTAATACCGTAATCATAGATACTTTCCGCGTGTTGTTAACTCATTCACCCCTAAACACACATTTGGACAGCCCTAAGTCATTGATTTACAGAAGAGTTCATTGGTTTTCAGGGGTTGACGAGTTAATGGGACTAATTCATGCACCACGTGAAAACCGATACGTTTGTGCGGTACTATTATAGTATCTGAGACGTACCTCTACGTAATCTTCCCGCTGAAATGACGTAACCGTGGGATATCGTCTGCTAGCGTCATTCCATTACTAAAAGAATGACAATAGTCCCGCACAAACGTTATCGGGTATCACGTGGTACATGAATTAGTCCCATTGCGTGATTTTCTTATGCAAACCATACGTGTGAGGTTTTTTATGCAATGTCACAACTTACTGTGACAGTCCCGTATTTAACGACAATTCTTAGCACCACTGTGGGACTGGTATAGTAAAATTCAAATAACCTGGTGGGGTGGAGTCTTGAGAACCATTTCTTGACCTGGACAAATTTAAGTTTTAGGTATTAAAGCATAACATTAAAATTACACTGACTAGATTAATCATTCCTACTTGACACCATATATAAGAGAGTATCCAGTGAAGAATAAAACGGGTTTTTTTCTGTGCAGCTTGTCATAACCGAAAAGAGTAGAATAATCCGTATGATAATCAAAAGGTTACTCCGCCCCGCCATCTAATGTGAATCGGACAATACGCGGGAGTAATTTACACGAAAAACTCGTCATCGCGTATTTAGTGTAAATTACCCCACGAGTTAATTTTCATGTTTACGGTGTAAAGGTGTATATATCCGAAATAAGAAATGAATTATGTGTACTCTAGAAGTCTTCAAGTAACTTTTAAATCTCGCTGGAATCACCAGATATCCATTGTCGTAGACTTTTTCCATACCTCTTCCTCTCTCGAACTGAAGATACAATAATATATATGTAATAGTTGCTGTTTTTGTTGTTATTGTTTTCATGTTTTCCAGCTTGCGTACGGAATCTTATCTTCTCTCACCACAGAAGGTAGAAAATGTTTGATTGTTTTTATTGTTTTACATCTTTACCCAGGTGTTCCTCATTACATTGACGCTGTTGCCATGGCAATATTTCTTTTGACATTTCGCAGAAAATAGATATAAGATAGAATGATCCTTGGCCGCTTTGCACTGATTATAGGATTATAGTCAAGAGATCAATTCCATGTTGACACCACAGGTACTTGTTTTTAGGACCATCTAACTGCGCCTTGCCCATAACCGCTTGATTTTTTAAAGTCAATTTTAAGTCTGTTGGTTGGTCATATTTCTTGGTATATCCCAAAATTACCATGTTTTGATGAAAAGAATAAATAAAATAGACTTAAAAATCAAGCGGTTATGGGCAAGGCACAATTAGATGGTCCTGTCCACAAGAACCTGTGGTTGATACATATATTACAAATATAAATTTTCTTGAAAATAGCGCCATTTTCTGGGTTTTTTTATTTATCTGAATATATAACTTGAATACACTCTTATAAAAAAAGAAAGTTCTGTAGGAATTTGAATTTTGAATTTTATTTTACGTCACACTCAACAGTTTTTCATTTATATGGTGGCGGCTAGTTTTTAATGGCGGAGGAGAGAACCCAAATACACCAGAAGAGACCACCGGCCTTCCGCAAGTAAAATTGGCAAACGTGGCTCGAACCTGCTCTGACCGGAAGTGAGAGACTGCGTTGTTCAAAGCGCGACTCAGTCAAGGAGGCCCGAAGTTCTGTAGGAAATCGCAGATACGATTTGATACTTCAAAATGAAAGTCAAATGAAAACGAAGGTAGGGAAATTGTTCTACTGTAAAACTAAAATGTACCAAAGAAATCGACAAACAAAAACAACAAAAACAATAACCTTATAAACGAACCGATGAAATCTCATGATTGTAATCTGGACTACATCATCTATGATTAATATCATCCATACGAGACAACATCCTCAACTTATTTGCACTGACGAAAACAGCAAAATAGACTGATAGAGATTGACTGCAGCTGCATTATATAATAGCTGTTCAAAAACGATCTGCCTAGTCAGTAATTACCACATTTTGTTTTTAAATGTAACTTTTGATTTAATTCAAAATTTGCAAATGAAGGTTAATATTACCAGAGGACATACATAACACATTTTCAGAGACATGATATATAACACAGCTACGACAATGATATTACTAAACACAAGTGTATACAGAATTGCTGAATTTACATACAATAAGTCGCTAATATTTTATTATGTTCAGTCCAGAACATTGTGCATCAACCGAGCTTTTAGATAATTTTGTGGTCGTTACAATACACTCGTAAACAATGTTTGATAGTGATTGACGTTTAGAATTGTAACATCTGTACAGTCGCATGCTTGGTTTTTAGCCGAGCTTCGCAAGTGGTAAAAGCCGGCTATAGTCACATTCCGCTTCTGCGCAATCGACTTCTTGCACAGGTGGCGCTCGCATCATCAACGCAAAATTTTACCGGCTGAAGCGATTCTGATCAAAGTACTGTAACCGAATTATGAAGAAGCAAACAAAGACCAAACTGCATTCCAAAGGCACCAAATAATAATGTATGATCTGTCCTACATAAGAAGGTGCATATCGCGGATTAATATATATCAAATTACCGCGCGTAATGATATAGTGCGTCTACGAACCGTCGTGTAAAGATATGTATCAAATTGTTTTAATATTTTGTATAAATCATCAGAAAAATTTTATTCATTATATTTGCATTGATATGGCGCATATATTGGTAGCGTTTCAGCCACCATTCTAAATCTAAATACGCAGAGGGTTAGACGGGGAGTGGATACTTTCGAACTAATCCCTGGTCGACCTTGGGACACTCGAATTACCAATATTTCTAGATCTATATTTGTCTTATATGTCTTGATAACATTAACTGTTTTGAAATATAAAAGTCAAGAGATGTAACGTGGTTTTGCATTAACTTTAATCATCGTTATAAGGTAAACTTATCGGGCCGTTACTTAGCGCCGGAGTTTTTGAAAGTTTTTCAATTTCTTTGGCGTGAACACCGTTCTTACCGAGATCCCTGGTCGTTAATTGTTGGCAAATTGAAATTGAAAAATAACAAATAAAAAACAAATGCTAGACAATATATTAAAACACATTCAATTCCATGGCTCCCTTGGTCAGTTTTGAATGTACATGTAGTTGGCACGAGTATACCGGACTCAAGCACCAAGTCATTCCAATGGAACAACAACTTGTCATACCGAATGTGTCAATATTGCAATAATAATTGCTTGCATGTTTGTAAGCCCAGTATTCAGTTAAATAATTCAGTATTTTGATATTATTAAAAACTTTCTAGTGAAAAGAAACCATTGTGAGATAATTGTATTTCATTGTAAATTGACTAAATTGTTCGATGGGACAACTATTTGTCATACTGGGGATATAATACCTGTAGTATTATCGACTATTGTGCAAAAATGCAATAATTTGGTGTGCGTATTTGTAATCCCAGCTTTCAGTACTTTGATTTAAATACTACATATTTTAGAGAGAAAAAACCGGTATTGTGAGATAAATGTATTTCATTGTAAAATGACTTAATCGTTCATGTTTACCATCAAGGACAACCATTTTACGGTATCAAGGTCGATTCAATCAACACCAATAATAACTTATTTGATAAACATATCGATATCATACCAAACTACACGTTTATTTAGCAAGAGGTTTGCTTGCGTTACAACCCGTCATTACATTCGTTTTGACAACATAATTATGGCATAGATCTATCACGTGCCCACATTTTATTCACCAGAGTTTAATCCAAATGATCAAGTAAACGCATTTTGTAGGACTTGAGATTTGTTGACACCGCGTGTTTGAAATCGACATGCAATTGATCGATGCTAGTTACATAGATATCAATGACGGGCACATGACAACAGTTGTTTTGCTTTTGGACACTCCATCTCAATCGTTAACTCATACACCCCAAACGACACATAAGTTATTGATTTACAGAAGAGTCCATTGTTTTTCAGGGGTTGGCGAGTTAATTCATTATTATGGCAACTAGGTCTTGTGTATAGATGTTTGTAAAACTTTTGGATTTTATTGATAAAAATAATGATTTGTTTTTGTTTTTCCTTCAATTAAAACTTTGGAAACATTTGCTAGCACTGTGTGACCCTTGATGTCTTTCGAAACTCGGTAGATTTAAATATTAAATTGAACTTACTAGAACGAAGGTTTTGATTTCCCATTTTCGTAACTGTAAGAAACAAATCATAAACGGTGTAAACGTATGTGTGAAACTCCCTGCTAGCCTTATATTTGATTGTTTGTTTGTTGTTTTACATACCTTCAAGAATTTTTCATTTGTATTGATATGTCGCCAGCTTTAAGTGACACCAGCTTTGGGTGAAAATCTACAAATTTTGACTGACAATAAGTGTTATCCCAAAGACCCGTGTGACTTTCACTTTTGAAAGCGTTTGTTGAAGAAAATGTCACTACCATTTTTAAAAATGTCTTTAGTATAACCTGGTGCCGGGAATCGCACCGGGAATCGAACCCGGGGCCTTCCGCTTGCGAGTCAAACGCTCTACCACTAGCCTATCTGCTGGCCTTAAAGCTGACATCAACTTTTCAACAGTTTTCAATTTTTAAAAAGAGATGTATGATCCTTTAAAACAAATTAATCAGGCAAAGAAATTTGACAACGGAATTCAAAATATAGATTCGGTTCATTTCAATGCTAGTACACCACCGTTAGATTACCTCGAATTAAGTTATTTTTTTATGATGTCCCTTCTACAAGGCTAACGCATGCATCTTTGTTTCAAACATCAAATTTCCGATCACTGCATTCACCCATAGTACGGTTCCGCATTCTACAGGAAACAAAGAGACCTTTGCCTTTATCAGCTGCTTGTAATTACAAAGTCAAGGTTTAAACATCCTTTATCCTTGAGGTTTCAACAATGAGTTGTTTACACTTCAAAATTGTTTTCATCGGACATGGACCAAAACGCCATAAAACACGAACATGCGATTAGGCCAAAGCAAAACAATGTAATGGTTACGTTCGTTGCAGCATTACTATTTTTAACTGTATCATTTTTCTTTAACTTTCTGCTATGTTTGTCAGTCGAAAGATATTGTTTTGTTTTGTTTATTTATTTAATCATTCATTTTTATATATATTTATTTATATTTAATTTTTTATTTATTATTTTATCTATTTATTGTTTTATTTATTTAATTATTTATCTATTCATTTATTCATTCATTCATTTATTTATTTATTTATTGTTTGCTTTGTTTCATGAACTCTTCACTTACATCATGGGAACTCTAACAGCAAGAAATGAAACGCCAGAAATAAACACGTGTGCGGTAGACGCGTGTCAAGGGAGTGAAGGTTCCCGGATATGTCATGCATATCTTTTGATGTCCCATCCCGACGGAAACCACTATAAGTAATACAAAAAAGTGCCACGTCCCTGTTTTATTTTCCATAGATTGGGGTAAACATTTTGCCTTTATCTGATCCAAGCGTTAATATAGATCTAAATATCTTTTGCTGAAACACTAGCCTCTCACCCCTGTTACGATATAATTTTAGTTTTGTACGTTTGTTTGTTTGTTTATTGTTGTTTAACGTCCCACTCAAGAATATTTCACTATTATGGAGACGTCACCAAATGCCGACGAAGGGCTTCAAATTTTGGTCTATGCTCGGCACTTACGGCCATTGAGCAGTGAGGGTTCTTTAACGTGCCGACACCTACTGTGGCACGGGACCTCGGTTTTTACTGTCTCATCCGAAAGACAGGAAACCAACCTGCCGCCAGCCGGACTCGAACTCACGACCTCACGATCAAGAGTCGAGCGCGCTACCGACTGAGCCAGGCCGGCTCAGTTTTGTACGTAAGCATGTGCTAATTTATATCTTGGTAGAATTATACCTGCTGCCAAAAAATCGTGTAATCCGGATCATGACTGGAACCAAAGTCCTCTAGATCTCGTGCGAGATAAAATCTCCACAATTCTAAGCCAATGTATAAGGACAGGTGGTCGTTTGTAAACTGTTGGCTAATATTGACTGGCAAATGTGGCTTCTTTAGTGTACCAAGCCCATTTAGCGACGTATATTGGGCGGTATGTATGATTGTTCAATTATTACATAATGTACCTCTTCGAGTCGTTCCGTTACGTCGCGATTTGTCATAATAGTATGCAATTTCAAAGAAAAATGTGACCTAGAGTAGAAGGAAACATATTTGTAAAACAGCTTGCAGGATAGGCATGACTCTTGTAACTTGTACAACAACATTAAAGTTTTAGCTTAATCCCCCTTTAAAATGGACTGTAACAAGATTTCATAGAATGTCGTCAATGTAAACATTACGAACCCGGAAGTTACCTGGGACACATGTCTGTTGACGTCACGTGACTCTAGTACAAACTATTTCGACAATATTGAAGGGAATGGAACAACTTAGGAAATTCATCGAATTTATAATATATCGTCGTGTCCGTAAATATGCATCTTCCCAAGTCAAGGTTTTCCGATACACCCCATTAATCACACATTGTTTGAGGAACGGATTTGGATCAGAAAACGTTGACTTGGGAAGATGGTAAATATGACGCAGTCAATATGTAGTGGCACGTGATAAGTTTGTTAACATTACAAATGTGCTTGTTGTACTTCTGTAAGCATTTTTTGCAATTTGGCTTTATCAAATACTATGTTTTTATAGACCGTCGACTTAGAATCCTTAGATGCGTCTAGAAGGAGGACAGTATCACATATATTATATAATATTAAATTTGCCATAGTTCGCGGGCTGTATTATACCTGTAAAACTGTCAATGTTTTTTACATAATTAATCAAATGAATCGGTAGAAAATGACATTTCTTTAACATAGCCTAAACGAAATATAACCTTGAGAGCAGTTGTTTTGTCCGAGTGCAGTGAAAGCAGTCACTGATAACGCGAGCTCAAGTTACCAATAAGCAGATCACGTGATCACATTGGGGTCGTTCGGTTCAAACTCAAATTCACCAGCACAAGCGCTGTAATAAAGCTAAGTTATATTTAAAACAGTTTCCTTATTGTATGCGAATGGAAGTTTAAATGTGGGACACATTTCCATTAATTTCGTGTGATGTAACTTTGAAAGGAATATTTAAAGTTAGGTCGACTTATTTATTTGCAAATAGAAAATAATTAACTCCAACTGGAGACTGTATAAAATAAAATATTTTAAATGGTATTCAACCAAAACTTCATATACAATATTTGGTTTAATTTTACTAAAAAGTTTCCTGTTTATCAACATACAGTCTAGAGTCTATATTGATGGATCTAGAAGAGCGTTACATACAACCCACACACCCCATTTGAATTTGGTAACTGTCTCATTCGGTAGCGCGATCGACTCTTGATCGTGAGGTCGTGAGTTCGAGTCCAGCCGGCGGCAGAATGGTTTCCTGTCTGTCGGATGAGACAGTAAAAACCGAGGTCCCGTGTCACAGTAGGTGTCGACACGTTAAAGAACCCTCACTGCTCAATGGCCGTATGGCCGTAAGTGCCGAGCATAGGCCAAAATTTGAAGCCCTTCACCGGCATTTGGCAACGTTTCCATATAAGTGAAATATTCTTGAGTGGGACGTTAAACAAAAACAAACAAACAAACCAAAAGAAGTAAAGTTGAAATTTCTTTAAATATGGAATTAAATCAATGGTATTCTCTCTCTCTCTCTCTCTCTCAGAGAGAGAATAATTGGGTTTAAAAGCTTCAGAGAGAATAATTGGGTTTAAAGGCTTTAGTGTCTGGAAGCCAGAAACCATCTAACATTCGGCTCATGCTTGCCGAATTCCTATCTATCGATGCTATTCTTTGCAAAGATAAACAGGTCACTATGTAGTGTCTGGAAGCTTCATGAAAGCCACTCCGAGTTTGCACGCTTAAAGATTCTAATAATTTAATTTTTAAATTCTTTAATTTTTATTTTTATTTATTATTATTTTTTTTTTTTTGCTGAAAGTCCTATTTGAGAGGAGTTACCAGTATGAAATTAGAACGGGGAACTGGTCGTTATATCTGGAAGCTGGGTCTTAGGGCTATCAAATTTAAGATTTTTTTTTTCTGGAAAAGGAGTCGGTGTTATGTAGAAAAGTGATCCCAATAGAAAAAAAAACTACCAAAGGTCATTATTCTACGTAAAAATCATACCAGAGACATGTAGACAAGTGACCCATACTTGTAGAAAAATGACCCGGGTTCAAGGTCAATTTTCTACAGATTTAGATAAATGAGCAAGAAAGAGAGAATGACGAGAGTTGTTGATATATAAATTTCACGTGGAATTTCAGGATAGGAAATTTTTACCATGACCTAATCCCTAAAACGTTTTTCATAATTATATCTTTGTATATAAAGTCAATCAGTTTTGGGGTTTATTAGTCAGGTGTACCCTATGTCATTAGAAGCTGATGCTCATGCGCGTTTATAAACATATTTCAGTTTCATTCGCTTTGACAACTATGCAAACAAACATTGGTGATGAGCATGGCTCGTAGATACATTGAATACAATGTAAATAAAATCAAGGTTCTTGGATACACAATGTAAGCAAAGCTCAAGGGTAGCGTTCTATAATGTTAGTACAGAACAATGGTCTTAGATATATAATGTTAGTACAGAACAATGGTCTTACATAAACAATGTTAGTACAGAGCAAGGGTCTTAGATATACAATGTCAGTACAGACAAGGGTCTTAGATATACAATGATAGTACAGACAAGGGTCTTAGATATACAATGTCAGTACAGAGCAAGGGTCTTAGATATACAATGTTAGTACAGAGCAAGTTTCTCAGATATATACAGTGTCACTACAGAGCAAGTTTCTCAGATATATACAGTGTCAGTACAGAGCAAGTTTCTTAGATATATACAGTGTCAATACAGAGCAAGTTTCTTAGATATATACAGTGTCAATACAGAGCAAGTTTCTTAGATATATACAGTGTCAATACAGAGCAAGTTTCTTAGATATATACAGTGTCAATACAGAGCAAGGGTCGTAGATATCTACAGTGTCAATACAGAGCAAGTTTCTTAGATATATACAGTGTCAATACAGAGCAAGTTTCTTAGATATATACAGTGTCAATTACAGAGCAAGTTTCTTAGATATATACAGTGTCAATACAGAGCAAGTTTCTTAGATATATACAGTGTCAATACAGAGCAAGTTTCTTAGATATACACAGTGTCAATACAGAGCAAGTTTCTTAGATATACACAGTGTCAATACAGAGCAAGTTTCTTAGATATATACAGTGTCAGTACAGAGCAAGTTTCTTAGATATATACAGTGTCAATACAGAGCAAGGTTCTTAGATATATACAGTGTCAATACAGAGCAAGGGTCGTAGATATCTACAGTGTCACATACAGAGCAAGTTTCTTAGATATATACAGTGTCAATACAGAGCAAGTTTCTTAGATATATACAATACAGAGCAAGGGTCGTAGATATCTACAGTGTCAATACAGAGCAAGTTTCTTAGATATATACAGTGTCAATACAGAGCAAGTTTCTTAGATATATACAGTGTCAATACAGAGCAAGGGTCGTAGATATCTACAGTGTCAATACAGAGCAAGTTTCTTAGATATATACAGTGTCAATACAGAGCAAGTTTCTTAGATATATACAGTGTCAATACAGAGCAAGTTTCTTAGATATATACAGTGTCAATACAGAGCAAGTTTCTTAGATATATACAGTGTCAATACAGAGCAAGTTTCTTAGATATATACAGTGTCAATACAGAGCAAGTTTCTTAGATATACAATGTCAGTACAGAGCAAGGGTCTTAGATATATACAGTGTCAATACAGAGCAAGTTTCTTAGATATATACAGTGTCAGTACAGAGCAAGGGTCGTAGATATATACAGTGTCAATACAGAGCAAGTTTCTTAGATATCTACAGTGTCAATACAGAGCAAGTTTCTTAGATATATACAGTGTCAATACAGAGCAAGGGTCTTAGATATATACAGTGTCAATACAGAGCAAGTTTCTTAGATATATACAGTGTCAATACAGAGCAAGGGTCGTAGATATATACAGTGTCAATACAGAGCAAGTTTCTTAGATATCTACAGTGTCAATACAGAGCAAGTTTCTTAGATATATACAGTGTCAATACAGAGCAAGGGTCTTAGATATGCACAGTGTCAATACAGAGCAAGTTTTCTTAGATATATACAGTGTCAATACAGAGCAAGGTCTTAGATATGCACAGTGTCAATACAGAGCAAGAGTCTTAGATATATACAGTGTCAATACAGAGCCAGGGTCTTAGATATATACAGTGTCAATACAGAGGAAGTTTCTTAGAAATATAGTGTCAGTACAGGGCAAGTTTCTTAGATATATACAGTGTCAATACAGAGCAAGGGTCTTAGATATACACAGTGTCAATACAGAGCAAGTTTCTTAGATATATACAGTGTCAGTACAGAGCAAGTTTCTTAGAAATATACAGTGTCAATACAGAGCAAGGGTCTTAGATATATACAGTGTCAATACAGAGCAAGTTTCTTAGATATATACAGTGTCAATACAGAGCAAGGGTCTTAGATATATACAGTGTCAATACAGAGCAAGGGTCTTAGATATGCACAGTGTCAATACAGAGCAAGTGTCTTAGATATATACAGTGTCAATACAGAGCAAGGGTCTTAGATATGCACAGTGTCAATACAGAGCAAGGGTCTTAGATATGCACAGTGTCAATACAGAGCAAGTTTCTTAGATATACAGTGTCAGTACAGAGCAAGGGTCTTAGATATATACAGTGTCAATACAGAGCAAGGGTCTTAGATATATACAGTGTCAATACAGAGCAAGGGTCTTAGATATATACAGTGTCAATACAGAGCAAGTTTCTTAGATATATACAGTGTCAATACTGAGCAAGTTTTCTTAGATATTATTACAGTGTCAATACAGAGCAAGTTTCTTAGAAATATACAGTGTCAATACAGAGCAAGTTTCTTAGATATATACAGTGTCAATACAGAGCAAGTTTCTTAGAAATATACAGTGTCAATACAGAGCAAGGGTCTTAGATATATACAGTGTCAATACAGAGCAAGTTTCTTAGATATATACAGTGTCAATACAGAGCAAGTTTCTTAGAAATATACAGTGTCAATACAGAGCAAGGGTCTTAGATATGCACAGTGTCAATACAGAGCAAGTTTCTTAGATATATACAGTGTCAATACAGAGCAAGGGGTCTTAGATATGCACAGTGTCAATACAGAGCAAGTTTCTTAGACAACAGTGTCAATACAGAGCAAGGGTCTTAGATATATACAGTGTCAATACAGAGCAAGTTTCTTAGATATATACAGTGTCAATACAGAGCAAGGGTCTTAGATATATACAGTGTCAATACAGAGCAAGGGTCTTAGATATGCAAGAGAGCAAGTGTCTTAGATATATACAGTGTCAATACAGAGCAAGGGTCTTAGATATGCACAGTGTCAATACAGAGCAAGTTTCTTAGATATATACAGTGTCAATACAGAGCAAGGTTCTTAGATATATACAGTGTCAATACAGAGCAAGGGTCTTAGATATATACAGTGTCAATACAGAGCAAGGGTCAGATATATACAGTGTCAATACAGAGCAAGTTTCTTAGATATATACAGTGTCAATACAGAGCAAGGTTCTTAGATATATACAGTGTCAATACAGAGCAAGGGTCTTAGATATATACAGTGTCAATACAGAGCAAGGGTCTTAGATATATACAGTGTCAATACAGAGTAAGTTTCTTAGATATATACAGTGTCAATACTGAGCAAGTTTCTTAGATATATACAGTGTCAATACAGAGCAAGTTTCTTAGAAATATACAGTGTCAATACAGAGCAAGTTTCTTAGATATATACAGTGTCAATACAGAGCAAGTTTCTTAGAAATATACAGTGTCAATACAGAGCAAGGGTCTTAGATATTAGTGTCAATACAGAGCAAGTTTCTTAGATATATACAGTGTCAATACAGAGCAAGTTTCTTAGAAATATACAATACAGAGCAAGGGTCTTAGATATGCACAGTGTCAATACAGAGCAAGGGTCTTAGATATATACAGTGTCAATACAGAGCAAGGGTCTTAGATATGCACAGTGTCAATACAGAGCAAGGGTCTTAGATATATACAGTGTCAATACAGAGCAAGGGTCTTAGATATGCACAGTGTCAGAGCAAGGGTCTTAGATATATACAGTGTCAATACAGAGCAAGGGTCTTAGATATGCACAGTGTCAATACAGAGCAAGTTTCTTAGATATATACAGTGTCAATACAGAGCAAGGGTCTTAGATATGCACAGTGTCAATACAGAGCAAGTTTCTTAGATATATACAGTGTCAATACAGAGCAAGGGTCTTAGATATGCACAGTGTCAATACAGAGCAAGTTTCTTAGATATATACAGTGTCAATACAGAGCAAGGGTCTTAGATATGCATAATACAGAGCAAGGGTCTTAGATATATACAGTGTCAATACAGAGCAAGGGTCTTAGATATGCACAGTGTCAATACAGAGCAAGGGTCTTAGATATATACAGTGTCAATACAGAGCAAGGGTCTTAGATATGCACAGTGTCAATACAGAGCAAGGGTCTTAGATATATACAGTGTCAATACAGAGCAAGTTTCTTAGATATATACAGTGTCAATACAGAGCAAGGGTCTTAGATATATACAGTGTCAATACAGAGCAAGTTTCTTAGATATATACAGTGTCAATACAGAGCAAGTTTCTTAGAAATATACAGTGTCAATACAGAGCAAGTTTCTTAGATATACAGTGTCAATACAGAGCAAGGGTCTTAGATATATACAGTGTCAATACAGAGCAAGTTTCTTAGATATATACAGTGTCAATACAGAGCAAGTTTCTTAGAAATATACAGTGTCAATACAGAGCAAGGGTCTTAGATATATACAGTGTCAATACAGAGCAAGTTTCTTAGATATATACAGTGTCAATACAGAGCAAGTTTCTTAGAAATATACAGTGTCAATACAGAGCAAGGGTCTTAGATATGCACAGTGTCAATACAGAGCAAGTTTCTTAGATATACAGTGTCAATACAGAGCAAGGGTCTTAGATATGCACACAATACAGAGCAAGGGTCTTAGATATATACAGTGTCAATACAGAGCAAGGGTCTTAGATTAATACAGAGCAAGGGTCTTAGATATATACAGTGTCAATACAGAGCAAGTTTCTTAGAAATATAGTGTCAGTACAGAGCAAGTTTCTTAGAAATATACAGTGTCAATACAGAGCAAGTTTCTTAGAAATATACAGTGTCAATACAGAGCAAGTTTCTTAGATACATACAGTGTCAATACAGAGCAAGTTTCTTAGAAATATACAGTGTCAATACAGAGCAAGTTTCTTAGAAATATACAGTGTCAATACAGAGCAAGGGTCTTAGATATATACAGTGTCAATACAGAGCAAGTTTCTTAGATATATACAGTGTCAATACAGAGCAAGTTTCTTAGTATACAGTGTCAGTACAGAGCAAGTTTCTTATATACAGTGTCAATACAGAGCAAGGGTCTTAGAGATATATATAGTGTCAATACAGAGCAAGGGTCTTAGATCAGTGTCAATACAGAGCAAGTTTCTTAGATATATACAGTGTCAATACAGAGCAAGTTTCTTAGATATATAATGTTAGTACAGAACAATGGTCTTAGATATACAATGTCAGTACAGAGCAATGGTCTTAGATATATAATGTTAGTACATAGCAAGTTTCTTAGAAATATACAGTGTCAATACAGAGCAAGGGTCTTAGATATGCACAGTGTCAATACAGAGCAAGGGTCTTAGATATGCACAGTGTCAATACAGAGCAAGGGTCTTAGATATGCACAGTGTCAATACAGAGCAAGGGTCTTAGATATGCACAGTGTCAATACAGAGCAAGGGTCTTAGATATATACAGTGTCAATACAGAGCAAGGGTCTTAGATATATACAGTGTCAATACAGAGCAAGTTTCTTAGATATATACAGTGTCAATACAGAGCAAGTTTCTTAGAAATATACAGTGTCAATACAGAGCAAGTTTCTTAGATATATACAGTGTCAATACAGAGCAAGGGTCTTAGATATATACAGTGTCAATACAGAGCAAGTTTCTTAGATATATACAGTGTCAATACAGAGCAAGGGTCTTAGATATATACAGTGTCAATACAGAGCAAGTTTCTTAGATATATACAGTGTCAATACAGAGCAAGTTTCTTAGAAATATACAGTGTCAATACAGAGCAAGTTTCTTAGATATATACAGTGTCAATACAGAGCAAGGGTCTTAGATATATACAGTGTCAATACAGAGCAAGTTTCTTAGAAATATACAGTGTCAATACAGAGCAAGGGTCTTAGATATATACAGTGTCAAGGAGCAAGTTTCTTAGATATATACAGTGTCAATACAGAGCAAGTTTCTTAGAAATATACAGTGTCAATACAGAGCAAGGGTCTTAGATATGCACAGTGTCAATACAGAGCAAGTTTCTTAGATATATACAGTGTCAATACAGAGCAAGGGTCTTAGATATGCACAGTGTCAATACAGAGCAAGGGTCTTAGATATATACAGTGTCAATACAGAGCAAGGGTCTTAGATATGCACAGTGTCAATACAGAGCAAGGGTCTTAGATATATACAGTGTCAATACAGAGCAAGTTTCTTAGAAATATAGTGTCAGTACAGAGCAAGTTTCTTAGAAATATACAGTGTCAATACAGAGCAAGTTTCTTAGAAATATACAGTGTCAATACAGAGCAAGGGTCTTAGATATATACAGTGTCAATACAGAGCAAGTTTCTTAGATATATACAGTGTCAATACAGAGCAAGTTTCTTAGAAATATACAGTGTCAATACAGAGCAAGTTTCTTAGATATATACAGTGTCAGTACAGAGCAAGTTTCTTAGAAATATACAGTGTCAATACAGAGCAAGGGTCTTAGATATATATAGTGTCAATACAGAGCAAGGGTCTTAGATATATACAGTGTCAATACAGAGCAAGTTTCTTAGATATATACAGTGTCAATACAGAGCAAGTTTCTTAGATATATAATGTTAGTACAGAACAATGGTCTTAGATATACAATGTCAGTACAGAGCAATGGTTTTAGATATACAATGTCAGTACAGAGCAATGGTCTTAGATATATAATGTTAGTACATAGCAAGTTTCTTAGAAATATACAGTGTCAATACAGAGCAAGGGTCTTAGATATGCACAGTGTCAATACAGAGCAAGGGTATATGCACAGTGTCAATACAGAGCAAGGGTCTTAGATATGCACAGTGTCAATACAGAGCAAGGGTCTTAGATATGCACAGTGTCAATACAGAGCAAGGGTCTTAGATATGCACAGTGTCAATACAGAGCAAGGGTCTTAGATATATACAATGTCAATACAGAGCAAGGGTCTTAGATATGCACAGTGTCAATACAGAGCAAAGGTCTTAGATATGCACAGTGTCAATACAGAGCAAGGGTCTTAGATATATACAGTGTCAATACAGAGCAAGGGTCTTAGATATACACAATGTCAATACAGAGCAAGTTTCTTAGATATATAATGTTAGTACATAGCAAGTTTCTTAAAAATATACAGTGTCAATACAGAGCAAGTTTCTTAGATATATACAGTGTCAATACAGAGCAAGTTTCTTAGAAATATACAGTGTCAATACAGAGCAAGTTTCTTAGATATATGCAGTGTCAATACAGAGCAAGGGTCTTAGATATATACAGTGTCAATACAGAGCAAGTTTCTTAGATATATACAGTGTCAATACAGAGCTAGTTTCTTAAGATATATACAGTGTCAATACAGAGCAAGGGTCTTAGATATACACAGTGTCAATACAGAGGAAGTTTCTTAGATATATACAGTGTCAATACAGAGCAAGGGTCTTAGATATACACAGTGTCAATACAGAGCAAGTTTCTTAGAAATATACAGTGTCAATACAGAGCAAGTTTCTTAGAAATATACAGTGTCAATACAGAGCAAGTTTCTTAGATATATGCAGTGTCAATACAGAGCAAGTTTCTTAGATATACAATGTAGGACAAAGTATAGACTGGGTTTTTTCATCTTTCTCGAAATCTATAGATCTAATCTAGGACACAGGCAACCTAATTAAAAATCGATCTATCATCGCTCCTGTTAATGATATGTCGCATGGGAAAACGGGAACGACTAGAGATAGGATTTTAATTAGATTGCGGACACATGTTGCATGGAACTTTTTCAACTTCAATTAGTTTAATATGTGAAGATTTGAACTATATGCGCTTACTGCATACGTATTACTATGAAACAGCTTCGTACGCGGCGTTACAATTTATATATATATTTTTTTTTATTGATCGAAGGAGACCAATGATTGGGGCATATATATCGGTAATCGGTTCTTGCACTCCTAAACAATATCTGTCAACGCCTAAAATGAAATCCCAAAACGTGTGGTCATGTAACCCATAGAATGTATATAAAAATCAAATTACATGAAATAAGGAATCTTTTCGCAAAAATATAGTCCCTATCACATATAATCATTTTGAAAAAGTATTTTCACCTCAAATAGTTTTGTTTCTATGTCAAGACTAAAAATACATGCAGAAAAGACTAGTACGTTATAAAGAGCAAAATCTACAGACGAGACGTTGGCAGAGATTGTGGAGGAGTGCAAGGACCGACAACTCTGTGTAACCTGGTCCCCGACTGACTACTACCCTTTGTTCATAGAGCGAAATAGCCTGTAATCCTGGCCCAATTATACTTCGTCGATAGACAGTGTTAGCATCAGTGAGCCAGGACCCCAGGCTAAGAATGAAGCGCAAATACAACCGGGTGCCAGTTTATAGTCAAACACCATAGTTGTTTCCCTTTATATTATATGACGTATCTCTACATGATGAGTAATTGATCGCTTTTTTCATATCATAATATTTATTGGCTCTCGCCGCGGATGACGTCAGTGTGATATTATAAGTGTTAACGTCCAAGTGCGCTATTATATAACAAAAGCCAATGACCTCTCTGTACTATATTGATTAAAGTATCGAGTCTATAAAAATCCGTATAGCCTGATATACTGGCTACAAATTGTGTTATTATGAACAAACTGTTGACACGTCATTGAACATTATATCATTTTGTTTATAACATTTAGAGTAAACACATGTACGTGTATCTTGAAGCGTAGACAGTCGCAATATGAAGCATGGCCTAGTATGTGTATTGTACAATAACGACTACAGTACACATGGATCTATATATTTACGGCTTTCTGAATTACCGTGGGGTTCAGCGTTTTTCCAAACCTTTAATACATTCTAATACTATACACGAGCAGGAGCCATTTCCCTTTTCCGCTTTCCAAATGGAACCGGAAATGAAGAAAAACAGCCGTTCAACTTGAGGACTCGAAATATCGTAGGCCTATATAAGACTATTTTATGTATTATAGCTAGTTTTTAGATGGCGAAGGTAATGCGACCAGAATCCACAGTCACATAATTCATTTAGTTGCTAGATCTAGTCTACAATCTACCTTTGTCCGTCTACAGTTCACCATTCCTAGTCGACAGTCCACCGTTGATAGCCGACAGTCCACTATCGTCAGTCTTTAGACACCATTGCTCGTCGGCAGTTCACTATTGCTAGTTGGCAGTACATTGTGCTAGTTGACAGTCCACAATTCTAGTTAACAGTCCATCGTTGCTATTTGATTTAACCATTGCTCGTTGGCAGTTCACCATTGCTCTTCTACAGTCTACTATTGCTACTCATCAGTCCATCATTGCCAGTCTACAATTAACCATTGTTAGTCGGCAGTTCACCACTGCTCGTAGACAGTTTACCATATCTAGTCGATAATCCACCATTGGTATTTTATACTCCATCAATGCTAGTCATCAGTCCACAATTGCTAGTCGACAGTTCACCGTTGCAAGTCGACAGTTCATCATGGCTAGTCGACAGTCCATCGTAGCTAGTCGACAGTTCACCATTGCTAGTCAGCAGTTCGCTGTTACAAGTCGACAGTTCATTGTAGCTAGTCGACAGTTCACCATTGCTAGTCGACAGTTCATCATTGCTAGTCGACAGTTCACCATTGCTAGTCAGCAGTTCACCGTTGCCAGTCGACAGTTCATCGCAGCTAGTCGACAGTTCACCATTGCTAATCAGCAGTTCACTGTTACAAGTCGACAGTTCATTGTAGCTAGTCGACAGTTCACCATTGCTAGTCCGCAGTTCATCATTGCTAGTCGACAGTTCACCATTGCTAGTCGACAGTTCATCATTGCTAGTCGACAGTTCACCATTGCTAGTCGACAGTTCACCGTTACAAGTCGACAGTTCATCGTAGCTAATCGACAGTTCACCATTGCAAGTCGACAGTTCATCACGACTAGTCGGCAGTTCACCATTGCTAGTCGACAGTTCACCGTTGCAAGTCGACAGTTCATCATGGCTAGTCGGCAGTTTACCATTGCTTGTCGGCAGTTCACCATTGCTAGTCGACAGTTCACCATTGCTAATCAGCAGATCACCGTTACAAGTCGACAGTTCACCATTGCTAGTCGGCAGTTTATCATTGCTAGTCGACAACTTGCAACTTGACAGTCCACCACTACTAGTCGACAGTCCACCATTGGTAGACAGTCCACAAGTAGTTGTCGACAGTCCACTACTGCTAATCGACAGTCAACCATTGTTCGTCGACAGTCAAGATGCATTTCAAGAGGAGTAAAGCACAGCATTTCAAATTTAAGAGAATACTCATTTTCATAACCCGTAGGTTATGTACTTCCAGCGTATAACCTAACACTTTTAGATTAAGTTTTTAATCGATTACTAGTAATTAATTGCATGGTACATTCATATAATATGAAAATCGTACACACATTTTGCGGTAAACAAAGTAGAAAAAATTACTCATTTCCAACGTCGTAATTTCTTATGAAGTAATTAACAACTTCGTTCTATTTCACACGTACAAAAAGAAACCGAACACGTGTTTATAGACAAAGAATGCGTGTATTTAATTACATTATGACAATCAAGTGTCAACAAGTGCGCATAGATCTAGAGACGTGGACTGAGGGACACGGATATTGGAACGTGCTACACTGCAACAGATATTCTCATAAATTTCCATCGTAGATCTTCTGTTTCTCCTATGCCGCCAGGTAAAACATAAGGTACATGTACTATCATAGCACTAAGTACTACGTTACCCTTCTGGTGTATGTGTACTTTGGGGTCACAAAACGACCATTTGTATTATCTTATTCCTGCCATCGGGGCCAGAAGTCACACAAGTTGCTCCATACTCCAGATAACATTTTGACTACATAGTCGTTTTTAAAAGTTCTAAATGAATATGATTTTTTGTAGGAAAAAAAGAAGAAAAATAAAGATAACTACGTTGGGTGCAGTACTCAAAATTTCAGTCTGTTCTCAAATGAATTTTAATATATCTAAAGTTTTCTTTAAATGAGCAAAACTTTTCATTATTATTTACCTTTGTAAGCCATCAAACATATACAATTGCAGTATAACTTTTGTGTGTTTTACCGGCTTGAAATCATGAAAAGTTTTTTTTTTGGGGGGAGGGGGGCTTGTGCATATTCGGTGACTTCTGCATGGCTCCGGCATGGTCGGTGTACCCCATTCTAATATGATTAGAATTATCACCGAAAGAAATAAGTCAATTCGTACAAAACGGATAATTATAAATTAAAAGAGTGTATCCTATTGCCGTTCATTCATTTACAAAATTTGGAATGATTAAAGTTTAAACGACAGTTATTGATCCAAGTTTTGCCCACTACTGCGGGATTTTTAGCGATCGATGGTTTTCGCCTTGACATTCTACCCGGATCACGAAGGCACTGCGGTAAACCGATATCATAACCTACTTATCGCTAACCCATTGCTAAACACTTCAAAAATGGGAAACCGAAATATCTTATATACTAGCCTCACTCGAAAATCATTGATTTCTAAGCGGCAGCCTTTGATACGTACATGTGAACGTGACGATGTGCATACTTTCTTGTTGATGTGAATTTGATTCGTAAACAAGCTAACGTGTGGAAATATTTATCTTAACGTGAAGGTGCACGATTGCATATTCTCTGCCTCGAGTTTTCTCCCCCAAAATACAATTCACACAGCGCATTCTATTAAAAGTACTGGAAAATGAATTAGATCTACATAATGCAAAATATGTCGCGAAAGATATTACACAAACACAGTCTGGAATTGTAATTTGTCAGCGCATGTAATCTGAGGTTCTTTGGTTCTTTTCGGTGCAGTTTACTGTGCTATTCACAAGCATAACGAATTCTTTCTTAATTAAACTAAATGTGTCTGTGAAATTGATAAGAATGCCTGCATGGTGACAGAAAGGTTAAATGCAACGATTTGCATGTATCATTTTTCGTCGATGACTGTCGAGTTTGTTTGGAATAATACAAACGATTTGTAACAAAAAAAAATTATGACTACAAAGTAAAATCCTTTACTATCGTACATATAATACTAGCGGAACTTTACTTAATTTCAAGATCACTTATGCCCCCGATGTTTCAGTGGTAGTAAATTCGCCTCACACGCTGAAGGTCCGTGTTCGAGGTCGTGTTCGGCACAGGCCTATAGCCGAGGGTTTTCTTTCGTCACGCGCTCGTCGGCATTAAGAAGATCGGTAAACTTGGCGTTAAAGGAGATCAAACCTGAGTCTTTCGACAGTAAAACGATATAGACTATCGTGCGCGTCACGATAGGTTTCGTACTGTCTTCAAATTCAATAAATAAATACTCAATCTCAACTATAAATCTAATTATATTTACTCCATTAAACTTCTTTGTAAACGAACGTACTCGGCAGTCTAGGATCTATTATATTTCACTTCAGGAGTGTTCTTTAGACGAATAATTTTCATGCAATCGGCTATCGGATTATATATATATATATATATATATATATATATATATATATATATATATATATATATATATGTGTGTGTGTGTGTGTGTGTGTGTGTGTGTGTGTGTGTGTGTGTGTGTGTGTGTGTGTGTCAGTATGCAATAAACTACGACAATATCCAACCATGCAGTGATAATATTGTATGTTTTCATCTCAAACTCATTAATGCATGCGTTGTGCTTTGATATCTACTAAATGTAGGTACAAGGTCTATCTTTGATTATCTATTTACAAGAAATTCGAGTTTAACTTCAAACAAGACTAGAAAATGATTATCCCTGCGTTCTAACGGAAAGGAGGGATGGAACAATGCACTCGCAGTACTATTGATTGATGATATTTGACAGTTTCCAAATGTTAATTATTTGTTTTAAAGTGACATGATACTGCCGGGTAAACTCGGTCAACTAAAGGTGATTTGTGTATTGAAGATATTATCGTTAATTAATTAGCTTCACATTATTTACTCTAAATGTCCAATCTGATTTTAAAAGTTCCTGCTCTGATCATAATCTCCAGATACGTGAACTGAATTGCATTTTATCTTAAATTAATAAAACCCACAAAGAGAGCAGGGGATAGAGAATGGCGTTCATGAAGCTTCCTGTTCCTGCTTGATGACAATCTGAGGCGCATGCGCACATGCATGGAGGGAGGGGGGCTTAAGATACGATGACGAGAAAATTGAAACTTTTAAAAACCTTTGAAATAACAACAAGGGAAAGAATTTTAATCAAGTTAAAACATCCGTGTTTTTTTTTTCAAACGGACGACGCAACAAGTCTAACATTTTGACTGGAGTAATTCAGTGGCTCCGCTCCCCAGAAAAGTGCACAGTTCTGTCACATAGTATTATAATTGAGCCAGTGGCTGAGAAAAACATCCTTACGACAATTTTTATGGTTATTTATTATTTGCATGCTTTCAGAAACTTAACATTTGTAGATTTAAAAAATACATATTATGAAAATAAGGGCAGGCGAGAGCAATCTTTTTAAAATTTATTTTCATAATGGTGCAAAAAATCTATAAAATTAGAAAATATTGTGTCGGGAAGAATTCCGTGTTTTCTCACATTTCATTGGTTATGTGGTATAGATTATTTTCCCAGCCGCTTGCCCAATTATAATGTATAATCAATGTATTTATATTTTATTAATGTGCTCTTTAGGTAGGCTTACATGCACCTGAGCAACACGGATGTTCTATACATGTTTTCTAAATATAGTCATGTTTAATATACTTATTCTTAATTTCTGTGAAAATAAACAGATGGAAAATAAAGTGACATGGCATTTCGAGGTTGTCACCTTCGCTTCCTATACAAACCATAATTTCCTAGAAGCCTGCATTACGTAATTTAGCGAACTCAGACGGGGAGAATGAAAAATTACATTATATATGTAATCAGGATTTATTTTTCTGTAAGCATTTGCCGTATAATTGACTCTATAATATGAAAAGAGATTGCAGTTTAAGTTCATCTCAGTATTTCTGTCAATAACCAGATGATTAAACCACATAAAACCGTTACAGACATTTTCTAGTGCAATCAATCAATGCACGAGGCCATTTAACCATGGAGAGCTAGGCCAGTGCAGCAAGTCTTCCCTTTAACACAAAAGTAAAAAATATATCACGTAAAAATGATGACAAACCCATTCAGGCCAGTCGGAACGGAATTCATATTAGGGGGGGGGGGGGCCACAGAAAAGGAAATCATTTTATTGACTCATTACTGACGACAAAAAAAAATTGTGCGTAATAACTGGATACAATTTGAACAATGCGTTGTCAAATTATTGGAGGCTGAAGCGATCCCCACTTCCGATAGGCCTACATCTTTACCGTATGATTCCTATTCGCTTTCGAAATAATGATGATATTTGAATGTCACAGAAATCAGCTTCGTCAACTGATTTCCTTTGATCTCTTTCTTTATTTACGTATTTGTTTGTTTATTCATATTCTAGCGTAACGTTTTCACTTTTTGATCAAAAAGTGAAAACATGATACCGGGGTACGTTAACGAATGAAAATTCGCAATATCCGAGAAATCGCCATAGCGGAAGTCATCCTATGACGTAAAGAGCACCTGCCATTGAATTCGAAGCCATTCTTCGTATGCATTCTGTCGGTCATATTCTCCATGAATCTACCGGGTACTTGACAGTAGGTTGAGAGCCGGCCTGGCTCAGTCGGTAGCGAGCTCGACTCTGGATCGTGAGGTCGTGAGTTCGAGTCCCGCCGGCGGCAGGTTGGTTTCCTGTCTTTCGGATGAGACAGTAAAAACTGGAGGTCCCGTGTCACAGTAGGTGTCGGCACGTTAAATAACTTATTCCTATCTTATATTCTAATTATCGTTTTTAGAAGACATTTTTTTTAAGTTATTGAGTTAGACTCGCGTGAAAACAAATGATTATATATCATTTTGTCTTATTGCCAAGAATGTCTGTCCCTATTTAAAATGTCATTCCCACGCAAGATCTGACAGATAAACACACACCTACATATGAATCGAAAATAAACAATTATACTTGCCAGTTATATGTAAAAATCAACATAATAGCATGACGAATCGGGTGGGGGGGGTCTGTATTTTTTTCCTTCACGGTGCCAGTCTCTATGACTAAATCGCTGTCTGTTTCCTGCTCGTGAGCAATAATTACGGCAAATAATACATACATATTGATCATGCTTTATAATGCAGTTTGGATAGACATCAATAAATGTATTTGAATGGTATTGTGTGGGATATTTCTTTTCGCGGCGGCGACAAGGAAAACCTTGTAATGATTTACTTACTTAGCAGCCATTAGAAATCGATTCGGTTTTATTAATATTTCCCTTGTTTAGGAACGAGGAAGAGAATGCATGCATATATAGATAAAAGAACAATTATATGACTCACACGAAGTATTTATATATTAAACGAGCCTTTGTTTATCTATCTTAATGTATGCATCAAGTGAATACAAACATGGAATACTGACACTTTAAAGACTAAGATTATTCATTGTAACAAAAAAAAAAAAAAAAAAACTCCGGGGGGAGACACTTTTTCACATACAAGCAAAATTCTTATATCATCAACGTGTAAACTAATTGTTTCAAATGTAATTGTATGTGTTTATTGCATAATCAAAAGGCATATACAAACAAGTTTAAAAACAGGGGAAACATTTTCATGAAACAAATTTTGCCCGCCCCTCCCTCCTCCCAGTTTTGATTTGCTTCCATCGCTACCGGTCTAAATACAATTGTCAATAATTATCCATTGATATCATGCTCTACAGTGTATAACAATTTCAAATAGTTTTAAATTCATGAGATGTGTCAAAATTGGATTATGGGGAAATGTTGATAGAATGTTTATTGTTTTTTAAGTCTTGCAATACATGCATACCGAAGAGGAATCATCCCATGGTTCTTATGAGAAACCGACGGAGTTCCATGCATGTGCCAAGACAACAATGGAAATATGCCTAGGTAATATTTTACGTAAGATTCCTAAATTTTATAACATGATATCATGTTTGTTTGTTTGTTTATTGTTGTTTAACGTCCCATTCAAGAATCTTTCACTCATATGGAGACGTCACCAAATGCCGGTGAAGGGCTTCATATTTTGGCCTATGCTCGGCACGTACGGCCATTGAGCAGTGGGGGTTCTTTAACGTGCCGCCACCTACTGTGACACGGGACCTCGGTTTTTACTGTCTCACCCGAAGGACAGGAAACCGACCTGCCGCCGGTTGGACTCGAACTCACGAACTCACGACCTCACGATCAAGAGTCGAGCGCGCTACCGACTGAGCCAGGCCGACTCACATAATAGCATCCTGAAAACCGTGTTTTTACTCCGTTACGCGAAAATTGGGACTTGAACATGGCGGAGTATACGCAGGAGATTTCATATTTTTTTCAAAATAATGAGTGTGTTCAGAGTAATGCCATTGGTACCAGGACTGCATTACCAATGAGAGCCGTCGTGGCTCTGTGGTAGGGTGCTCGATTCGCAAGCGAACGGTCGCAGGTTCGAGCCTCGGCGAAGGCGGCTGGCTTTTCCTGAGGTTTCGTGTCACAGTAGGTGCCGACACGTTAAAAAAACCTCACTGCTCAATGGCCGTAAGTGCCGAGAATGGAAGCCCTTCACCGGCATTTGGTGACGTCTCCATATGATTGAAAGGTTCTTGAGTTGGACGTTAAACAACAATTCAACAACAACAACTAAAAGACCAATAATAACCAATGACAAAATATACATCCATGTATTACCAATGGTGTCGTTGGCTTCCAATATAGTCTGAACACATTTTGGGTATATCAGTGGTCAAAATTCCACCAATGGTAGGCCTACAAATGAAAGCCAGTGACACTGTTGGTACCATTAATAACATCTGACCAGTGGTTACATTTAGCACAATTATGGCAAGCACACATGACTGTGTAGGTGTTGTTGTGCAACGGCACATTTCTAACACAGCAACTTAGTAGTATGTATGTAATTACTTTGAGACCCTCACTCAAACTGTCACCGATGTAATCAAAGCATTGTTTTACGGGGTAGTTCATTGCATTGTGTGACGTCATTGTCAATGGTACCCTATATAACAGGTGCGTTCGGAGTTTTAACATTGGCAACCATTGGTAAAGAAATTTCCATTGGCAAGCCAGATGGATTCATTGTCATTCTTTACCATGAATTGGTATTTACCATTGGCATAAACCTTTGCTGACTGTTTAGAGGTAGCCATTGTTGGGGAAACTTCGAACGCACCACTAGTCTGTCAGCAGGAATAATTGCCATTGGTATATTTTGTTGCTAAACATTGGTACAAATGGTATGCCAATGGTAAACAATTTTGCCAGTGGTAAATGATTTTATCAATGGTAACATATTTCAAAATAAAAAAGGAATGCTACAACGAAACAAACAAAAAAGGCCAAACAATACAAAAAAAGAAATACTTGTTTAAGAAACCTTAATGCCCAGCAGCAACAAAGTCCGAAACAGCTATTTTTAGAATATAGGTCATGGTCATCAGGTCACAAGGTTATCTCAAAAACCCCATAAAATTGAGCATGATGCAGGTTTTTCGGAGTAACTGGCCTTCGTAATGGCCTTCGAGTAACCGGGCCTTCGGAGTAATGGGCCTTCGGAGTAACGGGCCTTCGGGTACGTGGGGCTGACGTAGTAGTAGTAGCAGCAGAAGCAGCAGTAGTGATGCAGTATTTGCAGTAGTAATAGTAGTAGTAGTAGTAGTAGTAGCAGCAGTAATAGTAGTACATGTAGTAATATTTGTAGTAGTAGTCGTCGGCGTATTGTCCGATTCACGTAAGATGACGGGGCGGAGTAACCTTTTGATTATCATACGGATGATTCTACTCACTTTTCGGTTTATATGATAAACTGCACGGAAAAAAAAAACGTTTTATTCCTCACTTTATACTCTCTTATGTATGTTGACAAGTAGGAACGATTACTCTAGTCAGTGTAATTTTAATGTTATGCTTTATTACCTAAAATTTAAACTCGTCCAGATCAAATAAGGGTTCACAAGACTCCACCCCAACAGGGTATATGCATTTTACTATAGTAGTACTAGTAGCAGTAGCAGCAGCAGTAGTAGTAGTAGTAGTAGTAGTAGTAGTAGTGAGAACTTTACCAAACAATAACATTGACTTGAAGATTCAAATCGCCCCTTTCATCTCCTCGTGAACTTTTATTTGCCTCTGGATTTGCAATGCATGGCATAGAGTATATACGGAAGGAGCCGGGGGGACACTTTTTCACATACAAGCAAAATCCTTATATCACCAACATGTAAACTAATTGTTTCAAATGTAATTGTATGTGTTTATTGCATAATCAAAAGGCATATACAAACAAGTTTAAAAACAGGGGAAACATTTTCATGAAACAAATTTTGCCCCCCCCCCCCCTTCTCCCAGGTTTGATTTGCTTCCATCGCTACCGGTCTAAATACAAATTGTCAATAATTATCCATTGATATCATGCTCTAAAGTGTATAACAATTTCAAATAGTTTTAAATTCATGAGATGTGTCAAAAATGGATTATGGGGAAATGTTGATGATACTGGAGAATAAGAATAAATGTAAATACGTGTTTATTGTTTTTTAAGTCTAGCAATACATGCATACCGAAGAGGAACCATCCCATGGTTCATATGAGAAACCGACAGAGTTCCATGCATGTGCCAAGGCAACAATGGAAATATGCCTAGGTAATATTTTACGTAAGATTCCTAAATTTTATAACATGACATCATGTTTGTTTGTTTATTGTTGTTTAACGTCCCATTCAAGAATCTTTCACTCATATGGAGACGTCACCAAATGCCGGTGAAGGGCTTCAAATTTTGGCCTATGCTCGGCACGTACGGCCATTGAGCAGTGAGGGTTCTTTAACGTGCCGCCACCTACTGTGACACGGGACCTCGGCTTTTACTGTCTCATCCGAAGGACAGGAAATCGACCTGCCGCCGGTTGGACTCGAACTCACGACCTCACGATCAAGAGTCGAGCGCGCTACCGACTGAGCCAGGCCGACTCACATAATAGCATCCTGAAAACCGTGTTTTTACTCCGTTACGCGAAAATTGGGACTTGAACATGGCGGAGTATACGCAGGAGATTTAATATTTTTTTCAAAATAAGGAGTGTGTTCAGAGTAATGCCATTGGTACCAGGACTGCATTACAATGAGAGCCGTCGTGGCTCTGTGGTAGGGTGCTCGATTCGCAAACGAACGGTCGCAGGTTCGAGCCTCGGCGAAGGCGGCTGGCTTTTCCTGAGGTTTCGTGTCACAGTAGGTGCCGACACGTTAAAAAAAACCTCACTGCTCAATGGCCGTAAGTGCCGAGAATGGAAGCCCTTCACCGGCATTTGGTGACATCTCCATATGATTGAAAGGTTCTTGAGTTGGACGTTAAACAACAATTCAACAACAACAACAACAACAACTAAAAGACCAATAATAACCAATGACAAAATATACATCCATGTATTACCAATGGTGTCGTTGGCTTCCAATATAGTCTGAACACATTTTGGGTATATCAGTGGTCAAAATTCCACCAATGGTAGGCCTACAAATGAAAGCCAGTGACACTGTTGGTACCATTAATAACATATGACCAGTGGTTACATTTAGCACAATTATGGCAAGCACACATGACCGTGTAGGTGTTGTTGTGCAACGGCACATTTCTAACACAGCAACTTAGTAGTATGTATGTAATTACTTTGAGACCTCACACTCAAACTGTCACCGATGTAATCAAAGCATTGTTTTTACGGAGTAGTTCATTGCATTGTGTGACGTCATTGTCAATGCTACCCGATATAACAGGTGCGTTCGGAGTTTTAACATTGGCAACCATTTGTACAGAAATTTCCATTGGCAAGCCAGATGGATTCATTGCCAATCTTTACCATGAATTGGTATTTACCATTGGCATAAACCTTTGCTGACTGTTTAGAGGTAGCCATTGTTGGGGAAACTTCGAACGCACCACTAGTCTGTCAGCAGGAATAATTGCCATTGGTATATTTTGTTGCTAAACATTGGTACAAATGGTATGCCAATGGTAAACAATTTTGCCAGTGGTAAATGATTTTATCAATGGTAACATATTTTAAAATAAAAAAGGAATGCTACAACGAAACAAACAAAAAAGGCCAAACAATACAAAAAAAGAAATACTTGTTTAAGAAACCTTAATGCCCAGCAGCAACAAAGTCCGAAACAGCTATTTTTAGAATATAGGTCATGGTCATCAGGTCACAAGGTTATCTCAAACCCCATAAAATTGAGCATGATGCAGGTTTTTCGGAGTAACTGGCCTTCGGAGTAATGGGCCTTCGGAGTAACGGGCCTTCGGAGTAATGGGCCTTCGGAGTAACGGGCCTTCGGGTACGTGGGCTGACGTAGTAGTAGTAGTAGCAGCAGTAGTGATGCAGTATTTGCAGTAGTAATAGTAGTAGTAGTAGTAGTAGCAGCAGTAATAGTAGTACATGTAGTAATATTTGTAGTAGTAGTCGTCGGCGTATTGTCCGATTCACGTAAGATGACGGGGCGGAGTAACCTTTTGATTATCATACGGATGATTCTACTCACTTTTCGGTTTATATGATAAACTGCACGGAAAAAAAAAAAACGTTTTATTCCTCACTTTATACTCTCTTATGTATGTTGACAAGTAGGAACGATTACTCTAGTCAGTGTAATTTTAATGTTATGCTTTATTACCTAAAATTTAAACTCGTCCAGATCAAATAAGGGTTCACAAGACTCCACCCCAACAGGGTATATGCATTTTACTATAGTAGTACTAGTAGCAGTAGCAGCAGCAGTAGTAGTAGTAGTAGTAGTAGCAGCAGTAGTAGTAGTAGTAGTAGTAGTAGTAGTAGTAGTAGTAGTGAGAACTTTACCAAACAATAACATTGACTTGAAGATTCAAATCGCCCCTTTCATCTCCTCGTGAACTTTTATTTGCCTCTGGATTTGCAATGCATGGCATAGAGTATATACGGAAGGAGCCGGGGGGACACTTTTTCACATACAAGCAAAATCCTTATATCACCAACATGTAAACTAATTGTTTCAAATGTAATTGTATGTGTTTATTGCATAATCAAAAGGCATATACAAACAAGTTTAAAAACAGGGGAAACATTTTCATGAAACAAATTTTGCCCCCCCCCCCCCCTTCTCCCAGGTTTGATTTGCTTCCATCGCTACCGGTCTAAATACAAATTGTCAATAATTATCCATTGATATCATGCTCTAAAGTGTATAACAATTTCAAATAGTTTTAAATTCATGAGATGTGTCAAAAATGGATTATGGGGAAATGTTGATGATAGAAAGAGTAAATGTAAATACGTGTTTATTGTTTTTTAAGTCTAGCAATACATGCATACCGAAGAGGAATCATCCCATGGTTCTTATGAGAAACCGACAGAGTTCCATGCATGTGCCAAGGCAACAATGGAAATATGCCTAGGTAATATTTTACGTAAGATTCCTAAATTTTATAACATGACATCATGTTTGTTTGTTTATTGTTGTTTAACGTCCCATTCAAAAATCTTTCACTCATATGGAGACGTCGCCAAATGCCGGTGAAGGGCTTCAAATTTTGGCCTATGCTCGGCACGTACGGCCATTGAGCAGTGAGGGTTCTTTAACGTGCCGCCACCTACTGTGACACGGGACCTCGGTTTTTACTGTCTCATCCGAAAGACAGGAAACCGACCTGCCGCCGGTTGGACTCGAACTCACGACCTCACGATCAAGAGTCGAGCGCGCTACCGACAGAGCCAGGCCGACTCACACAATAGCATCCTGAAAACCGCGTTTTACTCCGTTACGCGAAAATTGGGACTTGAACATGGCGGAGTATACGCAGGAAATTTAATATTTTTTTCAAAATAATGAGTGTGTTCAGAGTACTGCCATTGGTACCAGGACTGCATTACCAATGAGAGCCGTCGTGGCTCTGTGGTAGGGTGCTCGATTCGCAAACGAACGGTCGCAGGTTCGAGCCTCGGCGAAGGCGGCTGGCTTTTCCTGAGGTTTCGTGTCACAGTAGGTGCCGACACGTTAAAAAAAACCTCACTGCTCAATGGCCGTAAGTGCCGAGAATGGAAGCCCTTCACCGGCATTTGGTGACGTCTCCATATGATTGAAATGTTCTTAAGTGGGACGTTAAACAACAATTCAACAACAACAACTAAAAGACCAATAATAACCAATGACAAAATATACATCCATTACCAATGGTGTCGTTGGCTTCCAATATAGTCTGAACACATTTTGGGTATATCAGTGGTCAAAATTCCACCAATGGTAGGCCTACAAATGAAAGCCAGTGACACTGTTGGTACCATTAATAACATCTGACCAGTGGTTACATTTAGCACAGTTATGGCAAGCACACATGACCGTGTAGGTGTTGTTGTGCAACGGCACATTTCTAACACAGCAACTTAGTAGTATGTATGTAATTACTTTGAGACCCTCACTCAAACTGTCACCGATGTAATCAAAGCATTGTTTTACGGAGTAGTTCATTGCATTGTGTGACGTCATTGTCAATGCTACCCGATATAACAGGTGCGTTCGGAGTTTTAACATTGGCAACCATTTGTACAGAAATTTCCATTGGCAAGCCAGATGGATTCATTGCCAATCTTTACCATGAATTGGTATTTACCATTGGCATAAACCTTTGCTGACTGTTTAGAGGTAGCCATTGTTGGGGAAACTTCGAACGCACCACTAGTCTGTCAGCAGGAATAATTGCCATTGGTATATTTTTGTTGCTAAACATTGGTACAAATGGTGTATGCCAATGGTAAACAATTTTGCCAGTGGTAAATGATTTTATCAATGGTAACATATTTCAAAATAAAAAAGGAATGCTACAACGAAACAAACAAAAAAGGCCAAACAATACAAAAAAAGAAATACTTGTTTAAGAAACCTTAATGCCCAGCAGCAACAAAGTCCGAAACAGCTATTTTTAGAATATAGGTCATGGTCATCAGGTCACAAGGTTATCTCAAACCCCATAAAATTGAGCATGATGCAGGTTTTCGGAGTAACTGGCCTTCGGAGTAATGGGCCTTCGGAGTAACGGGCCTTCGGAGTAATGGGCCTTCGGAGTAACGGGCCTTCGGGTACGTGGGCTGACGTAGTAGTAGTAGTAGCAGCAGTAGTGATGCAGTATTTGCAGTAGTAAAATAATAGTAGTAGTAGTAGCAGCAGTAATATAGTACATGTAGTAATATTTGTGTAGTAGTAGTCGTCGGCGTATTGTCCGATTCACGTAAGATGACGGGGTGGAGTAACCTTTTGATTATCATACGGATGATTCTACTCACTTTTCGGTTTATATGATAAACTGCACGGAAAAAAACGTTTTATTCCTCACTAAACACTCTCTTATGTATGTTGACAAGTAGGAACGATTTCTCTAATCAGTGTAATTTTAATGTTATGCTTTTATTACCTAAAATTTAAACTCGTCCAGATCAAATAAGGGTTCACAAGACTCCACCCCAACAGGGTATATGCATTTTACTATAGTAGTACTAGTAGCAGTAGCAGCAGCAGTAGTAGTAGTAGTAGTAGTAGCAGCAGTAGTAGTAGTAGTAGTAGTAGTAGTAGTAGTGAGAACTTTACCAAACAATAACATTGACTTGAAGATTCAAATCGCCCCTTTCATCTCCTCGTGAACTTTTATTTGCCTCTGGATTTGCAATGCATGGCATAGAGTATATACAATTGAACAAGCATTTGAGTACCGATAAACATGAACATTTTATGAGGGGATCAAGTTTGCAGAATTTTGATACCTGAAATGGATTACCGACTGTCGCGAGCTGTCAGTTGATACTAGTGACTCATAGATCTAATGTTTGTGAATTCAAAATTGGTGAATAATTTATTGGGTTAAAAAATACTCAGAATTTATTTTTAATCGGCAAATTTATATAATCATGCATTTTTAATGTGCTTTGATAATTAAATAGTTTATGAGCTATACGGATGTTTTTTAAGCCTTATCGAACGAAACAACACATGTAGACTTACTTTCAAGCGAAATCATTTCTGATTGCACTATTAGCCTAACCTTGAACCGTATTTACGGAACGCGCAACCTGCATTTTCATTCATGAATACGCATGTCGCTTGGAAAATTGACAGTGGAAATTGACGTCTCGAACCGGATACATTTCAGATAATTCTCTCGTGATATGAATGGAACGTAAATAGCTTCTGCGTGTAGCTATTGTCCTTGGTAACATGAATTAAAACTACTTCCCATAATCATGGAAGGATCTAAGATCCAAGTCACCATGTTTTCTTTTGTTTTGTTTTTTAGTTTCTGTTTTATGGGGGAAAGAGTGCAAGTTGCACTTGACTGTAGATTACTCTAAAACTTTACGCTTTACGAGTGTCATTATTTTAGCTTTTTGATTGGACATTAAAAGGTAATCACATGGCTACCAAAGGATCCCTTGTTTACAACTTACTTTTTGGGTAGTACAAAACTTGAGTATAAAATCACGTTATGGTTTTGTTTTTGTTTGTTTTTTTTTGTTTTTTTCATTTTCAGTTATGGTAAATTGAAAATGAGTACAAACTACATATAATTATGACCTATCAATTTCAATTTACCAGACTGCCGGAATGGTGAATTTTCATATTGCTAGATATTATATTGTTTTGTCCAAAATCAAGAATTGTTTCTCACGATCCTGCGACGCCCACCACCACTGTATATATCTTGTGTTGTGGTGGAACCCATAATGGATATATCTAGTCTGGTGGTACCCATTATGGGTAGCTCGATATATCTTCCTATCATCTTTCGATCGTGCTAATCTTACGAAACGCTATGCACGTACATGGCGGAGGTATGAGCATACTAGAAAATGCAGGTAAGGGAGTCTACCTGTGAATACCGCTGCACTTTTAAACGTATCGTGTGTTGTTTCACGCTATGATTTCGTACTTGAATACAGGTTGAACGAATTCGCGTCATATACCTTTCATCTTCTAGATGAAATATATAATTGATGTGATTTTAATTGGCACGTAGATCTAAATCACTAGTGTAAAAATTTGATTTAGGCTACTATATCTAATAATTCTCATCTCGAATTAAAAAAAATACTCAGCCTGTTGTACTTAATATAAGGTATAGGATATATATATATATATATTCATAATCAAATACTGCATCTAAACTGACAATAATATGCTGTATAAATCACCCAAAAACTGCGGTAAAATTGATTGTAAAGAAGATAGAGTGTGTAAACAAAACAATCAATGTAGCGACCTTCACCTTTCTTGACTTGATAAATCTTCCAATAAAGACTTAAAATATGCGGGAATTTGCATTCTGATCAGTGAACCAGCTGGTTAATTTGTTAGTGAAAAAAGTTACGGGGGATAACCCGAACTTGAACTCTAGGCGCGTGCGGGGTATCTGGTCAATAAGTTTGAAAGAAGCATTTAGAAACATGCTTTTATTGTTTGAAGTGGCATTTAGTGTAACCTTGAACTTTTCAACCTTATGATCCGCTGCTAGTCGAAATGTTTGAGCTACGCTAGAATTGTCATTGGGAATATTTCTAGGATACAAATTTTCCCGCATAAAAGTGTGTGTTAATTACAGAAAATAATTAGTTTTATTTGGTTGTTGATCTGAAGTTTTAACTGGTAACTGGCGTTAGAGCGTTTGATCTTGGCAGCGCGAAACAAAATCAGGAATTCAACACAAAATCAAAATTCCTGGGCCTGTATAGCTCACATGACCTCAATGGTATTGAATCGTTTCGTTTAACTCATCAACCCCTGAAAAACAATGGCCTATTCTATAAATCAATGACTTAGACTAGTCCAAATGTGTTTTTCAGGGGTAAATGAGTAAATAAGATATGTGAAGTATCGATGGTTTAAGCAGAGGAAGTGAAAGCAATATGAACTGTTATAAGTCATGGCATTTTACTTTTGGAATTGTAAAACCAACTCGAAACCATTTTTACACAAACAATGGATACCGCCTCAGGAAATATCTTGTCTAGTATATCTCGCCATTTAACTATCCTAAAATTTTAAGAGCCCGCGTCATCAACTAAATTCCATGCTTTGATGTTAATTTCAAAACAACGAACTAAAGTTTTAGTTTGTTTATTTGTTCATTGTTGTTTAACGTCCCACTCAAGAATATTTCACTCATATGGAGACGTCACCAAATGCCGGTGAAGGGCTTCAAAAGTACAAGGTCTGACATCTCTGTGTAAGAGATTGACACTCAACAATGTTGGCCGATTTGCAATCTTAACTTTTCGCCCCGAAAACTTGCTAATTTGCGACTTTTCGTTTGGCGAGGAGAATTAGCTAGTTTCCAGGCGAAAAGTCGCTAATTAGCGAAATTTCGACTTTTCGCCTTGCCAAGTGAAAAGTCGCTAATTAGCGACCCATTCAGAGTTCTATGCTAACCAGACAAAGTGACTGACGTCACCTCGAAAGAATTATTTCTGAACACCAAATTACCTACATTACCTAGATTTAAACAATAATACATAGTTTTTCATGTTTTTAGGCGTGTTTTGCATATCAAATCTGAAGATAATTCGTTTAAGATTTAATGAACTTTGAGAAAAAATTGAATATGTTCAAAACTTCGACAGACGGCACTGTAGGTCAAATGTACTGTTCTCCGCAAAGCTGAAACCTAACATTCGCAGTTTTATTACATAATGTAGCACCCTTCTGTAAGCTTCTGAACGCGGTAATGTTGCACACTACTGCACACGAGAATACTCCCATTCTCCTCGACAATCTCTTGTCATCGTCTCGACTTTTGCCAGACTCTGGCAAAATATATATAGGCCTAAATCTACTATTAATAGATTTTGTTCTTTATAAGGTATCGGTCTTTTTGCATATATTTTTGGTGCTTTCACAGACAAAATAATATTTCAGGTGAAAATACTTACCCTGTGTAATTTGGTTTTTATATACATTTTGTGTGTTACATGACCACGTGTTTTGGGACCTTTTTTAGACGTTCACGGAGATTTGGGGGAGTTCAAGGGCCGACAACTATGTGTAAAAGATTGTACTCCAAAAGTAGCATCGTATTGTATGCTATTGCACTCTTTAAAGTAGCATCGTGAAGTAGTACCCTACTGTACCCCGTAAAGTAGACTTGCCTTACTGCATCCCGTAATGTAGCAACCCTACTGTACGCAAACGTAATCCGTAACGTAGGACCCTACTGTATACAAGTTTGCTCCGTAAAATAGTTCCTTGCCCTGTTATACCACGTAAAGTAGAACCATACTGAACGTAAGTGTATTATATAAAAGTAGCACCCTACTGTACGCATGTGTACTTCGTAAAGAAGCTCCATACCCTAAAGCTACATCACGCAATTGATAATATTAAATTTGGTTGATTAAAATTTCGAGGTCAATTCAAGTACAAATTCGGCCAAGATCGTAAAATCTGATGTTGTTTTTATTTTTCCTAATCGATCGCAAACGGGCCACCTGTTCCCACCTAAAGTCCGTACTTGATTGCACTATGAAATAACTGACTGCCATGCACTGCTGGTTGTTGTCGCATTCACATAATTTGGCGGGACGGAGTAGGCCTAACCTTTTGATTAATTATATCATGACCTGGGATCCTGGCTCATTGATGCTAACGCTGTCATCCTATCGACGAAGTCTGAAACGATGTTATTGTCTCGGATTTTATAACACGCGAAAAAAAAAATGTATTTAACTAATTTGCATAAAGAGTATTGTAATACAGAGATACCGGCGTAAGACCTACGTACATAATTTGACTTTTTGTAAATAGGACAGATGCAAAGTTATCCAGTTCAAATTACCCGACTCTCTACGTAAAACGGCTACGCCGGTGTCTATGCAGATTATACTGCACAAACGCCAGACATATGGAAAATTTAGTAGGAGCAAACATATGCAGAGTTACGAGTTATACACGTAAAACATCGCGCGTTGCCAAAAGATAGCGCATACTAGATATTTTCAAGGTCAAGGTCACTGTTGTTGATATGCAAACATGCAAATTCTTTTTGTATGCAATTGTGCACTAATATTTACATTGTATTCCGACAATGTGAAATAACTGCATGACTGTTCAAATACGTATCAGTTTCAAACATAAACTAAAAGCATTTGGGGGGGGGGGGGGTTATACTCCGAAGTCTTCAAGTATTGTTTAGTTGTTCCGTTTTATATTACCTATCCGTCTAAATTTTGGGAGGGGATACTTGCCAGTGGGTGACCTATGTGGAGTTCATTACGCACGTGCAATACATAACACGTGTACATATTATACTGCAGTTGGCTAATGTGATACCACCGGAGCTACTTTTCTCAAGTCATCCAAACTATTTGATGACGTCTTTAACAGAGAGATGAATTTTAAGAGCGGCATGTAATAAATACAAAACCGCGTCATCTCACTGCACTTGATCGTTGTAGCGAAAAACTTACCATCCGAGAGTACGCGTTGAATCATTGTACTAAAACAATCTTCAATCACTCACACAGAGATCGGTCCTTGCACTTTCGATCAAAATCGGTCCCAAAATCATATAACCAACAGAAAGAATATAAAAACCAAATTACTCCGAATAGGGATACTTTTCACAAAAATATAGTCCCTTTAATTAGAGTCATTTTGAAAAAAGTATTTTCACCTCAAAAAGTGTTTTAGTCAGCACTAAAAATATACACAAAAAGACCGATACCTTATAAAGAGCAAAACCTATAGTAAATTTATGTGTTTAAAAAAAAAAAAAAAAAAAAATCGAGAGTGCAAGGACCGACAACTCTGTGTAAGAGATTACAACGATCTCGTGCAGTCTGCCAATACGTGTAGTATTTTCTAAATACACTGCCAACTACTTATATCAAACAACACTTTTAACGCCAGGTGAGCTAATGCTATGGCTAAATGTCTGTCGTCTTAAAAAGCTAAAAGCTGATCAACTTTTTGTATACAAAGATATATTAGAAAGTTGTTAGGAATTATCTATGGATCATTTTGAACCAAATTCAAGGTCATGGGGTCAATGGTCAAGGTCACAGGCACCTTAATAAACGGAAAAATATAAGTTTTTTTTTTTTTTTAAATTTGACATTTTTGACTGCTTCTCCAGAACCATTGGACCAATTTGAACCAAACTTGACAGGAAGTATGAAAAACTTCGGATAAAAAGGGGTTAGGACCAAACATGGCTGCCATGGCTAAATATAGAACGAATGAGTCAACAGATATTTTTATTTAATACATGTATCTCCAAAATTATTAAAGCTAGAGAAAAAACCGTTACCTTTAAATGAGCGGCTTGCAAAAATCTACGATTATTTTATATTAGTGCAAATTGTCGGTCGAGCCTTATGCGAGTTATTTTCCTTTTTGAGGACTTTTCAATTTTTGGGGATGTTTTTTTGACATTATCTTGAAAGGTATAATAGGTAGAGTAAAAGTGAAGGAAACAAAATGTTCAGCATGCAATGATCTAGAAAAAAAGTCAATAGGGCCGAAATTTTTAGGTCGCCCCTTTTGGAAGTTATTTTCCCTTTAAAGACATAGTATCTACGAAAATGGTTATTTTTTTTAGTCGGCAATTTTGCGGAAATATCGAAGATATGACTGAATAATGATCTTCCACGTCGACACTTTTTTGTATAATTAGCGTAATTAACGGATAAACGCTGATTTGTTGTCGTCGTCTGTAAGAATCAAACTCATTAATTATGCACAGAAACAATCCCAGAAGCACACGCAATGACCTAGATCGTATCGATATCAATCAATGGATGCTGAGGTAAGCACGTGTTGATTTATTTACAATTCGATATTTATACATAATTGTATCGTTTACATTAACGGTTTGCATGAAATTAACTTATTTTTATCATTTAATCCTGTTGTGGCTGAATCTGTCAATTTAACAGGTCGGCCACGATTTGTTTTTGCTTTGGACGCCATGCTTTTCACTATCAACAATGGAAATGCGCATGCGCAAATACAGGTCACGCTAAGGTTATATGAATATGGGCGGGCTTGCAAACGAATTTTTGTCGTACCGACAAAAAATAAAAAAAAACGTGGAAAGTTGTGAAATACAATAAAACTATACTTCTATGTGTTTTAATTCAACAATTTTTCGTTTTTTATCTCCAAATATTAACATATTTGACCCAAACAATTGAGATTGAAATATTTGAGGAAATCGTAGATACTATGTCTTTAAGTGGATTTCTCGTGTTTTTCACTTTTTGACATTTCCCCCTATTATCTTGAAAAGTATAATAGACAAAAAAGAAAGTGAAAGAAGCAAAGATCTACAAACAAGTCAATAAGGCCGAAATTGTCAGGTGGACCCTTATGGGAGTTATTTCCCCTTTAAGTAGATTTCTCATGTTTTTGACAGTTTTGTCCTATCATCTTGAAAAGTATAATAGATAGAGAAACTTTTGTTGCACATTATCTTGAAAGATCTAAAAAAAAAAGTTGGCAAGGCAAGTCCACCCTTATGCAAATTTTGGCCTCCTTTTCAATGAATTTACCATGCTTTTGGTTACTTTTCAGTATATTGTCAGTAAAATACATTTTACTCAGGTGATTATTAAGGTCCAAGGAGCCTACTATTATTCATATTTATCAGCCATTTATTCATCTTTTACACATTTTTATGCCTTCTGCAATGATGACAAATTGTGCCAGGTGAGCGACTTAAGGCCCCTTGGGCCTCTTTTCTTATCACCCTCTGCGGTCACATTTAGACACACCCTGATAAATAAACAGCATGCATATGGTTTACTGTCATAATTTAGGAGTGAACAAGTTCCTATTACATGTAAAATTATTATTAAATTTTCATTCTGAATCATGCATTCCTGAATTCTGACAATGGACTTAACCTTTCTTTGAAATGGGCGGGTCCAAATGTCACTTCAGGGTTCACCAGATGAGTTATTTAACAGGATATGGCGGTATCTGATGTTGCTCTTTAAACCATTAAATATCTCACCTTTTGTCAGCGCAGGTTCAAGCCCTGTTGAAAGTAAAATTTGGAATTTGGTCTGATTTTGTTGTTGTATTGTTGTTAAACGTCCCACTCAAGAATCTTTCACTCGTATGGAGACACCGGTAAAGGACTCCAAATTTAGGCCTATGCTCGGACGCCTACTATGACACGGGATCTCGGTTTTTTACTCTCTCGTCCGAAGGACAAGAAAACCCAGCCACCTCCGCCGAAGCTCGAAACCGCGACCCTCCGTTTGCGAATCGAGCACTCTATTGCGGAGCCTCGACGGCTCTGTGGCTGATTTTGTAATTCACCGGTCTGTTTCCGGGTACATTATAACCGGGTTTTCTCTTCCACTGCTAGAACTAAAAAATGTTGAGTGTGGCATAACACACCAAGAAAACAAAGTAAACAAAAATGTCACAAACCAGAAGTAAATACACAAAATGATTGCTTTTCCAGAATTTATTTTTAATATTAACCTTTGGCATATAATAATTGGATATCTTGATATGTGTGTCAATTGAAAACAGCATGATTGTTATGAGTAGAAAATTGACATCAGAGCGGAAATTATCACTGCTGGGAGGTTAATTTCCTTAAAGTGCAACAGTACATCTGTCGTTTACTCGACAAAACGAAACCAAAACATGCGCTCTTATTTTCTCAATAATTGAGCGTTTGTTGTTTTACAGATTTCGCCACAGTTTAGCAGTTCATAAATCTACATTATAATAATATTCAGCTTGTAATATTTCAAACACTGGATACATCTGGCACTGAACTGATATCTCGTTTACTAGATCTAACTCAGAAACAGTTCATAAATTGCAAGTGGAATGTAAGATTTGCATCTGTCGTGATAGCGTATATTGTAAGTTTACCGGCCGATTTATAGTTTATATTGGTGTCCGATGTTGTTTTTCGCTTATTATTTGAAAGTGTTTAGGAGAACTGCAACAAATTTTGACCCGTGTCGCAAAATCTCATACACAGTGTTGTCGGTCATTGGACTCTCCATCAATCTATGCCCAACGTCTCGATTTTTTTTTTTCAAGATTCTTGAAAAATATATAAATCTACTATAGATTTTGCTTTTTACAAGGTATTGGTCTTTTGTATATATTTTTAATGCTGACATGGAATAAAATTCTATTTTAGGTGAAAATACTTACTCTGTGTAATTCGGTTTTTATATTAAACATTCTGTGGGTTACATGACCACGTGTTTTGGGCACTTCTTTTTTAGACGTTCACAGATATTGTTTTTAATGGCTATAAATATAGAGATTATATTTTGTGAAACAATATCTGTATTCTCAGTAATTTGGTTTTTATCTTCATTTTGTTGATTACATGAATACGATTTTTGGGACTTCTTTTATAGACGTTGACAGAGATTGGTCGAGAGTGCAAGGGCCGACAACTCTGTGTAAGAGATTGGTCAAGAGTGGAAGGACCGACAACTCTGTGTAAGAGATTGGTCCAGAGTGGAAGGACCGACAACTCTGTGTAAGAGATTGGTCCAGAGTGGAAGGACCGACAACTCTGTGTAAGAGATTGGTCGAGAGTGCAAGGGCCGACAACTCTGTGTAAGAGATTGGTCAAGAGTGGAAGGACCGACAACTCTGTGTAAGAGATTGGTCCAGAGTGGAAGGACCGACAACTCTGTGTAAGAGATTGGTCCAGAGTGGAAGGACCGACAACTCTGTGTAAGAGATTGGTCGGGAGTGAAAGGGCCGACAACTCTGTATAAGAAATTGGTCGTGAGTGCAAGGACCGACAACTCTATGTAAGAGATTGGTCGGGAGTGAAAGGGCCGACAACTCTGTGTAAGAGATTGGTCGAGAGTGAAAGGGCCGACAACTCTGTGTAAGAGATTGGTCAAGAGTGGAAGGACCGACAACTCTGTGTAAGAGATTGGTCGAGAGTGCAAGGGCCGACAACTCTGTGTAAGAGATTGGTCAAGAGTGAAAGGACCGACAACTCTGTGTAAGAGATTGGTCCAGAGTGCAAGGGCCGACAACTCTGTGTAAGAGATTGGTCAAGAGTGAAAGGACCGACAACTCTGTGTAAGAGATTGGTCGAGAGTGCAAGGGCCGACAACTCTGTGTATGAGATTGTCATTCTGTTGATTACATGATCACGTGTTTTGGGATTGTTTTTTATTTAGACGTTGACAGAGATTGATCCAGAGTGCAAGGAACGATAACTCTGTGTAAGAGATTGCCGTGCGTGTTGCCTTTGACATCTAGCAAATCTTTGAGTCTTTTACATGTAAAGCAAATCTCTTTCATAGAGTTGTCGGTCCTTGCACTCTCGATCAATAGATTGGAATTCGACTTGAAATCCCAACCAGAATACACGTGGTTTCCGTTGTTTTGCTCAATGATGATTATCATGTTCCCACTTTTTGACTTACCAGGGATTTACCAAAAGGTAGTAACCCTTGGTAAATAAAAAATTGGGAACATGATAGTGATGCTAATTTGTTTGATAACAATATACAAACGTCTTTCTTAGTGTACAGTTATATATTCAGCAATCGGTGAACACCCCCCCCCTCATCACCCCCGGGCGCTCCCTTCAGTTTTTTTCCCATATTATAAATTAAATTATTAGTTTGAATTCACATTAATATACATGTGTAGTGATACATAAAGCCTCGATGATATGAGCTTCATATTGTAGCCTGTAACTGTAAATAATATCCATAGGCGTCGAAGCCGGGGGACTAGGGGGGGGGGCTTAGCCCCCCACTTTTTTGGCAAAGATAGGCATAGGTGTTGAAAATTGGGGCTTAGCCCCCAAGACGTTTCTGGCGTGTGTGTGTTTTAAGTTGGTTTAGCCCCCCCCCCCCCCCACTTCTGGCGTGTGTGTGTTTTAGGTTGGTTGAGCCCCCCCCCCCACTTTCAATTTGCTTCCGACGCCTATGATATCTCAAGACACCTGTTTGTACATGCAGTGACTAATGTATCATATCAGAGACGCATGATCATATTCAAGAGGGGATACCATAATATGCAGTTATTTACATCAGAATATCATAAACCCCCAAAACCAACACATAATCTTATATCTGCCCTTGGATAATTTATGCTCTTGACCGGCCACGAAGGACGTAATTTTTCCTACAGACTAACCTGTTTAAATGATAATTAGCTTTTGAACGTACTGGCCTGCACGTACTCTGTACACATTTAACCGGAACTATATTCACAACAATCATTTCACGCATGCGCAGCTAGGAGACAGACATCATATATTATGACTTTTGGAATGACATATCTTATCATTAACAGTAGAAAGGTAAACATTTGGTTAACAATAGGGCTCTTTGTCATTTATACCTGAACTTGAACTTGACCGACAAGAATGCCTCTTTTGTATACTGGATTGTCAGTTTCTTAACGTTTGTTTGTTTTCTTCGATGTATGTATAAATGCGCTGTGCGCGCGTGGTTGTGTTTCGTCCGCGACAAAATGTACTGATGAGTTAGGTATCCTTTCATCGATACACGATGCATCGCGTTCTAGAATTTGGTTTTTCTACAGAGTAAATGCAAATACCGTTTTACAAAAGTCTTCAGGGTAACATAGGGAGCAGTATGATTAATTAAATATGGGCATTTGATAATATTGTAGAATCCCGAATCATGATGGCATTCTGTCACCACAACGGTGGGACCAATTTCTCATAGAGCCGGCCTGGCTCAGTCGATAGCGCGCTCATCTTTTAATCGTAAGTTCGAGTTCAGCCGGCGACAGGCTGGTTTCGTGTCCTTCGGATGAGACAGTAAAAACCGAAGTCCCGTGTCACAGTAGGTTTCATGACCAACAACTGAATTCAATATGCACCCGGCAAAGCCAACCACAACCGTGTTGTAATGATATATAAAATACTTTATAATCGAAAAAATGTTTATAATTCTTAAACATTGTGTCTAATTTGAAATGGAACACAAATCATTTCCAAAAATCCTGTTATAAAAAATTTAACAGTAAACGTATTTCATTTTCAATATACAAAATATATCGATCGATACCGACCTTTATTTAACGAGTTGTCAGCTAGGGAATCCTATATAGAATGAACCATGACGGAACTGTAGTCCACTGTCCTCGAAATAAATGCATAATTCTAATAGCATAATGTTATACACGCAGAAAGGCGCTGATCAATGCATGTTTCTGTTTGTGATTTTTTAAAGTTACATAACTTCCTTCTTAATTTGTGAAATTGGAATTGAAAATGTCTGTGGAACGCTCTTTACTAAAAGCAATATCAGCTGTCGTCGGCAGAAATTTCACATGCATTTTTATTCAAAATTTAATCCGGCGATTGAAATAGCAAATACATGCGTATTATTAGAAAAGTGTGCCAAATGTAACCTTTCAGTTTGAATCCGCCAACGAAAAGTAAAACTTTCGTAATTTACGAAGATAGCCGAGCCGGCCTGGCTCAGTCGGTAGCGCGCTCGACTCTTGATCGTGAGGTCGTGAGTTCGAGTCCATACAGCGGCAGGTTGGATTCCTGTCTGTTGGATGAGACAGTAAAAACCGAGGTCCCGTGTCACAGTAGGTGTCGGCACGTTAAAGAACCCTCACTGCTTGATGGCCGTAAATGCCGAGCATGGGCCAAAATTTGAAGCCCTTCACCGGCATTTGGTGACGTCTCCTTATGAGTGAAATATTCTTGAGTGGGACGTTAAACAACAATAAACAAACAAACAAAACGAAGACAGCCGGGTGTCAAAGAGGCACTTACGATTCGAAGACGGTTTGTATCTATCTCATATTCATGCGGAAATGAATTATAATGTAAATAAGCAACGCAGCTATGGATAGCACTTTCTGGACTATATTGTTTCAGCTTCTTGATAAAGACCATCGGAGTGTTTGACCTAGCGGTCACGTGCATATTACGGTTACGTCAGAGAAACGCAGTATTTAGTTACATGTAGTTAGTTATTGTTTTACGCTACTTTCAACGATATATCAGTTTTTGTTTGTTTGTTTGTTTGTTTATTGTTGTTTAACGTCCCACTTAAGAATATTTCACTAATATGGAGACGTCACCAAATGCCGGTGAAGAGCTTCAAATTTTGGCCGAGCATAGGCACTTACGGCCATTGAGAAGTGAGGGTTCTTTAACGTGCCGACACCTACTGTGACACGGGACCTCCAGATTTTACTGTCTCATCCGAAAGACAGGAAACCAACCTGTCGCGGCGGGACTCGAACTCACGACCTCACGATCCAGAGTCGAGCACGCTATCGACTGAGCCAGGCCGGCTCGATATATCAGTTACAGAGTGGCAGTGTAAAAAATAAAATAAAAAATTAAATTAAAATTAATTACATTTATGCTAGTGATATATTAGGATTTATCGATTAAATGCATTTGTTATCTTTAATTGTTAATTTTCACAGTGTGAAAAATAACACTCCATGCGACATCAATGTAAACTGTGTTATTTTCACTCGTCTAATAAAATACATTTTCAAATTTTGGGACTACTTTTTCTTGCCTATAATAATTTTATTTTTTAAGAAAAGTGTAATAAATAGAATATTTGCGATTTTTTTTATGAATGATATTTTTATTACATCTTGTGAGACAGGACTTGTGCTACCACGCATTAATGTAGTAATTGCTTGTTTGGCGATATCTCGGCATGCGTTTCGTTAAGATTACATTATATCAGCGATATATAAAGCTAATTAGCTTTATATATCGCTGATTATATATTAACTCCTTTTGTAGAAACCCATGCAATTTCATTGAGTTATATAATCGTGGAAATCTAACACAGTATTGACAATATTCCATTTCCACCTTTCAATCAATATAACTTTATTTCCAAGGGGTTATACCAATATGAGACAAGATTTACACTTTTGGGAGTGAAACCTTAAAAAAATGATAAAATCAAGAAATGAAAACACGACTCGCAACGCAATTCTCAGTGGAATACACAGGCGAGTGGATAAACCCGGTGGTCCATTGTTCATCTAATAGTACAACATATATATATATATATATTTTAATTTCACTTTAAAAGTACAATGCTATCTTCGGGCAGTGACACTTTTAACTGATCACATGTTTCATCATCCGAGGATATTGCAATGTGTCGCCGATAGGGTTTAGTGTTTTGACATGTTTTAAACTGGTACTGTTCAATAATTAATTATTATCGGATTCTATTTCACTTGAGTATGTGCCAAAGTTCCGGAAAACTCTAGATTCGTATACAGTTTTATGGGTTTAATTTAATGAACATGGATGAAGTCGTTCGGATTTGAAAAAAGGCAGGCCTAGGATTGATGTCGCCATTAGGTGTCTGCTACTTAGGGCGACTACATGTATTGTTATTATGTAACTATGTATTTCTGAGCTGGAGATGTTGATCTTCCTCTATGTATATTTTTTGGTTTAATGGTAAATACCTACTTAAAAAAACAGAAAAACAATAATTATTCAACTACACATTTCATACGCTCATTTTGGAACTGGCTGTGGCGTGTACAAATGTTGATGCAGACGTTTTGTTTTACCTTAATAAAATAAGAGATGATTTAATAAATCCTTATGTGTTACAATTTAAAATCAATGTATGACTGGAACGTTCCTGGACGAACAGCGAACAACAAAAACAAACGTCAATCAATTGATATGTCAAGTGATTATATAATTTATAAAGCATCATATTCAATTAATTACCCATGAGTCATCAGTATCTATGACATTACTAAAACGCGGAATAGGAACATCTCCAACTGCCGAACAAAAGTGCATGTAACCGCATATTTCCTGTTAAATATCTTCATATATATAAGGCTTGGCTAACATCACAGAATATCCACAATTTCACATTTAACAGGCGAAAGACGTAAAGAAAAAACATTCTTATGTAGCGCTGATGTCAGTCTTTGCGTCTCTGGCTAGACGAGCGACGCATTGAAAAAAAATAGTGAAGTTCTTCAGGATGCATTTAGGTCATATCAACAGATGCTGAATTAATGAAAGACAGAAGGACATGCATTGAGTTGATCAATATTCTATTCTATAATTTCTTCGCGTCGCGGAACTCGGTTAATTAATAAGTTTGTCGCGTGCAGAAATAACCGTGATTTCTGTTGTAGCTAATTAAGTGTTCCGGCTTTGAAACTGAACATTTCATCGGCTTTCTCAAAGAATCACAGACCTCGTTAGACAATTTCCGGTGTATATTTTTCTAGGACTTCGGTTTTAGATAAATTGTCAAGAAGGAAAAATATATAGATCAACAGTGTTTTCTGATAAACCGACGAATGTCAAAAGTTGGTCGACAATTTTTATTTGTCTGTTTTGTAACTACGACCATTTTTCAAATCTTCCCAAGTCAAGATTTTCTGTTCCACATAGTTCCTCAAACACGGAATGGATCGGAAAACCTTGACTATTGATTCAGTTGTGGGTTTTTTATTATTATTATTATAATTTTTTGTTTTTTGATTTTTTTTTGTTTTTTTTTGTTGATTTTTTGGTTTTTGGGGTTTTGTTTGTTTGTTTGTTTGTTTTTATTATTGGAACCATTTGTGAAGTCTAAAATTTCAATCTTCTTACAAATCTATAAATAATGACAGAGGTCTAGAGATGTCGCGCACTGATCATTAAAGTTCTAACAAGATATTTGTGATTGAGAGTACAGAGGAAGCTCGTTATTAAGACCACCTTTCTATCTGACTCAAGGTGGTTAGATTAGTGATGTGGTGTCGAAAGTGAGGTTCTGTACATATCTAATTATTTTTAAGAGAAATTTATGGTGTGAAATACGAGGTGGTAGGTTTGATTTAGCCGATTTTCACTAACTCTATGTGTTTAATTCATCACACCCCCACCCCTAAAAATAATGGACTCTTCTGTAAATCAATAACTTGGACCAGTCCAAATGTGTCTTTCGGGGTGAATGAGTTAATACAAAATTAATAATACTGTATTCGAATTTTCAAGATTAAAGTATTTTAGAATTCATTTTATTTTAAGTGTAAATTTGATTTTAAAACTACCAGTTCTTTTCAAATATATGTCCTGACTTACGTTTGGGAACTCAGATAAAATACTAGTACTTTGTAGAAATTTTTAAAGCATTTCTCTGTTTTATTAGAACAGGCTGAAGCCTTATTGGCATCGGTAATAAAAGATTATACCAATTGACCTCGACATTGCACAACGACTACGTGTTTAAGACGAATATAAATATAAAAATAGTGACGGATATATCTGCTTCGAGTTGTTCCGTTCCGTCACGGTTCGTCATAATAGTATTCAGTTTTAGAGCAAAAACAGAGCAATGACAATTCCGGTTAAGCAAATCATCGTAAATATGACCTGGAATATGAAAATTATGTAGTGATATGTGCCAGCCGATTTAAAAAAAAAAAAAAAAAAAGCCTTCAGGAAAGTGACGACTTGTCATCTTTATAAGAGAGAAGTTTAAATTTAATTAATTCCTCGCAGATGAACTGACACACAATATCACGGAATGTTGTCATTGTAAATTTTATATAACCAGATAAGACCTTGCCCGACTTTCAGTTGAAGTCACGTGGTCTGAGTGCAAACTATTCGGACAAAACTGAACGGAATGGAACAACTAGAAAACGGTTCATTAAGTATAAAACCTGTATGTCAGGAATACCAATCTGATCAGTGTTTAAATGTTGTTAAATGTCCATAAAGATTCTTTCACGTACATAATGATGTCGCCAGTTTACAAAGTCATGTAAAATTTAACCCGAATAATTCAGTCGTTATATTCCGTTCACTACGTTCACTGCATTCCTCGTAGGATGGAGAGAATCGGAACCGGAGCGGGCTTGAATTATCTGAGTTATTTTGTATATAATATTATACATCCAATCGGTAATACTGGAGTGTAACTTATATGTCGGATGTATTCCAGTAATAACTTTGAGCAAAACATTGCCGTGTAAAAATCGAAAGTGATTTAATATACAAATGTAATTGTATTTGAGAAAAACGTTAGTTATTCACATCAGTTTATTGTTAATGTCAGACTTCAATTAACACACACTTAAGTTTCATTATCATCATTGCGCGTAGTTTTTGTTACCGAATCAAAATGTCGTTATTTAAACTTATTTTTATTGGAGCTGCTAAAAAGATGATTTTGAAAAGTTCTGGGAAGATACATGTTGATTCTGTATATATTTAGGAAAAATAAAATTTCTTACAGTAACTTAAATTTTTGTATGGCTGATCATAAAAAAAAAAATCAGCATTCGAATAACATTGCAAATATACCGCCGACTGTGGCGTAGCACCGTATACGCTGTCACGCCAATGTGATTTCGACCCTGTGACATTTACTTCTTGAACATTTAGTATTTACCAACACGAGGTTGTACAATACATTATGAGGAAAAGCGATTCCTAAAAAAAAAAAACAGGATTCGCCAATAACCACGATTCCCCGGTCATTGACATGAGATGATTTTAATGAAACTTGGCACAATCTCGCAAGGTTACTTCATCAGCTGGCGGTTTTTGTCGTTTGACATTTTCCCGACACACGAAGCGGCTACAGCAAACAACAGTGTGAATATATTCTGTATGACGGTTCTGCTCTCCATTGCACAACAAACAAACAGTATGCGGTATGCCCTCAGAGATCTCGCGTCACGCGAAATCACGTTTGAAAAATGGTAGATTCCTAGGAATAAAATAGCTGTTTCTGTATTCTATGTATATATAAAGATGATTGTCTGTGTAAATATTTGTCTGATGCGATGTTTACTGTTACGGAGTTTTCAACATTCAAGGACCTGTCCAAACCTTACAAAGATTATATCTACTATATCTTAACAAAAAAATTAAAATTTTGGCAGTATGGCAGATAAAAAATACGGGTTTTTATTTTTATAAAACGCAAATAATACAAAAAAATGTAAACACGTTCAGCATGTGTTGATGCGATGCCTTTGAAATAAAATGCAAGAAGGACAAAGTTGTCAAACCCCCCCCCCCCCCAAAAAAAAAATCCAAACAAACAAAAAAGAAAAACAAGACAGGTAAACAAATATCTTCTACTTTAGGTCAAAGAACCCTGGACCTCGCACGAGGGATAATATTTGAATGATGTCTCAGACTGAGGCCGTAACCTTGTAAATGTCCTACAATATCAACAAATACAAACAAATTGAGATGAAATTAATGTAAGCGATGATATATGGACTCCGTTATTTATACGTTTTACAAACAATGTAATTGACATCGTCTATGTTTATGTTACATTTCAATCTGTTGTTAAATCTTGAATCTTGTTTTTTTTTATTATTATTATTATTTTATTTTTTTCAGCGGAGGTTACAAAAACACAGCCATCAATCAAATAAGGGAACGAGGTCATGACCTTGTGTCAAGCTTACGTGGCGTATTCTTCGGATAATTGCGTTAAATTGTTGTTTTTGCGTCTGCGACGATGTTGTTATTCACTGATACATGGAGACCTCGGCCCTTGTTATGCATGAAGTGTCATGTGGTGTCGACTTATACCATGACAGTACCTTTATCACGTGACTATTCCATCTGCGATATCGCACCTCAGTTCAAAGTCTCGTAACATAAAATTTATAGTTACTTAAGTGTTAACCGTTGGGAAGACCAGAAGATAGTATATAAATATTGTGAAGGTTGGGAAACCCGGACCTCTGGAAAACCGGATGTGTAATCGGGTGCAGTGAAGACTTGAAGTAAGCATCTCGCGGCCGCCAACCGGTCACACCCTCATTTGAAAGACCAATGATCTTGACTTACAATATCGAGCAATTGGCGAAAGAACGGTCACTGCCCTTTATAATGTAGTCATTAGTATAAACCGCGGACAAACCCTGGTCTTCCGCTTGCGAGGTTAACGTTACAATGACGCCACCTCGAGCAATTGAATGCATTGTTTAGAGGAATAGCCTATAAGATGTTGTTTATCGCTGATTTCATAACAGTATCGATTAATGTTTTTTTCCATGTGAACCTCCACCCCCACCTAAAAAAAATGATATACAGATTGTAGTCCATAGAATGCCCAAATAATTTGAAAAATAATTGCATGCGAGAATGCCGAATGTATCACAGAGGTTCATGTGGAAGGAGGCAAAAAAAACTAAGCAAACATTTGAAGTTGCATATTATACTTTGGACATTGCACCATTTACATCCAAATTGACGCACAAATAAAAAAACAAGTGTGGTACACGGTAGAAACTATATGGTAATGATGTTGCACGATTTACTTGTTTTCATTTGTTTGTTTGTTTAACGTCCCACTCAAGAATTTTTCACTCATATGGAGACGTCACCAAATGCCGGTAAAGGGCTTCAAATTTTGGCCTATGATCGGCCATTGAGCAGTGAAGGTTCTTTAACGTGCCGACACCTACTGTGACACGGAACCTCCAGTTTTTACTGTCTCATCCGAAAGACAGGAAACCAACCTGTCGCCGGCGGGACTCGAACTCACGACCTCACGATCCAGAGTCGAGCGCGCTACCGTGAAATAAGAAGAAATAACTTAGGTATGACCCAGACAACTAAAATAAACAAAGGAATAACTCTAAAAAATAACATTAAAAGTGAGTTACGAACACAGCTTTTGAATGCGACACTCTATCTCCTTGAGATGTATACCTGTATAAATATGGGGAGCCCAGGTGTTAGATATGGCTAGGACAAATAAAATCAACAAAGGGGAATAACTCTAAAAATAACGGTGTTAAAGTAAAACTCCGTCGCCTTAAGATGTATACATGTACCAAATATGGTAAGCCTTGATGAATAAATGAGACGATATTTACACAACAAAAGGGCAGACACAACGCAAAATTATAGTCTCCCACGGGAACCCGTGGGGGACTAATTAACGTGTATGATGAGACCCACCCAAACCAATGGTGTATCAAGTTTCACTCAACTTCTTCAAGAATTGATACTGCGTCTGTGAACTTCAACATTTATAAACAAATGTATAGCTGAACAGTCACGTACCGCCGATCAACCGTAATAGTCTAATGCAAGATATGCCGACCTGTGTTTTCTTTTTGTTACACCCTGTACGTAGTCGGTATCAAAGAATGAATCATGGTGCATGCCTATTGCAAAGGCAAACAATAGTCGCCTCTTACCAGACGATGACAAATTGCACGTTCAAGCACACTTTATTGTTTGCCCATTTATATCGGAAATATATGAATAGAGACGATATAAATAATTAAGAAACATGACTGTACAATCATTCTGTTAAATTTTGCCGTGGGATTTTTATATGAGGGAACCCCCTAAATAATTACCTACTGTTAGTAAACGATTTAGATATACAAACACTCGAACCATTGTTCTCCGTGAACGTACACGTTCCATTACATTTCGAAAATTCAAAGTTTAAGCTATTTAGTTTCATGTGCTAGTTGAAATCTAGGTCCAGCTGCGTTTCGATAGTCTCGTTACATTTCGTTTGGTAAAAGTTCAAAGCCGATGATTCAAAAGTGCCTTTTCCGTGTCCTTGGCAAAAAGTAAAATGTAACAACACCAGAACGAATAAAACAAAAAACAAAAAAACATGTAAATACGTCTACACAATCATATAGTTGTGATTTTAAAGCATACCTTAGATACTAGAACAGCGTGTTGTCAAAACATAGACTTACGTTAACTCTCATCACTGCCAAGTAATCGCTAACATAGACTTACCCCCAACATTGTCAAGTAAACGCTAACATAAAATAACGTTAACACTCAGCATTGTCAATTAAACTAACACTTACACTTAACACTGTCAAGTAATTATTAACATAGACTAACGTTAACACTCAACAATGTCAAGTAACACTAACATAGACTAACGCTTACACTCAACATTATCAAGTAATCGCTAACATAGACTAACATTAACACTCAACATTGTCAAGTATTCGCTAACATAGGCTAACGTTAACACTCAACATTGTAAAGTAACTACTAACATAGACTAACGCTTACACTCAACACTGTCAAGTAATCGCTAACATAGACTAACATTAACACTCAACATTGTCAAGTAATCGCTGACAAAGACTAACGATTATACTCAACTAACGTTAACACTCAACATTGTAAAGTAACTACTAACATAGACTAACGCTTACACTCAACACTGTCAAGTAATCGCTAACATAGACTAACGTTAACACTCAACATTGTCAAGTAATCGCTGACAAAGACTAACGATTATACTCAACTAACGTTAACACTCAACATTGTCAGATACAAATTAAACTTCCTTTAGACGTGTACACTTACTAATATGCATACTTATTACACACAACTATGTTTAGTGAAGTGTCTACCCGATCCCAGATTTTTACCTTTTTCTTTTCAAGGCGATCACATAGATATGACTTTGATAAAGATATACACCAATCTGGGCATATTCATTTTTCACTAAATCTCAACCGCCAGTTAGCAATTATTATGAGTTTACATATATATATATATATATATATATATATATATATATATATACATACAGTGGATTCCTCTTAACTGCATAGCCAAAATGTCACAGAGAATTATGCAAATAACAGGAATATGCAATTAACAGGAATAGTGTATTTCAGTAAACAGTGATGGTTCATAATCATTTGGTCCTTTCATTTGCAGATATAAAACTATAATAAACATCCTAGGTACACTAGTAATGGATTCTCATTAAGCATATATAAAGTGTAGCATAAAGTCATAAAAGCAAAATTTTCCTAAACCACAAAATGGCATGGTCACATTTCAATTATATAAATATTTCCACATATAACAATTTCACCGATATCGGTACATTTCCCCTCATTTTGGGGAATATTTCATGCAAGTAACAGGAATTCTTGGTGTGACCTATGCAATTAAAAGGAAAATTTTACATATAAGAGATTGGAAATGGTTTTGTGTTTTGAGTTCTTATGCAATGAACAGGAATATGCAATTATCAGGTATGCAAATAAGTGGAATCGACTGTATATATATATATATATATATATATATATATATATATATATATATATATATATGTGTGTTTGTGTCTTTTTTTTCAAATTATCACATATACTTGTAACAACAACAACAACAGCAATGACAACAAAAACAACGACGACAAAAACAACAACCAAAAACATGGCGATGAGACCGGTTACAACATGACCTTTAAGAAGCTGTATTGATCGATAAAACAAATAGAATTTTTTCTCCCAGACATTAGGAAAATTTCTTTTTACATTTCGCACTATATCGATTGAAAATATACATTATATATAGCCTAACGAAATGTCGTTCACAAGACCTTTATTGATTCAATGTGTGACCGCTGTGTCCGTCCTTGTGAAGCCTTTACGTGTGTCATGTCGCTACTTTGTACTAAATATAAAATATTCTTTGTATCTCGAGTGTGTTTAGGTCACCCAGGTCAAAGGCCAACGTAGCAATTCTAACCAAACTTGGTAGTAATTATCCCCATGTGCAGCCGCATGAAGTTTGGGTATGAAAGGGCTAGGACCACATAGGAGCTCCAAACGGAGCCAAAAAGGTCCAAAACCTGATATATGTATATCTTTAAAAATCTTCTCGTGAACCATTGATCAGAATTCTTTCAAAACTGCTACTCAGCGCATGATTGTCGAGTCAATTTCTACAAAGAGTTAGAATTAAATAAAAATCTTTTCATAAAACGAGCCTCTGGCGAGTACAAGTAAAAAGGGGAAAGTAACCATAGAGGCACCAAAAGGAACCAAAACTGGGTATGATTTAACTCAGGTGACCGTTAAAACTCACTGGGCCTCTTGTTTGTTTTGGTTTTGTTTTTTGTCAAAATATTCATACATCGTTACGCGGGTGTACAACGCGATGGTCTACATCTTGTAGTTCGCTGTTTTGTGATCGTGGCACACATTCGAACTTTTGAATTTTGAATAACGTTTAACGCCACATTCAACAATGTTTGAACGATACGATGGTGGTCAGTTTTTCGTGGCGAATGAGATAATCCGGTTTCATAATGTATCCGAGAAGAGACCACCGGCCTTCCGTAACTAAACTGGCAAACTTTCTCACAAAGGTCAGCTTATGTCACAGCGGGGTACGAACCTGTACTGCCTATACTTCATGGCTCAAAGCGCGATGCTCTAATCATTCGGCCCCGCCGGAAGCTCCGGCACGCATTCGATTCCCAGTCACTATTGGTATGATAATCCCTTTGGGGATTCTGTCGCGGCCGTTTTATCGTGTTGCCCCGCCGGTAATTTCTGCGGAAACGCTGGGTAAAATCAGAGAATTTTATACAATTTTTCCCAGCGTTTCCACAGAAATTACCCCGCCGGGAGACACGACACGATAGAATCTCCAAAGGGATTATTGGTATGAGTAAACAGAGCAAATTTCGGTTGATGACATTCCACTTTATTTCTACTAACGCTACTAACAACAACAACAGCAACAACAAATTATCGGTAGGACAAACAACAGTATCTAAACAAACATAAGAACATGATAAATGATCACCTTTTATAAAAATCTTTGGTAAACCACAAGTCAAAAAGTGAGAAAATGATACTGTATTTTTACAATACAAAATGGTCGTGTATATATATATATATATTATATATATATATATATATATATATATATATATATATATATATATATATATATATATATATATATATATATACAATAAAACCTGCTATAGCGGCCACCTCTATATAACGGTTGCCTGTCTATAGAGACCATTTTGAAAAGTACCATGACTGCATACTTCAACTAAATAAAACCTGTGTATAAGGGTCACCTGCACATAAAGGCCAATATTTGCTGGTTCCTTGGGTGGCCCCTATATACAAGTATTACTCTCTCTCTCTCTCTCTCTCTCTCTCTCTCTCTCCTCTCTCTCTCTCTCTCTCTCTCTCTCTCTCTCTCTCTCTCTCTCTCTCTCTCTCTCTCTCTATATATATATATATATATATATATATATATATATATATATATATATATATATATATATATATCTCGACTGTCAAATTACTGTCATGAAGTCACTTCACGAATGTGTCAATCAATAATTCACGGTTTGTATTAAATTACTTCCGTGTTTTCATTTACTTGTCAATATTTTTTACACAATACACGCCGATTGTGTATGCAAAACATTTACATGTATATAGAAGTTTTAAGCCGCTCTGCAGCTGATCCTAGTTGATTAATGATTTAACACATGTTTATCGCATCATTTTACTTTTGTCGTTTATTCATTTCCAATTTTGGTAAAAATGAATAAATACATTATCCAAGGTTTTGTCAACCCTATCCCCCTGCCTCTGTAACCGAGTGGTTAGAAAATCGCACTTTGAACCATGAAGTCTCTCACTGGTCAGCGCTGGTTCAAGCCCCGCCTGGAAGCCCAGCTGATTATTTTGTGAGAAAGTTTGCAAGTTTATTTGCGGAAGGTCGGTGGTGTCTTCCCGGATACATTGTAACCCCCCCCCCCACACACACACACACACCAATAAAACTGGCCGCCACCATATAACTGGAAAAAAAAATGTTGAGTGGCGTGAAACACAATTCAATTTTTTTTTTTTAAATCAAAAAAGGCAACTGGTGTTAAACTATTCACCACTGCGTGACCTGAACCAAGCGTGTCGACTCTTGCACTACAGAAACTTAAAAAATGATCGTATGGAAAAAAATTTATAGCTTCTCCAAAGCATATTAAATAATTCTAACACCCCCTTAAAATACCTAAATGTAGGTATTGAGCATTTCCTATGGTGGCTGATTTCTGCCATTTCGATTATTACCCAATATCAACCCCATAAAAAATAATAATACTAGTAATTATAATTTGAACATTACTTGACATTTTAATAAACTTATACTTTCCATATAATTTATTTTGCTGTGATTGTTTTCTTACTTCTAGTATACTTTGGTGTTAATACATTGATATTCTGTAACTCCTGATTTAACAGCAGATCTATATTGTCATGCTTTGAGCATTGCAAATTAACTTTCGGTATTTTTTTACGAAGATTACTGAGTGTCCAATAAACACTGCTGTCTGCAGTTAATATACATTCTATTCTTATTGCCCTTTGCTTTATTTTCGTACATCATCATTTCATAGCTAAATCAGGCAAAGTTGGTCTTTTTCGTCGTTTCAAAACATTCATTTCTGAAGTTGTCCACGTGCCGGGTATATCGGGTGATCTCGACCCATTTTTAACTCGTCCAATTGCGTTATCGGCTTTATCATTCTTGACACATATAATCATGAACTGCCCAATTCAACCGGACATGGCGGCACGATTGTAAAATATTAGGTACGCATAGTTTTAACAGTTATATTGTTTTGATTTTGTCAATGTCAGCATTCAGGGTAGCATTAAAGATCGGAAAAAAATCTTTTAGAGACCTGATATATTTATTCATATAATCGTCCGATTTTCTTCAGGTATTTAAAATAGCGTTGAAAAGCATATATTTTACATAATACATGCACTTTCCAATAAAAATCACGTCCTGTATTTTAAAAGTAAACATAAAACACATAAAAATCGGGTGACTTTAACATAGTCCGAGCGCGTAAAGGACCGAAATCCCCTGACCGAATTACGAAGTACATTTGATATTGCGAAAGAGTTTATCTGAAAGGTCATTGCATACGGAAATACACCTAATTTTTTTCAAGGTACGGGAAAACTTAAATTCTAATAAAACAAATTACTTCGAATAGAAGATCTGTTACAACGTTCCACGTATTTGATATGTATTTGAACACACATTTTATCATATTCTTGACTATATGTCAGGGGACAAAAATAATCATTGTGACAGCTTATATCACTTTAAAGTGAAAAGTGTCACATCTGGTCAGCGCAGGTTCGAGTCCGGCTGGAACTTTAACTGATTTTTGCGAGAAAGTTTGTCAGTTTACTTGCGAAAGGCCGGTGGTCTCTTTCCGAGTATATTGTTCTCTCCTCCACCATTAAAAACTGGACGCCACCAAATAACTGGAAAAACTGTTGGGTGTGGCGTAAAAAAATGATAAAAAATATATAATAAAAAAAAATAACTGAACCCAATATTGTTAAAGCATTTATCGTAATGGTTACCAGTTGTCGAGGTCACATGAGAGCCATGTCGATATTGTTCGATTGGAATGTTCACCAGCTATGACTAGAGTATCACCATGTTTTTTTCATAGCAAACAAAATTACGGTTGCTCATATATTCAAACGTGGAATTGAAAACTCCCATTACAATTCAATTCAGGTTGTGTAGCAAAAAGCATAAAAAGAACCATAATGATAATGTTTACAGCATAATGCGGTGCAAATCTATTATAATTTCATTAAAGAAATCGGTCAACCGTGAAATGTTGTAGTAAACACACCGACACACGCGCGGTAGGCCTTGTCGTTAAACCTTGGGAGTTATTTATACACTCGAGTATAAAGCAAAAAGTTAAAAATAAAGACAGAATTCATAAGCCGAGTAAATATGATCTGTTATCGCGGCAATATTGACATCGTAACAGATTAATGGACACGATAATACATAATTAAACTTTTAATCCTTATATCTGTATATTGATTATTTCGATCTGGAATGTGTGTAGGAAAATGGGATTCGGTGTTTACGAACATATCTACACATACCTATAATATAGTGTTAGGTAAATCGGTGTAAACAACGTTTCTGTGAGTCACATAAAAAACCAAACAAAAAAAAAACAAAAAAAAACAAAAACAAAAACAAACGAACCCCCACCCCCCAAAGCATGCAATCACCTCCCCTGGTGTCATGTACGTTATGTTGATGTGGGGTGGTACAACCCCTCTGGTAAAACCAAAAGTAAAAACATGATGATATATTTATTATTAAAGTGCAGAATTATTTTCTTGCAAAACCACACCGGTGTACTTGTATTTCCGTCCCAAGTCAAAAACACACACGGTTTTTTGTACGATATTTAAGAGCATCTCGTTCTAATTAAAGGCATATAGTCGCAAAAAGTGCAATGCTCTAACCACTCGGCCACGGAGGCCCCTATATATATATATATATATATATATATATATATATATATATATATATATATATATATATATATATATATATATATATATATATATATATATATACTGACACGGAAACTTTATTTCACTCAGTCTTTAATTTCCTTTTTTTTTACATCAATGATTAATTAATATCGTGTGGACTACTCCGACACTGACAGTATATCTTATTGACGTATTACAATCGTGTGTGTAATAACATTACAGATTGAACCATGCGTTGTCAAATTATTGGGGGAGGGGTAATACCCCCCCCCCCCCCCCCCCCCCCCCATACCCCCCCCCCCCCCCCCCCCCCCGCGCCTGCCTTGGTTCCAACGAGCCTGAATAATTACGAGTCGGTTGTACCGTACAATGTTGGCTTGACTTTACAATCTATACTCGTACTTTCTTGCACAATATTCAACTATTACAACAGTACTTATATATATATATATATATTATATATACATGTGGTACTTTTATATAGTTATATTACATACATGTGCGGTAGGTCACGTATTTCTCTTGGTAATCCGTACTTTTTAGTCCCCTGTTTGTCACAGAAAATACACAGCTGCGCCCAAATAATTCGCAAGGTGCCGTCATGTTTTAAATTTTGAATGTTGTCATGTTTTAAATTTTGAATTTACACCCACCCGGAAAATTCACTGAAATATTTTTACATGACAGTGCTATTTGCAGGTTCCATCTGTTCGGGGCCTCAAGGTACAGGTGTATGCAAACAGGGTAGCGCCAAAATTGATTAATGAAATTATTTTGATTTGAAAAGAATTTCTGAAATCTTCCTGAAATGGCTTCGTTTTAGAATTTGGAGGCCTATATCTACATGTTCTTGTGTATTTCAACATATCACAATCTTTGAATCAGTTGCTTAAGCCCATGCATGATTTCATAATTTTCTATTTTAATAGATCTATATAAAAATTCAACAACAAAAAGCATTGATTCTTTTCATAATTTTTGTCAGAGAAATGACGAAGTTATCTGTGGATCATATAATTCCAAAAAGCGTCTGAATTTATGGTATTTTGAACAATAAACATCCACCATTCCGTTACAACTCGGGTTTAACCAGGATCAGATATCGCCTTAATAATAGAGCCATGTGCGAGAGGTCACGTACGTAGAGCTCTAGATAGAGTAAACAAAATTTTGTTTACAGAAACTTTTCAATAACGAAACAATAATCGCATTCCTTTAAAACAGTCCGCGCCGTGTAAATTACAAGCCCACTAAATCTAGAATCATTCTATGCACTTATAATTAAAGATAGAACATCTGATTTTGTGTAATGTGCTGAAGTATGCAAAATTTCATACCCATCATTTTATAGATCTATCTACGTTGTATACAAATTGCACCACACACATATATGCAAAGACCAGCTATTCCACGATTTCCTCTTTCTATCTGTACGTAAATCTAGTGATAGGCTTAGATCTATAAGTTTATATTAACATAGATCAAGTAAATAATTTCTGTCGCCGCACTCTTCATTCACAATATAATCAATTGAACGAGAAATTAATCGTACAGAAATTGTTAAACGTAAGCACTATTGATAACGAGAGAACTGTCAACATAGAGCAGATCTGACTCAACCGTCCTCGACCTACTTCCGACAGAGCGTAAACACAGTGTAATGGCCAAACAATTTGCATATCAATCACTTGCTTTTGACGCCAGTTCAGGGGTCATGTACTTCAAATACTAGCCAATCAATTCACTGACCGAATTAATCAACCAATCATATTAGTTTGTTCGTCGACTATAGGCTGAGCCAAGAATAACAACAAAAACAAGATTTGCCGGTAAGAAGAGAAAGCGGCCGGTGTTGTATTATGTGCGAAATTTTTTCACTGAAAATAAGGATTATTTTCATGTGACAGTGCATTTCTTCAAGTGAGAATTGGACGGTGATTCAGGTAGAAAGTGAGTGTTAAAAATGCCGCATCACAGACACCCAAAAAACCATCGACAACTTCGAGAAGATACGAACAACGTTGATAACCACCAAAATGTGAACGTGAACGCCAATCTGAATGCACAACAAAATGGGAATAACCATGTTGGTGGACTTAACAACAACAACAATAATAATGAGGTAACTTTATTTAATTGTTGTGTTCCATCCGGTTGTTTTTATCCGGGTGAGTCTATTGACCGGGCGGACCCTGCAGATGCAGTTCGTGTGTTCTGCAATAACGAGCAGTGTGTCGTCGGAAACTGGATGCATAAAGCGTGTTTCGATGAGTGGGAGAGTGTGGTTTTGGCATATTTAAAGTCGTGTGGCAGGGCAAGAAGCTGGAGCGAGAAACAGCGGCTCCAGAATTTGTGGACAAAGAAGGGTTATGATCTGGCTTTTAAGGCTTGTGATTGTAAGTGCGGCCGCGGTCATTTGAGAAAGGATTTGGACTATTTTCCACCCCCGAAAACGGAGGACAACAAAAACAAGAAAAAACACAAGAAAAAGAACGACAAACCCGTCGCTGTGGTAAGAAATGGCAAACCAGGGCATGCCACTACCTCCAACGTCAACCAAAGCCAAACAACCAACCAAAACAGTGCTATTACTAACCATTTGAACAACGTTCATAACGATGATAACGGGAACCGGAAGAGTAGCCCTATAAACACGCCACCTACCAGCGAAATTACTGGAGGATTTTTACGTCTACGTTTGCGCGCAGATAGTTATGACAGCACGGGTAGTTCTCCCCCGGCCTCTGCCGAATCCACGGGGTCGGTGTCACCTACATTTATATCGCCTATAACCAACAACAATTTTGTATCACCGAAACAACAGAAACCGAAATTTGACTTCTCAACAGACGCAAATCCGCAGCACGTTGGGAACTTCTTCCGTCGGCGTCACGACATGTCTGCCTTCAACATTTTGCCGAAGCACAAACAAAACCCATATCATATCAAAATGGAAGAAGAGGGGCCCCCAGGTATAGACGAAACAAGGAACTTTGTTCTATCGCATCTAAGTTCGTATAAAGTGACCTCGTTAAACTGTGTACTTTGCAAAAATGCGTTAGCGGTGTTCGATCGATACCCGATGATCGACGGCACGTTCTTCCTGTCGCCACAGGCTTACGACGATGGAGTGGTTCAAGTTATATCGGACGGCCGGCTGCAATTTATAAATGCCGTCTGCGTAAATTGTTTAGAAGGAGCATCGGATGTACGCTGCGCTGGCTGCAAACGGAAGTGGGATGGAAGTACACTTCTGCTGGGAACCATGTATTCCTACGATATATTTGCTGCAATGCCGTGCTGCCAGAAACGACTGACGTGTAAACAATGTCGGCGTGCCGTGGTGGACGTAAAAACCGGTCTACCATTCTACAGTGAATACAGCCGTATGATAGCATGTCCATACTGTAAGGCTTACGACTATCATTTCATTAGACCAATGTCGGATACATTTGTCGTGAAACAGCGTATATGGAACTAACTTTAGGTCTTTTTATTAGCTTCATATGATACTCAGCGTAAGTCACGTGATAATACGTTTTACTGACTGGCATTTTTTTCTATTAAATGGACGGTGCTTTGAAATGTTCCGTCAGACACTTGCAATTTATCCAGAATATTACCATATATATTTTTGTCGTTGCTACACTTTAATATTGCCGCATAAGCCTTACATTCGTTTTCATATGAGGACGGAAAATGTGTTCCGTACAGGAGAGGACCAGATTTTTTTGGGGTGATGTGTGTTGTTGACTAAAAAATTGGATAAGCACTTATAGTATACTTTAGTTTTCCATAACTTTATATGTACAGCGTATTTTTTTTCTTTTGGATTAATTTCTTGGTTTTATGATCGCCGTTGTCTGATTGGAGAAAACTACTTTAATACCAGATCAACAAGGTGATTTGTGTTTGCACTTACAGTAAATAACTGTCTCAAGCCGAGAACTAAAAACATTTGGATTGAACCTTCAGTCTAACTGTTCGTTTTATAATGTTTTGTCTATTCGCCAGGCAGCACTAATTTATTTGTAGCTTAGAAATCGCAAAATATATGTAATGATGTAATATGATTTCAGTTTCAAGCAGTGTATTACTAATTAGCCTTAGTAGGTGCAGTAATAAACTGTACGTTTTGTAACCTAAAACATTCTAATTTCCGTAGATATATCGAGACAAATGGGGGATGTCTGCCGTGTGCCAAATCGCCATACGTATGTCGATATATTAACTTAACTGTCTAGCTTATTTGCATATCTAGGTATATAAGCTTAACTCGTGTACATGTAACTTATCTCGGCTTGTATAACTGAGAAGATGCATGTACACCCGGCATGCTCGAACACATAGTATGCATTACTATAAAACTTGTGGTTGATAGAAATTTGATCGAAAACAAGGTGTTGAATTCCCCCCCCAAAAAAATAGTCTAAACGCTTGCACACTGTTGTGGCGTTGTGCGTCGGGTTACATGACTGCGCTCCAGCAGGTACACGGCGGTTTTTTGTTTTTGCTCCCATATAAACCAATAAGTCAATCGTGGCCTGAAATGTATTGCACCAGAAATGACTAAACAAACTTAATTTGCATAATTATCGACATTTCATGTATTAATGGAACACGGCTGCATCGTATACTGATGAAATGGCACTTTTCATCTTATATATATTTTTTTCTAAATAAAATGTACTTTTTGTGTATTCCAAATTGTTTATGGAATCTATTATTACTTCTATACATACATGAGAGGAAAGTCCGTCTGTTTGTACATGTACTGGAAGGAAGTGATTTTTTTCCGTCCAAAGGACTTGACACGGAATATTGCTGATTAAATGCATTTTATATTCTATTGGAATTGTGTCAAGTTTTCTAATTTTAAAAGTTGTTTTGCAGGTAAATCCGGCACGGATGTGTTTGTGCTATAAATAAACATTAACTTGACCCGACCTTGGCATCACATGACAAGTGACCGACTTTTTACAAGTTGTTTACAAGGAGAAGCTATAATTATACACATCGCTCTTCAGGAGTTTCCTTTTATGAAAAAAATATATCTTACATCAGATATTTTAGAGTACTTTTAGATGACTAGCCGGCTATCTATCTAAATTCAATAAATAAGATTGTTTTGAATACAAAACGAAAAATGGACATTAAGTTGATTTCTGATGTCCCATGTTAAATTCGTGCACGTGTCAATATGACCTATTTTAAAAGCCTGTAAAACTTAATTTTTTATGCAGCAGTGAAATGGTTTCAGCATGTCGTGCTGCTGGACGATGTCGGGGGATTTTGATTAAAAAAAATTCGCTTGTGAATAAATTTATTTAATTGGCGCTAAATATTGAAGATTAAATTTGAGTAGTTATGTTGCATAGGACACAAGACTCGGTGTCATGTTTTAAGTTTTAACTTTCCGAGGTGCCGGAAAGTTTATTAGCCCTTTCAACCCTACAGACCATAATAGAATGTCCTAAACAATGGAATAGAGGATACCATTCAGATACTCAGGGGTACATATGGTATAGTATGAAAATACAAACACCGTTGACGTTTGTTTTCAGATTTTAAAGTTGGAAAATGATATGTATGCAAAATCATCCCCTTTCCGGAAGGATAATAAGTCTTAAGTAGGACCAGGAGAAAAACTGTCAATTATAAAATGAGTACTTGAATGTTGTAATACCTAAGTGCTATTTAATTATTTGGATACAGGAAATATGATAGTCCAGTTACAGCATTGTACATGGTCAATCTGTTACCATACATTTATTGTTGGAATGATATTGCGAAATTTGATACTATACATATATTGCCCTGGTTTGTAGGGAGACATGAGGATTTGTTTACCCGCGGCAAGTCATATTCCCCTCGGACGCGGGTAAACAAATCCTCATGTCTCCCTACAACTAGGGCAATAAATTGTTTATTATACCGAAATACAGAATCAATGAAGACTGCCAAATAAGCTGCAAGGATTTTCGCATGAGGAAGACTTTGTATTCAATACAATGTTTGTATAGATAGGTCAGTTTCAATACACACTTTTACTTAGTAGTAAACCGAGCGATTGTGTATTGCCCGATTTACAAATTGAGCCTTGAGCCAATATAAGAACTGACCTGGATAAGTGTCGGCGGATAAACAACTTTTTATCAACAGTCCAATAAAATCCGGTAACTAAGGAAGCTGTTGACGTAGGCCCATTGAGAGTGCCGATAAATTGGGATAATAAAATATAGAGGGCAGCCTATTATGAATATGAAATACTGCCTCCTACCAGTATATACCAGATATAAAATATGAAAAATCCGAAAGTTGATACTTAACACGCAAATTTTGTTACATAGAACCTATTGGTAAATTACCATGCTGCCGGGCAGGCGAAGTGAACGGAGTTGTGCGTCTCGGTCCGGGTGAGGCCCCGTGACACGTTTGGTGTGAGGGCAATGTAAGGGACTTCGCCCCCACCCCCAGAATCCGCATGGGGTTTGCATAGTATTGGTTAAAATTTATGGCACATTACCTGTAGCTATCGACATCTTTATATTTTAAAAGAAGACGGGGAAAAACCTCAGGGAACGTACGTAAACAAACCAACAAACTGCGTGCGGTGGTCGAGTAGAAAAGCACTCGACTCGCAAGCGGAAGCCGGTCCCGAGTCATGTCAAATACTTTAAAAATGCCAAATTGACTGTTCCTTCGCCAAGCGCTCCGCATACGAAGTGCAAGTTACGGGTCGTTCGGATCAGAATTAAAACCAAGGTCACAGAAGGTGTGGCATATAAAAGAACCATCATTGCATAGGTGCCAATCCATAGCACAGGTCAAAATTTGTAGCACCTCGCCTAAAAAGCTCGTGACATATTTATATAAATGAGAAAAAAATAATTGATGAAATGTGACTAGGATGACCATCTGCCGTATTTCTTTTTTATCATTTTTTTCGGTTACCAGAAATAAGTCACATTGAGCAACACTTTGAAAGTTATATTTTTTGTTCACTGTATTCATTATTCTGATAACATTCATACATACAACACTGTCGGAACCAACTTAAAACACACACACGCCAGAAACTTCTAGGCGCTAAGCCTTAATTTTCAACACCTATTTCTATCTTTGCCAAAAAAGGGGGGGGGACTAAGCCCCTTCCCCCCTAGCCCCCCGGTTCCGACGCCTATGACATATGTATCCGTTTTGTTAGTTACGTGTCCCACTTTTTATTATACAAAAGGATAAAGTCATATTTAATGTTTTGCAATGTGGAGAAAAATGTTAACGAAACGGAAAAGGACAGTGCATACCTAGAATGTCGAATCCATGGGACCTTGTGACCGTTTTCCGTGAAGGAATTTTCAAAATTAATTAAACTTACGCCTAGCTGTGGAATGTATGCTGCTTACCTGTAGGTCTTACAGGTATACAAAAACACATTGTGACTCTATTTTATGTAAAAACAACACACAGGATAACACGTGGTTAGTGTTTATGAGAAATTGATTATGGTAAACAATTTCAATTTCCTTGAGGTGATGTGAATTCCAGTTTATTCTGGTACGGTAGCTAATATGTACAACAATGTAATTCCTTATACAGAAATATAGGTGAAATTCAAGAACGATCCACGAAGGGGCGTGACAGCAAACTGTTTACACCGTCCAACGTACATTCTCCGGCCATTTTATTTCAGTTTAATTTAGAATACGACAACTTGACACTCGGTATTAAATCTTAAACATAAATCAGGTCGCCACTTAATTAAGATATTTCATTTGTATGACTTGCAGTTTGAAACAATAATTTATCAAAAAAAGTTTCTAAACGAAAATACGTTCATGTACTTTGCAAGTAAAGAATTATCTAAATCATTCGAACTTCGTACACATATGAAATAATAATAATAAAAAGATTGCGAAGACATGTATTACAGGACTAACAGTTAGGCTAAAGATGGAAACGGGGATTGCATCCTGATTACTTTGTAAAATCTTCTAAGAGTATAGATCGAATAGCTGTAACATACGGAGTGGTCGCCTTTCGTGGCAGGGAGAACGGCTGCATGTCGAAGGTTCATGGTTCGAAACTCGTTCAGATGGCCGGGTCAACTTAAAACCTTTGATTGGCGAAAAAAAAGTCACCGCCCTGTGTAAAAACGTTTGATCCTGCCGCTTTCGTTGCGTAATATTCCGCATGTCGCATCCATTATTCTGCCATTTTGGGCCGCAAATAAACGGTTTCGCCACAGAGAACGGTTGTTTTCCACTGAATATCTCAACAGGTTGACAACACCACGGTCGATGCCTCATGATCTTTGAAGAAAATAAATTTGTAACCTTGAGTCTAATTTAGTAAAGTAATCAGACTTTATTATCGGTGACACTGTAAATAAATAATTTAGTAACCACGGTAATATACACATATACCGGTAATACATGTATTGCGTCACCTCTCAGTAACGGTCAACATTTCGTACTAGAGACCGACATAGATAAGATAGGTCAAACATAATGTAATACTTTCAGTTTGTAGGTGGGATGAAATTTAAACAAGGTGAAGGATTTATCCGTGTACTGGTGATATATTAGGTTGACCAATAAAACCCGTTATCCGATGTCGAGTGAATGAACTGTCTATATTGTTAGCCGACCTACATCTATTTGTAATTTAAAAAAAAATGCTGTGATCCGAAATACCTAGCTTCTCCTCAAATACTTTCCCATTTAGATTTAATGATAACCTGTACATAGATTACTGATTGGAACTATACATATATAAACCATATTTTTAGCCTATATTTACAACAAGAAAGGTCAACTTGACCACCCCAATACGACAAAAACAACCACCAAACATGTGCAACGTACTTATTTACACAATTCTATTTACTTCTCATAAATACGGCGAAATTCAGTGCAGTGCCAGTGATACTTGTAAATTAGTCTTCACATGCGGAAGGCCGGTGGTCTATTCCCGGGTAAAATGTAACCGAGTTCCCTCCAACATTAAAAACTGGACCCCAACACAGGAGTCATGACTGATTTTTTTTTTGAGTGGCGTAAAACATTATTCAAACGAAAAATGAATTAGTCGTCCAGAAGGATCAAAGAGAGACAACTCTTTCGTATCACTGTTAACTCTTTGGACACGATTGGGAGCATCGCGCTTTGAACCACGAAATCTCTCACTTCTGTTCAGCGCAAGTTCGAGTCTCGCTGGAACCTAAGCCGATTTTTGTGCGAAAGTTTATCAGTTTACTTGCGGAAGCCCGATGGTCTCTTCCCGGGTACTCTACTTCACAATTAAAATTAGGCCGCCACTATATAACCGAGAAATTGTTGTGTGACGTAATTACAAAAAAAAAAAAAAAAAAAAAAAAAAAAAAAAAAAAATGGTTTGTTCATTAGGTTGACCAAAAAATGTTTTAAAATGTGAAATTATTTTGAAATCGCTCACCAGAGCAAATTAAGAAAAAAAAATCACCGTAAATTTTCAGCAGATATATTAAAAATACGACCCATCATCAATATAATATATATCTTCTATGTCCTTGCTTTTATCTGACTCTGACTAAATTTTTATGAATTTAACTTTTTAGTTTTTCAAATACATGTATATCCATAACTACAGTTAATATTTCAAGTCAAAGTGACGAAATACAGATAACCTCTACTGCCCACTATTCCTGGTGATGCGAATCCAACGCAAATTGCTTTTGTAACCCAGTTTGGCAATTATTAGTTTGTAGATGGTTGATTCAACCTTACTACAAACGTATTTGTATATGCATACGACTGGACCTCACCTTATTTTCACAAAATATAGAGGAATATTAAAATATTTTTTTATGTCTGTGTATATCTCCCATTTGTTATTGTACATCAATTTCATGAGTAAAAAAAACGAAATAAATTTTGCAAAACACAGTTAATGCCTATTTAAATTATGGTAACAAAAAACTTCTCTTCCATTCTCTAAATATTAATGATACAATTAGAACCAAGCAAATCCTTAAAACAAAACATACACTGATACAGTATAGCTTATAGTTAAGCAGGTTTGACCATTGTCACCACCGTGCTGCTCTCCAACTAATTAAGGCTGTGTAACCAACGAACGGTGTCCTTTGGTATTTTTTTTGTTGTCGAAGAGGTAACACTCTAACACTAAACAGGGCTAGTGACCTAAGCAAAATGGACAAAAATTTCGAGAGAGCAGTAATTCAATATTTAATCAAGAAAGATCTGGCATCTAAGGCTATTTATGCCGACATGATAGCAACACTAGCACCGGATGCCCCTTGATGTGGTACCTAAAAAAGGCGAGTGGCAGAATATAAGCGTGGGAGACAGAGCCTTCAGAACGACCCATGTCCTGGAAGCCCCATTACTGTGGCAGTTCCTGAAATTGTCAAGTTATGCTTGTTGATAGGCAGTTAAAAAGATTTAAGGATCAAGCACTGTGGAAGGCTCAGTAAAGGTGTCTTGTTTCATTAGAACAATGCCCCATACTCACAAGTCTGTCATTGCCATGGCTGGTACTAATGATTGTGGCAGTTAATTGATTCAATGTCCCCCTAAGGTCTTACTCACCTTATCTCGCTCCATCAAACTTCCATTTATTCCCAGAATTGAAAAAGGCCAGATGATGTCATGCATGCAGTGGAGGACTTTCTGGACATTCAAGAGATCGTGGAACTTCTAGATTTTAAAATTAAATGTAGCATTGCAGCTCTTAAACATACAATGTAGCTGGCAAAAGTGTATAGAAACTGAAGGAGATTATGTTGAAAAAAAAAGTGTAATGTGTCTCCCAAAAGACAAATCCTTTACTTACACACGAGGTTCGATATATTTCAAGCAACCCTCCTAGATTAGATCAAATCACGAATTCAGAAGCTTCAAGTTGAAGGCAGAAAGGGGACATTTTAAAGCATGGGCAGTTAGCAATCACAGAATTAATTACCAAAGTTTATCCGAGTTGTGGTGCTTAAATGTTTATAATACTTATGTCGTAATACTTTCTAGATCTTGTGTTTGTTTCTAATAGTTCACACTTCATTTCTCCCGTCTGCATATCATCAATACACATTTGTAGGGGTTCCAATTTTTTTGTATCCAGATCCTGATTTGAAAAACCACATGGCTGGATATTTCCGTATCGGCATGTTGAATTCAAATTATGGCACCGTAACTCAGTACCACAATTAACACCCAAAGTCACAGTGATTTGTTTATTTAAAAATACATGGATAATTAGAACTAGCCGATTACCAATCTGATTAAAAAACTTACCTCTAATCGCTCCCATTTTCTGATATGTCATATATACAGGATCTAACACAATCCGCTATGAGGTCACATGCAGATGACCTCGTAGGTGTGTCAATTTCGACCAATGAAAAGGCAACTTAAGTGATCTTGTAAGCGATCAATTGGCAAAGAGATGTAAACATTTTTAATATCATAAACAACACTGAGCACACAAAATCCGGAAGTACAGAATACTTTTCATAACCTTGGATAGGTTTGAATCACCAAAGATATTCCAATGGAAATTTGCCGACTGACGACTTCCTTTTTATAAAATAAATTACAGCTCTTTGCCATTCGATAAGTTACAAGAGGTCTCATCTGCACATGACCCCATAGCGGATGTGTTTGATCCTCTAAACAACATATTGGAAAACAGGAGAGGTGAGAGATCATTTTTTAAATAGATTTGCTGATTACCCGACTGATGACAGGTATGCTGTTATCACTATCGAGATTAGCATCACGATATCAGCGAATTTTGCCAAAATCATAGCAATGATATCGTGATATTCCATGGAGTTAAATTTGGTAGTATTCTTGCTACCTATGCCAATTAAGCAGTGTTTGTTTGTTGTTTCTTTCATGTATAAACATCCCTCAGTAAGACAGACACATAATAAATGAAAAAAAAAATAAAAAAATTTGAAGAGTTTGACAACGATGCATGTGATTTGTGTTTGTTAAGGTAGCTCAAGTACACAATAAATATAACGATATCGCGATGCTCGAATATTTTCACGATATCGTAAGGATATCAGGTTTATATGATAACAGCTCTACTTACAATGACAGACAGTAACAGATTGCCATTCGTCAAATGAGTAACGTGATCCAAAAATTAGATTTGAAAAATTATTTCATCAAATGAAAAAATAAAAAGGCTAAAAAATTGTCTTAAAGCAAAACATCATTTATTTTTTCTTTATTTCAATATCATAATTGTTCATTCCAATCTTGACTCAACATTAAATACTTGCAATCATGGAAAACACTCGCTGACCTTGTAAACTGAATTTGTTTTAAATAAACTAGAGATGCCAATATTTACATAATTCTGTCTGAACATTTATTGTCCAACTGTCTTTTTTGTTTAAACAAGCTTTTATAGAAAAAAAAAAAGCGATCTGACATCTGGCCTTGAATTCACTAACTCCGAACAGTCGTTATGAACAAATAACTTGGAAATCGGTCAAGGTCATGCTATGTTTGGATGGATTCTTCCACTTGTTCACTGCCTTCGTTCGTTTCTGTTTCCTTTTTCTCCGAAGCATCAACAGGAGGCTGACATGACTGATTCTCTGGATTACTACTGGTCTTCAGTTTTTCCGGACTTTCCGATGGCGTATCTTCGTTTCCACATTCACATTTGTCATCTGACGGAGACTCATTCTTTTCTGCTGGTGGACTTTTGTCTGTCGGACTCTCCTCTGTGTTGTTGCTGTTTTCTTCTTTGCACTCGTCTGTACTTTCTGACCCAGGTGTTATTTCTGTTGCTTTTGGTGTTGAATCCGAGTCTTTTGGCAAGGTTTCTGTTGGATCAATATCGACTTTGGATGGATCTGGAAAATACAAAAAATAAAAATACCGAGGATGAAACTTTGCATTAAAAAAATTCAGCAAATTTTTGTTTGTGTTTTCAATGAAACTTGAACATAGTTTGCACTTAGGAATAATTTCTATCATTATTTAATCTTAAGCAAGAAACAAATTATGCCTGCAAGGTCAAAGATGGGGGTGGCCTTAGATTGTTTTTTGGTCCGTCTGTTTACATAATTCTGGTTTCCTCAAATTGTCACCAAATTTGGTATGCTGGTTTATATCGATAAGATCTCAGAGGAAACAAATTACGGCCATCATCTGCTGATATCTCTCGGAGTGAATTCCAACATATCTAAAGAACTCCTGACACCAAGGGTGCC